>CM070839.1:23922538-24522538 GCA_036326025.1 Chrosomus eos
GAGGTTTAATGAATGAACTAGACTACATGTAACAGGATATAGATTAAACAAAATGAAATAAAACAATAAGAAAAGAAAACACAAGGAAAATACAATTGCTAGCACAGTTTAGAGTAAACCCTTTAGAGACAGCCACAGGAGATATACTTTACAACGTCTAAATTTTGTATTGAACAAATTTTGCATTCAGACCTGTACGTTTGTTGTACGGAAGCAGCGTGTGGCGTCCCGGAGATGGAAGTCGGGTTTCTTTGGGTCCCAGCGTGGTTGGTTCGCGGGAGATTCAAACGTCCTGACTTAGTTCGGTATGCGTGAAGAGAGTCTTTTCACCGGAGTGCTGGAAGACTTACGAAACGCACGTGGAGGTCTCAGTCGGGAGACGAGAACACTAAGAACAGACTGGCTATGCGCAAAATGAAACGAAGTTAAAGTAAAAACAGGAACATTAAAATAAAATACGAAGATTACAAAGAATACACAGGAACAGGATACACACGGACAGAGCGAGTGATTGTCTCTGTGTTGGAGAATTTAAAGATGAGCTGGGCACGCCTGGGTAAGGCGCGCCGGCCAATGATAGCATCCCATATCGAGGAGCGCGTACGCCCCCTGATTGGGGTGGAGATCAGCGGTAATATGAATTTATGACCAAGTAGAAAATTAAGCTTACTTTGGTAATAGCATATGCATGTAGTTATATATTTCACGATATGGATATACAGCTTAATAGATGGATCAGATTTGTAGGATTACAACGATATCAAACATTTCACATCACAGACGTACTATTACAGAGTTACATCTGGAGGCACACATTCAGGCACTCATAAGGATCGTACATTCCTGAAAACATTCGTAATACAAGTTTGCACACTCACAGTTCTTTTACATGTATTTAAAACAGCAAATATATTTTAGTAACGATTTACAGATAGGAAATCAGAGTTCATATGTATGTGCGTGTGTGCGGGGACGTGGGTGTGAACGCGTGTTGCGCTCGGCGGGAAACAGACAAAGGAGCATCTGTTTTTGCGCTTCTCCCCCCTGATTTCCGCTGGGAGGGAGAAGATGGCCTGGGTGTTGTCTCAAGCGAAAGAAACCGCTGTTTGGGGAACACTTAAGACAATTTGTCAGCTTTGATGACACCTTTAGGGTGTACTCTCTAGACTTGAAGACGCCAGTTCGGGAGATAGAGGTTCCAAGGGCTGACCACATGGCCTTTTAGGAATGTCTGTTAAAGTTAGGTCCCTTTGTTCTGGATTTAAATTGGTTGCGAGTTCGTGACTCAATAAAAGAGAATTAATGAAAGCTCCCGAGTCTCTACAGTTTCCCCCCTTTCGGGAGATGATGTCCCTGGGGAGAGATCGTCTGCCGACAATCATTGCATGGGAGGATGGAAGGTGAATCATGAATTCGGATAACAGGTGATTATCAGGGCTGAGGGCTTAGCTCAATGAGGTTACCGGCGGCTTCTTGCGTGTTATCCTCCTTTCGGGGGTTTCGTCGGAAGCCTCCGGACACGGCTTTGGAGAGCCTGACGGTAGATGCTCGTGTCTCGTTGAGTCTCCTGTACAGGATGAAAGCCAAGCCCAATGTTAGGATGTGACTGACTACCATAGAGAGGCAGAGCGCAGTGTCTGCTGCGGTCCAGGCTCGGGCAACAGGTGAAGCAGTCAAAGTGGGCTGTCGAGACAAAGCTTGTAGGGCGGAGTCAAGAGGAGCAATGTCAATTAGCTGTGACCCCCCCTGTCTCAATTTCCAGTTCCAGCTCTGGACTCAGGGTGAAATTGTGGTCTTTGAAGAAGGAGGGAATTTCCAATTCTGTTTCGTACTCGTGGCTCGGAAGATGATACAATGCCAGATCGTCTACGTGGAGGATGGCACCTTTAGGTACTTGAATCCACATGCTCTGGTTGAGTAGGCTGACACGGGTAGCGGTGTCATGTTGGTCATAGGTGAGAGTGGCAGTGAGTACCGGAGTGTTGACAAGCCACCGGTCACCGATGATCTCTGCTCGGGTTTCTTCCACTTGTATGCGAGGCTTAGCTTCGGCAGGGCAGCGGTTGTCGCTGGACATGGTTTGCAGTCCGCAAATTCCATCAGTGTTGTCTCTAAGGAATGGTTTGCTAGGGCACAGATAATGAATGTCTTTCGTCAAGGTGCACATGTGCAGGTTTGGAGCCAGGTACAGCTGAGGATCGCTGTCGTGGTAGGCTACCACTTCTGGAGTGCGGATCTTGATGTGCGTGTTACCTTTCCAAAACCCGACGTTGACAATGTCTTTGAGTCTGTAGATTCGGCTTGACTCGATGATGGGTAAGTTCAGGAGGAATCCCATTTCTCTCTGCTCTGGGTCAACATAGAGTGGGATGGCGCTGCCCAGAGAGTAGGCCAGGTGTACTTGGAGCGGATCAGCTGGCGTGGTGATGGCGGAAGCCAGCACGTTCTGGACAAGGCTCAGAGGTATGAGGTAGGGTGGGATCCTACCCATGGCTAGGCTGTCAATGGAGGAGCTCACCTCCCGCAACATGTCCGTCATCAGGGCGGTGACCAGCTGAGTTTGGGCAAAGTCATTTTGAAAAACAGTGAACAGCTGTTTCATGGAATTCACAGTCTGGTTCAGCATGACGCTGTGGGTGTTGAGAATGACCACAGTTCCCTTTAAGGTCCTTCCGATGGTCTGCAGAGAAGCACTCTGCACGGTGAGCTGCTCTTTTAACTGGGGAATCTCTGTCTGGATTTCAGCCACATGTCGTCTCACGGTGGCTAGGTTAACAGCGTTGACGCTTGACATACCAATGTTGAACAGAGTTCCCACTGCAGCTGCGGCTCCCAGGAGGGCTCCAAGGAACCGTTTGGGGCGGCGGTTGTGTCCGCCTAATTCCGCTTGGGTGACGGTCATCTTTTCAAGTTGGTTTAGCATGTGTCTGACGTCGGCCTCGGCGTGGGCGATGGCATCCTCTGTCCACCGGGCTCCGGCCCAGCTGTACTGGGCTACTGCGCTGGGGTAATGTGCTCTGTACACGTTGCGGGGGTCGAGTCGAACGTACACCTTCTGGGTGTGGGTCCGACAGTTGGTGATCAGGAGGCCCGGTTGTTCTCTCAGCACGATGCCTGTCGACGGGCCGGGTGTGATGACGTCAGGTGGCGGTTGTCCTCTGGTCGACTGAAGGCAGAAGATTGCAAACCATAGCAGCATCCTATTAGAGGTGAAAGGGGAGATGTGGAGAGAGAGGGAGAGAGAGAGAAGCAGTGTGTCAGCGAGAGTTGTCCTTGGCGTTGGCAGGACAGTCGTTTCGCTCCTAGGATGGTAAGCAGTTTAGTTTGCATTGGCCCCTCCCCGCCTTTCTCTGCCAGCAGCAGAATGTCTCTTAATTTGGTTGCGGTGAACCCATTTGAGCACTGGGTCTTTCTGTCCCCGGCTCACTTGGATTCGGTACGCCACTGGGGACAGTTTGTCAACAATTTCATGAGGTCCTGTCCAGTGGGGCAGGAATTTCTTTGACAGCCGCTGGGAGGCTGTGCGTGGTGGCTGTGCGAAGCTGTAATACCAGACTCTGTCACCCACGGCCAGTTCCTGGTGTGACGCTTTCCGGTCATAGTAGGCTTTCTGGCCCTCTGCGCTCTTTTGAAGCTGTTGTTGGGCGAAAGCAAAGGTTGATTTCAAATGCTGGTGCAGCTCATCGAGGTACTGATGAGTGGTGCAGGCTGTGATGAGACTGGAGTCCCCTGGCTGATACAACAGGTGCAGTGGCAGTGTCATCTGTCGTCCAGTCATTAGTTCAAAGGGAGACACCTGAGTTGAGTCCTGGGGAGTGGCTCTGAGGGCCATTAACACCAGCGGGAGTTTCACATCCCAGTCCTTCTGGTTGGCAGCCACATACTTTCTCAGCATACTGACCACAGTCCTGTTAGAACGTTCAACTTGGCCAGATGAGATCGGTGAAAAACTGATATGTAGTTGAACGTGGACCCCCAGGAGTTTCCAGATCTGCTGCATAATCTCAGCTGTAAAGTGGGTACCTCTGTCTGAGTTGACACTCATTGGCAGTCCGAATCTGGAGAAGATGTGATTCATCAGAAGGTATGCCGTGGTCTGGGCGGTGTCATTGGCTGCTGGAAGACATTCTACCCATTTTGTGAACTGGCACACGACTGTGAGGAAGTACTTGTTGCCCCTTGTTGACCTTGGCAGAGGTCCTACCCAGTCGATTTGGAGGTCTGACCAGGGGAATGTGACTCTTCTGCGTTGCAGTGGAGCTCTGTGATTCGGATTTGCAGGTTGGAACTGACAGCAAATTAGACAGTCTTTGACATATTCCGCCACGTGTTCTTGCATGCGGGGCCAATACGCTACTTGCTTCAGTGTCTTATAGGTGGCACGGGTACCGTGGTGTCCAGCACATGGCGCATCATGAGCATACATCAGCATACCCCCCTTAGGCACTGAGGGATCACAAGCCTTGGCGCTGTGTTGTCCTCAGGTGCATACCACAGAATGTTGTGAATGACACGGAGCATGTGCTTGATGTCATGCAGCCGTCTGAGGCACGGGTCGTCAGTGAGATCAGACGGTGTGAGTGGGTGGTTGGAGGGGTCAGAGAGGTGGTTTAGAAAAGTCTTTATGGACGTGTCAGAGGCTTGCATGTCTGCTATGTCGTTGTTTGACATCTGCGGAGTCAGAGTGAGAGGCTGGGAAGCAGGCAGTGCGGCAGGAAAAGTTCGTTTGCTGCGGGTTAGCACTGCCACATCAAAGGCTGGTGGTTGGGCTGGAGGTGACCATATGTTACCGTGCAGTGCGCCAGTCTTGGCAAGGGCATCGGTTTGGTCATTTAGGTCCTTGTCGAGGCCCGGTTGCTTGGAGTGGCCTTTCACCTTCTTCCAGTAGACAATCATGTCATGTTGTCTAGTCAGGTCGTCACATGCCTGAAACAAGTGTTGGTGTTTGACAGGCTTGCTGTTTGACGTCTTAAAGCCATTTTGTTTCCACCCTGGAAGGTGGCATGTGAAACTTAGTCTGGCATAGTTCGAGTCTGTGCAGATAAGGAATTCTTTGATGTTATGTGTCGCTGCGATTTGCATAGTTATGAGAATCGCTGCCACCTCAGCATATTGTGATGACTGAGGCCCAGCTTAAAGTGTTGTGGTGGGCATGGCAGATCATTTACCCATAACACACCCGCACCAGCTTGGCGGATGCCCTCTTGGTTGTAGGAACATCCATCGATGTAAGCTGTGGGCATACCTTGGCACGTGTTGTCATCGAAGTATCTGTGACATGTCTGCTGTTGTGGTTCTTCCACATCAGCCGTTACAGGTGGTGCGTTATCAGTGCAGTTCTGGCAGGCAGCCAGGCCGTTGCCTAGCGCAGATTTGTGGTTCTGGGCATACCGTGCTTCGACATTGCGCCCTTGGAGGGCCATTAACCACGTGGCGATGCGGGAATTGGTGACCACGCCATCGCGGATGCGTTGGCTGTTGAGGAACATGACAGGCTGATGACAAGTCTCTATGATAACTTTCTGAGCTCCAATGTAGTTGGAGAACCGTTGTATGGCCCATACAGTGCAAAGCAGCGCTTTTTCACAGTCTGAGAATTTAGTCTCTGGTGGAAGGAGTGTCTTGCTGGCATACGCTACAACTCTTTTGTCTTGATCGTGTCGTTGGTACAGACCAGCGCTGAGACAGTGGTTGGAGAATCCCGCTTCCAAGTAGAATTCTTTTTGTGGGTCAGGGTAGGCCAGACATGGAGCTGTGCACAGATGACGTTTCAGCTCATTCATGGCATTGTCCTGGACGGGTGTCCAGACAAAAGGGCAGTCTTTTTTCAGCAGGGCAGTTAGTGGCTTTGCAATGTCTGAGTAGCTTTCTATGAACTGCCGTGAGTAGTTACACACCCCAGAAAGCTTCGCAGTTCTGAAAGGTTGGTGGGTGGTTTGATGTTTTGAACAGCTTGTATGCGGCTGGACTGTGGTTCGATGCCTTGCGACCCGATCAGCAGTCCCACGTAGTTGACCTTGGTTCGACACCATTGACCTTTGTGGAGGGCGATCTTGGCGCCTGCAGCTGTTAACTGGTTCAAAACATAGTCTATTTCTGCCAGGTGCTCGGTAACTGTTGTGCTCTTCATCAGCACGTCGTCCACATAGATGAGATTTCCTCTCATTCTCGCATCAGGGCATGCTTTGTTCAGGAAGATGTTAAACTCAGCGGGTGAGTTGGCATAGCCGAAAGGGCACCTGGTGAAAGTGAATTGTCTGTTACCGAACGTGAAAGCTAGCTTGTGCTGGTCTTCTGGATGTACCGGCAGGGTCCAGAAACCTGAAGCTACGTCGAGCGTAGAGAAGATTGTGGCTCCTCTGATTCTGGGTAACTTCTGCTGCAATTGGGTCGTCGGCCATCGTGACAGTGGTACCTGTCGATTCAACTTGCGGTAGTCGATCGTGGGGCGCCACCGGCCATTCGGTTTAATTACCGGCCAGATAGGAGCAGAATAGGTGCTATTGCATGGGCGAATTACACCTTTTTGAAGCATAGAGTCAATAATTTCTTGCACCGGTTCATGTGATGCAATGGGGATCTTGTACTGTCTGACAAAGGTGGGAGGAGCGTCAGGGTGCGTTGGAATGCGCACGGTGTGAAGGTGAGTGAGACCACAGTCTAGAGAGTCTTTGGCAAATGACGCTTTGAATTTGTAAAGGACTTGTCTGAGTCTTTGTCGATCTGCATCCTCTTTGATTGCGTCGGCGTCTTTTAGAATTTGCTGAACTTGAGACTCAAATCCTGGATATGGCTCCTCTGTGGGTGAACCGCTCGTGGTGTTTGCAGGCGTGGGTGCAGCAGGTGTTTCAATCTGGCAGATAGGCTGTTTGGAAACTGTGTACACGGCAAGGTGTTGGTCCTCCGTCAGTTCCGTTCTGCAGACTTGATCTTTGTCCATCGGCATGACTGAGGCGATGGAGATGATTTTGAAGGGTGCTGTGTGCAGTGTGTCGCCTGTGCATCCTTCTGGTATCATTGAAGCTGGAATAGGCCCAATGACAGGTAAAGTCAGTTCAAAATCAGGAAAATCATAGCTCACGAGCCATCCTAGCCGATAGGCTTTTGGAATTGCAATGTCCACTGCTATGCAGTTGTTGAAAAGGATGTAGACTGCACGAGATGACAATTCAGTGAGGGGTGTGGCTTCAAGTGTGAGTCCAAGTTCAACGCATTCGGGTGAAGGTTGAAAGAAACCCAGTGTGTTGTTTAGGGTTTGGCCACGTCGTATGTTGAGCCGAACAGCGACCCCTTTGGTGTACGCAGGTACTACAGTTGCCTGTTCGCTGATTAGAGTGCAAACCTCTGGGATGGTTTGGCCTGACAGAAGATTGTCAGTGCGTGTAGTAACAACAGCTGTTTGTAAAGTCAGTGGGGCCCAAAGTACCTCATTAATAAAATCCACATGCGCCTGGAGGCGAATCAGAATGTCTGCTCCAATGTAAACATCGTGGGGCAGGTCCGGAAGGATCAAGAAGTAATGAGTCAGGCACCGATGGTTCCAGTTCAAGTTCAAAGCACAGATACCTTTTGCAGTCACCAGGTTTAATGGGCATGAGTTCAAAGGGAAACGTGTGCGTTTGCTTGCAGAAGGAAGGTCTGGTGTGACTTTAATTAGCTCGTTGAAAAGTGACAGGCTGATAGCACAGTTGTCGGCCCATAGGGCGAGTACAATGTCAGTAGTGGTTACACCATTCAGCTGCAGGTCGGTGGTGACCTTGGGGCAGAAGGACTCAGAGTCTTTGGGGAGTTGAAAAGTGCAGAGTAACGAACTTGAATCTTGCTCAGGTGCAGAGCCTGTGTTCCCATGGCTGGCGGTGACAGTTCCCGTGACCTGACAGTCTGGCTCAGTTGACCTGGGTGGCTGACAGGGGAGAGGTTCTCGCACTTGAGCCCAAATCTTCAGTTGTCTGAAGTCCAGCAGGGGCTCGAAGCGATCTAGTAGATCTTTGCCGATGAGAAGGGGAAACGTGTTCATCTGTGAAATGTACACGGGGTGTATCAAGCTCATGTGACCAAGGGTTAAGTGAAGGGGAGCTATTTGTTCAAGCCGGATGTCAGTTTGGCTGTAAGATCGCACATTCAGCTCACAATTCTGAGATTTCAGAGTTCTGTTCTGTCTGTTAGCTTCAAAACTGAGTCTTTCAAAGAGTTCAGCTGATATCAAAGTGAGGTCCGATCCGGTGTCGACCAGAGCTTCGAGCCTCACCACATTTTCCAATGTGATAGAGAGATAAAGTTTGCGTGCTAGTCCTTTTTCGACCAGGTTCCCTAGGAGTTTTAATGTGGGGGCTTGTGTGGCGATCGATAAACAGTTAGGGTCAGTGTCTTGGGATTCGTTGGGGAGACACACGACCAGAACAGCACTTTCTGGTATCTCTGGGGTTTTCTCACTGGTATGCTGTGTTGGATTGTCCGCTTCTGGATGTGCGGTTGTTGACAGCAGTGAGTGGGTGTCGCTGTCACTTGGTGTTATGACAGTTGGTTCTGTGGTCTGTGTCAGGAGAACAGTGTTCGTGGTGCTTGGTTCAGTAGGAGGGCTGTCAGGAAGGGTTTTAATCCTTACCCTTAGTCACGCAGAGTCTGGCTTGTCCTCTTTGTCAGTTTTCTTTTGAAGAAGCCCTTTTAGGATCTTCAGGATCTCTGCGGTCTCTGACGTGGACTCACTGTTTTCTTTTGCAGCAGGCTTGGATTTGGGCTTGGATCTGTTAGAGGCCTGCCGAGAGGGAGTTCGCTGCGGGCTGTCTGGACTGGACGTTCTTGTCGCTGGAGTCCGGCTCTGTCTGGGCCGTCGGCTGGTTTCCCAGGTGGCCCCCCCTTTTTGGGTGTGGGGGTGCCGTGGGCTGCTGTATGATCTTTCAGGGCGCTCGCCCTGATGCTTAGGACGAGCACCCTCGTAGCTGCGTCGCCCTCTGCTGGCCTGAAACGGTCTTGGCTCGTTATTAGAAAGTCTGTTAGGGTGGTGTCGTGTGGTGCCCTCTAGTGACAGCTCTGGATGCTGATCAGTGATAGGGCAGATAGAGGGAGTTTTTACAGTCTTTTCAGAAACAATTTTCTGCTTGATAAACGCCTTGTGGGCGAGGTCCCTCAGTTGCTGGGTAGACATTGTGCGAGGACAGGCCAGGACCCCTAAGTGATGGCTCACAGTGGGATGCAGGTTGCGGAGAAACAAAGTTCTGAAGTTAAAGTCCTCCTCCATCCCGGGATCATTCCGTGCCCCGAAGTATGCTTGTCGGAGGCGAGTGTAAAAGGCCTGCGGCGTTTCCAGTCTTGCCTGCTTGAGGCTCATCGCGGTGATGAGTCCTTGATCGGTGTCTGGATCAGAGAATTCCCTGATGAACGCCTGTCGCAGCTGTTGGTAATCCGCTTTGACGGTATCTGGTTGGCGATCCAGAAAACTGCGTACATCCCGACTCGAAGTAATCCGAAGCAGGTATAATCTGTCCCACGGGGTAACATGGGGAACAGTGTATAAGTGGAAGTCAATGTCTTTCAAGTAGGCGTGCACATCGTGGCCTCCAGCAGGATTTGGCGTGAAAGTAGGAATGTTCCTAGCAAGCTTGTCAAGTTCTTTAAAGGCCATGCCGTGGTAAATGGCAAGGGTTGGCTGTGACGCACCTCCTTTTCCTGAGGGCGAGGGCTCTTGCAGGCTGTCCATTGATGTCTGGGACGGTGGATGTCCGTCTCCTTTCACCGTTCTGTGTTCTTGGCTGAAGTGTGCAGACTGACCGGTCAGGGAGAACTTGGTAGTGTGTGTCTCCCTTTCCCGGTCACTCTGAAGTTTATAAGAGTGTTTTAACTCACGGTGGACAGCGTCGAGCTCATCTTTATAAAGTTCTTTTTGCTGGATAAGTTCATTAATTTCAGCTCTGGCCGCCTTTAAGTGTTTCTCACAGGCTTTGGCTTTGGCGTCTCTTTCTTTTAGTTCATTGTTTGCTCTCTCAAGGAGAGCTTCACCTTGTTGCAGTTTTTCGGTGAGTGTCTCTCTGGCTTTTCTCTCTTTCAGTTCCTTTTGGTCGGTGTCTAGACGAAGGTTTTCCAGAGCAGTTTGAAGTTCTTCTACTTCCTTCCGTGACTCTGGGTCCGTTTCCTCCTCGTCCTGCTCCTCGTTCTCGAGTAGTAGCTGGTCTAGCCGACTTTGGGTCTTTGCTTGGTCGCGCCGGGCCTCCTCCGCTTGGAGACGTAGAGTTGCCGTCTCCTGTTCCAGGTCGATGGCGTGTCTCTCGTGAAGGCGGGCTTGTGCGACGAGTGTGTGGGCCAGGTTTCCCACGATTCGGGCCCATTCTTTGTGGCTGTAGCTTTGTGTTGGGTCGTGCCTCATCAGCAGGTCCAGGTCGGTGTCCAGCTGCGCCTGGTTCCGGGGCTCGGAGTCGCCGGTATCCTCGGGCAGGACGGTGGCTGTCATGGCCTTCAGCCATGTCTCAAGGCTGTCCCAGTGGGCTGCGGGGCTGGGAGACCGGGACATGCTGGCTTACTGCAGGCGAGAGGAGCACAACACACACAAACACAAACAGACCAAATGCAAATTTGTTCTACAATTTATGCGCTTATACCCTTAATACGGCGATGCCGTTTACGGTACTTTGACTAACTGATGCAGACAGTTAGGTAGGGACAAATTGTTTAGGTCAGCGCAGGGCCTAAATCAAGATTTTGACAGGACCGGAGCCTAGTAGGTCACGGTTGGTGCTAACGGCTCGGCTGTCAGTCTGTTATTTAGCTCTCCTGGGGTGTGTCTCTGTAGGCTCTGTCTTTGGTGACCTGGAAGGCACAGTTCACACAGAACAGAGAGAAGTAACAGAAGAATAGCAAGAAAACTTAAAGTGAGATTTAGACAATAGGAATTAATGGATCTGTTAAGACAGAGTAAACGATAGTACAGAAATGGTTACGGGGACTAAGAGGGCTTGAGCCGACTATGTGTGGTTTTCTGAGAAAAAGGGGTGGACACTCTTAAATGTCACGGGAGAATATCTAATATTCTTGTGGTTTATACTAAGTGGATGTCTTTGCTTTACCTTAATTTAGCTTGTCTGGGGTGACCTGAAATCACACTAGCGGGAGCCAGCGTCGAGGACAATCTTTCCGTCGCTCCAAGCACTTAACCGAGATGTCCACGGCCTCTCCTGTGCGTCAACCACCGTGCGCCCTCCCAAACAACATAGACTTTAACACAACTGGCACGCCCGGGAGGTCACCTGCTTACGACACTGCAAAGGGGACTTTTCCCCAGAACCCTCTTTCGAGTGGCCCCCTATTAGGCCCTGGTTTGTGTACTAGGTCCGAAATTGCCTTGTGTCTTATCGCGTGGTGAGCCTCCCCTTATTGGGAGCGCCAAATTGCTGATGTCTTATTGCGTGCCGCACCAATGGAGAGACAGGGAGGTCCGCGACTCACCCACAGCAAGCGTTGGTTACGCCGGTCAGACGACCCCGCCCACTGGACACCAACCAGATATGACGGTCAGATCACACCAGCGCAAGAGAAATCTACCTGTAGATAACAAATGTGATAGAGAAAGGTGACTCTAGAATTACTTCAAAGCTTACTTTGTCTAAAACAAAATTGAGTATCTGTATGTGTAGAAAATACAAAACCTTGTTACCTAATGGGAGAGAGAGAAGCAGAGAGGGAATTGTGACACTGTTAGTTGTCAGAATAACCTACGGAGAAGGGTCAGTGAGTAAGGCAGGATAAACACAGGAGTAAGTAGGCTGTAGTGGCGGTTTTGGGCCACAAGAGGGGGTACTTTCCAGTGGTTAGCCGGCTAGGGAAACAACTTAATTGGAATTGTAAGTCAACTGGTTTGAATTCAATTCAAATAAGCATAGACGGTGATGTTGAATAACACCTAAGATAGTGTGGGTACCGTCGTGATAGAAATATCACTTAAGAGACGGCAGGGTTGAGTGCGAAAAAGAGAGAGGGAGAAAAAAAAAAGAAAAAAAAAAAAAATTAATAAAAAAAAATTATATATTTTTTTTTTTTTTTGGAAGAGAAAAATTAATTAATTTTTTTTTCTTAAAAAAAAATTAAATAAAAAAATAAATAAATAAAAATAAATAAAAAAAAAATTAATAAAAAACAATTATTAATTAAATTTTTTTGGAAAGACGATTAATAAGAGTTATCAATTTATTAAAACAAATTATCAAACTCATTAATTTATCGAGAAGGAAAAAGGTAAAGAATTTAATAAGATTTATTGATTTATCTGAGGGACAATCAATAACCTTATCCGGACAGAAAACGAAATCAAGTAGAATTATTCGTAACCTAATTCATAAAGTGAAGTGAGAATTTAATTCAGTTTTACCTTCAAAGTTTTCTTTAGACCAATCTGAATGAGACTCTGAAAATTAACGGATGGATTACTTCTAATGCTAATCACGACTGCTGTAAGGTAATCAGTGACAGCCTTAGAACAACCCAACTGAAAATAGGCTGGAATCTCAAACAGAAATCGAGAATTACAAAGAGCTGACTCAGCGTTGAAGGCCACAAGGGGCGTTCCCCGTGAGTCACTTCCTGTGAAGAACTACAACTGACTTAGAAAGGAAAAATTCAGGAGAGAGTGACCTTATCTGGAGCGTCCACACGGTGGCGCTGTTACGCTCACGTCGAAGAAGAGGGTGTGGCGGTGATTTGAGACTGAGGCGCAAGGCTGCGCTCTAGTGTTCAGCAACAGAATCACAACCACACGCTTCAATTGTACCTTTTTAGGGCACGCGCAGAATCCTATATACTGCAAATAATTTAGATTCAGGCGGATTTACAGTGCTATGTTCCACGGGTTTAGTAAAGCAGATTTAATTCACTGCACTTACATAACAATACCAACAGGAATTGACGTCTGTGGTTTTAACTCTCAATACATTTATCATTTAGCACTTTAATGATTTAAAATGTTTTGGTTTAACGTTTGGTTAGCTCAGCCAAAGTTGAAACCAGGAGTTTTCGTTAATCTAACGATTATATATATCAGGCCTTTCAGGTTGAAACAGGAGCATCGCTGTATTCAATTCCTCTATCGCACTGCTCAAAAGATTCTCGTTTTGAAAACAGGCTGATCAAAGAAAATATCTTAACATGTAAACGTCTTTACAGAGGTAATATCTCTTTTGTTGCGAACTACAGTTTACATTCAATACTTTAACCGTGAATATCAGTATTACGAACCGTAATTCATTTTAGCAATTACAACGATTACACGCTTAGGTGAATTTAGCAGTTTGTAATGTGCTCAGCTGAAACTTGGCTTTCAGCTTGCAACATGCGCGGCGCGCGGCGCGCTCGCGTTTCTTACTCAAAACACAGCAAAAAAAACACAATATTGCCACTGCATTAATTGCTCACACAACAAAGCTTAAAATATTGCCTATCAATTCTCCACCAAAATTCTGTAGGGTTTCCGGCCCATAAGCTCTTTATCAATTTTAAGTTTGGGGATAGATATTCAATAACTATTAATCTATGATCAACAAATTATTGAATACAGTTTGAACCGGGTCCTTACGTTAATAAATTCCCACAAAGGGGTGTACAGCGTACCCGTCTGTTCAGGGTAAGTATATAACAATTAAACACAACGAATTATGGTTAATTATTAATATACATCCTACACAGAGGAATGGCTGATCTTCAACAATACCAAAGCATTTGACCCCTCCTCGCTCATTCACACGTCCGCCGTGTATTTAGGCTAAAAGGGTACAAATGACTTATGGTCTATTTTAGCTTAAATTAACTGACAATGTTTTGTGCACTTAAACGATTATCAGATTGTAGCTAGGATCTTTTATATTAAAGAGGCTTTGTTATACGAGCAACAACCACAGAGTCAATAAAGTATAAAATGAGGTTTAATGAATGAACTAGACTACATGTAACAGGATATAGATTAAACAAAATGAAATAAAACAATAAGAAAAGAAAACACAAGGAAAATACAATTGCTAGCACAGTTTAGAGTAAACCCTTTAGAGACAGCCACAGGAGATATACTTTACAACGTCTAAATTTTGTATTGAACAAATTTTGCATTCAGACCTGTACGTTTGTTGTACGGAAGCAGCGTGTGGCGTCCCGGAGATGGAGGTCGGGTTTCTTTGGGTCCCAGCGTGGTTGGTTCGCGGGAGATTCAAACGTCCTGACTTAGTTCGGTATGCGTGAAGAGAGTCTTTTCACCGGAGTGCTGGAAGACTTACGAAACGCACGTGGAGGTCTCAGTCGGGAGACGAGAACACTAAGAACAGACTGGCTATGCGCAAAATGAAACGAAGTTAAAGTAAAAACAGGAACATTAAAATAAAATACGAAGATTACAAAGAATACACAGGAACAGGATACACACGGACAGAGCGAGTGATTGTCTCTGTGTTGGAGAATTTAAAGATGAGCTGGGCACGCCTGGGTAAGGCGCGCCGGCCAATGATAGCATCCCATATCGAGGAGCGCGTACGCCCCCTGATTGGGGTGGAGATCAGCGGTAATATGAATTTATGACCAAGTAGAAAATTAAGCTTACTTTGGTAATAGCATATGCATGTAGTTATATATTTCACGATATGGATATACAGCTTAATAGATGGATCAGATTTGTAGGATTACAACGATATCAAACATTTCACATCACAGACGTACTATTACAGAGTTACATCTGGAGGCACACATTCAGGCACTCATAAGGATCGTACATTCCTGAAAACATTCGTAATACAAGTTTGCACACTCACAGTTCTTTTACATGTATTTAAAACAGCAAATATATTTTAGTAACGATTTACAGATAGGAAATCAGAGTTCATATGTATGTGCGTGTGTGCGGGGACGTGGGTGTGAACGCGTGTTGCGCTCGGCGGGAAACAGACAAAGGAGCATCTGTTTTTGCGCTTCTCCCCCCCTGATTTCCGCTGGGAGGGAGAAGATGGCCTGGGTGTTGTCTCAAGCGAAAGAAACCGCTGTTTGGGGAACACTTAAGACAATTTGTCAGCTTTGATGACACCTTTAGGGTGTACTCTCTAGACTTGAAGACGCAAGTTCGGGAGATAGAGGTTCCAAGGGCTGACCACATGGCCTTTTAGGAATGTCTGTTAAAGTTAGGTCCCTTTGTTCTGGATTTAAATTGGTTGCGAGTTCGTGACTCAATAAAAGAGAATTAATGAAAGCTCCCGAGTCTCTACACCAGTATGACTGATCCCCCGCTGATGTCAGTGCGATCAGCATTAAAATCCGTTTTCCCTCTCCGGTCCTCAGTCCCAGGTCTTACTTCCACCTCCAGCCCAGAGTTTCCTTCGCCGCTGGTCCCGTCCAGCCCAGAGTTTCCTTCGCCGCTGACCCCGTCCAGTTCCGGGTCCCATGATGTGCTGGTCCCGTCCAGTTCCGAGTCCCCTGATGTTCTGGCCCCATCCAGTTCCGAGTCCCCTGATGTGCTGGCCCCGTCCACTTCCGAGTCCCATGATGTGCTGGCCTCGTCCAGTTCCGAGTCCCATGATGTGCTGGCCCCGTCCAGTTCCGAGTCCCCTGATGTGCTGGCCCCGTCCAGTTCCGAGTCCCCTGATGTGCTGGCCCCGTCCAGTTCCGAGTCCCATGATGTGCTGGCCCCGTCCAGTTCCGAGTCCCATGATGTGCTGGCCCCGTCCAGTTCCGAGTCCCATGATGAGCCAGAGCCCGTTGACCCAGCGCCAGAGCCCGTTGACCCAGCGCCAGAGCCCGTTGACCCAGCGCCAGAGCCCGAGCCAGAGCCCGTTGACCCAGCGCCAGAGCCAGAGCCCGTTGACCCAGCGCCAGAGCCCGTTGACGCAGCGCCAGAGCCCGTTGACCCAGCGCCAGAGCCCGTTGACCCAGCGCCAGAGCCCGTTGACCCAGCGCCAGAGCCCGAGCCAGAGCCCGTTGACCCAGCGCCAGAGCCAGAGCCCGTTGACCCAGCGCCAGCGCCAGAGCCCGTTGACCCAGCGCCAGAGCCCGTTGACCCAGCGCCAGAGCCAGAGCCAGAGCCCGTTGACCCAGCGCCAGAGCCAGAGCCAGAGCCCGTTGACCCAGAGCCAGAGCCCGTTGACCCAGCGCCAGAGCCCGTTGACCCAGCGCCAGAGCCCGTTGACCCAGCGCTAGAGCCCGTTGACATCAAGTCTGTTCCCGTTCCTGAGCCTGTCCTTCTCCCCAATAAAATTTGGGGGGGGGCTATACGCCTTCGCCGTGGCCGGCCAAGGACCCATGGAGGCCTGAAAGAAAAACACCACCATGGCCGCCCGAAGGGTCCTCACCGCCGTGGCCACCTGAAGGGTCCTCACCAGCACGGCCACCTCAAGGGTCTTCACCGCCGTGGCCACCTGAATGGTCTTCACCGCCGTGGCCACCTGAAGAGCCTGCACCGCCATGGCCACCCGAAGGGTCCTCACCGCCGTGGCCACCCGAAGGGTCCTCACCGCCATGGCCACCCGAAGGGTCCTCACCGCCATGGCCACCCGAAGGGTCCTCACCGCCATGGCCACCCGAAGGGTCCTCACCGCCATGGCCACCCGAAGGGTCCTCACCGCCATGGCCACCCGAAGGGTCCTCACCGCCATGGCCACCCGAATGGTCCTCACCGCCATGGCCACCCGAATGGTCCTCACCGCCATGGCCACCCGAAGGGTCAGCTCCTCCCTGGACGCCCGAGGGTCCGACAGCTCCGCCTTGGACGCCCGAGGGTCCCACAGCTCCACCCTGGACGCCCGAGGGTCCGACAGCTCCGCCATGGCCACGCCCACAGCCTGCTCCGCCATGGCCACGCCCATAGCCTGCTCCGCCATGGCCACGCCCACAGCCTGCTCTGCCATGGCCACGCCCACAGCCTGCTCCGCCATGGCCACGCCCACAGCCTGCTCCGCCATGGCCACGCCCACAGCCTGCTCCGCCATGGCCACGCCCACAGCCTGCTCCGCCATGGCCACGCCCACAGCCTGCTCTGCCATGGCCACGCCCACAGCCTGCTCCGCCCTGGAGGCTTCCTGGACCTGCACCATGCCCTCGTCAGCCTCCAGGGCGCCCACCCTCCCACCCCTTTGGATGTTATACGGCGCGAGGACGCGCCTTCGGGGAGGGGGGAGGTACTGTCACGTTTTGGATGTGTTCTGTTATGTTTTAAGATCTTGTTTCCCCTGTCTTTGTGATTTTGGTTTAGTCCTGTTAGTTTTTCCCGCTCCTCGTTTGTTCAGATTCTCTGCACCTGTTTTCAGTTAATTATCTCGTTTGGTTCATTTAAGCCCTGTGTTTTCCCTCAGTGTTTGTTGGTCGTCGTCTACGTATGGTTGTGTATCCTGAAGTCCTGGAGTCTGTTATTTTGTTCCTGTTTGTTTTTAGAAGTTTAAGTTTGTAAAATAAATATCAACTATACTGATATTCCTGTGTCCTCGTCTTCGGCATCCTGCACACAACCCTGACAACTTTATGGCTCACCGGAATGTCACAGAGTGTCTCTGAACAAAGAGACGGACATTTCTGTTGTTTAAAGACATAAAAACCATTAAATATATTTTGTTAAATGTATGTGTGTTTTCCCCCATGTCACAGTGAAATATCTTTGTTTGGCCGTGGCATAAATAGACATTAGAAATACCTTCTTTATGCATTTTAAATACCTTTGTATTTTTCCTTTGACTTTCATTTGATGTTTTTGACACCTCTAAAATGCTCATGGAACGGGCTATCTGAATATGCACAGAGATATAAAGTAAAGTGTATTTTTAATTTGTTTCACTGCCATTGAAGATTCAAACTGTTAAACTATACACCCTCCTTGAACACACCCCTTTTACCACGAGGGGTGCGTTCTCTCAAACAAAGGACAATAAACCGAGGATTCCCGCGTGCAACAGCCAATCCCGATTGGCTCAGACAACAGGAAGGGGATGGATTTCTCCAAGGTGATAAATGAAGGAGCGCGGCTCCGCCCAGCTCTCTGTTGAACTTTCCAGCGCGTCAGAAACATGTAATTCAGAGAGACTATATGGGGCACTATCTGTCACTTTTTTAGTGATTTATGGCCCCATAATTAGCCACGCCCCTTTCCCACGCTTAGCCCCGCCCATTTTCCCACGCTTAGTTCCGCCCCTTTTTACCCCTCCCACTTCCGGAGAGATCATGTGACCGTGGGAATTCCCACGGTACGGAGCCCTCCCATCCAAACCGGTTCCGGTCTGGGCACGTGCTGTACACCTGTTATGGATACCTGTCTTGATCAATGTAAAAATGTTCAAAATGATGGAAAAACCATTAAGTCATTTTATATCTTTAAAACACAGTAATGCTCCATTTTACATACAACATCTATTTTAAAAAAGTGTTTTCAATCACAATAATAACTAAAACAGCCTGTATTAAAATTATATCAAGTAAATAGTTATGTTTTCTTAAAACATCTAAAAGTGCTTGTATTAAAATTACAACAAAACAATACTTTTATTTTTATCATACATTTAAAAAGTTGTATTGTTCACATAACACGCAGTGATTAAAACCATTAAGTCATTTTTATATCATTAAAACACAGTACAGGCCTTTACCTTTACACAATATTTAGTAAAATGTTGCATTTTACATAAAACATCTGTTTAAAAAAAAGTGTCTTCAATCAACAAAACAGCGTGTATTAAAATTATATCAAGTAAATAGTTATGTTTTCTTAATAAAACATCTAAAACCGCTTGTATTAAAATTTTATATCATGGAATACATCTATTTTCTATTTAAAAGTTTAAAATACACATATCTTTAGCGTTCATACACTTAAAACATTAATGAAAAAAAGTTTAAAATGCATTTCTAAGTTATCAAAATGCTTTAGCATTAAAACTTCTAAAACAATGTGTAGTGCGATTTTATATCAAACAAATAGAAGTAATTACTATATTCTAAAACAATGTGTAGTGCAATTTTATATCAAACAAATAGAACTAATTACTATATTTGAAGATGTACTTTTTTCACATAACACATATAGTGTTTAAAACTATTAAAACAATTTATATCATTAAGATATTTTCGTCTTTAGTGTTCATACACTTAAAACATTAATGAAAAAGTTTAAAAGTGTTTTCTTAAAGTTATCAAAATATCTTAATATTAAAACAGCTTGTATTAAAATTATATCATGCAAATATTTATGTTTTCTTAAAAAATCTAAAATCGTTTGTATTAAAACTACATTAAACAAATAGATCTAATTAATATTTTGAAGATGTACTTTTTTCACAATTACCTAGTGTTTAAAAGTATTAAAACAATTTATATCACTAAGATACTATCGTCTTTAGTGTTCATACACTTAAAACATTAATGAAAAAGTTTAAAAGTGTTTCCTTAAAGTTATCAAAATGCTTTAGCATTAAAACTTCTAAAACAATGTGTAGTGCAATTTCATATCAAACAATAGATCTATTTTCTATCAAACAAATATTAAAGATATCAAAACTTTATGTAAAAAAATCACAATATTAAAAACACATACATACATTTTAAAAAACCGACTTACGGTTTTACAAGTGCGTTTGTTGAAAGAAGAACAAAGTTGTCCATTTTAAAGATGTAATCCATCTCCAAAGGTATATCCAAAACTTTAGAGATTTTAATTCCAAAAGTCCTCATGAGGAGCTCCACGAAACACGTCCGAACACTTCAGAGACAACCCAAGACTGACAATAGCAGCCGATGCACAATAGCCAGTTGCAAGCTCCACCCCTAGACCCCTCCCACACCTAGACCCCACCACATCAGGTGTTGATGCGTGAGAAAAAATAACAACAGATTCCCACGCTCAGGGTGTCACGGGTGTGGTGTGGATGAAGGCAGGCTGAGGCAAAAAGGCTTCAATTCCAACAATTTACTTAAGAACAAGACAGGAAACAGGTACAGGCAAAAACGCTCTCACAAAACACTTGTAACATATACAACGACCGACAAAGACAGACTGAACAGAAGCAAACTAAATACAGGCATGAATCAAACATAACAAGGTGAAAACAGGTGACACAGATGATGATAACGATGAAGACAAGCAGGTGTGTAGACAAGAGGGATGCTGGGAAGTGTAGTGAAGAGGCGGAGACAAGACAGACTGTGACATTACACCCCCCCCCTCCGGAAAGCGCGACCTCGCGCTGCAGAGGAAACCAAGGCGGAGTAGATGGAGGGAGGAGCCAAGGCGGAGCAGATGGAGGGAGGAGCCAAGGCGGAGGCGGGGCTGACGACACCAGGGGGCCGACTGACAGGGGCGGAGCAGGTGAGAGAGGAGACCAGGGTGAAGCCGTAGAGCCGACGAGACAGGGTGATGCTGAGGGACTGGAGGGACATGGTGAGACCGTAGGCTCCGGCAACTGAAGGGTAGACAGGGACACAGAAGGACACGGTGGAGACAGAGGGAGTGAGGACCAAAGGGAAACTGAGGGGAGTGAGGAGTCCAACAGAACCGGGGGGACGAAAGGACGAGGCGTAGCCAGAGGAGAGAAGTCCAAAGGTGAGGGAAGGCCGACGAGGGACCAAAGTGGATCCGGGGGGACGAGGGAGCCTGGCGGAACTAGGGGACTGAGGGGCCATGGTGGAGCTGAGGGAGGTAAGAGCCAAGGGGGAGCAGATGGGACGAAGGCCCGAGGTAGAGTCCTGGTTGAGGAGGTTGGAGGCGGAGGCCAGGGATCCACCGACCAGGCTGGATCAGCAGGGCTGGTAGTCAGGGGTGGACGGGCTGAAAGGTGGCAGATGAGAGGAGGTGGGAGAGGGAGGCTGGGTGGGAATACCGTCTCTGGCTGGGGGTGGCTGACGTGAAGCTCTGGCTGGACGGTCTCTGGCTGGACGGTCTCTGGCTGGACGGTCTCTGGCTGGACGGTCTCTGGCTGGACGGTCTCTGGCTGGACGGTCTCTAGCTGGACGGTCTCTGGCTGGACGGTCTCTGGCTGGACGTCTCTGGCTGGACGGTCTCTGGCTGGACGGTCTCTGGCTGGACGGTCTCTGGCTGGACGTGGTGGACGTGAAGAGCTGGCTGGACATGAAGAGCTGGGCTGGACAGGACCAGCGGTGAGGGCTCGGCTGGGCTGGACGGGACCAGCGGTGAGGGCTCGGCTGGGCTGGACGGGACCAGCGGTGAGGGCTCGGCTGGGCGGGACGGGACCAGCGGTGAGGGCTCGGCTGGGCTGGACGGGACCAGCGGTGAGGGCTCGGCTGGGCTGGACGGGACCAGCGGTGAGGGCTCGGCTGGGCTGGACTCAGGGCCCACAGTGAAAGGGGAGCCACTCAGCAACAGCAAAAAATCCAGGTACTGGACAAACGTGCCTGAGATTGCCGCCGCTGGAGCTTGTTGGTACAGGTTATCGTCCAACCCACACCAAAAGATGGTTTTTAGTGTGTCCTCTTTCCAGGGTCTTTGATTTGAGAGCTCAAGGAATTCCTCTACATAGTTCTCAATCGGACGGCCATCCTGGAATAGAGTCATCAGTGGGTCTGTAGTGAAGATAAGGTTACTCATCTTGACCCGTAGATTGTGGTCGGTCGTTCTGTCACGGGTGTGGTGTGGATGAAGGCAGGCTGAGGCAAAAAGGCTTCAATTCCAACAATTTACTTAAGAACAAGACAGGAAACAGGTACAGGCAAAAAACGCTCTCACAAAACACTTGTAACATATACAACGACCGACAAAGACAGACTGAACAGAAGCAAACTAAATACAGGCATGAATCAAACATAACAAGGTGAAAACAGGTGACACAGATGATGATAACGATGAAGAAAAGCAGGTGTGTAGACAAGAGGGATGCTGGGAAGTGTAGTGAAGAGGCGGAGACAAGACAGACTGTGACACAGGGTCCTCGTGACCATTCAGCTCATAAAATAAGGACATAGTCAGAGATGAGTTTAGTGTTTTTTATTAAAGACTTTTCATACATTTCAAAACAATGTGTTAAAAAGTATAAATTTTCTTAAAGTTATCAAAAATGTGACATTGTTAAAATAGCTGTGTTACTTTTTAAGATGTTAAAACGTAATTTAAAACGTTTTTCAGTAAACAAGTTAGAGTTTTTACCTTCACACAGTAATTGTAAAATTGTTCAAAACTGTTTCAATCACGCCATAATATTTAAACGACATGTTTAAAACCATATTAAAAAAATACCTTACATTTTTACAAACCGTTTGTTGAAAAATAACAAAAACTTTGGTTTGCAAAAAGATCCCATGTGTATTTTCTCAAAAGTTTAGAACAATGGGCTAAAAAGTATACATTTTCTTAAAGTTATCAAAAATGTGGCAGTGTTAAAATGATATCAGACAAATAGTTGTGTTTTGTAACATACCTTTTAAGTTGTTAAAAATGTTAAAATGTCATTTAAAACATTTTTCAGTAAAACAAGTTAAAGAGTTTTTACCTTAAAATTGTTAAAACTGTTTCAAACACACCATAATATTTAAACTACATGTTTAAAATCATATTAAAAAATACCTTACGTTTTTACAAACCGTTTTGTTGAAAAATAACATGAATTAACCAGTTCACTGTTTAAAGATGTGTAAAATTGAACAGTGTATTTTCTCCAAAGTTTAGTTTCAAGTAATCTCCTTGAGTAATGTGAAACGCGTCCGTTCGCTCCGGAGGCCTAGCCGAAAAATGACAGTCTGAAAGTGCACGCAGGGCCACACGTAGACTCCTCCCACGACACGCCTTCCACACCTGGAAGCGTGGGAAATAGAACACATGTCACACATACGTCACACAAGCACCCACCACATAATGAAAGAAGAGTCGCCCCGCCGTATCACGCGGCACTCTGTTTGAAAAGCCACAAACACAAACGTGCATTCTCTTGGTACGCAAAGACTCACGAGAGATGCCTTGATGAAGCTATGATGGATTCAACTTTACCTTCGCGAAATTACAAGGATCGCGATTAACAAAATTAACCAGCGGAACATGTGGAATATATGTTTCACTTGTCTGGAGGACGTGCGTGTAGCCTGCATATGATTTTGACATGGATTTACGTGAAGATAGATCAATGTGGATATAATGACGAGCGATTTACATGGAATACAACAGAGCACCCTCGATTTTGGTTTTCACAGAGCGAGATATTGGATTTTATTTTTTACCATGTTATGGATTGGATTGAAAAGATTGAGGAGACGGATTAACAAATGGGGAATATACAGACTGTTCGCGGACCGCGTTAATAAATACCCGTGTATTAAATACATGTATTTAATGTAAGAAATAATAAATATACTACCTTTGCATCCTTCCTATATTGTTTTAACCGGACATTATATTGTTTTAACTTACCCATTTCAATTTCTCCGAGGCTGAAAAGTTAAAAGTGAACAACATGGTCTTTCAAAACGGACAAACATGCCCCCACATGTTCCCTGATACACGGTCAAAGTCTACACGACATACCATGACATATAAATAAGACGGGATGATCATGCGTCAGCTATGTGGTAATATAAATGCACGCACACACATATTCCATAGTTAACAACACTTGATTTTAACTATTATTTACATTGAACAAGCGCATCCACAAATTCTCTCAACATTAGATGTTTTCAAACTTCACGGAAAGTTTTAGAACAGTCCAAATCGTGAGCAGAGGTGGGGGTGTTTGGGAGAGTCCATTTCTAAAGGGTCTTTTTCGCTGTTTTCCTCACACGAGTAAAGCACTTTAGATGTGTTTGTGACAAACACATTGTATTTACTTAGACTTTTTAAACGTATTTAACATTTTAAATGTTTTTCTTCTGTCCAACTTACATTTCATATATGAATTGCCTGAGACGTTTAACAAACACATATAGGGAATGCATGTTGATTAGTACACTGTACCACTACCATCACTGTAGTAGTATTCTGAGGAAATATCAGTTACTTACTTGGGATAATCTCATTAAATTCAAAACATTTGTTTAATTTATAAAATCAGACATGGTCTAGCACCACATGCTTTCTGAGTGCATTTAAACATTATATATTTATTTTATATAAATTGTATTTCTTAACCATAATGTGGTGTATGTAATTTTATTTTTGTGATTTTATACCTGCGGTTATCTTTAAGCTAGCCTTTTATTACACCCGGCTGAGGGACTAACGGAGAAAATTACCACTCTTGAGCTAACTTGGGTACATTTACATTGTTTTAATGCTGATTAATGTAACACTGTCCCCCTATTCAAATAAAGAGAAAATGAAAAAGTACGTTTCAGACATAGTGCAAACATGCAATGTTCGAGAAAAATCTTTGAGAGGTCTCATCCCAAAAACTTAAAACTTTGTGTTGGGATGACCCAGACATTCCTTTACTAAAATAAACTTTATGGAAGTCATCTTCAAGCTGTGAGTATGCTTCGACATGTAACTATACCATTATATATTTATATTATGGTCCCATGTTGCTTTAAAGTCTTTGTTGTTTGTTTGTTATTAACTAATACTTTTTATTTTTCAACATCCTACACAAATTAAAGAAACATATGAGCTAAGAATGTTCTCTAACCCAAAATAAACAGATAATGGAATGTTTGCAATCTACAATATATGTTAGATATTATAGTTGTATTTTACACACATCAACATATTTTGTCAGAAAGTTACACACTTGTAAAGCCTATATGGACTAACTTTAAAACATAGGCCTAATCTTTATACAGAAATCACAGACGTCCAAACAAACATACAATATTCAAAAAGACCAAACCACTAAGAAAAGAGGAAATGAAAAGCATTTGTTTATAAGAAATACACAAAAGTTTGCAAATGACGGTTTATCATTAGTTTTTAGCCATCTTGCTCAGTAGATGACACCGTTCACATCTTGTTTCTCGGATTGTATGTGTATGACATGATGTACCTGTACCACATTATTGTAATGCAAACACATTTGAAAATACAATCTCTTATACGCCTTGAAGCACTATAAGTGTTATGTGAAAAGTAAGACTTTTTAAAATGTAAATAGACCTATTGTTTGATGTAATACAAACGGTTTTAGATGTTTTAAGAAAACATAACTATTGACTTGATATAATTTTAACACACGTTGTTTTAGATGTTTTTAATGCTAAACATTTTGATAACTTTTAGAAATGCAGTTTAAACTTTTTCATCAATGTTTTTACATTTTACAAGTGTATGTACGCTAAAGACGTATGTATTTTAACTTTATATACCTTTAAACGATGTGTAATTGTGAAAAGCACAACTTCAAATATAGTAATTAGATGTATTTGCATAGTATAATTTTAACTTTCTCATTAATGTTTTAACATTTACAAGTGTATGAGCACTAAAGACATATATATTTTAACTTTATACACCTTTAAACACTAGGTAATTGTGAAAAAAGTACATCTTCAAATATAGTAATTAGATCTATTTGTTTAATGTAGTTTTACAGTTTTTTCTGAATGCTTAAGCGCTAATTGTGATTCTTGTAGAACAATTTCTAAAACTATTAATACGTATAGCAAAACCACTCACTGAGTTTGCAAAACTAAAAGCACAAACACTGCTTTGCACTCAGTTTGCAATTTTGTAACACACACTTTGCAAAACTGTAGGCACAATTCACTGCACAACACTCTTTTTGCAGAACTTTAAACACAACTCACTGCTTACACTCAATTACCAAATTTCCAACACACTCCTAGCAAAATTATACACATGTATGCCTATCATTAACACTATTTTGCCAACTGTCTGGCACACTTTCAAATGTGAAAAACTGTTTTAGATAATTAGTTCACTTTGCAATCAGCCTAAGCACTATAAATAAGCCACAGGTAAGCTGTCTGTGTGGAGTACAATGGAAGGAGCAATAAGAGTTAGAAGAGTGGGAATCAGAGGAGGCCGAGAGAGAGGACGTGGAGGTGAAGAAGTTGGAGGTGGAGGTGAAGAAGTTGGAGGAAGAGGATGTGGAGGTGAAGAAGTTGGAGGAAGAGGATGTGGAGGTGAAGAAGTTGGAGGAAGAGGATGTGGAGGTGAAGAAGTTGGAGGAAGAGGATGTGGAGGTGAAGAAGTTGGAGGAAGAGGATGTGGAGGTGAAGAAGTTGGAGGAAGAGGACAAGGAGGAGCAAGAAGAGGACGAGGAGGGGAAAGAGGAAGGGTAAGAAGAGTAAGAAATAGAATAACTGATGACATCAGAGCTACAATAGTGGACCACGTCATCAACCATGGGATGACCCTGAGGGAAGCTGGCCAACGGGTTCAGCCTAATTTGAGCTGCTACACTGTGGCAAGCATCATTAGGACATTTCGAAATGAGAATAGGTAAGTACTTTTTAGCACTGCCATACTCTAATGAGAAACACAACAGTACCATACATGCAAAAATACTGAAATTGTTACTTTACAGAATTGCTAGACGTCCAGATGTTGGGGGCAGAGGAAGAATGTTCACTCCAGAGCAAGAGACCCATATAGTGAACATGGTGATTGCCAATAATGCAATAAGACTGCGTGAAATACAGCAGCGCATAATTGATAATGACACCATCTTTCAAAATATACACAGTGTAAGCATTTCTGCACTTAGGCGTGTACTTGCGTGCCACAGAATAAGAATGAAGCAAATTTACAGAGTTCCTTTTGAGAGAAACACAGAATGTGTAAAGCAACTGCGATATGACTATGCGCAGGTAAGCTATAGTGTCATTGGTTCTGAATTTGGAAGTGCATACTGTAGTGCTGTGCATGGGCCTGATGTGTTGCATTTGTTTTGTCTTGTCCAGAGAGTAATTAGAACTAGAAGCAGATGCCATGGGACATGAGCTACTTTTTGTAGATGAGGCTGGTTTTAACCTCAGTAAAACCAGGAGACGTGGCAGGAACATTATTGGACACCGTGCCATCATCAATGTCCCAGGAGAACATGGTGGTAACATAAACATGTGTGCAGCTATAAGCCAAAATGGTGTTGTTCACCATCATGCAACCATAGGCCCACACAACACTGCACACATTATTGCATTCCTGGACACCTTACATGACATGCTCACTGTTCAGAGACCAGAGCATACCCGATATGTCATCATATGGGACAATGTTAGTTTCCATAGGGCTGCTTTGGTCCGCAACTGGTTTACAGACCACCCATTCTTCATGGCACTCAACCTCCCTCCATACTCTCCATTCTTAAATCCCATCGAGGAGTTCTTCTCTGCCTGGCGCTGGAAAGTGTACGACCGTCATCCTCATCAACAGGTAGCCCTTTTACAGGCAATGGAGGAGGCATGTGGAGATATTGACCAGGCATCATGTCAGGCCTGGATACGGCATTCAAGGAGATATTTTCCCCGGTGCCTCGGACTGGAGGATATCGCATGCGATGTGGACGAAACTTTGTGGCCGGACCCAGAAAGACGACATGATGTAGGCTGATTTTTTTTATTTTTTTTTTAAATTACTATTTTGTGTTCTGACTTTGTCTTGGTTTTGATGAGTGTGAATAAACAACAATACTTGAAGTTTGGATCATTGTATGTTTACAGACACTATGACAAAAATATGACCTCAAATTGACATCTGTACACAGAGAAAGCAAAAGCCAGATGTGTTTTGTATTCATACCATCAGTGTGTAGTTGGCACATTGTGTGCTTAGTAGATGATGGCTTGTGTTTACTGTTTGATACGAAAACACCATTTTTACGAAGGTGTGAAGAGTTAATCTAGCTGTGTTCGCTTTTGCAAGAGAACTACAATGTTTTGATAATTGGGTGAAAGGTGTTCTTATTTGTGTGTAGAGTTTTGCAAAAATAGCCAATAGTTACAAAAAATGTGCTTAAAGGGATACTCCACCGTTTTTTCATATTAGACAATGTTATTCTCTTATCTAAGATGATTTGATACATGCCTCTCTCGTCTCAGTGCGTGCACTTAATCGCTCTGTCGGGCGGAGAACTTTGAGAGCAGTTAGCTTAGCCCCATTCATTGTATATGGGCCAAACAGAGATGAAGTTAGAAGCGACCAAACAAATCCACGTTTTCTCTATTTAAATATAGTTACACGAGTAGTTACACGACCAAGTATGGTGACTCTAAATAAAATGTGGCGCTTTTTATAAGCGGGTAAAATGGATAACTATAATGTATGGCGGAATAGCACTTATTGGGAGCACTTCGACTCGGCGCTGTAATATCTTCACTCGTGAAAAGTCCTCTCCCCCCTCTCCCTCTCCCTGTCATTTCCGTCAATAGAACCAACGTGACTTTTACCTGTGCTACTAGCAAACTGCAAGAGATCATTTACAATGGCGGACTATGTAGATAATTATGACTTGTTTGTAGCAGACCCAGAGCCATATCTGTTTGAACCCGAGTACACAGAGGAGGAACTTATGGAAGCTTGTTTCCGCCACAGAATGAAAAATAAAAAAGGTAATTGTCGCAGATATAAAGTCGCAATTGCGTGTTATAAAGTCAGAATTGCGAGATATAAAGTCAGAATTGCGAGAGATAAAGTCAGAATTGCAAGAGATAAAGTCAGAATTGCAAGATATAAACTCGCAATTGCGAGTTGTAAAGTCCAATTATATGGGGGGAAAAGACGGACTTTTTTTCCTCTCAGAATAGTTTATCTCACAATTCTGACTTTATAACACGCAATTGCGACTTTATATCTCACAATTCTGACTTTATATCACGCAATTGTGACTTTATATCACGCAATTCTGACTTTATATCACACAATTCTGACTTTATAACACGCATTGCGACTTTATATCTCGCAATTGTGAGAAAAAAAGTTAGAATTGTGAGATAAAAAGTCGCAATTACCTTTTTTATTTTTCATTCTGTGGCGGAAACAAGCTTCCATAAGTTCCTCCTCTGTGTACTCGGGTTCAAACAGATATGGCTCTGGGTCTGCTACAAACAAGTCATAATTATCTACATAGTCCGCCATTGTAAATGATCTCTTGCAGTTTGCTAGTAGCACAGGTACCCCTTTTCCACCAAGGCAGAGCTGGTGCTGGTTCGGAGCCAGAGCCTAGTTTCAATTCGGTTCTTTGTTTTTCCACACGCAAAGCACCAGCTCCGAACCAGGAAAAGTGGTTCTTAAGTAGCACCAAATCATTGCTGGTCTAGAACGGAGCCAAGTAAGAACCGCTTGCGTCAGGGGCTGGGGGCGGGGTTACCGTGACCAACAAGAAACTTGTGACCGCCATTTTTAAATAGCAGCTAGTCGAGCTAATAGCAGCTTGATTATTATATCCGTCTATGTAAGTTACGGCGAGCTGCACAAACGCGTTGGATTCCGATGTATTTTTGCAAACCCATGAGCGTCCATAGTACCGCAACGTCCGTTATTGTTGATTGCTTGTTCGAGATGCATCGGAGCGGCGCGGACCGATCGGAGCTGCGGGAGTGTTTGGAGATCATACGACTCCTTGTGCTTTTGGATCGCTTTCGCAGTGCTTTGATGTCATACGGCGATCGATCTGCGAGAAGCCGATGCATCTCGAACAAGCCTGGTGTGTTTGTGTTTGGCGCTACCGCACTAGCGTTGCTGGGCAACATGAGACGTATGCAGTGACGTAAGATCTGCTTCTGTTGTGGCTCTCAAGCCGGTGGAAAGGCAAACCGGTTCTTAGTAAGCTTGTCAGTCGAACCAACTCCGAACCAGCTCTGGCTCTGGCTCTGAACCAGCACCCGGTTCTTGTTGGTGGAAAAGGGGTAAGGTAGAAGTAAAAGTCACGTTGGTTCTATTGACGGAAATGACAGGGAGAGGGAGAGGGGGGAGAGGACTTTTCACGAGTGAAGATATTACAGCGCCGAGTCGAAGTGCTCCCAATAAGTGCTATTCCGCCATACATTATAGTTATCCATTTTACCCGCTTATAAAAAGCGCCACATTTTATTTAGAGTCACCATACTTGGTCGTGTAACTACTCGTGTAACTATATTTAAATAGAGAAAACGTGGATTTGTTTGGTCGCTTCTAACTTCATCTCTGTTTGGCCCATATACAATGAATGGGGCTAAGCTAACTGCTCTCAAAGTTCTCCGCCCGACAGAGCGATTAAGTGCACGCACTGAGACGAGAGAGGTATGTATCAAATCATCTTAGATAAGAGAATAACATTGTCTAATATGAAAAAACGGTGGAGTATCCCTTTAAGCAATCAGAAAAAACTGTAATACAAGAGATGTTAGATGTTTTAAGAAAACATAAATATTTAATTGATATAATTTTAATACACGCTGTTTTAATATTAACACATTTTGATAACTTTAGGAAAACACAATTTAAAACTTATTTATTTAATTATTTAATTATTTTTTTTAAATTCATTAATTATTTATTTTTATGTCTAAACGTTTTTAACATTTTACAAGTGTATGGTGACCACCAAAAAACACACTTTTATACATTGTTTTAAACATGATTTTTAACACTATGTAGTTTTAATATCTACATAGTTTAATATGTTTTAATTTAAAAATGTGTAATAACACTAAATATATGTGTATTTTAAACTTTATACCGTCTTTTATACACCTTTAAACACTGTCATTGTGAAACTACTACTTTTGTTCAAATATATGTTAGAAAATAGACCTATTGCTTGATATTAAATTTTAATACAACCGGTTTTAGATGTTTATTAAGAAAACATAACTAATCAACTGTGATATACACTTTAATATATGTAAATTTAATCTAAATTAAGCTTTGGTACCGAAATTGGTACCGAGAACCGTGAATTTTTACTGGTATTGGTACCGAATACTGAAATTTTGGTACCGTGACAACACTAATGTAAATTACAGTCACAATGCATCAGAAGTAACTGCAATTCCAGCATGTCACCAGAGAGAAGATTTTTTTTTTAGAAAAAAAAAGAGAAGTTACAAATTTTTTACTAAGCATCACAAGGTCAAAACATATGCATGCTGTTCGCAATAGATCCATACCACTAATTTAGGTATGATAGTATGGTTGAGATTATTTATTTTGACATCTAAATATTAGCAATGTACCTATTGTATATAGGCCTAACCCAACACATCAGCTTTAAAACAGTAGGCTACATTCTGAATAAACCATTGTTACGTCTGTAACATACATATTCTTTGAGGTGGGGAACACTGTTACCAATTACAGTTAAACAAAAACAAATAAACATACAGCAAGAAACACTGAGATAACACAAAACAGATCTAAGAACTCAATACATTACATTATCATTCTACAAATAATGGTTTTCTGATACATGTAAACACAATTTAAACAGCTTGTCTATTATTGAAAAGATGCTGTGAGATATGGGTATAATGCAAACCATTTATCCATTTTTTTTAAATACCGCTAAACAAAAGAATGAAGATCATTTGGTTATTATTATTATTATTATTATTATTTAATACCTCCTAATGGTCTGGATTAGGGTTGGATGTTGTATCGATTTTTATGATCTCAGACATGACCACAAAATATTTTTTAAAAACAATTTATTTAAACAATATATTGAGAGATAAACAGTATATTCATACATTGAAACGTTATACAATATATTCGTACATTGAGGCGTTAAAAGTAAAAGTAAAACAATAGTAATGACATTAAAGTTTGGCTAACCAGAAAATAATTTTTTGCAGGCTGTGTTGTCTTGCTCTAGGATGTAGCTGAGTAGAGTTTCAACAATTTCGCAGACGCCGCAGAATTTCTCATATTTTGAATCATATTGATCGCAGTCAAACACCATAGGCTTGTTCGTAGCATCTTCAGAACTCAACGGACAGCCGAGCTCCATCATGCTTTTAGTCCAAAGTTTTTAGATTTTTAGAACTCAACTTCATGGATGGTGTAAACTTTATCCCCTATCCGATGTTGAAAGATTCGGATAGTTCCTGGAATGTCATGTGATTGAGTTGTTGCAGCACAATCATCCAAGTCTTGTGCATTAACACTCTGAAGTTTGGGGTTATGGGTCAGATCCTCCATAGTGATGTCAGTCGAAGAAGCACTATGTGTGTCATGCTCAGGTATACAAGAATGTTGAAGCGTTCTTTGGTTGTCCATGTAACAATCAGACAATGTTCCTTCAACCTTTGATCGCTGAGATGTTATAGTAGTATAGACGTCTACGACGGAACTTGTACTGTCCTGTTAGGTCAGCTCTGTCAGGAGGTCACCAGCTCTGTGTCTCTCTGTGAGATCATGAGGTTGGGTATATAACCCCACTGGAGGGGAGAGGGTTGTAGGGGTGTATCCGTCATGACGTCGTAAACAGTAGGTGTAACTATTGTTTAGTGACTTAGTGATTTTCACTCCAATTACAACATTTTGATTAAACATTACAAGATCAAAAACATATGTATGGGATGGATTGTTCGCAATAAGAGTTGTAACAAGCATTTAGAAAGTAGATAGGAAGTAAAAGAAAAACTTTTACCATATAATTAATATGTTAAAATTCAGTTATAAACCTTTAGAGCATTCAAATGTATTTAGTTAAAATTAAAACAAGATATATCGCATAAAAGACGTAATTACCGAATTCATTGTTTAATAACTTCAATAGTTATTAAACACCAGCCGATTAAAGTTTTTTTTTTTCAAACAATGTGACAGAAGTAGTTTTATGATAAATCATTGTGCACAGATGCACAGTTTTGTTGCATGCACAGAATTTGAGGGTCACTTATAGATTTCAATTTAAGGCACATTTCACAACTCTTTCGTAACTATGCCTCATTTCGTAAATGCTTTCTTTAGTGGTACTGTTACGTCCCTCGTTAGAGATTATACGTGTCTAGGAATAATATTGGACATGCCACATTATTTTTGCATTTATGTGTGTGTCAGTACAGCAGCGGGTAACCGCATGGGAAGAGAAAACAGACAACCCAAAACTTCAGTTGAAAAGATTTAATTATTCAACTGCAGTAAAGTGAATAAATAGTGAAACAATAAAGTAATAAAGTAATGAAGTTATGAAACAATACAATGTAGCCACAAATCGAGATCAACAGACAATCTGGTGGAGAGGAGGGAGCAAGAGAGTGGTGCTTAAATCAAAGAACTAAATATAACAAAAACAATCCTCTAACTAAAGTTAAAGAACTAAACTAACTATCAACAAAAAATGTAGAAAGAAACATCTTCAGCGTCGAGACGCTATAACTAAAACTACCCTAACTAAACAAACAAAACATACATAAGTTGCACCACTCCTAACACTAGTGCGTCTAATACATCTCAGTAACAACTGCGTGTGCAAATGTAGGTCGCGACCTGCTTACCTGACTCACAACCTCTCCCGCCAGTCTACATAGAGTTGAACGGGAACTGAGATGACAATGTCATGAGAGAGCAACAAACATCTAGCTGTGCACAAGCACATAAAGAACGCACATATCAAGAGCACAAACACGTTCCAGCGCAAACAAAAAAGAAAATGATCAAATTGCCAGATCGTAGAAGCAGCGAACCGCAGACACTGATCAGACTCTCAGACTGGTCTCTCAAACGTGAGAACCGTCCTCACCGAGCGTGCAGGCTCTCTCTCAAACCCAGAGTCTGTGTTGACTGTCGCCATTGTAGTCAGAGCCATTCATAAACCGCACGGCGACAGGCGATTGGTGGCGCGATTCCTGACGTCAGCAAATTTGACAGGCGGAGCTTCCAATGAATTCCGCACCTGAAACAAAGTACAAACATACACGCAAAACAAAATACGTACCGCAGCGTACGTAACACTCACCCCCTTAAAACTCAACCTGAAGCAGTATTTTAAGCTCTAGATAAGGTGTCAGCGATGATATTTTCTGAACCCTTTTTATGTTTTATGATTAAGTTATAATTTTGCACAATCAACGACCAACGCATAAGACGTTGATTGTGATTATACATTCTGGACAAGAACACTAACGGGTTGTGATCCGTGTACACTGTAACAGGTAGAACAGAAGAACCCACATAAACCTCAAAGAACTGTAACGCCAGAATTAGACCCAAAGCTTCCTTCTCGATGGTAGAGTAATTTCTCTGATGTCGGTTGAATTTTCGAGAAAAATAACAGATTGGATGCTCAAGACCAACATCATCTTCTTGAATAAGAACAGCTCCCATGCCGAAAGCACTGGCATCAACTTCCAATTTAAAACAGCGAGTAAAATCCGGAGCAGCAAGAACAGGTGCACTAGTCAACAACAACTTTGCCCCATCAAAAGCCTGTTGACATGCGTCAGTCCAGATGAAAGCGTTCGATGGGCTTAATAAACAGGTCAGAGGATATACTACAGTAGAGAAATTTCGGCAGAAACTTCTGTAGTAACCGGTCATGCCTAAAAACCGACGTAACTCTCGTCTTGTCGTTGGGATAGGAAAGTCAGCAATAGCAGATACTTTTGCACTAACAGGGCGGACTTGGCCTTGCCCTACTTCTTTGCCCAGATAAGTAATCGTTGTTTTACCGAATTCACACTTAGCCAGATTAATTGTTAGAGAAGCGTCAGCCAATCTTTCAAAAACTGTCCGCAGAACACTCAAATGCTCATACCAATCCAGAGAATAAATCACTAGATCGTCGAGGTATGCATTACAATTTTTAACTCCTGACAATACAATGTTTACCAGGCGCTGAAAAGTTGCTGGGCGTTTCGCAGCCCGAACGCCATAACCCGATATTGCAGGAAGTTATCCGGAGTAACAAAAGCTGAAATTTCCGCAGCTCTAGCGGTCAATGGCACTTGCCAATACCCTTTCAGCAAATCTAATTTCGTTACAAACTTAGCCGAACCCAAGTTATCGATGCAGTCTTCCATTCTAGGAAGAGGATAGCTATCTGGTACAGTCACAGAATTTACTTTTCGGTAATCTGTGCAAAACCGAAATGTACCGTCAGACTTTGGAACAAGAAGACAAGGAGAGCTCCATGGACTATAGCTAGGTTCAGCTAGGTCATTCCTCAACAAATAATCAGTCTCAGTCTTCATCGCACAACGCTTGAAATTATTCACTCGGTAAGGGTGTTGCTTAATGGAAGAAGTACACGTCACTTGGATATCATGCTGCAATACATGCGTTTGAGTTGGCACATCACTAAACAGCATGGGGAATTCTTGAATTAGTTGCATAACATCCTGTTTCTGTGACTCAAGCAAATTAACAAGGTTTTCGGACAAGTTTTCCAGAGTTTCTGAATTCGAAAGTCTACCACACATTGATAAATCATTACAAAGTGTAACACCATCATCAGGATCACACTCACCAGAAGAGGGCAGCAACACCTTGACATTCACTCCCGTAGAATCAGACACTGCAACAACAGCAGCAGCTAAAACATCAGTAGGCACAGCAACAAGCTTTTCTTTCTCCTCCACAAATTTCTCAGGCGCTTTTCGAGAACAATATAATTTCAACATGTTAATGTGGCATGTTCGAAACTTCCGTTTGCGTTCAGGCGTGTGTATGACAAAATCAGTCTCACTCGATCTCTTTGATACCTTATACGGACCAGAGAAACGAGCGGTCAGAACCGAACCTGGTATTGGTAACAATACCAAGACTTCATCGCCTGGTTGAATTTCACGCACAACAGCTTTCTTATCATACCATTTCTTCATGCCCTCCTGAACCGTGGACAGTGATTTTCGTGCAAATGAACATGCGTTATGTAGACGTTCTCGAAACAGACTAACGTAATCCAGCACATTTCGTTCAGCTGACTTTGTGTCATTCAACATCCCATCTTTCAGCACCTTCAGTGGACCTCGTACAGTGTGACCAAATACTAAGTCGGCTGGGCTAAACCCTAGAGATTCTTGAGTCACTTCACGAATTGCGAACAATACTAACGGCACACCGTCGTCCCATTCTTTACCAGAGCTTAAACAGTACTTTTCAACATCGACTTCAGCGTCTGGTGAAATCGTTCGATAGCGCCCTGGCTCTCAGGATGATAAGCGCTTGAGATTCGATGTGAAATACCCAAGGTTTTCAACACTTGTCTGAAAACAGTAGAAAGAAAATTCGTCCCCTGATCGGTTTGCACGATTTTTGGCAATCCGAACGTGGAGAAGAACTTTAGCAAGGCTTTGATAATGACAGGTGCCGTTACTTTCCTCAAGGGAACAGCCTCCGGATAACGTGTCGCAGAACACATTATAGTTAACAAAAATTGATTACCTGTCTTTGATTTCGGCAGGGGACCAACGCAATCTAAAATTATATGTTCAAACGGTTCGCAAATGACAGGAATCGGAATTAATGGCGCTGGCGGAATCTTCTGATTCGGTTTACCCATCACTTGACACTCATGACATGTGCGGCAATAATGAGACACGTCGCTCTTCAAGCCAGGCCAAAAAAAATGTCTGAGAATGCGGTTGTAAGTTTTTGTCACTCCCAAATGACCTGCTAACTCATGATCATGTGCCAAATTCAACACTTGTTTCCGACAGACAGTAGGCAAAACAATCTGGCACACAACATCCCACTCGTTCTCCCCATCTCTGTGCGGACGCCATTTCCTTAACAACAACCCATCTTCAATCACGTAATCAGCCATGCTAACTTTATCCGATTTTAGACTTTCAGCAGCCGAAAAACACTTAGTTAGCGACACATCTTCCCTTTGTGCAACCTTAATCCCATCACGAGAAATAGGTGCAGCTAACAATTCAAAATCGGCCACTGCCGTAACAGGTTGACTATCATGTCTAACATTTTCAGCATCTTTTGGATCTGACCCAAAATTATCCTCGGTAAACACAGGTGACATAAAAGAGTCGGCCAAAACAATGTCATCTCCAATTCTGCGCTTTTGAGCACGCGTAACTACGTTAGCAGCAAATACATCCGGAAAATTATCGGATATGTCATCAGCGGAAATAAAACAGTCAGGTTTATCAACGACTTCGAGCATGGGTGACACTTTACCCCCCGCCAAATCATTTCCAAGAATGAATGCAACCCCTTTCACAGGAAAAGAAGAACGTGTTCCCACTTTAACAAAACCTGAGACCAGATCACATTGTAAGTGTATCCGGTGCAGCGGTACCTTTACAACCCCCATCTCAATCCCTTGCACTAACACACTTGACCCACAAAACGTCTGTTCTGACAAAGGAAGTGCATCAGAGACTACAAATGATTGCATCGATCCTGTATCCCTCAAAATTTGTACCTCTTTCTGCTCGCTAGGTTTGCCATTTACGGAGATTAACCCCCTCAACAAGAATGGTTTAAACCCTGAGTCAAGCACATCCTTCTCTAAAACAGTGTTAGACACCGTCTTCACAAAGGTAACAGGCTTTAACTGTCCTTGAGTCTTACGTTTCAGCACTAAGCAATCAGAAATCAGGTGTCCCATTTTGTGGCAATAAAAACATTCTCGTGTTTCTTTATTCTGTGGTGGACTCAGTTTAGTACGGGTATTCGAATTTTGAGTTGAAGACGAACTCCATACTTTCTCTGGTCGGGGTAAAACAAAAACACTCTTGTGCGTTAACACGTACTCATCCGCAAGAATCGCAGCTTGTGATAACGTCGTGACCTTCTGCTCATTCAGGTAGGTGACTACTCGCTCTGACAAACAATTCTTAAAATCTTCTAAAAGCATTAGCTCTCTCAACGAACTCAAATCTTGCACATTATTAGAAGACAACCATTTATCAAAAAGAATTCCCTTCTCCCGAGCGAATTCCACAAACGTCTGAGCTATCTTCTTATGGTTCCTGAAACGTTGCCGATATGCCTCAGGCACCAATTCATATGCGCGAAGAACAGCGTTCTTTACTACATCATATTGCAAGCTTTCCTCTAAAGTTAACGCAGAACAAACTTCCTGTGCTTTTCCAACTAATCGACATTGTAGTAAAAGACACCAAACCTCTTTTGGCCAACGAAGTGCAGCAGCCACACGCTCAAAAGCAGCGAAATACGCATCCACTTCGGATTCTCTAAAGTGAGGCACTAAAGCGATCTGTTTACTAACATCAAATGTAGTGGTCGAAACATCACTCACAGAATTTGCCGAATTTGCTGAAATAACAGGATTCGGCTGCGCAGTACGGTCTGAGACATTCGCTGACTCCAACTCAAGCTTTCGCAGTTTCACCTGTGTGTCAGCTTCAATTTCCAGTTTACGGATTTCTAGACTTAGCTTCATTTCGGCTTGGCGCGTCTCAGCCCGTTCCTGCGCTTCCATCTGGATTCGGGCTAGGCGGACCTTCAGTCGCGCATCACCCCCAGACTCAACGGAAGGCGAAGAAAGTGGGTAGAAGGGCGGCAAGACAGCCTTGGGCTCGATATCGGCCTCCCCCTCGGCACGCTCACCTTTTGCCTCCTCCATACTCCCCACGCTAGTCAGACGTCTTTCCACAGCCGACATGCCAGCTCTCTCACTATCCGTATCTGGAAATGAAAGTACTTTTAATTCGACCAAGTGTTTCAAAATGTCATTCTTAATAATGTGCTTTAGAGATTGCCTCACCACAGGAATGCGATAATATTCAGCTATCTGCAACAAATCATCTTTTCTACATCGCTCAAAAATGTCCAAAGTTGGATTAGCAATAAATACTTGCAAATCAAAAGTACTCATATTAATACTTCATCATACTCACTTCAACATGCACAAACAATTCCTTTCCCACACCATACAAAACACACACAAGCAAATATTTTTTTGGACGAGCCCCCAAATAAGTTACGTCCCTCGTTAGAGATTATACGTGTCTAGGAATAATATTGGACATGCCACATTATTTTTGCATTTATGTGTGTGTCAGTACAGCAGCGGGTAACCGCATGGGAAGAGAAAACAGACAACCCAAAACTTCAGTTGAAAAGATTTAATTATTCAACTGCAGTAAAGTGAATAAATAGTGAAACAATAAAGTAATAAAGTAATGAAGTAATGAAACAATACAATGTAGCCACAAATCGAGATCAACAGACAATCTGGTGGAGAGGAGGGAGCAAGAGAGTGGTGCTTAAATCAAAGAACTAAATATAACAAAAACAATCCTCTAACTAAAGTTAAAGAACTAAACTAACTATCAACAAAAAATGTAGAAAGAAACATCTTCAGCGTCGAGACGCTATAACTAAAACTACCCTAACTAAACAAACAAAACATACATAAGTTGCACCACTCCTAACACTAGTGCGTCTAATACATCTCAGTAACAACTGCGTGTGCAAATGTAGGTCGCGACCTGCTTACCTGACTCACAACCTCTCCCGCCAGTCTACATAGAGTTGAACGGGAACTGAGATGACAATGTCATGAGAGAGCAACAAACATCTAGCCGTGCACAAGCACATAAAGAACGCACATATCAAGAGCACAAACACGTTCCAGCGCAAACAAAAAAGAAAATGATCAAATTGCCAGATCGTAGAAGCAGCGAACCGCAGACACTGATCAGACTCTCAGACTGGTCTCTCAAACGTGAGAACCGTCCTCACCGAGCGTGCAGGCTCTCTCTCAAACCCAGAGTCTGTGTTGACTGTCGCCATTGTAGTCAGAGCCATTCATAAACCGCACGGCGACAGGCGATTGGTGGCGCGATTCCTGACGTCAGCAAATTTGACAGGCGGAGCTTCCAATGAATTCCGCACCTGAAACAAAGTACAAACATACACGCAAAACAAAATACGTACCGCAGCGTACGTAACAGGTACATTAGGTGATGCAGGAAACTCTGACGATAGTTGTGAGAGACATACGCAAGACATTTCTATGGCTGATGACATTCTAAGAAAGCATAGTTGTTTTCAAAGTTTGTTTTTCAAAGTATAAGGGAAGTAGACACGCTACAATTGAGAATGGTGATGTTAAACAATGGTAAACAATTTCAAAAACAGTGTGTTTCAGAAGAAATTTAAACAAATCAAAGATGCATACAAACAAAATTTTCAAAATGTTACATGCTAATATTGGGTCTTGTTTCAGTGTTGGTATGCTCCAATGAAAACTGTTATGAGGCCAAGAACAATAGCACTGTTAAACATGCAGTTCAATAGCAATGTTCAATATAAACAAGAATCCGCTAATACGACTGAGCTTGTTTCACATATAACTGTTTATAGTTTTTTTTTTTAGTTTATAGAAATGTACGATATGTTAAAACATTTTGGTATTCTGATACTGCTTCGGCATGTTTTCATAAAAAGAAAAACGAAATATTATGAAATGTGTATATGAAATAAACACAACGTCTAGAGATGATTACACCTAAAAGACAGGTGTCTAAAACTCTGTTGTCAAAGTATTGATGTGGACAGAATAAAAACGAATCTTAATAACACTTATCATTTGTAATTCATTAACTGTTGTTTAGTGACAAATACACAAACTACCTGTGTATCAGTGCTGTGAAATGCACATCTTAAAGTGTAATAGTTTGCAGAAAAAACAGCAATACCCTTCTTTCATCTCGATGTTTCGTAGACATAACAGAAAGATGTTCTAAAAGAAATATCATTTTAGTCTTAAACACTCATACGACTGTAATTTAATACTCTTTATGCCATATTTGTACGTGTTTTTCATAAATTCCCACGGCTAAAATATAAAATGCCGCTTACAAACATTCAAAACTGATGTGGCTTTTCTGTATTTGTTTTAAATGGCTCATGCTACATTTACTTTTTAGCAAGTTGTCCAGAATCTACTTTTGTGCAATTTTATCTACAGGTTTCAGCGGAGTGTGGGACTTTAACAGTCTCAACCTCAAGCTTTATGTCGTAGTGCAATAGTCGTAGTGCAATAGTCGTATATGATTCTGTGGTAATGGTTTAAGTGTAAACAAACTGCACATACTTTCCGTATTAATACTTTGCGTGATTCAACATCACAGATGGAAAGTTGCACTAAACAGAAGGACTATTGCATAAATTCTTAATTATCATTTATTCTTATAACCACTGAATGTTGGTGGCTCTCAAAGAAAAGTCTTCATGTAAAACATGTACAATCCGAGAAACAAGATGTGAACGGTGTCATCTACTGAGCAAGATGGCTAAAAACTAATGATAAACCTTCATTTGCAAACTTTTGTGTATTTCTTATAAACAAATGCTTTTCATTTCCTCTTTTCTTAGTGGTTTGGTCTTTTTGAATATTGTATGTTTGTTTGGACGTCTGTGATTTCTGTATAAAGATTAGGCCTATGTTTTAAAGTTAGTCCATATAGGCTTTACAAGTGTGTAACTTTCTGACAAAATATGTTGATGTGTGTAAAATACAACTATAATATCTAACATATATTGTAGATTGCAAACATTCCATTATCTGTTTATTTTGGGTTAGAGAACATTCTTAGCTCATATGTTTCTTTAATTTGTGTAGGATGTTGAAAAATAAAAAGTATTAGTTAATAACAAACAAACAACAAAGACTTTAAAGCAACATGGGACCATAATATAAATATATAATGGTATAGTTACATGTCGAAGCATACTCACAGCTTGAAGATGACTTCCATAAAGTTTATTTTAGTAAAGGAATGTCTGGGTCATCCCAACACAAAGTTTTAAGTTTTTGGGATGAGACCTCTCAAAGATTTTTCTCGAACATTGCATGTTTGCACTATGTCTGAAACGTACTTTTTCATTTTCTCTTTATTTGAATAGGGGGACAGTGTTACATTAATCAGCATTAAAACAATGTAAATGTACCCAAGTTAGCTCAAGAGCGGTAATTTTCACCGTTAGTCCCTCAGCCGGGTGTAATAAAAGGCTAGCTTAAAGATAACCGCAGGTATAAAATCACAAAAATAAAATTACATACACCACATTATGGTTAAGAAATACAATTTATATAAAATAAATATATAATGTTTAAATGCACTCAGAAAGCATGTGGTGCTAGACCATGTCTGATTTTATAAATTAAACAAATGTTTTTGAATTTAATGAGATTATCCCAAGTAAGTAACTGATATTTCCTCAGAATACTACTACAGTGATGGTAGTGGTACAGTGTACTAATCAACATGCATTCCCTATATGTGTTTGTTAAACGTCTCAGGCAATTCATATATGAAATGTAAGTTGGACAGAAGAAAAACATTTAAAATGTTAAATACGTTTAAAAAGTCTAAGTAAATACAATGTGTTTGTCACAAACACATCTAAAGTGCTTTACTCGTGTGAGGAAAACAGCGAAAAAGACCCTTTAGAAATGGACTCTCCCAAACACCCCCACCTCTGCTCACGATTTGGACTGTTCTAAAACTTTCCGTGAAGTTTGAAAACATCTAATGTTGAGAGAATTTGTGGATGCGCTTGTTCAATGTAAATAATAGTTAAAATCAAGTGTTGTTAACTATGGAATATGTGTGTGCGTGCATTTATATTACCACATAGCTGACGCATGATCATCCCGTCTTATTTATATGTCATGGTATGTCGTGTAGACTTTGACCGTGTATCAGGGAACATGTGGGGGCATGTTTGTCCGTTTTGAAAGACCATGTTGTTCACTTTTAACTTTTCAGCCTCGGAGAAATTGAAATGGGTAAGTTAAAACAATATAATGTCCGGTTAAAACAATAAAGGAAGGATGCAAAGGTAGTATATTTATTATTTATTACATTAAATACATGTATTTAATACACGGGTATTTATTAACGCGGTCCGCGAACAGTCTGTATATTCCCATTTGTTAATCCGTCTCCTCAATCTTTTCAATCCAATCCATAACATGGTAAAAAATAAAATCCAATATCTCGCTCTGTGAAAACCAAAATCGAGGGTGCTCTGTTGTATTCCATGTAAATCGCTCGTCATTATATCCACATTGATCTATCTTCACATAAATCCATGTCAAAATCATATGCAGGCTACACGCACGTCCTCCAGACAAGTGAAACATATATTCCACATGTTCCGCTGGTTAATTTTGTTAATCGCGATCCTTGTAATTTCGCGAAGGTAAAGTAGAATCCATCATAGCTTCATCAAGGCATCTCTCGTGAGTCTTTGCGTACCAAGAGAATGCACGTTGTGTTTGTGGCTTTTCAAACAGAGCGCCGCGTGATACGGCGGGGCGACTCTTCTTTCATTATGTGGGGGGTGCTTGTGTGACGTATGTGTGACGTGTGTTCTATTTCCCACGCTTCCAGGTGTGGAAGGCGTGTCGTGGGAGGAGTCTACGTGTGGCCCTGCGTGCACTTTCAGACTGTCATTTTTCGGCTAGACCTCCGGAGCGAACGGACGCGTTTCACATTACTCAAGGAGATTACTTGAAACTAAAATTTGGAGAAAATACACTGTTCACTTTTACACATCTTTAAACAGTGAACTGGTTAATTCATGTTATTTTTCAACAAAACGGTTTGTAAAAACGTAAGGTATTTTTTAATATGATTTTAAACATGTAGTTTAAATTTATGGTGTGTTTGAAACAGTTTTAACAATTTTAAGTTAAAAACTCTTTAACTTGTTTTACTGAAAAATGTTTTAAATGACATTTTAAAATTTTTAACAACTTAAAAGGTATGTTACAAAACACAACTATTTGTCTGATATCATTTTAACACTGCCACATTTTTGATAACTTTAAGAAAATGTATACTTTTTAGCCCATTGTTCTAAACTTTTGAGAAAATACACATGGGATCTTTTTGCAAACCAAAGTTTTTGTTATTTTTCAACAAACGGTTTGTAAAAATGTAAGGTATTTTTTTATATGGTTTTAAACATGTAGTTTAAATATTATGGCGTGATTGAAACAGTTTTGAACAATTTTACAATTACTGTGTGAAGGTAAAAACTCTAACTTGTTTACTGAAAAACGTTTTAAATTACGTTTTAACATCTTAAAAAGTAACACAGCTATTTTAACAATGTCACATTTTTGATAACTTTAAGAAAATTTATACTTTTTAACACATTGTTTTGAAATGTATGAAAAGTCTTTAATAAAAAACACTAAACTCATCTCTGACTATGTCCTTATTTTATGAGCTGAATGGTCACGAGGACCCTGAGCGTGGGAATCTGTTGTTATTTTTTCTCACGCATCAACACCTGATGTGGGTGGGGTCTAGGTGTGGGAGGGGTCTAGGGGTGGAGCTTGCGTCTGGCTATTGTGCATCGGCTGCTATTGTTAGTCTTGGGTTGTCTCTGAAGTGTTCGGACGTGTTTCGTGGAGCTCCTCATGAGGACTTTTGGAATTAAAATCTCTAAAGTTTTGGATATACCTTTGGAGATGGATTAAATCTTTAAAATGGACAACTTTGTTCTTCTTTCAACAAACGCACTTGTAAAACCGTAAGTCGGTTTTTTAAAATGTATGTATGTGTTTTTAATATTGTGATTTTTTACATAAAGTTTTGATATGCTTTAATATTTGTTTGATAGAAAATAGATCTATTGTTTGATATGAAATTGCACTACACATTGTTTTAGAAGTTTTAATGCTAAAGCATTTTGATAACTTTAAGGAAAAACTTTTAAAATTTTTCATTAATGTTTTAAGTGTATGAACACTAAAGACGATAGTATCTTAGTGATATAAATTGTTTTAATACTTTTAAACACTAGGTAATTGTGAAAAAAGTACATCTTCAAAATATTAATTAGATCTATTTGTTTAATGTAGTTTTAATACAAACGATTTTAGATTTTTTAAGAAAACATAAATATTTGCATGATATAATTTTAATACAAGCTGTTTTAATATTAAGATATTTTGATAACTTTAAGAAAACACTTTTAAACTTTTTCATTAATGTTTTAAGTGTATGAACACTAAAGACGAAAGTATCTTAATGATATAAATTGTTTTAATAGTTTTAAACACTATATGTGTTATGTGAAAAAAGTACATCTTCAAATATAGTAATTAGTTCTATTTGTTTGATATAAAATTGCACTACACATTGTTTTAGAATATAGTAATTACTTCTATTTGTTTGATATAAAATCGCACTACACATTGTTTTAGAAGTTTTAATGCTAAAGCATTTTGATAACTTAGAAATGCATTTTAAACAGAGAACAAAAGATCTGCCGTCCAAAACACGGCTAGACCATGCAGGCCGCTCAAGAGACGCAGCAACACATGAGAGAACCTTCCACATGCAAGTAAAATTGGGTTACCCTGTTTTCAGAGCATTAAGAATGTGTTTTCGTGTTTCAGAGAGGTTGTCTGTCTAGGTGAATGTAACTCCCTTTTTCTCTCTCTTACTTGCGCTCACGCGTGTAAGTTATCCATTGCCCAAACTTTACCACTTCTCGTTCATTAATGTCTTATTGTGTTGTGTATGTCTATGTGTTTGTAAATACATATATATCCCGTGTAAACGTAGTAAATATATAAGTAGTTCTGCCTTATTAAATTCATTTTATTCATTTTGATTGATTCATTCTCTTTGCTCAATTTCAAGTCCCTTAAGTGCCAGATCTAAACTTATGCTACAAGCTTTACAAATTAATTATTTCAATAATTAATATTTTAAAGAGTATTCGTTATAGGGCAGGAAGCCCAATTCTTCTGGCCAGAGAATTGCGTTTCCTGAAACCCTATAAAGTAAGATGATATTGGGGAACCCCCACAATATTATTCTGACAATTGAGCTAAATTAATTTTGCCTGCTTTGTAAGACGTGATCTGTGTAATTGACTGCAATCAACTTGTTGTTAAAATGAAAGGATTCACATGTATGCATGCAGGTAAAATGACAGATTCTCCCTTAGAGGGATATTTATTAACATGTAAGACTGATCTAATCCACACATGTATGAATAATTATTAATTACCAATTATTAATTATGATATGCAAATTCCGCACGGATTAGATCCGCCGAGAATCTTTACATGTGTGTTTTCTGCATAGGGGATATTCTGTAGTCTCAGCCCTTTATTTGGGTATAAATCTTTATTGTCTCAGATTTTGTATATATAACACTCATAAAAAGTGTTCCTCCATAGGTTTGCTCATTCTCTTATTTGATTACACGTTAAGGTGACCCTGACTATTATTGTAATTATTTTCAAGTCATTTTACTGTATAGCTTTGGAGAAAAGTAAAGGCTCTCTGAGACCAATGAGACCACAACCCCCTGTTCAGCTCAGGCGGATGGGGATTTTATTTCTGTAAGCAGGCCCCCAACAGTAAGCACGTCTTTACAAACAAATGCCGTTTTCACGGCGACCCAAATAAAGCACAAAAAGAGCATGTTTCACAAGCACAACACACGGGTTCACAGTCCCGCCCCCCCCCTTTCAGTGTGTCAGTCCCTAGCCACAAGGGTTCTAGCCTGGCAAGCTATCCCCGATGTGTCGAGTTGGATCATACACATTATAAAGCGAGGCTACTCGCTCCAATTCAAATTCAATTCCAATTCAAACATATCCTCCCACAAATTCACCCGGGGGATTGGTTTGTTACAATGGATCTGAAAGATGCTTACTTTCACATTCAAATAAACCCTCGTCACAGGCCATTCTTGAGATTCGCCTTCGAGGGACAGGCTTAGTACACAGTTCTACCCTTCGGTCTGTCTTTGGCACCCCGCACATTCACGAAGTGTGTGGATGCAGCACTCTCTCCTCTGAGACAGAGAGGAGTGCGTGTGCTGAATTACCTCGACGACTGGCTGGTGCTAGTGCAGTCGAGAGGCGAACTAATAGCTCACAGAGATCTAATTCTCGGCCATTTAAAATGCCTGGGTCTCACGATCAATGTTTATATATATATATATATATATATATATATATATATATATATATATATATATTAGGGGTGGAACGGTACATGTATTCGTATCGAACCGAAACGGTACGGGCGTCACGGTTCGGTGCACGAATTTGCACGTAGAATACACGGTACAAAGCGAGAGAGAGAGAGAGAGAGAGAGAGAGAGAGAGAGAGAGAGAGAGAGAGAGAGAGAGAGAGAGAGAGAGAGAGAGAGGCGCGATGAACATTGTGTGTGTGTGTGTGTGTGTGTGTGTGTGTGTGTGTGTGTGTGTGTGTGTGTGTGTGTGTGTGTGTGTGTGTGTGTGTGTGTGTGTGTGTGTGTGTGTTTGCGCGCGTGCGAGAGAGATCTCTCGTGCGCGATCCAACAGTGGAAACATACTCCGTCATTTTTTCATACAGGACATCATTAAAACTGCAAAGTGTTTACTGTTTACTTTTGTGTACACTTGCAATAAAACACAACATTGTGCTTTTGTCACACTCTAAACTCTTGTCAAACTGTAACCTACAAATGTTAACAAAAGTTTTTAAAGGTAGCTAGTATTATTTTATACGGAAATCAATTATTTATAATTCAGATGAGAATAAAGTTAGGGTTAACTAAAAATGAAGGAAAACAAATATATTGATCTAAAAGAGCAAATTAATTTTAAATTCATTCAGGTACAATTACCAAACATATCTCAAGGTCTTTTCATCTTTTTAATAATTTAATAAATAAACTCATTATATAAAACTCCTGTCAGTGCACTACAAATAAACTGGTTCTATGCCTTTATTAATAAAACTTATTTAAAAAATACAAGGCTTAAGACATTTATAAAAATGCCTTCTGCATTTTTGTTTTGCTTTTCACTCCATTGTACCGAAATCGTACCGAACCGTGACGTCTGAACCGAGGTATGAACCGAACCGTGACTTATGTGTACCGTTCCACCCCTAATATATATATATATATAAACATTAAAATCAACAATACAAATGTAAAATAAATGTATGATAATTAACATCAATATTACATTTCATTAGCATTAATACATATATTATAATAATTAATGTATAATATACATATAAACATTCAATAAAAATAATAATAAATAAAAATAAAAATAAATAAATAAAAATTAATACAAGATATTAATAATTAAATGTATACTTTATGTATACAAACATTAAAATCAACAACAAAAATGCAAAATAAATGTATGATAAATAACATTAATATTACATTTCATTAGCATTAATAAATATATTATAATAATTAATGTATACTATATATATATATATATATATATATATATACACTCTCAAAAAGGATGTGTTAATTAATAACACATTTTTTGTGTTATTGCTATTCTAACACATTTTGTGTCATTTTAAGTTGATCATGTGTAAAAAGAAAAAGAAATAGAGAGAGAGAAACAACACAGTGTGTCCAACACAAAATGTGTTAACTATCATCCAATCACATTGCTGCAACGTCATCTGCGCCTCAAGAAGCAAGTTCGCGCCTCTTTTTCGCTCTTTTTCCATCGATGGATGACTTGAATGCACACGTCAGGTATTTCGATTTATTTTTTATTAGAAATTGTCAAATATAAATTGTCAAATGTATTTTATTATTGTTGTTGTGTTTTTAGACGGTCAAATGTGCATTTAGTTAGCGGCCTCTACTGTGTACGGGTATTTTCCGTTGACGCGAGAGGCTTGAACAAGGCAGCAACGGCATCTGATAGTTAACGTTATTTTTCACAAATGATTTTTATTTCTCCTCATAGACTTTGGTAGGTTTGTTCCTCACTTTCTAGAGAGAATTCCGTTTGAACGAGTTTTGTTTTTCTTTGTTTGATTTGTTGCAAATGACATGATGTCTGATAAAACGCTGCTGCGTTAACGAGTTTGACAAACTTACGTTAGGCCTAACTTAACTGTTAGCAGCTAACGTTAGTGGTAACGTTATTACTTTCATTCCTATCTGTCGCCTCTATTTCATTAAACAACATAACGTTAATGTATTGATGTTTTGTGAAATGCCCTTTAATATTAACATGATTTATCAAGGTCACGGTACAAATTTGATTCTTGACTTCAGTTTGCGCATTTCGTGTAACTTACGTAATTGACACAAATTGTGTAATAATAACACATTGGTGTGTAGAAAATTAGCAGGAATAACACATTGTTGAGTTAAAAGTAACACAAACGTGTTGTCCTCAACACAAGTTGTGTTGTTTTCAACACAAGTTGTGTTGTTTTCAACATCCTTTTATGAGTGCATTGTAATACCAGACAAACGGATTCGGAATTTCGGAACCGCGTACTAGCACTAACGTTAACTTACTTTTAATATTTTGGGGCAGAATGAAATAGTGTTAGTATGAAATACCAAATTCAGGAAGACTCTTCATTAAAAATGGACGACTGGTTTTCGGAGATCAAAAGATTGCTTTAGGTTTATCTCGGAAGATTATTATGCTAGCTTGATGTTTTCGTAATTAAATTGATATTGTTCATTCTTACACTGCTTGTTAACTACTCTTTTACATTATTAATGTGAATACTATGCTTAATCAGTATATAACATTATATATAACAGATTGGTGTTTTTGTTTGCCCTTTTGCTTCAAGAGCTTCAAATGGAGGACACTCCGAAAACACTAGTGGCTGTACTACTTGATGAAAAGGAGATATGCAAAAAATTGCAGCGTCTCAAGAGTGCAGCAGAAATAATTGATGCTTCCAAATGTCTCCTCCCCTGTGCTGCAGAGTACCACCGAATTTTAAAATTTAACGCTGATTTTAATGAATTTATTGACACCGACCTAACTGAGAAAGTGGAAGCGTTGGACAAGTTTCAAGTTTTGTTTAAGTCGATTAAGAGAAGTGGATCAAATGCATTGGTATGTAATTTCCCTTTTCAGTAACATAACATATAATAAGTGACCTGTGTATCCTGCATACAGATTCCAGTATTATTGTACTTTTCTTAAACGTTAAAAATGAATATTGCGTTTCAATTTTGTGCATGATAAGAAACCGTTCGTGGCTTTTCCATTCAAACATGGTGTGGGATGATGATCACAAATGATAATGTAAAGTAGTACAGTATTTATCTACGTTTCTTTTTTCATTTGCATGGTACATAATGGTAGCAATTGAAAACTCAAATTAACTTGTCAATTAGTAAACACACTTTACTAGTTTGGGATTGTTTAACTTTGTATTATATGATCATCCACCATATAATGCTTCAGCATTTTCCTACAGTATTACACGTCAAACTTTTGTGTCGCGTACATTGTCATCCTGATTTCATATTTAAACACAATTAAAACAAAATAATTTAATTCAGACACTATTCAGACCAGAAATAGACAACTTTATAAATTAAACTTATCCATTGATAAGATTACTTTAACCTTTTTGTACATAACATAAGAGTAGATGCAGTTTCATTGTATTTCATATCTTTATTATTGTACTAATTCTTGTTACATTTGTTGTCCTTTGAGGATGAAAAATTGGATGTAGATGCAGCCAGTCCAAGTCATCAACAGAATGTATGTTCATTGATGACTTGCATATACATAATTACAAGTAATATACTTAAACATATTTTAACTGCCTTTTTTTTCTTTTCTTTTTTTGAAGGTTGCCCCAAAGAACACGCATGAAGCTGGTCCAAGTAGTCAACAGAAGGTTTGTATATATAACAGAGTGCTGAAATAACAGCACTATTTTCAATATTTGTATTACTCTGTTTGAATTTTTTTGCCCATTCCACAGAAACTAACAGTCTGTACACTTGTACAGTACATCTGTACATTTTGCCAGTAAATTTTGACTGTGTTTATTAATGAGTGAATCATTCATCAGTTCATTTAAAACTGCTGCTTCATTCATGAGCAATATAAGGGATTAACTTTGAGTAACTGAATCACTAACTCGTCTAATAAGAACTACTTTGTGCTTTTTATATTTCCAGCATCAACGTAATATACTTGATGTAGACACAATGCGAGCACTACTTGAAAGCAAAGGTCTGAGTATATAGGATTATGAAGCTTCAGGAATGCTTTCAGAGACATCAAGAAAGCTCCTTGTGAAGATAGGAGTCAGTGCGTTGGTGGAACAAAGTGGATTGTAAGTTTACAGTTGAGAAATTAACTACAACAACTGTGAATGCAATAACGTATAAAGATGTTGAATACTTTGAAAACACACTGATTACTTTTAATAATTTGAACATAATTGTGGTTGAAACTTGTAAAACAAACTGCTGATCAGCAGCAGAAAAAACTGACTGAATTTGGTTCCTGTATTCTATTTTAATGTATTAAGTATGAGTTGAATTAGGTAATTCTTCCATGCTATGTCTTTATTTTGCTTATAGTTACCCTTCTAATGAAGAGAAACGGATGTTGGCAGAAAGTGTGGTAACACTGTTTCCTTCTCTGAAGATCAAGATGGGAGAAGAGAATGAAGGATTTGTAAGTTGCACTTATTAAAACACACAAAGACCACTTTAAATAAATGCAAATTGGAATAGTACTAAGTGTGCAGGGTTTCCGCGGGGTCTTAAAAAGTCTTAAAAACGGCCAGATTTTCATCCTAGGTCTTAAATTTCATGTAGTCAGGTCTAAAAAAGTGTTTACCCTCGTTCATTTCCAGAAACGCTTGCCGCAGAAAGTTATTACAAAGTAGCAAAAAAGGATCGAGTTGTAGCCTACAAAGCGGAGCTCTAGAGCAGGGGTCTCCAACACGTCGCTCGCGTGCTCCAGTAGCTCGTGGCTTGACATGAGCTAGCTCGCCAGAGGCCGTTCACATATCGCGTCTTTTCCGCGCTCAAAATGTATACAGTTTGTTCAAATGTAGGCGCCCGGCAAGCGTGCTCATAATTGAAGCGACGCGTTAATTTTTTTACCAGGCGCAACGAGATGGAAAAAATCTAAACTTTTCAGAATGCCGCAAATGCACGCACCGCAGGTCATGTGACAGGAACCAACCAATCACCCCTTTCCATAACAACATTGAAAGCTCCGTCAACATGAAGGATGGGGGGCTCACCCAAACACTACTAATAAATATAAGCTAATGTGTAAATGTCAGTAATTTTTTTGACTCATTCTTTTTATAAAAAAAAAAATATTTAAAGGCTGAAATATGAGGTTTAACTTTGTATAAAACCTTTTTTGTCAAAACTTTATTTGAACTTGTACATGTTAGTAGATTACATGTTGCAAGACACTCTTTTAAAATCTAGCCATCATTTTTAATGGTATTTTAATGTTTATGTAATGCAAAGTGCATATTGATGCTAATCAATTTGTTATTTGCTGTTTTTCGACATAAAACTTGTTGAATTGACTGTAGTATTAGTACTTTTTGAACAGGATTCTGTGATAACCGTGATAATTTTGGTCACTTTAATCATCTCATCATTTCCTCTCTAGTTATGATTAACTATGATCAACTAAAATCAACAATAATTGTGTTTTTACAGTATAATATGCAAAAGTACAATTTTCTATTAAAAAAATATCTACCTCTCCATCTCTCTCACACACCCCACACACACACACACACACACACACACACACACACAATAAAGATAGATAGATAGATAGATAGATAGATAGATAATAGATAGATAGATAGTGATAGAATAGATAGATAATATAGATAGATAGATAGATAGATAGATAGATAGATACTCTAATGATCCCGAGTTAACTATCTATCTAACTTGGATAATGCGTTGTGTAGGTCTTAAATTTCAATCTTAATGGTCTTAAAATGTCTTAAAAAGGTCTTAAATTTGACTTACTGAATCCTGCAGAAACCCTGGTGTGGTATGTTAATTAGTTAACAGGATACAAATCAATTGAAAATTTAGTGACTGTAATTGGTTTTATTTTTATTTTTTAAATGATCAATATCACAGTTACAATAACACCAAAAGTACATCCACTCTGGTTTGCTCGCCACACATGGGTTGTTGTAAAAGTTACAATTGTTAGGGTTAGCAATAACAATTTCACCATATCATGCTTCAGCATTTTCCTACAGTATTACACGTCAAACTTTTGTGTCGCGTACATTGTAATCCTGATTTCATATTTAAACACAATTAAAACAAAATAATGTAAAAATTATTTTTTACATTGACACTGTTTTTTGCAAGGAGCACTATTCAGACCAGAAATAGACAACTATTTATTTATAATTCTTCCCCCTTTCATCCAGGAACATTTCTATGACCCAATTTCCCACAGTGGATTTATTGAGATGAGACTTCGGAATCTACGGAGGAAACTTCATGATGATCAGCGTCGCTACCAGCGCAAACGTAGTCGAATCAGTGATTCCTCTGGAGTGTCTATTACTTTGGAAATAACTGCTGAAGGGGAGGAGGAGTCCTCTCGGGAGTGGACGACTGTGATCAAAAGGATGAAACCATCTCCAGAAAACCTCAATACCATCAAATCTGGCATGGAGAAAACGTACAATAATCGCAGGTTATGGGTCGCAAACAAGTCCCCAACAGTGAAAGAGATTTTTGAACAATATCCTCGATTTGTAGACATGCCATACTTGGTAAGGACTTGTGTTTTGCTTGGCTTTTCCTTATAGCTAGGTATGAATAGACTTGTCAAGGGACATGGCTGGTAGATATTATTAAAAATGATTGTTTTTTTTACTTTGCTAGTGCATAATACTAGTCTTATGGTGAAAAATGTATCTATGCAATTAATCCCCACCACTTATTATTCTTCTTTCAGTTTAAGTAAAATCGTAATACTGCTAGCTATATATTTATAATTCTTTTTTGCCTACTGTTATTCATAACCTGAAATGTCCCACAATGCCTCTCTCAAGTTAAGATTGCATAAACTTGAATCAAAAAGACTCATACTGAGCAAAACATACTGAGCAAACAGTAGTTTTGTAATTGTGCATTCTATCCTGTGTTGTAGCTTGACACTGAGTTTGGAAAAATGTTTCCTGGGAAGGCTGACCTCTTTCTTCGCAAATGGGAAGGAAATATTGTTCCAAAATTGCAAAAGATGTCCACAGTGAAAAACCCTCTGGTCATGCCAACTGAAAATGAGAGTGAAGGTAGGCTACTTTGCTCGTTTTGTCAAAATGTTGTTTTTCTTTCAGTGGACACCATTAGTTTTAGTAGTTCAAAGAGTTTAAAGTCAGCCATTATACCAGCCATGAAAAATGTCATTATATTTTGTGTTTTTCTATCATACTACAGATTCATGTTACAGAGCTCTTCAAATTCTTATTACATTGCTTCCCCCTACTGCGTCAGGAAGGAGCAAAGGGTGGGCCAAATGCAGTACAAAGTCAGCCCTTGCTTATCTCTTGGACATTAAGCCGGTAAGCAAATTAATTGTCCTTTTATGTTAGCTTTATTTTTGTTTGTCAGTTTTCTGTACAAGCACTTTGTAATGTTATTAAATTATATGACTCTGATTTACATAAAACTATATTATTTTAATTTTGTTTTGTTTAGGTATGCATGATATTTAGATTTTCGACGTTCAATAAACGAGCAGACACTGATAAGCTACTTGCTCTAAGTTTATTTAAAATTAACAGCAAGACAACTAGAAGTGAATGTGCTTTCCATTAAATGAATCACACACAGTAAACAAATCCCTAACCAAAAAAACAACAACTTTGCAATGAACGTGCTTTGTTTTAAATAAATCACACACAGTAAGCAAAACCTTTTAAAAAAAAAACCTTTGCAATGTAGACGCGCAAATTGGGTGCTGGTTCTGTGAGACGTACATTCTCGGGCAGATTAGTTCATCCTCGGATGCGGCGCCGCGCGTGCTGCTGTTACAAAACAACGGTGCATTCAGCCAAACGAACGTGGTCTTGCCGGTCCGCACCCAGCGCGCCATTTTTGCCGCGCACCTTCGCGCTTGTGCGGACGCGTCGAGTATAAACAAGGCTTTAACAAGGCGCGCACTTTGATCGGTCTCCCGAATCATCTCCAGCAGTGCAGCCGCCGAAGCACCACTAACTCTGCCTCCGTTTCCCTCGTAAGCTGATATTAGTATTTAAACATCCTCTATGATAAAAAATGTTTGTAAAAAATATTTTAATAACACGGTTTTGGCAGTTATAGAGTTCTAATGACGGTGTTCAACTATAACCGTCGGTCTCACGGTTATATAATAACCGTCACAGCCCTAAGGTCGACCAATTCATCGGTTTTGCCGATATATCGGTACCGATAGTTGATTCGTGGAACTATCGTTATCGGCAAAAACCACACCGATAGTTTTTCTGAGGACTATTTCTCATATTTCTCTGTTATTTCGCTTTATTTCCAGATTCAATCATAGGCTCGTTCTTGCATAGTAGAGCACGTTCGCACATGCGCAGTCTTCAAAATCTCTTGACAAACTCAGATGTAAAACACATTTGTATGTATTCTAAATAAAAGACACAGGTTGTACTGAATGTCAGCTTGCTTATTTTGCTCAACATACGGATTTATTAAGTCCACATGTCATGCAATTTAGAAACTATGCTTAAACCACAGGTCGAGAGCTGTCGTTCCAACCACACAACTTTGCGATGCTGTTTGGGAATGTTCGTTGGAACAATGGTTTCTGGAAACACCAACTTGTTGAACTATGTTGATAACGACAGAACTTGCGACCATAACGATGCTTTCGGGAAACGCACCCCTGGATGTTTCATTCTGTATGTACATTCTCAAATTAAATGCAGTGATCCAAAACTATGGAGGTAAATCAGTAGCTTAACTCGAGAGGTTGAAAATCTGAATGTCAGAACTTGTCGTTTTAACATTCGTATTTGTAAGTTGAAATTTACACTCACAGCTCTGATGTGAAAAGCTGAATCTTTCAATTTGCACACACAGACAATGATCAAAACATCCGTGTTTTGAATTGGAAGTTGTAGATTAATAGTCACAAATGTGTAAAATGACATTCACACAAAGAAAATGACACGCACAAATGTTTACGACATTTCCTTTTGCACTTTACTTCAGTTTCGCTGCACAATCTCAAGTCGGCACTTATAAACTCTCAGATCTGGCAGTACAAGTTCAAATCCTACCGCTCTGACTTTTGCTACTCCTTTTGCGGTATTCCTGTTGCAAAAAATGGATTTTATAAAATGTACTTTTATTTTTACAGGCTGGAACCAGCATCTCCAGCCTCCTGGATAATTCCCAGACAATGGTGGAAAGCCATCAACCCCACATTGTCTGCTTAGGAGCTCCAAGTTCTACAGCGCAATACATCATTGTGGCCGAGAATGACAAAGTCACCATTCCACTTGAGGATAACAGTCTGACGTGTGCCATCGACAAGCTGTTTAAAATGTATTGGGTTTGCAATGTAGAATATCCTGCCCAACTCACATCTGTCTTCAATTTCTTTGAAAATGTGTATGACATTCCTTTCTCTGGTGGGAAGAGATCTAAAGTTGTGGAGCTTATTTCAAAGCTTCAAGCACTTTCCAAAATTGTACCGCCATGTATATATGTCCGAAGTGCAAAAAATCAACTTCAAAAGATATCCGGAAACTTTTAAGTCATCTTAGGCATGTCCATGCACTTTCTGATGGACAGGATTATACAATTGTTTGTAGTCAAAACAACTGTCAACGAACATACCATAACTTCAATTCTTATGCTAAACATCTAAATAGAGACCATGCTCAAGCTGCAAACCCAGTACATTTAGAACAAGATTCTGACACTAGCATGAGTGAGAACTTCTCAGCTCCATCTTGCTCTGCTGCTGTTGATATTCAAGAGACTAATTTTGATGGCTCCAGTAATTTCAGCACTTCTGACTACCAAAGCTGTGCAGCAGCGTTTGTTGCAAAAATGTACTCCTCTTCAAATTGTACCCTGACCGATGTGCAAAGAAGCATCACATGCACAAAAGAACTACTCTGTGAAACTCTGGACTGTTTGCAAGAGAGAACCACATCTCTGCTTAATCGTTACTCTATACCCAATGATGAATTGCAGACTTTGATGAAAGATTTTGAAAGAGGACGAAATATGTTTGAGGAAGTTGATACCCCCTACAAAATGACCAAGTATTTTGCTGAAAACCACTCTTTTATCAAGCCAACAGAAATCTTCCTTGGAAACAGAGGTGACACTGCAAGAAAGCAAGGTAAATTAACTCAAGTGTTAATAGCAGATACATGTCAATACATATCTATTATTGACACCCTGAAGTTTCTTTTTGACAATGAACAAATGCAAAAGCTCTTTGTGGATTCAACTGAAAGTGATGGTAAATTGCGTGACTACTGTGATGGCTCACATTTTAAAAATCACAAATTGTACAGTAGATTTCCTCAAGCTTTACAAATTCAACTTTATTTTGATGATTTTGAAACAACAAATCCTTTAGGCTCTAAAACCAAAGTTCACAAAATGGGAGCAGTTTATTTTTGTTTGAGGAATTTACCTGCTAGATTTAACTCGTCTCTTGAAAACATCCATCTATGTTTGCTTTTTAATTCCATTGACAGAGAAGTTTATGGTTTCGACAAAATATTTGAGCCATTGTTGGATGATATTAAACTTCTTGAAACCAGAGGCTAGAAGTTCAGATAAATGGCCAAAGTTCAGTGTTATTTGGCACAATATGCTTATTTACTGCTGATAATCTGGCCTGCCATTCACTTGGAGGATATTTGGAGAGTTTTGCAGCCAACAAATCCTGTCATTACTGTCTGATTGACAAACATGAGATGCAGAGTATATTTGACGACGATTGTTTGGAGTTGCGCAATGAAGTTAATTACAATGAACATGTCATGCTTAAAAATCCTAGTTTAACAGGCATAAAAGCAGACTCTTGCCTAAACTCTCTACAGTACTTTCATATTACCGATAATGTCTGCGTTGACATTATGCATGACATTTTAGAGGGTGTGGCTCCACTCGAGATCAAACTAATGTTACAACATTTCATCTATGAGCAAAAACTTTTCACTTTAGATCAGTTGAATGACCGAATGAAAAGCTTTGACTATGGTGTGACAAACGCGAAAAACAAGCCTAGTGCCATTCATAATTTAAGAACATCAGAGAACCCCATTAAGCAAAATGCCAGTCAAATGTGGTGTCTCATCCTTTTTTTGCCTTTCCTGATTGGACATTTTATAAGTGAAGGTGATAGTCACTGGAAATTGTTCCTTCTCCTTAAGGAAATTTGTAGTATCATTTTTGCACCAGTTGTTACCAAGGGACTAGCTGTATTTTTAAAGCAGCTAGTTATTGATCACCATAATTTGTTTAAGACTCTATATCCAAACAAATCACTAATACCAAAGCATCATTTTATGACTCATTACTGGCGAATGATGATAAAATTTGGCCCACTGTCTAAATTTTGGTGCATGAGATTTGAGGGAAAGCATGGTCCTCTAAAAAGACAAGCACAAGTTGTATGTAATTTTGTAAATATAAGTAAGACATTAGCCTACAAGAGTCAGGTTCAGACTATGTTTCATTGGAAACTGGGAAGTCCATTAACAGAGAAAATTACTGTTCCAAATGTTTTTCCAGTCATGGTTGGATCTTTGGAAAAAAGTGTTCTGTTTGTTGAAAACATGAGAGACTTTGGCTATGAACTTGACACATGTAGCACTGTTCATCTTTCTCACTCTGTTGGTGTGTTCGGTCAGACCTTTCAAACTGGTTGTGTACTTGCCTTAAACTGTGACTTAAGAGAAGAGCGTCTATTTGGTGAAGTTTTACACATAGTTCCACAATTTGAAAAAGAAATTGTTTTAGTTTTTCTTAGAGTTTTAACACAAATGTACTTTCACCCACACTTGTATGCTTACGCTGTCCAAAGAACAAATGAGTACAAAGTGATTAATTTGAGCAATGCTGCTGATGTAAAACCTCTTCACATGATTTCCTACAAAGAAAACCTTTTTGTAAATCCAAGATATAAAATTGTTTAAAAATGTCTTTATGAAAATCAAATGACATGTGAATGTTGACTTTGTGAAATGTTGAATGTTGTCTTTACTGATTGATGAGTACAGTCAAATTATTAAGTCTCATTTACTATTTAAAGCTTAGTATTATTTATTTTTTATATTAAGTATTTTTTGTTCAGTCTAATTTTGTAAGTTGGTATATATAATTATATTCAGTACTCGTTAGAAGCAGAACTAAAATGAATAAGTATGAAGTGACTTCTCAATCATATTGATTTGTGAGCAGTGTGATTTTCTGCATCTGTTTAGATGTACATGTATAAATGATTTTCCCTAACATGACATTGACATTAAAGAGGTTATACTTCCAGTTTATCTATATTACTGACGAATGTTTTCTGAATGTGCTGCTCTTTACATTGTGTGAACAAAATGTGAGTGGTGCTTGTTTTGTGAAAATGTAGCAGTTAAGTTTTTAATAAATTATTATTTTTTTAAAATGATTTTTTTGTTTTGTGTTCATTTTAACTGGTCAAAAATAGCACATCTATGACACAAATTGTGTGATTTACGACACATTAGTGTGTTAAATATTTTAACACACTCCCTGTGTTAAGAACAATAACACACTGGTTGTGTTAAAAGTAACACAAAATGTGTTGTCCTTAACTAGACACACAGGTGTGTTAAGATATAACACAGGTTGTGTTGTTTTTAACACATCCGTTTTAAGAGTGTATATATAAACATTCAAATTAAAAATAAAAATGTAAACATTTTAAGGATGTATGATAATAAAAACGAATATGAACATGAATAAATTATGTAATAATTAATGTTAATCATATTTAGGACTACAAACATTAAAATAATAAAAAATAATCGTATGTGTGTCCTAATCAAGCGGCAACATTCCAATCTCATAAATGAAGCCTACCCGGAAGTGTGAAAAACTGCAATACATCGAAAATCCGCTTGGGGCAGGTCCCAAAAGTGAGCAAATGTCCATAGACCCCATGCTAAAATGTCTGTTTTCACAGCATAAATTCATGCTTTTACAGGTTGGTCCCATGGACTTTTATTGTATTTTTCGTTAGGTACCGAGTGCCTGACAACTGTGAGGGGGGTGAATTTTTTTCCAACTCGTTAGTTTAGATCGTATTTAGATATAAAATGTATGACAAATAAGGGCGTGGTTAACTTTGATTGACAGCTGATAACGGGCTGCGCCAAGTGAAATTTGACGTCTCGGCCATGATCTGACACAACACATCACACCACCTCTGTATCCTTTCTGAACATTTGTATTGAAATATCGTACAAAATGGGTTGCTCTGCTATAAACTGCACTAACCGACACTGTAGGAGTAAGTTACTTCGCTCCATTATTTCCGGTAAGTGACATTCCACTACTATTTCACGTAGTTAGCAGTATTTGTATTTAGCATCAATGTTTGTGGGCAGTGGCACTGCAACAGTTAGCAAGCATTAAATCGCCTCAGAGAGAGGTGCGATTGAACTGTGTGTGTGTGTGTGTGTGTGTGTGTGTGTGTGTGTGTGTGTGTGTGTGTGTGTGTGTGTGTGTGTGTGTGTGTGTGTGTGTGTGTGTGTGTGTGTGTGTGTGTGAGAGAGAGAGAAAGAGAGAAAGAGACGCAGGCACCATCGAACTGTGTGTGTGTGTGTGTGCTGCGCGGGCGCGATCGAACAGTAAAAACATACTCCGTCATTTCGTTCATACAGGACATTCAATCTGAAAAGTGTTTACTTATTTGTGTACACTGGCAATAGTAATGTTACAGATAGCTGAGGCTGCTTGGCTGAAGAGGCGCGTCCACCGGCCGGCTCAGTCTCACACAAAGCCCGCCCTTTTACCCATATATGGATTGACCAGAAGGTGGGCGGGGTTAGGCTTTCCCAAGATTTTCAAACATGGCGCCGCCCATAACCCCCATAAACGGCTTCAGAACCGTTATTCGGAAAGTCTATGGGTGACGTCACAGACGCTTTGTCCATTTTTTTTACAGTCTATGGTCCTAATACGATGGAAAATAGCCGAAAATAGAGTCTAAAAAGCAAGTTTGACCTCTTTCAGCAGCCGTACCGTAAGTGCAGGATTAGACGCGCATACTAAAAAAAATGTGCGGCTGGCTTGAGTGACCGTGTATTTTCTACGCGCGGCCCACTTGACCGCAGTTCATAATCGGCTTCCCGCTCTCCGGTCTATTTGAAAATACAATAACGGCTGCAGCGCCAATCAGTTTCATGTTGTTGTGCCTATAGCAAAGTTAACATTTATTGTGGATAATGGAGAAAAAACGGCATAATGTACACGCAATGACTTATACTAGTCAATAATTACATTAAAAAGATAAAAAAGTGTAACGTTAACTTATACATAGGGCCTATCATGGCTAAAAATCATTTGGTGCAAAGCTAATTTAATTCGCTAAATAAGTGACTGAAACCTTTGTATTTTCGACTTGTGAACTAAAATAAAACATAAATGGTCAGAACTCACCTTTAAATTTCGTATTTTACAAGTTTGATATTTAAAATAAACTCGAACGCGCTGCAGTCGTGTAACGTTAGTCTGCTTCCCGTGTCACTTCGGAAATTCGGTGGCTGAAGCGATTTCAGCCAATCAGCGTCTTGTTGCTATGCCAAATACTCAACACAGCAACCAATCATGAATGAAACAGTAATTTGGCCATCACTGTACCTTGATGTGAGAACAAAAGTACCTTAATTTCCTAAAAGGTAACAGTATCATCAGAGGTCTTTCCTGTACCATTAAATGTACTATTATTGAAAAGATACAAAACTGTTCTTTGAGGAACATTATTTGTACCACTGTGTACCTTTTTTTTTCTGAGAGTGTATTTGAATACCTTGTAATTAAATGCCTATAGGCTATAGTTGGAGATGTTGTGTCTGTTTATACCAAATATAGTATTTTTAATACAACAAATGCAGTTTTTCTTTGTCATTTTGACAAATACATCCACAAAGTACCATAACCATATGCCACAGCTTTAAAAATGCATCGGTATCACATCCATGTATGTTTACATACATTTATTAAATATGTGGAAAACAAATATGTATGTCACATATTTATACTTAATGTTGTCCATATATGTGAGAAACCAATACTATACTGTAATATATGCAGATATATGGTATCATACATGGATGAACTCAAATATTTTCTTCACATGTTTGGACACATACATGTTCATATATGTTGCAGGCATATATTGTGTTTCTCAGATAAGTCAAATATATGTATAGATATATGTCATACTATTTAAAATATAAGTACATATATGGCCATATATTACATTGTTGTATGGGATTAACTATTATCTTCCAATAAACATTAATTAAAGTTGGCTACATAAATTACAACTACTGACTAGAATTATGAGAGGACAACTAATGCGTTTAAATGTAAAAAATACAGTAATTTCATCAACTTACCAGCGAACGTACTTCGGAAACACTGAAAATGAATGGGGTTCAGTTCTGGAACTATCAGTGTTTGGAACTATCGGCTGCTCCATGACACGCGTTACTTCCGCATTCCAAAGTTCCCATGGCAGTCTATGGGAGTGTGCGAACTCTGTTTTTCAACGGCTCTGGGTATAACCAAAACCTGTCTACGGAAAGCCTGGGAACTCCCTACGGAACTCCCTATTAAGTCCTATTGTACCGAATTTTGGTTGTAGTTCCACCAGAGTTCCACTGGGGGCGATCGCCGGAGTGCAGAATGAATGGGAGTCTATGTGGCTAGACGGCTAAATTTGTCTCTTTCACCCGATTGCCGTTGAGAAATCTCAGATTTTATTGTAGGTTTTGCAAGTTCAACATGGGTTATAGGTCGAAAGTTGAATGAACGAGTACTTATGTCCTTTAAATTTCTTACAGGTTGAGTTGTTGTTGCCCATAACACGCTAGAATTTTGCTAATAATACGATGTGTATGACGTCATTGACATTTTAAAAGACTTTTTAAAGCAAATAAGTGACTCTAAAAAATCTAACACCCAGCAGTGTGTAATTTATTTGCATCTACATTCGAATACAATATTCAAATTTCTAGACAAAAAATTATATCCCGAGAAAAGTGGATTTCTGGGGGTGAAACCCCATAGACTCCCATTCATTCTGCACTCCCCCGCGAGCGCCCCCGCATGGACAGAGACCGTGTTACTGCAGCCAGTCCAGAAACCGGAAGTAACCAGACAGTGCCAGTTCTCCCCTTATTAGACATTCTCTGGTATAACGTTACTGTGCTTTTACTACACATGACATGGCGGATCGACAGTTCCCATATAGCACAAGTCTATTTGATGTGATATTTACATCTGGAAGACGTATTTTAAAGAGTGTTTGCTCATCTGCAAGACGTCTATTGGACGTTTCCTGTCAGATGTCAAATAGATGTTTAGAAGATGTCTTTAAGATGTAATGATTTAGAATGCATGTTAAACTGACATCTTCTAAACGTCTATTTGACATCTGACAGGAAACGTCCAATAGACGTCTTGCAGATGAGCAAACACTCTAAAAAATACCCAGATGTAAGTATCGCATCAAATAGACTTGTGCTATCTGGGTTACTGGTAAAATATAGTAAATGAGTGGACTTTTTGCATGATACCTTTCCCAACACATGTCACAATGTCACAATGAAAACTAACTTTATAATGCTTGCGTCCGTTTGAATGAACGTCACACAGCTTGAAATACAAATACCGATTTGAAACACGACATAATTTCATTCATAAACATGGGACTATACGAGACGGATGGAAACCCTACCTGTACGTGTGATGACGTCATCAAAAAATAAATTTTTATAGCAATAAACTACTTTGAATAGCTGGAAGAGTTTGACGTAAACTGGTAACGTTAGCAGGTAGATTAAAAAAAAAACATAATGCATTGAGGCGAAAGTCAAAGTTTATTATGCATTTCTCCATATCTCCAGCTGCCGGTAGGGGCGCAAATTTAGGGAACGCTCTTATGTGTCGTATTTGAAGGTAGTCACAAACGACCTAAAAGGTCGTATGGCTTGGAGGACTTGTTGCAGGTACGAGAACGCGAAAAAGCATGACAGAGTTTTTACTTCTTATGATATGACTATGAGAATAACCTCGATTGCAAAGTTTTTCATTTGTCAATAGTGAGTCGTGTTTCAAATCCAGTGTGATTAACACACGTGCATTCCCACACTAACGTTGCCTACTATGCTTAAACAATATTAGTCATATTTTCCGATATGGTGGCCTTGTGTGTATCCTGGAAGCCATTCCGATTTTGAGTCAGGCTATAAGTAGTGTGAGCAAATGTTACCAGGATAAACTAGCACCTGATGTTGTGTGAGTTGGTCTCTGTCACTTTGCCAACGTGTAAGAACTAAAATGTTTCTTTGTTTAATGGTCTAACATGTCATGTCTGTATATTCCAATATAATGTCAATGCACAATATACATATTAGGCTACATCATAATTCTTCATACTGATACATTTTCTTATATTACAGGTTGTCACCCATTACTCATCACAAACGGTTGCCAAAGTATGTAATCCAGAAGATGCCTCAATAGTGAACAGCGTCAATAAGAAAAAAATGGACAACAGCTGCAAAATTAATATTGAAGCATAAACACCTAGCGGAGGAAATAAAGGTGCACATTCTAGAGCTAGTAAGCAACGAATGCAAAAAATATCTGCAATCCAAACAAAGGTTTCATCCTGTGGAAGTCCTCTCCGGATGATCTCAAAGCCTTTTCATTCAGCAGTTTAGAGGCAGACTTAAAATGTTTCTCACCATTTTTTTCCTCCATTCTCACAACTGCCACCAACCACTCTCCAAATGCAACTTGTGGAGCAGCTTCCATTGCTTTGAGAGGAAGAGAAACACGCCTGTCAGCCTTTGCATACTACTTAGGTAGTATACTACATTATGGTGGGGCGAAAAAACAGTGTTTCAAAGGCTGAGCAAAATGGCCATAACAACAACTCACCAAAATTCTGTAGAGAAGAAAAAGGAGTTGTCTCTCCTATGTGGGGAACCTGTAAAAATGTTAAAGGTCCAGAATGAAGTTTTCTTGAACTCTGAATCTGAATGGAACATCGATGTTGCTTAGAGAGTTGACCCAAGCGAAGACCAAAGCACCAGTGATGCTTTGGGTTCACTTAACACAGTCCGGAAAAGCATGGAAGTGCTTCAATTGTCAGGTGAGATGTCAAATGACCCATATATAAAAACACACCAAACACTTCAAATGTTGAAGTTCAGTGACAGAGCGCGGCGGCGGGCGTCTGTGTCATAGATATCTGTGTACCTGTGTGGACAACAAACCTCTCATCTCTTCAGGAAATAACAGTGGAGTATGTTGAAAAATGGGCAAATAACGACTGCGAGATTCCCCGGGCTGTTTTGCTGAAAAGACACGGCTAGTCACGGCAGGACATGATCAGGCTAGTGAGCTACAACTTGCTTAACGTTACCAAGCAAGCTCGGGCTAGAGGGTTACGAACAGGCGAAATAATTAACTCACTTTCATGTTTGAATGCCGTTTATGATCCGATATGGATTCTGAGCACCGTATAAGGTAACGTTAGAAATATTTATAACGTTAGCAGCTATACGATGCAAAAGACTATGCACGCTAACCATTACCATAGTAAACACAGTAAACGCTTGAAGATTACGCATAGTAAAAAAAACATGGTGAACGATTGAAGAAATCAGACCAATAATAAAGGCTATCACAATCCTGTTTTTATTTTATATGTCAGTAGCCTATACGTCTCGTCTCTTTATAGCGGACTATCATCATAAAATAAAGCAACTTTTTTTTCGGGAGCTTCCTCTGTTTCTCTGACTGAAAATATCTGTAACGTTAGCCTAAGTTACTGGGAGTCGAGAGAGTGCTAAAGCTCATCATGTTTTATTTTTGGTGGCATATATTTGTAGAAATTATCATTCTTTCTAAATGTGATGCATGTCTTGTTACGAATAAACAGAAACAGACGCGACTGAATAAGTGTGTCCTCTTTCTTTTGTGAAACCTAACGGTAATTTATTTCTGTGACTAATGTGCAATTTTGACATACATTAATTCATGATCAATGTCACTTTTTATTGTAAACCTGGCTGGCTGTAGTAAAACAACGATGCTTGGGGTGTGTGAGTGAGTGAGTGTGTGTGATATTCAAGTAAACAACAAAAATGCCAGCAAACGGTCGCTTTTCAGTCGTTTCCAGTGATTTATTTTTGATTAGTTTTCTGATAAAACTTCCGTTTGTTGGTAAAATGATGGGTTAGTGGGACATTGTTCCATAAAGGCCTGTTACGGGCGTTAAGATAACGTTATGACTGTAGCCTACAGAGGGCCACCGTTACTTCCGTACCCCACAGCCTCGTTTTGGTTTAAGCTGGTGACGTAGGTGAATAAGGCGAATACCTTGCTGTGTTTAAACCCTTTTCCAATGTAGTGGTTCAACACATGCCACATCAATATACAGAGGAAATGGCTAAGTGTTCCAATGATGTAAGTAATTAGTTAAATCTGAAAAAATAGTAAAATACAAACACATAATTTTAACTCAAAAATTACAAAGGAGGACAGACTGGAAGGTCTCATCTTTAAGTTTGAGGACTGGCATGCCATAAGAAATCTTTTTGAAGTGAGCATAAAATATATAGAAAAATGTAGATTAGTAAATAAATGTATGTGTCACACTAATATTTTATATACATATCTTTATCAATTGTTTAAAAACTATTGATAGATTACTACAAGTTGCTTGTGTGTCAAGTTATGTTTATCCTTTGTTAATCACAAGTCTTCAATGTTGATTTAAGATTTATCATCAGATTTTCTATGATGGTGCATCTTCAAAAGACCATGGCACACTTTTTGCCACCATCAATACATAATGTACAATTATTATAGTTTTTTGAAGAGTCGTCTTTATATGTTTGTTTTTAGTATAAAAAGTAAATTTTGGTAACCACAATATTTTTTAAGTACTTTTTGTTTAACCATGCTTTCTACAGTTTCACAGAAGTCCAGTTCACATGTCTGGATATTTCATGAATTGGGTTGTTATGGGATGGGGAAAACACAGTCCTGCAATCATTAAAGCAGCCCTGCTTTTCTCTGGGGGCATTATTTCAATCAATGCACTGGTATGTTTTCAACTTAATTAATTTTTTCACTAACTTTTTGGTCAGTTGAGGATTTGACAATATGATTGTTGGTTAGTTTCAGACGTGAAAGAGCTCACTTGACTCAGAATACTCGTATTGTTCCTGTGCAAAAGACACGCGTGTGTGTGATAGCGTAGAGGTAAATTACCTGGTTGTCATTCAATGATGTTGTATGGTTCAATGCCCTTATTCAATCTACTTGTAATTTAATTGAAATATGTAACTGATTATTAAAAAAAAAAAAAAAAAAACATTGAATAAATAAATAAAAAAACATGTCTGTGAGAGATGGATAGAATTAAACTGAGAACACTATATCAGCCATTCGCTAAACTACATATTTCTGTTACGTAGGTGCAGCAATGCAAAACAAGGTCCTCATGCAGATTACAATTCCTATAAGGAATTTGTGCGTAAGGACACAACTGCACTCTTCATAGCTGCTGCAATGGAACACTTTGGATTGCAGGATGTCACAGGATGTAAATTGACACTTGGCATCACATTCATCATTGAGAATTAGCATGTAATGCACAAATAAATGTATTCATATATATTAATACTGGTATATTTAATTGTTAAAATTTTATTTAACTTTAATAAAATGTACTAGAAACACCAATTTAATCAGTGTATTTACACTACTGGTGTTTAGAAAGTAAAAATTTTATTCCATGTGCAAACAGAAATTCCAGATGGGTTTGTCCCAGTTGAAGTGTACGATGGATTGCCACAACTGAAGAGGAGCTGGCTACATGGCAAGGTTGGAGAGGTTGTGGACACCTTTGTCACGATGACTGACATCACAGAAGCTGCTAATCAAAGACAGGCTATGTCAGAGCGAAGGCAAAGGAGGCAGTTTTCTTGTAGTGCGGACGGGTGTGGCAATGTGTATACATGCGTCAAGGCAAGAGAAACACATGAGAAAAAGAAACACAATCTTGTGGCACCATCAGAATCTTCTCCACGACATGCAAGTTCAACAAACAAAGATCACCAAAAAGAACACACAGAAGCCAGACTTAGCTTTGGCTTCTTTCTGCTAAACATGCAAGATGCAGTAAGAGAAGGGGATGGTGAGAGGCTAGAGAGACTATATAGGGCGACATATGTCACTTTGAGTGATTTATGACCCATTTGAGTGATTTATGACCCTTGATTGACCACGCCCCTTTTCCCCACGCTTAGCCCCGCCCCTTTTCCCCCACACTTAGATCCGCCCCCTTTTCCCACGCTTAGTCCCGCCCCCTCCCACCCACTTCCGGAGAGGTCATGTGACCGTGGGAATTCCCACGGTACGGAACCCCTCCCATCCGAACCGGTTCCGGTCTGGGCACGTGTTGTACACCTGTTACGGGCATCTGTCTTGATCAATGTAAAAAATGTTCAAAATAATGGAAAAACATTCAAAACAATACATTTTCAATCTTTTTAAGAAGGATGGCAGAAAACAGAGATAGGTTTAGTGTTTTTTATTAAAGAAAAGGGTCATAACACGTAGTGATTAAAACCATTAAGATACATATGTCTTTATACCTTTACATAAAACATCTGTTTTAAAAAAGTGTTTTCAATCACAATAATAACTAAAACACCGTGTAATAAAATTATATCATGTAAATAGTTGTTTTCTTAAAACATCTAAAGGCGATTGTATTAAAATTACATCAAACAATAGTTCTATTTTTATCATACATTTAAAAAAGGTGTACTTTTCACATAACACGTAGTGATTAAACCCATTAAAACATTAATGAGAAAGTTAAAATTGTGTTTTCCACAATAACACACAGTGCTTAAAACTATTAAAACAATTTATATCATTAAGATACTATTGTGTTTAGTGTTCATACACTTAAAACATTAATGAAAAAGTTTAAAAGCTGTTTTCTTAACGTTATCAAAATGTTCTAGCATTAAAACCGTTTGTATTAAAATTACTTGCATCTAATATGTCTTCAGTGTTCACACACACTTGTAAGTTGTTTAAACTGCATTTCTTAAAGTTATCAAAATGTTTTAGTTCATAAAACATCTAAAATGTTAAAACATTAAAAGATCAACATCCAGTTATTTACAGAAAAGTAAGACGAGTTAAAAGTTGTTTTTTCATTACAAAAGATACATTTAACCTTCATTATTTTTGTAAAATGTGTTACATTTTACATAAAACACATCATGACATTAAAATTACATGGTGTTAAAAATATAGTTTTTTAGCGGTCACCATACATTTGTAAAATGTTAAAACGTTTAGACATAAAAAAAATAAATAATTAATACATTTAAAAATATAATACGATAATTAAATAAATAAAAGTTTTAAATTGTGCTTTCTTAAAGTTATCAAAATGTTTAAGCATTAAAAACATCTAAAACTGTGTGTATTAAAATTACATCAAACAAATAGAACTAATCACTATATTTGAAGATGTACTTTTTCACATAACACATATAGTGTTTAAAACTATTAAAACAATTTATATCATTAAGATACTTTTGTCTTTAGTGTTCATACACTTGTAAGTTGTTAAAACATTAATGAAAAAGTTTAAACCGCATTTCTTAAAGTTATCCAAATGTTTTCTTAAAACATCTAAAATGTTAAAACGTTAAAAGATCAACATCCTGTTATTTACAGAAAAGTAAAACAAGTTAAAAGTTTTTTTTTTCATTACAAAAGATACATTTAACTTTCATTATTTTTGTAACATGTGTTACATTTGACATAAAACACATCATGACATTAAAATTACATCATGTTAAAAATCACAATATCAAAAACACATGCATACATTTTTTTAAAAAAAACCTGACTTACTTTTTTTACATCCACGCTTTGTTGTTGAAAGAAGAACAAAAGTATTCCGTTTAAAGATTTAATCCATCTCCAAAGGTATATCCAAAGGTATTAATCCATCACTATAAAGGTATATCAAACTCCAAAACTTTAGAGATTTTAATTCCAAAAGCTGTCTAAATGTAATTTCCCGGGAGCTCCGCGAAACACATCCACTCTCTTACATCCCAAAAGTTAGACTGACATCTCTGAGGTCTACAAAGTAGCCTGACTCAGACTCCACCCCTAGAGCCGTCCCACACCTCGACCCCTCCCACAACAGGTGCTGAGGCGTGGGAAAGGATGACAAAGAGTTCCCACGCGCACACACGCACACGAGCACACACACACACACACACACACACACACACACACACACACACACACACACACACACACACACACACACACACACACACACACACACATAATGAAAGAATAGACGTCCGCAGGCAATGCGTTGCGCATGCGCGCGCACACAACATACATAATGAAAGAAGAGACGCCCCCGTGCTCCGTTTGAAAAGCCGGAAACTCGACGTAGGCCTACATTCTCTTGGAATTTAGGCTACGCTACTGCAGAGTCAGACCCAAAGACTCCCGTGAGATGCCTTGATGAAGCTATGTTGGATTTAACTTTAGCTCCGCGAAAATTAGGCTACAAGGATCGTGATTAACAAAATTAACCAGCCGGAACATGTGGAATATATTTTACATTTGATTGATCAATGTGGATATAACGATAGAAGATTTACATGGAATACAACAGAGCACCTTCGATTTGGTTTTCACAGAGCGAGATATTGGATTTTATTTTTTACCACATTATGGATTGGTATGAAAAGACTGAGGAGACGGATTAACAAATGAGGAATATACAGACTGCTCGTGGACCATGTTAATAAATACCCACGTATTAATTAGAAGGTTATAAGGTATATGTATAAATGTATTTAATGTAATAAATAATAAATATAGCCTACTTCCTTTATATCCTTTGCATCCATCCTATATCGTTGAACATCGATAAACATGCCCTTACATGCTCCCTGAGACACAGTCAAAGTCTACACGACATGCACAACATAACATACTGTACATATAACACAGGTAGATCACGTAACGATCAACGTGCAAACATAATTAACATTGTAAACATTTAGACTGAATGCAATGATAGCGATCTTCAATCTCTCTTATGAAAGTATTATACAATAAAACAAGCACATGTGTTTACAATTAGTTGCACGCACACACATATTCCTTAGTTAACAACACTTGATTTCACTATTATTTACATTGAACAAGAGCATCCACAAATTATATGGATAAAATTCAAGTATAATCTTTATGCAACAATCATGCTTCCACAATTTACTACAAAAGTATGCACTGTGTATAAGCAGCTGTGTTAGTATAATAAAAGAGACATTTGACATGAGCAGTGTGCATTTGTACTAGAAGATAGTTGATAATTTTGCACAAACAAAATGGTAATTTTTAAAAACATAAAATAACTAATTTTACATTCTGGCATATGTGCTGTTGACTTTCCCCTTGTTCACATTCTTGCACATGGGTATTCAAAAGAGATTGTTTTACCCGTTGTAAATTTAGGTATGATAGTATGTTTCTAGATTATTTATTTTGACAGCTATAGAAAGTTGAAGAGTTCGTTGATTATATCAATTCAATGAAGATTGAATAATCTTTGAATTACAGTAATTATTTGTATGTCTCATCCATGAAGGTGCAACAATGTTGGAGGTTTTGAGAAACTTTTACAGCATATAGCTGCTATCTCTACGAAACATCGAGATGAAAGATGAGTATTGCTGTTTTTCTGTTACCTAAAAAACAATTACACTTCAAACCCGTCTAACTATTACACTTAAAGATGTGCATTTCACAGTACAATCATACACCGTTATTTTGTGTCACTAAACAACGGTTAAGATAATGAATTATAAATGATACTTATTTTTAAGTGAAAGGTGGGATAATTATTTTTTATTCTTTCCATTTAACATAACCATTCTCAATCTATTGCTGCGTGTCTATTTTCCTTATGCTTTGAAAAACAAACCTTGAAAACAACTATGCTTTCTTAGAATGTCATCAGCCGTAGAAATGTCTTGCGTACGTCTCTCTCTCACAACTATCGCCGGAGTTTCCTGCATCACATAATGTACAGCTAAAGAAAACATTTACACGAGTTGTGAAACGTGTGTTAAATTGAAATCTATAAGAGGCCCTCAAATTCTGTGCATGCAGCAAAACACATCGCAGCCATGTACGATGATTTATCATAAAATTACTTCTGTCACATTGTTTGAAGAAAAAACTTTAATCAGCAGGTGCTTAATAACTATTGAAGTTATTAAACAACACTGAATTCGATAATGATGTGTTTTATGTGTTATATCTTGTTTTAATTTTAACTAAATACATTTGAATGCTCTAAAGGTTTATAACTTTTATATTAAGGTTTATATTTGAATGAATGAATTAATGAATGAATGAACGAGGCATTTATATAGCGCTTTCGTAAAAGTTTTTCTTTCTACTTTATTAATGCTTGTTACAACCCTTATTGCGAACAATCCATCCCATACATATGTTTTTGATCTTGTAATGTTTAATCAAAATGTTGTAATTGGAGTGAAAATCACTAAGTCACTAAACAATAGTTACACCCTCTGTTTACGACGTCATGACGTATACGCCCCTATACAACTCCCTTCCCTCCACACAATTTAAACAGCTTGTCTATTATTGAAAAGATGCTGTGAGATATGGGTATAATGCGAACCATTTATCCATTTTTTTTAAATACCGCTAAACAAAAGAATGAAGATCATTTGGTTATTATTATTATTATTATTATTGCTTAATACCTCCTAATCGTATGGATTAAGGTTGCATGTTGTTTTTATGATCTCAGACATGACCACAAAATATCTTTTAAAAACAATTTATTTAAACAATATATTGAGAGATAAACAGTACATTCATACATTGAAACGTTATACAATATATTCATACATTGAAATGTTAAAAAGTAAAAGTAAAACAATAGTAATGACATTAAAGTTTGTCTAACCAGGAAATAAATTTTTTGCAGGCTGTGTTGTCTCGCTCTAAGATGTAGCTGAGTAGAGTTTCAACGATTTCGCAGACGGCACAGAGTTTCTCATTTTTTGAAAACAGTGACACACATAGATCTGTTACAAACATACACATACAGAGAACTCCAAACTCGTCCCTACAATCAAACACCACACCCAGAACTTTTCTGAGGATTACACAGATCGGCTCGTTGGCATTAAGACACACGATCGTAACATCACGCCATGAATTTGTTAGGCCTCTTACAATCATTTCATTTTTGAGTTTTGTTACACGTCTAGTATCTCCCGTACAGTCCTTATTCGAATCACACGCAGCATCGATGATCTTATGCATCAAGTCAACCATCTGGGCTCTAAAATAATCTTCAAACATAGAGTCTATGGTATCTCTTAAACGGCACTCTTTGCTCATGGCACAGTCAAACACCGTAGGCTTGTTTGCAGCATCTTCAGAACTCAATGGGCAGTTATGCTCCATCGTGCTTTTAGTCCAAAGTTTTTAGATTTTTAGAACTCAACTTCATGGATGGTGTAAACTTTATCCCCTATCCGATGTTGAAAGATTCGGATAGTTCCTGGAATGTCATGTGATTGAGTCGTTGCAGCACGATCATCCAAGTCTTGTGCATTAACATTCTGAAGTTGTGGGTTATGGGTCAGATCCTCCATAGTGATATCAGTCGAAGAAGCCCAATGCGTGTCATGCTCAGATATACAAGAATGTTGAAGCGTTCTTTGGTTGTCCATGTAACAATCAGACAATGTTCCTTCAACCTTTGATCGCTGAGATGTTGTAGTAGTATAGACGTCTACGTCTGAACTCGTACTGTCCTGTTAGGTCAGCTCTGTCAGGAGGTCACCGGCTCTGTGTCTCCCTGTGAGATTATCAGGGTGGATATATAACCCTACTGGAGGGGATGGAGTTGTATAGGGGCGTATACGTCATGACGTCGTAAACAGAGGGTGTAACTATTGTTTAGTGACTTAGTGATTTTCACTCCAATTACAACATTTTGATTAAACATTACAAGATCAAAAACATATGTATGGGATGGATTGTTCGCAATAAGGGTTGTAACAAGCATTAATAAAGTAGAAAGAAAAACTTTTACGAAAGCGTTATATAAATGCCTCATTCATTCATTCATTAATTCATTCATTCAAATATAAACCTTAATATAAAAGTTATAAACCTTTAGAGCATTCAAATGTATTTAGTTAAAATTAAAACAAGATATAACACATAAAACACATCATTATCGAATTCAGTGTTGTTTAATAACTTCAATAGTTATTAAGCACCTGCTGATTAAAGTTTTTTCTTCAAACAATGTGACAGAAGTAATTTTATGATAAATCATCGTACATGGCTGCGATGTGTTTTGCTGCATGCACAGAATTTGAGGGCCTCTTATAGATTTCAATTTAACACACGTTTCACAACTCGTGTAAATGTTTTCTTTAGCTGTACATTATGTGATGCAGGAAACTCCGGCGATAGTTGTGAGAGAGAGACGTACGCAAGACATTTCTACGGCTGATGACATTCTAAGAAAGCATAGTTGTTTTCAAGGTTTGTTTTTCAAAGCATAAGGAAAATAGACACGCAGCAATAGATTGAGAATGGTTATGTTAAATGGAAAGAATAAAAAATAATTATCCCACCTTTCACTTAAAAATAAGTATCATTTATAATTCATTATCTTAACCGTTGTTTAGTGACACAAAATAACGGTGTATGATTGTACTGTGAAATGCACATCTTTAAGTGTAATAGTTAGACGGGTTTGAAGTGTAATTGTTTTTTAGGTAACAGAAAAACAGCAATACTCATCTTTCATCTCGATGTTTCGTAGAGATAGCAGCTATATGCTGTAAAAGTTTCTCAAAACCTCCAACATTGTTGCACCTTCATGGATGAGACATACAAATAATTACTGTAATTCAAAGATTATTCAATCTTCATTGAATTGATATAATCAACGAACTCTTCAACTTTCTATAGCTGTCAAAATAAATAATCTAGAAACATACTATCATACCTAAATTTACAACGGGTAAAACAATCTCTTTTGAATACCCATGTGCAAGAATGTGAACAAGGGGAAAGTCAACAGCACATATGCCAGAATGTAAAATTAGTTATTTTATGTTTTTAAAAATGACCATTTTGTTTGTGCAAAATTATCAACTATCTTCTAGTACAAATGCACACTGCTCATGTCAAATGTCTCTTTTATTATACTAACACAGCTGTTTATACACAGTGCACACTTTTGTAGTAAATTGTGGAAGCATGATTGTTGCATAAAGATTATACTTGAATTTTATCCATATCCTTTTACAAGGACAGGTAACGTTAACCCTCAAATGTGTTTGCATTACAATAATGTGGTACAGGTACATCATGTCATACACATACAATCCGAGAAACAAGATGTGAACGGTGTCATCTGCTATCTGAGCAAGATGACTAAAACTAATGATAAACCGTCATTTGCAAACTTTTGTGTATTTCTTATAAACAAATGCTTTTCATCCCTCTTTTCTTAGTGGTTTGGTCTTTTTGAATTTTGTATGTTTGTTTTGGACGTGTGTGACTTCTGTATAAAGATTAGACCTATGTTTTAAAGTTAGTCCATATAGGCTTTACAAGTGTGGAACGCTGCATCACAGCGGTGTGTTGATGTGTAAAATACAACTATTTACACACATAACGAGTAATATCCAACATATTGTAGATTGCAAACATTCCATTATCTGTTTATTTGGGGTTAGAGAACATTCTTAGCTCATATGTTTCTTTAATTTGTGTAGGATGTTGAAAAATGAAAAGTATTAGTTAATAACAAACAAACAAACAAACAAAGACTTTAAAGCAACATGGTACCATAATATAAATATATAATGGTATAGTTACACGTCGGAGCATACTCACAGCTTGGAGATGACTTCCATAAAGTTTATTTTAGCAAAGGTATGCCTGGATGAGACCTCTCAAAGATTTTTCTCGAACATTACATGTTTACACTATGCCTGAAAAGTACTTTTTCATTTTCTCTTTATTTGAAAGGGGGACAGTGTTACATTAATCAGCATTAAAACAATGTAAATGTACCCAAGCTAACTCAAGAGTGCTAATTTTCATCCTTAGTCCCTCAGCCGGGTGTAATAAAAGGCAACCTTAAAGATAACCGCATGTATAAAATCACAAAAATAAAATTACATACACCACATTATGGTTAAGAAATACAATTTATATAAAATAAATATATAATGTTTAAATGCACTCAGAAAGCATGTGGTGCTAGACCATGTCTGATTTTATAAATTAAACAAATGTTTTTGAATTTAATGAGATTATCCCAAGTAAGTAACTGATATTTCCTCAGAATACTACAGTGATGGTAGTGGTACAGTGTACTAATCAACATGCATTCCCTATATGTGTTTGTTAAACGCCTCAGGCAATTCATATATGAAATGTAAGTTGGACAGAAGAAAAACATTTAAAATGTTAAATACATTTAAAAAGTCTAAGTAAATACAATGTGTTTGTCACAAACACGTCTAAAGTGCTTTTACTCGTGTGAGGAAAACCCCTCGCAACATTACTAATCAATTAATCACAGAAATAATGTGTGTCATCAGACTGATTTAAAGAAATTAAAAAGTTAAATCTTTATTTAAAGAAAATAGACTTCTGCTTTTGCAACACACACATTTATAAATGTTCAAAATCTTATAAATGTTCAAAAACTTATATTCCATACTTTGAAGCATCATGGTTTTAGGTCTGTAAAAATACAGAATTAAAAAGAAGTAACAACTTTCTCTAACATTTTCTGATAACGTAGTAAAATGTACGAATACCAACCATAACTTTATACAACTTTTTTAAAAGTTTTAAATGTGATGATGAACTTTTCAAATATATGTGAAAAACAAAACTTTATTTAATTAAAAACAAGTCCCTGATCTTACCAGAGATAATACATTGTATGAGTGTGTTTGTGTGTGAGCGTGAACTTCTCCTGGACATAATGTTATTTGTTATAAAACAGTGAAAAAGACCCTTTAGAAATGGACTCTCCCAAACACCCCCACCTCTGATTGTGATTTGGACTGTTCTAAAACTTTCCGTGAAGTTTGAAAACATCTAATGTTAAGAGAATTTGTGGATGCTCTTGTTCAATGTAAATAATAGTGAAATCAAGTGTTGTTAACTAAGGAATATGTGTGTGCGTGCAACTAATTGTAAACACATGTGCTTGTTTTATTGTATAATACTTTCATAAGAGAGATTGAAGATCGCTATCATTGCATTCAGTCTAAATGTTTACAATGTTAATTATGTTTGCACGTTGATCGTTACGTGATCTACCTGTGTTATATGTACAGTATGTTATGTTGTGCATGTCGTGTAGACTTTGACTGTGTCTCAGGGAGCATGTAAGGGCATGTTTATCGATGTTCAACGATATAGGATGGATGCAAAGGATATAAAGGAAGTAGGCTATATTTATTATTTATTACATTAAATACATTTATACATATACCTTATAACCTTCTAATTAATACGTGGGTATTTATTAACATGGTCCACGAGCAGTCTGTATATTCCTCATTTGTTAATCCGTCTCCTCAGTCTTTTCATACCAATCCATAATGTGGTAAAAAATAAAATCCAATATCTCGCTCTGTGAAAACCAAATCGAAGGTGCTCTGTTGTATTCCATGTAAATCTTCTATCGTTATATCCACATTGATCAATCAAATGTAAAATATATTCCACATGTTCCGGCTGGTTAATTTTGTTAATCACGATCCTTGTAGCCTAATTTTCGCGGAGCTAAAGTTGAATCCAACATAGCTTCATCAAGGCATCTCACGGGAGTCTTTGGGTCTGACTCTGCAGTAGCGTAGCCTAAATTCCAAGAGAATGTAGGCCTACGTCGAGTTTCCGGCTTTTCAAACGGAGCACGGGGGCGTCTCTTCTTTCATTATGTATGTGTGTGCGCGCGCATGCGCAACGCATTGCCTGCGGACGTCTATTCTTTCATTATGTGTGTGTGTGTGTGTTGTGTGTGTGTGTGTGTGTGTGTGTGTGTGTGTGTGTGTGTGTGTGTGTGTGTGTGTGTGTGTGGGTGTGTGTGTGGTGTGTGGTGCTCGTTGTCGTGTGTGCGCGTGGGAACTCTTTGTCATCCTTTCCCACGCCTCAGCACCTGTTGTGGGAGGGGTCGAGGTGTGGGACGGCTCTAGGGTGGAGTCTGAGTCAGGCTACTTTGTAGACCTCAGACTGAGATGTCAGTCTAACTTTTGGGATGTAAGAGAGTGGATGTGTTTCGCGGAGCTCCCGGGAAATTACATTTAGACAGCTTTTGGAATTAAAATCTCTAAAGTTTTGGAGTTTGATATACCTTTATAGTGATGGATTAATACCTTTGGATATACCTTTGGAGATGGATTAAATCTTTAAACGGAATACTTTTGTTCTTCTTTCAACAACAAAGCGTGGATGTAAAAAAAGTAAGTCAGGTTTTTTTTAAAAAAATGTATGCATGTGTTTTTGATATTGTGATTTTTAACATGATGTAATTTTAATGTCATGATGTGTTTTATGTCAAATGTAACACATGTTACAAAAATAATGAAAGTTAAATGTATCTTTTGTAATGAAAAAAAAAACTTTTAACTCGTTTTACTTTTCTGTAAATAACAGGATGTTGATCTTTTAACGTTTTAACATTTTAGATGTTTTAAGAAAACATTTGGATAACTTTAAGAAATGCGGTTTAAACTTTTTCATTAATGTTTTAACAACTTACAAGTGTATGAACACTAAAGACAAAAGTATCTTAATGATATAAATTGTTTTAATAGTTTTAAACACTATATGTGTTATGTGAAAAAGTACATCTTCAAATATAGTGATTAGTTTGATGTAATTTTAATACACACAGTTTTAGATGTTTTTAATGCTTAAACATTTTGATAACTTTAAGAAAGCACAATTTAAAACTTTTATTTATTTAATTATCGTATTATATTTTTAAATGTATTAATTATTTATTTTTTTTATGTCTAAACGTTTTAACATTTTACAAATGTATGGTGACCGCTAAAAAACTATATTTTTAACACCATGTAATTTTAATGTCATGATGTGTTTTATGTAAAATGTAACACATTTTACAAAAATAATGAAGGTTAAATGTATCTTTTGTAATGAAAAAACAACTTTTAACTCGTCTTACTTTTCTGTAAATAACTGGATGTTGATCTTTTAATGTTTTAACATTTTAGATGTTTTATGAACTAAAACATTTTGATAACTTTAAGAAATGCAGTTTAAACAACTTACAAGTGTGTGTGAACACTGAAGACATATTAGATGCAAGTAATTTTAATACAAACGGTTTTAATGCTAGAACATTTTGATAACGTTAAGAAAACAGCTTTTAAACTTTTTCATTAATGTTTTAAGTGTATGAACACTAAACACAATAGTATCTTAATGATATAAATTGTTTTAATAGTTTTAAGCACTGTGTGTTATTGTGGAAAACACAATTTTAACTTTCTCATTAATGTTTTAATGGGTTTAATCACTACGTGTTATGTGAAAAGTACACCTTTTTTAAATGTATGATAAAAATAGAACTATTGTTTGATGTAATTTTAATACAATCGCCTTTAGATGTTTTAAGAAAACAACTATTTACATGATATAATTTTATTACACGCTGTTTTAGTTATTATTGTGATTGAAAACACTTTTTTAAAACAGATGTTTTATGTAAAGGTATAAAGACATATGTATCTTAATGGTTTTAATCACTACGTGTTATGACCCTTTTCTTTAATAAAAAACACTAAACCTATCTCTGTTTTCTGCCATCCTTCTTAAAAAGATTGAAAATGTATTGTTTTGAATGTTTTTCCATTATTTTGAACATTTTTTACATTGATCAAGACAGATGCCCGTAACAGTGTACAACACTTGCCCAGACCGGAACCGGTTCGGATGGGAGGGGTTCCGTACCGTGGGAATTCCCACGGTCACATGACCTCTCCGGAAGTGGGTGGGAGGGGGCGGGACTAAGCGTGGGAAAAGGGGGCGGATCTAAGTGTGGGGGAAAAGGGGCGGGGCTAAGCGTGGGAAAAAGGGGCGTGGTCAATCAAGGGTCATAAATCACTCAAATGGGTCATAAATCACTCAAAGTGACATATGTCGCCCTATATAGTCTCTCTGAGGCTAATGAGACTTTATAAAGTTGCCCTGCTTTTCTATAAAGCGTATGGGCACAGCCATTATGCTTATAGCACCTTACTACTAACATTGCATGGCACACAGTGTGATATGGAACAGGTTTTGGAATGGTAGAGGGGGAAAGGGGAAAAATATTCCACTTGACCTCCACTGGAACATCTGAACAGTTTTTTGAAATCCTTCATGAGAGGCCTGGGGCCAAACCTATCAGAAACGTTGGCAGCCAGAATAAGCAAGTCCATTGGCATCCTCAAGGAGCTGATGGACAAAACAGACACAGAGCTGGGTCTGTCAAAGCATTCCCAAATTTCAGTAAAAACTTACCGGTAAAGCTAAAATACCGTGAATTATGGCAGTGGATGAAGTCCAAAGTAATGGACTGGAGAATTGTCCCTATGTAAACAATTAATGATGATGGCACTGTTTTGATAAGGTACATTGCAACTTTGCATTTTTTCTTTAATTTCATTTTTTATATATTACATTTACAATCTTATTCTTAAAACCATTGTTTGTTTGTTTTTCTTATTGGTTATATATTCAAAGTGTATACATTATTTGGAGATATTACAGGTTTTTTATTAGCACATGACTCATTGTTTATCATTTTTAAATGCCTATGTAAACAAATAATGATGATGGCACTGTTTTGATAAAGTACATTATAATTTATTTTTTAATTTATTTTTTGTTATTTATTACAGTCTCCATTTATAATCATTCTTATAACCATTGTTTTTTTTTTTCTTCTTATTGGTTATATATACAAAATGTATACATTATTATTTGGAGATATTAAAAGTTTTTTATTAGCATATGACTCATTGCTCTTCTTTTTTAATGCAACATCAACCACCAGTTGAAACGTTTTAAACAATATACATGTTATTCAAAAGTATTTTAGAAAGAGCTTTTTTCAGCTAGTCTGATATCTTCAACACTGACAAGCCTGATTCCAAGCTACTTGGTGAAGATTGTATATGGTCATCCTCATGATCTTCATCAAAGTCAAGTCTGTCATCAAAAACTTCATATATAATTCTTAATATTTCTTTTGCATGTTCGAGTTTGAATACAGGGAGATAATGTATAATGTAAATCAGGTCAAATATCTGTGTGCAGTGTTCTAAAACCGCATTGATGAGTTCATCTCCAAATCCAGTACAGGCTGTGTCGACTGTGTAAAGATGGGTATGGTCCTGAAGTAAACTAATCCTGTAATTATGTAACAGGTCCCTGATCAAGAGTTTGTCCTCATTTGTGACCATTCTACATTTGTCAGGCGAAGAAACCACCCGTTGAAAATGTTCATATTTTGGGGTTGGCTCCCTACAACCTTCAGGTTCACAAGAACAAACAGAATGGCAGTAGGTGCAGCACAGATGTCCCGGATCGACAGATGTGGTGTGTTCCTCGAAATGGCAGTACAAAGCTTTCCTAAGACAACTAGTGATTCCAGTCTCAAGTACTGTCTTAGCTGCAGGATCAAGCTTTGTTGTTTGACAGCATAAACAATTGCATGTGCCAACCCACTTCTGCCTACCCTCCCGATCTGCTGAACCATGGCTTCCACATCATCAGGCAACCCATACATCACAATGTGTGATATGTTTGGAAAATTTAAGCCCATCCCAAGAGCTGTTGTAGCCACAACAACTCTGCAGCTACCCTGTCCACTAAGAGATGACAGTACTCGGTTCTTATTGTGAGGGAGTGTCTGGCTGTGGAACATGCCTATAAGGTTTTCAATCTTTTTATCAGGTTCTCTGTCAACCCAGGAATCTTCACCCAGTTCCCCCTTCAAATGGCAGAACACTCTGCCAACCTGCTTGACAGTTTTGCAGTAAAGAATAACTGGCAACATGGAGAAACCTTTTTCTTTTACATCCCTCACAATCCAGTCTAGGCAGTCCATGGTATGAGCAGGGACTTTGATCAGACCCAGTCTGATGTTTGTTTTGTTTGGACTCAAAGCCAAAGTAGTTGGATTGTCCATCTGCAGCTGTTTCATTACCCTGGCTCTGGATTCCCGATCAGCAGAAGCAGTTAATGCCAGCACAGGTGTACCTGGAATATATGAAAGGATAATAAGCAAACAATAAGTAATAGTAAATACTTAATTAAATACAAAATGATGAGTAGTGTCACCGAGGTTAAGGCCAAGGGTTATTTACCACACTCCGGAGGAGCAGACACCAGCGGACACCAAGAGGCAGACGACTAAAGTGAATTTAAAAGGCACACTGAAAAAATATTTTCATTCATCCAATTAAAAAAATTTTAGGGTAATGGTTCACATCTATATTTTATTACTTGATCCAATGAAAAATAAATAACTTACCCTAACCAATATTTTCTATGTCTATGAAAACTATTTTATATAACTTGGTACAAAGTAAATTTTTCATGTTGAAGAGTCAATTAATTTAAAATTCCTTTTTTTGATCTAAACAAAAATATATAGATTTAATCAACTCATTTAAGAAATATGTATTAGAAATTATTTGTTTTCTCCAATCAAATATATATAGATTTAAGTAAACAATTATGTATCATTTTTAAAAATAAAGGTTAATAGAAATTATTAATTTTAAACAAACAAAAAGATATGGATTTAATAAAACATTTCCCATCCAGGAACATTGCTTAATATTTGATCTGATCCAAAATCTAATAAATAAAAAAAGACAAATAATTGACATTGCATAAAGATTTATTAACTTATTTCCACACATTCACAATTTCAGTGCTCAAGTGTCATATTTTAACTTCAAGGGCTGGCAAACTTAACCGAGAACTATGCAGTGAATTAGGGAAATGCAAGAATTTCTCAACACTACCAAATGCAGGTAAATGCAGCTGTGATAAGTATTTCACTATCTCTGCTACAAATGATATCCAACTAAAAAAAAACAACACCACATTGTTGAAAAGTCAGACATTGGAATGGAAGTACCGAGTTGTTGCTATATACACCGTGAATTTCTGGATATATTCAAATGTCAGTTTCAATGTCTTGGGATATTCCAGATTGAAGGCATAAAGAAGGCTCAGGAGAATGGTACCAGCATTTGCGACAGAGGGCAAGCCGCTCAGAACCTCTTGTCCCTCTAGATTAGAATGATGCAAATGTTTGTAGGTACACCTTGTGCATATCTGATGATAAAGATTGCCATGGCTTCTTGCTGAAGAAATTGTTCATCCTCTTTCTTTTCTGATACCTGGAAAAGAATTTAGGAAGAAAGAAAGAATAAGGAATCGATACAGGTTGGGTTTCCCCCAGATTAAAGGTTAACAGAGCCCAAACTATTAGACGACATTCAGATGTTATTTTTTATTTGGATAACAAAAAATAACTTAAACCAAATTGAATGCAAACACAAATGCACATTGTATAATTAGCATCTACTTCTAACTAATTATAAAATTATGTTTTTGCTCCAATTCGTTTTTGAAATAGAAATATAACAGTCATTCCAATCATAAACTTACCAACGCATGGGACTCTGGTTCTAGTGGAAAGGTATTGTATCTCTATTTGAACTTTGCTTACCCCCTGCGCAAAGTTACCTCCAGATGACGTAGTTTCAACGGTGTGCTTGTCCGTCCTATGTCGGTATCAGGAGGGTGCAGACTGTGACGCCAATCAACGTATTTTTCCGCCGTCTACCGAACTTCCTGTATCGACTTCCACAGGACTTCTGTTTAAGGGCTAAATGTAGTCCAGATATGGTCGTTGTGGACGTCTCATTTTGGTCCCCTATGGGTGCAGACTGTAACGCCAGACGACGTCTTTTTTTGTCGTCTAATGATCGTCCTGTACTAACGACCAGAGGACCTCTGTGTAAGGGCTAATTGTACTCCAAATGTGGTCATCCCACTGCGCAATGTGACGTTAGAGTGACGTCTTTTCTTTAATATTGACGTCGGTGGGACCAAATGTGGTCGTTTGTGGACGTCTTTTTTAACATCAAATTTAGTATATTCTATAACTTCTATAACTGTAGTCCCATGTTTCAAAAAGGTAGAGGACATTTTTAAAGGATGTTATCTGTACCATGTATTTACATTTATGCATTTGGCAGACGCTTTTATCCACAGTGACTTACATTGCATTACACATTTACATTGCATTACACATTTACATTGGCACTACACTTTTACATTCCTGCTTTCCCTGGGAATCGAACCCATGATCTAGGCGTTGCACTAGGTAGGCCGTTACACAAGCGCTAACACTCTACTGTTTGAGCTACAGAAATACACCTTTGCATGCTTGAGACAATCAAATGCAGTTTTTGGAAAACTATCTTAAATAATTATAAATAATCTGTAGCCTATTCATATGTATTAATCATGTTGATAACAACAATGTTGATATTTGTAAATAAAAAAAATTATTGATTATTAATCATGTAAATTTCCTGTACCTGTAATAGACGTCCAAATGAGGTCCAAAAACATGACCCAGTTCAGAGTCCTGCAACGGGTCGGGTACCCGCGGATACCCGCGGGTACCCGCATAAAAGTGTCTAAAACGGGTGGATTGTAATCATTCCTAAAATTCACGGGCGGGGATGCGGGCGGATAATGAACTCCTTGCGGGCGGGTAGCAGCGGATGAAAAATATATGCAATATTTGTGTCTAAATTTCCATTACACATACGCAACAACGTTATGACCTTTGGACCCATCACGTCACCACCACTGCGTCAGTGCGACTTTCGTTTATGCTTGCGTTGCATGAGTAGCCATAGGGAGTAGCTATTGATGATTTAAAAGTAAAGTTGGCGAGTGGAGTACGGTATATAAAAGTGTTAAGAACGAGCATACAAAAACATTTCCCAACCTGATTGCACGGAATGTTCTCTCCACCCAGCATCGAGCGCTGCGAGTGAGAGAGAGACTTTTCCAGCTGGATTTGTAATTCAAGAACGGAGAACGCAACTTAAACCATGTGGACGATATCCTTTTCCTGCACAGTATAACTTAAGGCAAAGTAAATGCATAGGATACTGTTTGTGAGCGACAGGCTCAGATAGGTTGTATTTTTTTCTTGTTCTTTTTTTCTTTTCATTAATAGCCAGATGTTTGCGTTATCAGGTTTCAGCCTATTTAGGTGCCGATGTAGGCTACTTGAATGGCGCAAAACAAAGCACACTTTAGCCTGTTTCATGAGGCTATTGTGATGTTGAGAGAGGTGCGAGATAAAAAAAATAAAGGACTTTAATTGGAATGATTTTAGCGTGTGTGATTTATCACGGGTCGGGTAACGGGCCAAATATTAACGGGTCTGGGCGGGTGCGGATTTAATTTTGATATTATCACGGGTGACGGGTCGGATCTGGTGCTGAACTTTGCGGGTACGGGCGGGCGCGGGTCTCCAAAAATGGACCCGTGCAGGACTCTGACCCAGTTCAACGGTCAAATGTTGAACGATAGCATGACGTCCAAGTTGGGTCATGGTTGGACGTCCAAATAGTGGACCTAGTTTGGACGTCGAATAGATGTCCAGAATTGGTCATGGACTGACGGACCCAATATAGACATGATCTGCATGTTGACGTCTATCCGACGTCCAATGTTTAGTGGGATTGTGGACATCCCATTTTGATACCTTAAAGGTGCAGACTGTGACGCCAAATTACGTCTTATTAGTCGTCCAACAAACGTCCTGTATTAACGTCCATAGAATTTCTGCATAAGGGCTAATTATACTTCAAATGTGGTCATTGTGGACGTCCCATTTTGATACCTTAAAGGTGCAGACTATGACGCCAAATTACATCTTATTAATCGTCCAACAAACGTCCTGTATTAACGTCCAAAGGACCTGAGGAGGTGCAGACAGTGCTTTTATACTGCACTGTTCATAACCTTTGTCTCATTTCAACTGTTCCAGTTAATTTTTCTGTTGCCTTATTTGATTGCCCTTCCACCACATAAACTAAGCCAAACAAAGCTACAGGAAATTTAACTGGTACAGAAAACAGGCCCTCCACCTTCTGGAAAGGGCATTAATCAGCATGTCAATGATTAATGCCTCAGTCAATCAAACATTTCCCTACATTCATTGTTCATGTCAATTTCCTGCACCTGAGACGTCCACATGGCGTCAAAGTCTGCACCTTCAGGGAACCAAAATCTGACTTGCAAACATGACATAGAAAATACCTCATTTGGAGGTAACTTTTCAAACCTATATCATGTCAATTTCCTGCACCTGTCTTAGACGTCCACATGGCGTCACAGTCCGCACCTTCCAGGAACCAAAATCTGACTTCCAAACATGACGTAGAAAATACCTCATATGGAGGTAACTTTGCAAACCTAGATCTTGTCAATTTCCTGCACCGGTCTTAGACGTCCACATAACATCCAGAAAATTACCTATTCCGGCGTTCAAATATTGAACATTATATTGACGTCCAGGTGGGGTCATAGTTAGATGTCCAAATAGCGGACCTAGATTGCACGTTACATAAAGGTCAGAAATTGGTCTTGGACCGACTGACGCAATATAGACACGATCTGCCTGTCCAATAGACGTCTGATGTTTAGTGGGTACAGACTGTTTTCAGACATATATATGAACATAGTCTGATGGCTAATTTTGAAGTTGACAGCCTTCCCAGCTAGCAGGGAACGTTCTCAGAACTTTGGCTAACATTCCCTACAAGTTTGGTTTATGTTCTAAAGAAAACATTTGAATGTAATGTCTACCTAACATTTTAAGAATGTTTTCACATTTTAAAAATGTTCTGATAACGTTATATGTAAACTAAGATATAACATTTTAACTGCAACATTCAAAAGATGTTATGGGAATGTTTCTGAGGTAACAAGTTTTACAATGATCTCAAAATAACATTGTCCCAATGTTTCATTATAACAAGAGAAGAACATTCTCTGTGTCACATTAGGAAAATGTTTTGAGGATATCATTGAGAGATGAGATGTTGAATGTTCTTCATAAAACGTTCTTCTAATGTGATGAGTTAACACAATTATAACATTTTACTTGCAACATTTTGAGCATATTTGGGGAACGTTGTTAAAGTTAAAGTTTGTACAATGATCTCAAAATAACATTGTCCCAATGTTTCATAATAACAAGAGAAGAACATTCTCTGTGTCACATTAGGAAAATGTTTTGAGGATATCATTGAGAGATGAGATGTTGGATGTTCTTCATAAAACGTTCTTCTAATGTGACGAGTTAACGCAATTATAACATTTTACTTGCAACATTTTGAGCATATTTGGGGAACGTTGTTAAAGTTAAAGTTTGTACAACGATCTCAAAATAACATTGTCCCAATGTTTCATAATAACAAGAGAAGAACATTCTTTGTGTCACATTAGGAAAATGTTTTGAGGATATCATTGAGAGATGAGATGTTGAATGTTCTTCATAAAACTTTCTTCTAAGGTGACGAGTTAACGCAATTATAACATTTTACTTGCAACATTTTGAGCATGTTTTAGGAATGTTGTTAAATTTAAAGTTTGTACAACGATCTCAAAATAACATTGTTCCAATGTTTCATAATAACAAGAGAAGAACATTCTCTGTGTCACATTAAGAAAATGTTTTGAGGATATCATTGAGAGATGAGATGTTGAATGTTCTTCATAAAACGTTCTTCTAATGTGACGAGTTAACGCAATTATAACATTTTACTTGCAACATTTTGAGCATGTTTTAGGAATGTTGTTAAATTTAAAGTTTGTACAACGATCTCAAAATAACATTGTCCCAATGTTTCATAATAACAAGAGAAGAACATTCTGTGTCACATTAAGAAAATGTTTTGAGGATATCATTGAGAGATGAGATGTTGAAAGTTCTTCATAAAACGTTCTTCTAATGTGACGAGTTAACGCAATTATAACATTTTACTTGCAACATTTTGAGCATGTTTTAGGAATGTTGTTAAATTTAAAGTTTGTACAACGATCTCAAAATAACATTGTCCCAATGTTTCATAATAACAAGAGAAGAATATTCTCGGTGTCACATTAAGAAAATGTTTTGAGGATATCATTGAGAGATGAGATGTTGAATGTTCTTCATAAAACGTTCTTCTAAGGTGACGAGTTAACACAATTATAACATTTTACTTGCAACATTTTGAGCATATTTGGGGAACATTGTTAAAGTTAAAGTTTGTACAATGATCTCAAAATAACATTGTCCCAATGTTTCATAATAACAAGAGAAGAACATTCTTTGTGTCACATTAGGAAAATGTTTTGAGGATATCATTGAGAGATGAGATGTTGAATGTTCTTCAGAAAACGTTCTTCTAATGTGACGAGTTAACGCAATTATAACATTTTACTTGCAACATTTTGAGCATATTTGGGGAACGTTGTTAAAGTTAAAGTTTTTACAACGATCTCAAAATAACATTGTCCCAATGTTTCATAATAACAAGAGAAGAACATTCTCTGTGTCACATTAAGAAAATGTTTTGAGGATATCATTGAGAGATGAGATGTTGAAAGTTCTTCATAAAACGTTCTTCTAATGTGACGAGTTAACGCAATTATAACATTTTACTTGCAACATTTTGAGCATGTTTTAGGAATGTTGTTAAATTTAAAGTTTGTACAACGATCTCAAAATAACATTGTCCCAATGTTTCATAATAACAAGAGAAGAATATTCTCGGTGTCACATTAAGAAAATGTTTTGAGGATATCATTGAGAGATGAGATGTTGAATGTTCTTCATAAAACTTTCTTCTAAGGTGACGAGTTAACACAATTATAACATTTTACTTGCAACATTTTGAGCATATTTGGGGAACATTGTTAAAGTTAAAGTTTGTACAATGATCTCAAAATAACATTGTCCCAATGTTTCATAATAACAAGAGAAGAACATTCTTTGTGTCACATTAGGAAAATGTTTTGAGGATATCATTGAGAGATGAGATGTTGAATGTTCTTCAGAAAACGTTCTTCTAATGTGACGAGTTAACGCAATTATAACATTTTACTTGCAACATTTTGAGCATATTTGGGGAACGTTGTTAAAGTTAAAGTTTTTACAACGATCTCAAAATAACATTGTCCCAATGTTTCATAATAACAAGAGAAGAACATTCTTTGTGTCACATTAAGAAAATGTTTTGAGGATATCATTGAGAGATGAGATGTTGAATGTTCTTCATAAAACGTTCTTCTAATGTGACGAGTTAACGCAATTATAACATTTTACTTGCAACATTTTGAGCATATTTGGGGAACGTTGTTAAAGTTAAAGTTTGTACAATGATCTCAAAATAACATTGTCCCAATGTTTCATAATAACAAGAGAAGAACATTCTCTGTGTCACATTAGGAAAATGTTTTGAGGATATCATTGAGAGATGAGATGTTGAAAGTTCTTTATAAAACGTTCTTCTAATGTGATGAGTTAACACAATTATAACATTTTACTTGCAACATTTTGAGCATTTTTGGGGAACGTTGTTAAAGTTAAAGTTTGTACAATGATCTCAAAATAACATTGTCCCAATGTTTAACAAGAGACGAACATTCTCTGTGTCACATTAGGAAAATGTTAGAAGGGGATCATTGAGAGATGAGATGACAGCATGTAGGCTACATTATGATGGGCCCCGAAAAACAGAGACCACTATAATCATCAACATGCAACTTTCAACGTGATGTCACCGGGAAAGCCCTGACCGATTCAATAACTGATAGTGGAACTGTATCGGAAGAGCCTGTGGCAGGTTAACTCTTAAAAGGGGAACTCCTCTTGTACAACTGTTTAAAGATATCTCAGAACCTGGCAGTAGTTTTGGGAGTTCATCTTCATTAAATGGAAAGGTCCATTTAGCTCATTGTTAGTATCAGCTCACACCATGACTCCCTCTCCAACCTTCTGTTGTCTGACTTGAACTATTGCTGGTCCCTCAAGATTCACTCCATAAAACCTTTAAAGAATCACTCTTCATATTTCATTAAACTTGTGACAGATTGTGATTCTAAGTGTTGGTCATGTTTCAGACTTCCTGAGAACCTGATAGCTTTAGGCTAGTTTTGGAGATTCACAGGTTGCAGTTCTGGAATTTGGTGGCACTGGAGTCTAAAGGGTTTTACACTTAATTATTCTCTTTAATCCTCAAAGTATTTTGCAGATACATGCATCCTTCTCAGTATGTTTTTGTGACCCTGCTAAATTAAGGCATTTAATTGTCTGATAACTTTTTAATTTGCACAATTTTTGACCTTTCAATGTCAGTTAAATGTCTTGTTGGCCCATTTGCCTGTCAAAAAAAAAAAAAAAAAAAAACAACTGTCAAAAAACAAGAATATACTTTGAATACACTTTTAAGGCAGCAGCTGAACTTGGTAAGTTGGTAAAACAACACAAACAAGCTGAACAGCTTAACTTACCTTGGACTTAGGTTCAGCTGCTGCCTTAAAATGTATTCAAAGTATAATCAAATTGCATGGCTGTACAAGTCATTTTGATTTAAATTATATTAAACTGATATGTTACACTGTAAGAAAAAAAATGTAAATTTTCAGATAAAGGTCTGTATTTTGTTTTTACAGAAGTTTGCTGTTTTGTCATTATACAGTGAATGCCTGTTATTTTACTGATATTTGCTGTAATTTAAAGGTTCACTATTAAATTTACAGGTAATAGCTTGTATTTTGGTTTTATATTAAGTAATATTTGACAGATTTTTTCTGTGAAATTAGAAAACAAAGAAAGAAGGTATAACTACAGAAATCAGCATTTAACATGTTTTATGTTCATGTTTTATGTTATGTAACATGGTCATTAATCATGTGGGGGTTAAAGTGAGTTTTAAGGTTAAGTAATAACAAGATTAAAAGACTATGGGCTATTGATTCAATAGTTTGTAGGCAGGCAGTCTGAATCATTATATAGTCTTTTAATCTTGTCTTGTAAATAGATGCGTTGTGATCATCATTTGTATTATTCTCTCCTAATTTCATGTATATTTTATGTATTTTATGAATGTATTTTTTTTTTCAAATCTGCGTTGCTGCACAGTGGCTTTGTGTGCTTGTGAGTGTGCTCGCGTGCGCGCGGGATGACGGGATGACGCAGATTCAAATTATCCGCCATTACTTTTCCGTTGGCTTAGTCGCGACTCGCGCCCACAACGGTTGGCTGGTGGTCGTCAGATCTTTCGTCAAGTTTCAAGGACAAGCGGGAGATTTGAATTCAGTCAACGCGGATGAAGTGGATTGTGATCACGGTGGTTCAAAGCTATAATCGTATTCGTTAGGAGGAGCAGTTGTGAGCAGGAGCGCCACATGAGTTATTGTCCGGGTGTCAGTCGGAAATAACGCGCCCTTTTTCAGTGAGCTTGGTTCGTCACAGCGGACACCATGCCACCCATAGACTGATGCCAACCGATCACCGGCTGAGGTAAGAGTCTCATACTAAGATACATGTGAACGATATTTTATATTGCATTTGTGTTAAGTTGACAGTTTCCAAGCTGACGTTAGCATTCTTAAATAGACCTAAAACAAGCTTTAGTAGACTCTTTGTATGCCTGTCAAAGTCTGCCCAATTGTGGGGTGGGGCACTGTCTGGAAGCTGAAAACTCTTCTCTGAAAAAAACATCCTTGATTTTATTATATTAAAATTGTAGTAACCACGTTTTTTGGTGGATGTATTACCATTATAATAACCACAGTTTTACTAAAAATAGGCCTAACTTTACTGTGTTTTTTTGTTTGATTTTTCTTTGTAGTTAAACCATGGCTAATTTTCGTAATGGTTAATGTGACTAAATCTATCAAGACCGTTAAGAAATCGAATTGAGTTCTCTACTTGTTGATAAAGATACAGCGAAGACTAACGCTAATATGAATAACGTATAACATGATGAACCCCTAGGTGCAAGTTAACTGATGCAGCTAGGTCACAGTAAATCATATTCATTTTTACTTTCTATAAATGTAGCTAAAATCACATGGCAGTTCAAAACATTACTGTTAGTCTTTCCTGCTCAGCTTCCAAAAATGTCATGGTCATGGTCAGTTGAGGTTTTGCATTGTCTCAATGGAACATATTCTGACACGTGTAAATGTAATACCGAGTTTTAAAATAACTTTTTTGTGTGATTTCAGGTCATGTGGAAAGCGGGTAATCATGGCTAACAAGGTATGGGAATAATTACCTTTAAACAAATTGTAATGACCGAGTCTAACTACTTCTGCTTCAGCTACATCGCTACTTTCTCAATCTTGTTTTTCCCCCTTTTGCCTTTCTTTATAGAGGCCTGCCACAAGATCCACCCCACGACTTTGGAAAAAAGAAAAATTGAAAACTGTGTAGCTGGTACACTGAGATATGCTCCTCACAGAGTGACTCAGGTCAGTGTTAATCGTTAGTTCAAAAGACAAGGATGTAAAGTATTCGCTTTTCAGCAAGTTATGCTTTTTTCACATAAATTTAGGTGACTTGTGTCAATTTATTTTTCATAAGCATTATATAGAAATTCTAACTTGATTAGATCAACACTAACTTGATTAGATCAAAGATGAAAATGTATTAGCTTTAAGGCGAGACACTACAGGTGAATAGGGTAATTTTTTTAAATAATAGATATCACCATGAAACTTTCTGAGTTGATTACTTACACAAGTATATTAAAAAAATGTATTACAAGTTTTTGAAATTTGTATGTTTAATTATGCAAATTATGCATTATCTCATTAAATATGCACATTTTTGCACATATTTTCGGTAGATAGATCTGACCATATGATAAAGCCAGGTGCAAAATTATTTTTTCATTTTTTTTACACACAAGATGAAAAAAGAATTTCAGAGGGATTTCAGGATAAATGCTTTCATTACCTAGAAAATCAAAATATACTGTTCATAGCCTTAAAAAAACAATTTTCGCCATATTTTTTTATTAAAATGTCACATAAATCAGGCCAGAAATGATTTATAAACAAATCCCTCTGAAAATATCTTCAGAATACTGCTAAGTGTAAAACTGGAAAGTTTGGTGTACATAGGTGCTACACAGGCTGAGAAGTTTCTACTGGAGAATGACAAAAAACTCATTTGAGAAAACAGCATTTAAAGATTTGTAATGCAAAAATTCATACTTTTTTTAGTGGAAACAACTATTTACAGACACAATATCTTATCAAATCATCAGCAACAACAATACAAACCAACTAAATGACATTACAACTTATAACACAGCATTTATGGCCTTCAAATGAACAGAAAAAGAGTCAAAAACACACATCTAAATGTCAGAGCGCGTCACGTGATGCATCTGAACCAATCACGTTGTCAGAAATTGACATCAGCCAATGATATTTCGGTTTTAGAGTTAAATGCCCATTTTACTTTCACGATTGGTTGCTGATAAAAAGGAAATGACCATATTTGGATCCGACAGTGTTGTTCAGGAGAGAGAGAGCTTTCCAACGGTGTGTGTGATGACAGGGTGCAGATAGCGATCGCAGAGCAGCATGTTGATTTATAACGACAACTTTTTGTTGAATTTAGGAGAAATCTACAGACGCAAATGGACAAAGTGTAGTAAAATAAACACCTAAATGTGTATTTTGGCATTTTTTTCACCACAAGTCTGAAAGAAGACATGTTATTGAAGACAAATAGCCCAAAATCTCGAAATTGACCAGTGAAAAAAAAACGATGTTTTTGCCTGCCGTGTCTCGCCTTAAGAGGGTAGGCATCAGGGATGTGCGGGTCAATGTATAAACATCCCGCACCTGACCAACGTTTTCGTTATTGTACCTGACCCGCGTTTTTTAAAAAGTAGTCAGTGTTGTGCAAGTTACTTCCAAACTGTAATAGGCTACATTATACATTACTTGTTACTGTTATTTAAAAGTAATTAATTACCTTACAATATTACTGTCTTGCAATGCGTTACACATTATCCTACTTTTGAGTTACTTTCACCAAAATAGATATACAGTAGTAGAACTTAACATTCTAAGGCTGTAACGATATGCGATATGAAAACGAAATCGCGACACTCAGATCCACAAACTTGCAGAATCGCGACACACCCCTTCCGACTCCAAGAGTTATCCTTCCCGTCCAGATCCAATGCTACCACATTTTAAATTACTGTTAGTATTATTTTAATTTTTAAGTTAACATTATAAAATACGTAGACCTACACCACAAAACTAGTTGAGGATAAATTATTTAAAATTTGGGAATTCCAGCGTTATGGACGTGACATTTGCAGTCAAAACTTGCTGCAAAAAACTATAATGCATTTATTACCACAGGGCTCCAGACTAACTTTTTTCACTAGGAGCACAGTGGCCCCCAACTGAAATTTTTAGGGGCACAACCAGAAAATTTAGGAGCACACACCATAAGTCAATATACTAACCAAATATGAATTTTTCTACTAATTTCCAGTGTATTACTAATAAATACTTTGATAATAGATGCAGAAATTACAATGCCTTTGCGCTGATTTAATGTTACAGCCTTTTGTCTTCTAAAAGCAACCGGCAGTGGCGTTGCTTTTTGATTTATGAACATGTCACTGCATACTCTATGCTTGAGTTTCAAATAGCTCACGGCTCAGTTTGTATCACGGTTTCGGTATGATTCGGTATGTGATATGTTCAGGGGGAAAAAAAGACTACTGTCAAAAACAAAAAATCAGAAACAAATAATTAAACCACATGCAAAAGCACAAATAAATACAATAGAGCAAAGATACTAATAAAATAAACTATGCTTTTCAGGCTGGTCTAACATTAGTTTTCAGGTACAGAAATTTATAAAATAATCAAATGTAAAATAACATTGCATATTTGACTGTATAAATTAAAGAATAATCCTTATTAAAGTTACAAAAGCTATTCAATTCAGAGCTGATTCAGTAGGCCTACATCGATTCTGAGTGTGTCTTTATTGACCAAGTTCACTTAAGGCATAACAGACTATGTCTGCTAGGATACTCATCAAGACGGACATGTTGACATACCTTTTGTGTGAATTTGACCATTCAAGTGCAAGACTAATATTTGCGCGCTGAGATGAGTAGCCTACACATACACATAGAAACACACACACACGCGCGCTCACACATACACGCACGCTTGCGCACAAATCTTCTAGACGTGAGTTATCTTTCTCGTCTTGCTCTTGAATGTTTACTTTGGCAAAGCTTAAACGAGTTAAGTTTAAACACCGATGGTAACGTCTACAGTTCAGGTCTCGCCTGCGCTCATGCGCTATCAACTCCCGGGTGATGACGGCGTAAATGTCAGGTCATGTTCGAGCATTTGGCACTCACATTGAACAGTGTTAAAGTAATCCTTTTTGTTCACGTTTTTTTTGTTTATCGCTTTTGTAATGTATTATTTTGGAAGCCAGCAAGTAAATTTAACTGGCACACTAACCGAAGGTCGGAAGAACGAGTCAATTGTCTGCTTGCTCATTGCTCAGACGCACATAGCAGGTTGTGATATTTGTCTCCGTCTCGATCCCACAGACGTTTAAACCGCGCGCGCGCTCGATTATCTCTAGGACCATCCCCTCCACACATTAGCTGCTCAGGGTTCCAGACTGCGACCAAATTGGTCGCATATGCGACCATTTTTTGAGAATGTGCGAGTTAAAATTTTATGTGGTCGCATTAGTGCGAGTGGACGCTCGCGCAACAGAACGCCGTTGTATCAGCAGCTACTGCAGTCCGTAGCGTAACTTATGTTCAAAATGAACGAGTAGGCCGCCTACTACATCATGAATCCATTTTCTAAACCGTGTTTTTGACTTATCCTGAATCACTACTGTACGCCTATAATAAGTGTTTATATTCTGACTATTTTATCCCGGGCTCGGCTCGGTTGCGGAGTTGCCCAGTGCCTGCGTGACTCGCCATAGACATTGACGGAGAGAAGTAGCTCCGGCTACAATGTTCTTCCGCAAGACACGTGCGGTTTATTTATTGACGAACGTAGACGTCACGCGCATTGCACACTGATAGTGAAACGCGCCAATTACAAATTCACGAATTAAGGCATATAAAAATGAAAAGGTCTCACGAAACACTGTGCCCCTTCCTACGTCTTTTCAGCGGTTAGATGAGATTAATCGCTCGACAGAGGAAAAGGAAAAGATTATAAAATGCAGAAGGTAAGGAGGAGTGTGAGATTTCTGATTTTTGTTACAACTATAAACTTTGATAACAAAAAATTTGTATCAGCGTATTATAATACTCTAATCTTTTAAAATGCAATGCATACATTTGAATGTTTAATGATTTTTAAAAGATAGAAAGATGATGCTGATAGAAAGATGATAATAGACAGACAGATAGATATAGATAGATAGATAGAATATGATTCAAATGTAAATAAATAGATTGTATATAATTCAAATGTAAAATGCTTAAAATTACAGAATAAAATTACTGTCCAAGATCCATAATACCAAATGTCTTATGTTACCTGACCAGTAAAAAGTGTTCAATATTATTTGAAATATATCTAGTCAGTGAAAAAGTGCCAGAATATTCGTCTAAAATAATTCTGTATTTTCAGCTTTAGATTCATGAATATTTTTATTCTGGTGTCTCTATTGTCCTTGGGTTAAAAGCACAGAGTCCAAGCCTATTCATTTAAACACACAATGTAGGCTAATATCAAAATGTGATATTTTAATCAACAGTACATTTTTGATAACCTTTTATCATATGTCTTGGAGTATCACAATAATATCGTATTGTGAGTTCAGTATCGTGATATGTATCGAATCGTGACATGAGGGTATCGTTACACCCCTAGTTTTTATATAATATATTACAGGTATTTATTCTGCAACCCAGAAAGCCTTTGCTAGCCTTGGTCCATTAAGACCACTATTCATAAGCATTCATTGATTAATCCCATGGCATGTAGCAAAAAAAAAAAAAAAGGTGCGACCAAATCGTATGCTGGTGCGACCAACTGAGAAAGTTGGTAGCACCAGTGCGACCAGTGGAAAAGTTAGTCTGGAGCCCTGCCACTTACAGTGGCCATTCCCTATTCTCACACTTATTTGGCCTGCCACACATTCCGGATTCATTGATAATTAAGCCCCTTCCACGTTTAACGTGTAAAAAAATAAAATAATAAGGGGGCAAATTTACTGGTCGCACATGTGCGACTGGACGTAATATTCAGTCGCACACTTTCAAATTTTGGTCGCAAAATGCGATCATTTGGTTGCAGTCTGGAGCCCTGTACCAATATATTTATCCATAGGCTATCCCCTTAAAGGAGTCCAGACATTAGAAAAATATCAGTCTACTAATGCGTTTTATATTTAATATGAGGTAAATACACACACAAAACAAATATTTAACTTTTAGGAGGCACATTTTTTTGTGTAATTCTGTGAATTACATTCTGTGAACACTGCGCAAATAAAAAGTAATACTACCCACCGGATTAAGAAGGGTTGGCTCTCCACAGAACATAAAATATTTATTTTATTTTTCGTGTTCGCATTTATGAGGAAAAAACAATGTAGGCTAAGGACGTGACAGTTCTCCATTACAGACGCGGCCGCTCTAAAGCGGCAATAAAATACTGCTTTAAAACTTTCACAGAGACCTCAAACAGAAGACACAAAGCCTTTCTTTAAAGTGAATTTCGATTTGTACTAATTGTATCTTAATCTTAATCAATGTTTCATCAACCAATTGCCTGGATTTAATAAATAAGAAGTAAATATAGCAGACAATAGATCACGACACGGAGGCGCCTGCACGTGAACTGGAGCGCTTCTCATAAATTAACTGAAACTCAGCGTATAAGGTAGCCTACTTCACAGACCTGAAATATATATCTTTATTAAAATGTCTACTTGTAAACAGAACAATTCAAAACAAAAGAAAACGGACTGCTCTCTGCTTATCGTATGAAATGTGCATTTCTCTCTGGCGCAACTTCATTTTTATTAATAAAAAATTAAAATGTATCCTTGCTATATGTGACATATTCATAATCATTGCTTTTGCCGGTTCTTTTTGACAGCTTTCAGGTGCTTTATCGGCAGCTCCGCCGCCTCCCTTACATCATGTTACGTGAACCACCGCATCAAAAACAAGATTGCGTGATGAAAACGAAAACATGAAAAATACCACCTAAACAAAGCCTAACTGTTTAGAAAGAAAACACAGAACAAATAGAGTAGCCTAATGCGCATGTACAGTCTTCTTCATGTCATCTTCACCCATTAGCCGCTTTTTCACTGGCCAGCGCGAGCACAGAGGCCGAAATCATGCCTCACGGCACTCCTGAATAAATTGCTATACAAATATATCAGACGCTGCCATTTAGTCTTTATTTACAAATTTGGACACCACATGCGGCTATTGACTGACCATGAACAGGAACAGGTAACCTCTACTGAATACTGAGCTTGTGTGTCATCTTCGTGCCAGTTCTTCAGCCAATAAAGTGTAGGCCTATGTATTTCATAGAAAATTGTGTCTAGTACTAGGCTATATAATTACAAAGGTTTAATTGGAACCTTTTTTTCAAACGACCCGACCGACCGCGACCCGAATATCATTAAAAATATTTTTGGATGACTCGTAACCGCGGGTGACCGCTCATTTAGGATCAACCCGCGCATCACTGGTAGACATAACAAAATTTTCTGGCTAAGCTAGAAAGCCATGTTCGGTGGACTCGTGAAAAAAGTAACTGACCCACTGCATTACAGCTGCAAATTTACATGGTATAAATTTGATTTTAGTGGCAGGGTGGTTTGAGATGGTAATGCAAATTTTAAAATAGGCTAATGTTTTTTCATTTGACAAAACCAAAGAAAATACACCTTTGTCGAAAAAATTAACATGGCATAGAATTGACATTTACTTGATGGTCGTTACCTGTTTTTAGTAGTTTAGTTCATTTATCCATCTTTTTTGTTGTAAATATAAATAAGTTATTTGTGTATCCTGTTGTTTATGAAAGATTAAACTTGCAAAAAATATATATATAAATCAATACATTAAATAACAGGAAAATATATGAATATAAATAAATAAATAAATAAATAAAAATTCTGTATGTATTTATAACTATATTTATTTTTACTTTGTTTTTATTTTAATATTTACTTAATTGTCATGCATTCATTTGAATTTATTTTTACATGCATGAAAGACATCTACTTTTTTAAGAAATCAGAAATAATTCTGATTTTATTTCATATTATTGTCTATCCAGGTGGATAATGGAGGACCATCCATGTATGAAAGTCAATGAATGTGTCACGAACATGCAGCAGCACCAGTCTGTTTCAATCTGCTGACCAAAGAACCGATTGCGAATACATAAATGTATACAAATGTTGAGATTGTTGTTTATAGCCAGCAGCCATATCACCCTGTAGCCCAAGACTGGTTGCCCACTGAAGCTAAGCGGGGCTGAGCCTGGTTAGTACCTGGATGGGAGACCTTCTGAGAAAACCAGGTTGCTGCTGGAAGAGGTGTTAGAGAGGCCAGCAGGGGTGCTATCCCTGTGGTCTGTGTGGGTCCTAACACCCCAGTATAGTGATGGGGACACTATACTGTCAAAATAGCACCGTCCTTCGGATGAGACGTTAAACCGAGGCCCTGACTCTCTGTGGTCACAAAAAATCCCAGGATGTCTTTCGAAAGAGTAGGGGTGTAACCCCGGCATCCTGGCCAAATTTGCCCTTTGGCCTCTGTCCATCATGGCCTCCTAATCATCCCTATATACTGATTGGCTTCATCACTGTCTCCTCTCCACCAGTAAGCTGGTGTGTGGTGGGCGTTCTGGCGCAATATGGCTGCCGTCGCATCATCCAGGTGGATGCTGCACATTGGTGGTGGTTGAGGAGATTCCCCCCCCCCCCCCTTCTATGTAAAGCGCTTTGAGTGTCCAGAAAAGCGCTATATAAATGTAATGAATTATTATTATTATTATTATTCATAGTTGTTTCTTGAACAGTTTAATTTTTTATTATTATTATGGTACACATACAAATGTTTAAAAATGTCAGAATTTTGTTTATTTATAGTTCTTGTTATTTATAGTTTATAGCCGTTTTATTCGATTTTTTTTTTTTATATATTAATTTATCCTGTTTCATGTTGTGCACATTTTCTTTCTGTTAAAGCTAATAAAGTTTCAAATGTTACTACACAACATTTGCATGTTATTAAAGCATGAAGTTCAACTGTAAATAAAACTGTCTAGGAACATTTAACAAACTGGAAAAAAAAAACTATATAACAATGTTAGGGCATAATGTTCAAAAAATGTTATCACTAAAAACGTACATTTAAAATGTGTTTTTCAAGTACATTATTGTATCTTTTAGGAGAACATTCTGGAAATGTTTAAGGCAGTTGTGGTAGACAATGTTACAAAATATTATCACTAAACATTTTAACAAGGATATTACCAAACAGTTTTAGAATATATTTTAGAGAACGTTATTCTACCTCTTAGGAGAACATTCTGGGAACTACAATAAAACTTACCACTTAACTTTATAAAAATGTTAGAGGGTAATGTTCTAAAAATGTTGTGTAAACATTTAAGGAATATCATCACAAAACATGTATTGTTTTTATAGAATGTTATCCTAACTTTCAAAAGAACATTATAAGAACAAAAATCAAATGTACAACATAAAACTTTATAAGAACGTTAGGAAATAATGTTCTAACAATATTACTATTAAACATTTGTATAATGTTGTTAAATAATGTTATCCTAACTTTTAAAAGAACATTCTGGGAACAAAAATAAAACTACCCGCTGAAAACTTTATAAGAACGTTAGAGAATAATGTTATAAGAATGTTACTACGAAACATTTTAATAATGTTTTTAAAGAATGTTATCCTAACGTTTTTAAATAATGTTATCCTAACATTTAAAAAAAACATTCTGGGAACAAAAATAAAACTACCCGCTGAAAACTTTATAAGAACGTTAGAGAATAATGTTATAAGAATGTTACTACGAAACATTTTAAGAATGTTTTTAAAGAATGTTATCCTAACGTTTTAAAAAAAATGTTATCCTAACGTTTAAAAAAACATTCTGGGAACAAAAATAAAACTACCCGCTGAAAACTTTATAAGAACGTTAGATAATAATGTTATAAGAATGTTACTACGAAACATTTTAATAATGTTTTTAAAGAATGTTATCCTAACGTTTTTAAATAATGTTATCCTAACATTTAAAAAAAACATTCTGGGAACAAAAATAAAACTACCCGCTGAAAACTTTATAAGAACGTTAGAGAATAATGTTATAAGAATGTTACTACGAAACATTTTAAGAATGTTTTTAAAGAATGTTATCCTAACGTTTTAAAAAAAATGTTATCCTAACGTTTAAAAAAACATTCTGGGAACAAAAATAAAACTACCCGCTGAAAACTTTATAAGAACGTTAGATAATAATGTTATAAGAATGTTACTACGAAACATTTTAATAATGTTTTTAAAGAATGTTATCCTAACGTTTTTAAATAATGGTATCCTAACGTTTAAAAAAACATTCCGGGGACAAAAATAAAACTACCCGCTGAAAACTTTATAAGAACGTTAGAGAATAATGTTATAAGAATGTTACTACGAAACATTTTAATAATGTTTTTAAAGAATGTTATCCTAACGTTTTTAAATAATGTTATCCTGACGTTTAAAAAAACATTCTGGGAACAAAAATAAAACTACCCGCTGAAAACATTTAGAGAACAATGCATGATAATGTTCTCAGAACATTTTTAGAACAAAAAATTTCTAGCTGGGTTAGCTAGAATTTTCGCATCGCTAAATTAATCTTGTCTTACCAGGAAATCCTTGATGAGGTCCTCCACTGCTTCTCCCATGTAGAAAGTAAGACTTTTTAGTGCAATTTCCCTCTTTACAGCAATGTCGGTATCCTGCATCAAGATAGTAAAAAATCTCAAATGAAATTGGTTAAGTCGATCAAGGTTTGTTAAATCTGCTCTAAGTGATGTTGGGTGACGGCTTATTCTTATTCTAAACTATGGGTAAATTGTCCGCCATTAGACGTGTCTCCAAGCGCCATTACAAGGCCATAGGGCCATAACGGTAGCTACATACAACGTAGGGTTTTGACACTTAAGTACAGGTAATCTACATTAACAGAAAAAGTTACAAATATTAAGCATTTATATTAATTATCAACTGAATTCGGAAGTATTTTACTAACCTTGAAAAACGTATTAATGACTGACTGTTGCGTCGTGGCTTTTCTGCCCCCTGTGTCCTCTGACTTTTTTTAAACCAACCGACATCGCCCGCCCGAATTTAAAATATAAAAAAAAGTTTGCCAATGGAGCAATATTAGACACAAATAAATGTTGTATTTCGTCAGTCATAACTGCGTTAGCCATACATTAAGCCAGTCCCTTAACATGTAACGTTAGCTTATTCACTTAAGTTAACTGTGTTAGTTGATCAGGTTAACTGTTTTAACGGTTTTAACGTCATTCTTATGACTGACTCGAGATAACGTTCGGTTCGATGCTTAAACGTTCAAGTTAATTAACGTTACCAAAAAGGCACAGGTTTTCTTTTAACATATGTTCCCTTTTGAAATCGGTCAGGAATTAATTAACGTCGACATATTGTGTAAACTCAGCTAGCTAACACCAAGTTAACATTTTCAAATGAACGTACATAGGCCTACTTATCTAACGTTACCAGATAAAGTCAGCGCGCCATGTCTGGCATAAAATTAACAGGCTACTAAATACAACAGCACATTTAAATGGTTGTTTGTTTCACTTACCAGAGTTTTTCTACGATGTAACTTGAGTCTGGTCTGGTGCAGAAAAGTAAAGTATTGTGATCCATCCACGGAGCGACCGCCGAGGCGCTGAGCTGACTTGAAGAGCGGTCTGGTGTCTGTCGAGATTTGTGTTTAATGCGCATGCGCTGGCCTGTGTATAACCTTGAAATTGTAACTTCGTCGAAACATTTTTTTTATTATTTAAGATCTCAATGAAAAATATTTATATTTATCAATGTTTTGAACTAATAAAATATAACTTAAAAAATAAAACAAATAATAGTAAACTGAATTGAAAAAAAATATTAATTGAATGAAGTACTGCTTGAAAACCTTTTTTCAGTGCAAGTTTTTATTAAGTTCAAAAGGGATAAAAGCAAGGGCAGAGACGTTCGTGGCTATGGCTTTTCTCGTCGTCAGACTCGTTGGATAGGCTCGTGGAACAGACAGTGGCTTCTCTCGTCGTCAGACTCGTCGCATAGGCTCGTGGGACAGTGATTTAAAAGCTTACTTCACCAGCGATGCTGCATACTTCCAGACTCAGACAGTAAGTAGGGAGGTAAGGATTCTTCTCAGTACAGAATACTCTCTTCAGGGCACAGCAGTGAGTCAGTGGTTTAAAAGCGTACTTCACCAGCGATGCTGCATACTTCCAGACTCAGACAGTAAGTATGAAGGTAAGGGTTCTTCTCAGTACAGAATACTTTCGTTGGTGCACAATAGTGAGACAGTGGTTTAAAAGCTTACTTCAACAGCGATGCTGCATACTTCCAGACCCAGACAGTAAGTAGAACAGTAAGGATTCTTCTCTGTACAGGATACATTTCAGCTCAGTTGTATCACTCTAGGCTTCTGATGGCGAGCAGAAATAACAACTTTGCACAAACGTGTAAGCATGGGTTGGGGCCACTTCTCAGCAAAAGCACACCACACTCGTGTTCACTTCAAATCCACAGCCATGAATCAATGTGTATCAATAAGGCAAAAGCACTGCAATTCACTCACACGATAGGGCTGGTCAGAGGCCTAAATCCGATTGTTACACTCACGTGGGGGATATTTCATCTTCAGTTCCTCCTCAACACACTCCTCAACACATAGCTTCTCCAACAGTCAGATTCATATTCACTGCATCATCTTCGAGCTGTTCGAATGTTCGTAAGATGAAATCAATTCACTTATCTTTCTCTCTCCCTTCACAGCGCAGATTCAATCGATAACTCAGTCCAGCAGATTTCCCACAGACGAACTTTGATCCAGCAGACTTCAATGGGCGACTTCCACACCCAGACAACCTTCCAAAGTAAGCCTGTGCCCAAAACTGCTCCAAGACAACCAGCGCGCCTGCGCTGAGGCAACCAGCGCCTGCACCAAGACACCCAACGCCCAAACTGCGCTGAGACAACCAACCTCCTGGAAACCCCTCTAAATAGCCCTTTTATGTTTGACTTGTGAAGCAGGAAGCCTGTGTGAACGCTGCTCCCCTCTCTCTCGCACCTGCAGTGCATTAGCGCTAATCAGGTCGGACAATGTGACTGCGGCCGTTTCTCAATATGCGTTCTTGTCTGTACTTATGTTCTTGTGGACTTGTGAAACGTCATCAGTCGCTGCCCAAGTACTGTTCCAATTCAAAGTTCACATCTAGCCAAGGACAGTTCAAATCCCCGTATGTGTTCTTGATCCGCCCCGTTTACCGAGGATGCATCGTGAGGTGACTTGTGCGGACTCGAGACAGACAGGTATCCCAGAATGCATCTCGCACCAACCAGCAAGCGTCAATAGCAGAGGAGAAAACCCGCGTAATATCAAAATACTACTGTTATTGTGTCACGAAATGCAATTTTAAGAGTGTTTCAGTCGAGAATGTAGTTGTTTAAAGCTCAAATCTGTGGTTTATTTATAAAGAGAGCGCCTAATTGAAAAATCTATCTGACGTTTTCGGAGTTGTGAGATCCAGGCAATCAGCGGGCGTTCGGCGCCCAACACCGACAGCAACAGCTTTTCCTCGGCGTGTGCTTTGATGTTTGCCGCTGGCTCTGATGTCTCTAGTCTAGTGGTTAAACAATTCATCTATATAGATTAATATAAAGTTTGTAATCTATAGTTTGTTCCATGGCAATTTGTTTTGGCTGAGGGCTAAGTGAAGTTTCATAATTTTATATATTTAGGCTATTTAAATTTAACTTTGTAGCACTATTAGAGAGCTGACTTATGTTTGACTGAATCGTTTGCTTTATTTCTCGTTATATCGCTTCTTATACCTTTTAGGCTACTTTTATACTGGATTGATCATTAAAACTGACATTTAACAAAAAGAAACAGGGTTGTGTAATTTTATTTAATATATTTTAAAATAATTCGAATATTTGTAATATTTATTTTACATTGTCTTCACTGTATGAACATGAATAATAAAATAAAATGAAACAACCCTGTCTGTTTTTTAAATGTCCGTTTTAATGATTCATTTTTTAAAATAAAAAACAAAAAAGAAGGGTTACGATTTATATTTCGTGTTATATATGCAGTGAAGATAATCAATGTAGCCTATGTGTAGCCTGAACCAGATTTGTGTGGCCATTAATATGTTTAATATTTTTGAGTGGTGTTTTATAACATATTTCGTTTTATGGTTGCCTAAAATATACATAGAGAGATAACCGGAGTAGCCAGAGCGATCTGAGTGACGCGAGCAAGAACGCACTGTTCCATTTGCAGCCGGACTCGCGTCCTCCGTCCTCGGGAGTTCGTTCTCCCGAGTCGAACTTGCAAGTCCGAACTACCAAGGACGCAAGTCCGAAGTTTGCGTACTTGGTATTGAGAAACGGCCGCCACACCCGGAACCGGAGGGGTTGTTGCACTCATATCGTTCCCTTGGGAAACTCATGGCTCATCAAGAGGGTTCCGCTCGCTAAGCATTTTTGTCACCCGTGACAGTAGCATCATCTATTATTTTTTAATGGCCGTACTGACATTTATAAAAAAAAGTACATCACTTATAAGGGGTACAGTGACTACCAGTATGGGTATGGTGTGTGAGTAGTATAACAAAGCGTCATCATTGTTTGATGCTAAATCAGCGATGGCTTTGACCTTCTGGTCACACTATTAAAATTACATGTATCAATTCACACACTTGCTGTATGCGACTGGTTTAAACTAAACTGGTGAGTTAGAGTAAGTATAGAAAACATTGAAGAATGCAAACACAGGAAGGCTATTGTTTTGTACATACCAGCTTTAACTAGGGATCTAAGTTCTCCCAACTTGGCAAAGCTCTCACGAAATGGCATCAACCCTTTTGCAGCTTGAGCCATGAAATAAATAATATGTAAATTAGAAAGTTTGAACTTTTTGTTTTCACTACACAGACTAACGTTATGATTGTACAAAACTGAGTTAACGGAAGTACACCTGGACCTGTAGGTAACGTTACAATATATTTTTAAAACATTGGCTTCATGTCACTCACTACATAATGAGTTATTTACTAAGTCAGACAGTCAAATTAAATCTTACCATTTGTAAGTGAGATGAACTTCATCCACGACGATACCCATTACGTTGCCTTGAAAAATATCGGAGCCTAGCATGTCCCTCCACTTCTTGTTCAGCAGCCAGGATTCGGGGCTTTAGAAAAGGAGCTGGCAACGACCGCTGGATATGTCCGCCTCGTCATGCACGCCGAGTTGCATCGCCGTGATGCCCATTTCGGTTGCTTCTTTTACTTGGTCCTCCATGAGTGCGACCAAAGGAGAAACCACAATGACCACAGGGTTTTCATTGCGTCCCATCTTCTTAGCGACCATCGGAGCCAGCTGATAAATTAAACTTTTGCCGAATCCCGTAGGAAGAACGGCAAACACTTCTCTTCGATCGACAAATGCCTTGATTGCGGTTCTCTGTTCCTCTTTTAAAATTAATGTGCTGTCGATTTCTTTTACAACAGATAACGGAATCTATACATCTCAATTCTCCAGCTGCAGTCATCTTTGTTGTAAACCAGTTCAAACCAAGCGCTCTTTGATGATGTGGTGATTACGTAACTGCAAATCATCTGTCCATCATCGTATAAAGCCCGCCCTGGCAATTTGATTGGCCCGACGATTTCTGAACCGAGCATAATTTAATGGATCGAGTCCAGACCAAACTTCCCACCCAAAAAATGTTGTGGGCGGGGTTCGGGCTGGCATCCAGGCTAGAATTCCCTAAGAGAAGTGTTTCAAATTCCTGAGCATGCATTTCCAAACAACCCTAAATAGCCGACTTCCTGTTGAGCTGGCGTAAAACTTAGAGCGCGAAAGTTGTTTGGCCCGATGAGATCTATATGTGTACCGAGATTCAGATTATTACATGCAAGTGTTTTTGATATATGGACAAGTGTTCAAACCCCGTTCCAGGGGGCGCTGTCGAGCCCCCCTGCCACGCCCGGGTACCAGCTTTAGCCCGGCCCTGATGGCCGTGGGTTCTGACCTGTGTGAAAAGTTTCAAGAGTTTTCGAGCACGTTAAGGGCCCCAAAAGTGCCCAAAAGGTAGTAAAATAATAATAATAAAAAGAAAAACAACAATAATAATAAATAATCCTAAGGAAAACAATAGGGCCTTCGCCTTTTCAAGGCTTGGGCCCTAATAATAATCCTAAGGAAAACAATAGGGCCTTCGCCTTTTCAAGGTTTGGGCCCTAATAATCCTAAGGAAAACAATGGGGCCTAATAATCCTTAGGAAAACAATAGGGCTCTGCGCCCTATCAGGGCTTGGGCCCTAATAATAATAATAAACAGAGCAATTACAAGAGGGTCCTCTCACCATCGGTTCTCAGGCCCTAATAAGAACCGGAACAGTTACAATAGGTGCCTCCGCACCTTCGGTGCTTGGCCCCTAATAATTGAATATGGACATGCAGGTTGATTCAATAAGCAGAGTCTCTAATACAGACGTACAAACATGTTTTCTTCTAAAATGGTTCCTCTAATTTTCCAATATCCCATTGGTGGAAGTGCACGGTCACATTTGGCCCTCTGATAGTGACAATAAAATATTTGTGGCCCTCACTATCATTAAAGTTGCCCATCCCCGGTCTAACATATTTGTAACACGGAGTCGGCTTTGCAGCCTTGGCTAAAAGAAGTTTACACGAGACTAGATGATCTTAGATGTCATCTGCTTCCACGGCATCAACATTGATTCCATATGATAATATTAGATTTAGAGTATGATTACGACAATGAGTAGGTCCTGACACGTGTTGTCTAACTCCAATAGTTAAAGGTGAACTAAGTAACTTTTTTACCTTAACCAAACAGCTTTGGAGTCATTGTAATGTTTATATTATTGATTTCGTGTCGAATGGTGGTCGTCTCGCCTGAGTCTATGAAATGAATTGTTTTTGAAACGAGTCATTAGCTGTGTCGTAGTGACGTAGATATGATATTGGCCGCGCCCAGTTACTGCGCGCACAGACGGAAGTGTAAACTTGAAGTCTAGAACACATTTAAATACTTCAGCTGAATAGCATCATGTCGAGAAGACGCTGTGTTCTACAATGCAAAGATAGTTCAGCCACTTTGTTTTCATTGCCCAGGGACGAGCATGTGAAGAATCAGTGATTAGAGTTCATGTTTGCAACGATACCACAACAGTATAGCCGAACCTTGTGTTGTGTTCTCATCATTTTAATGATGAATCATTCAAAAACATAAACGAATTCAAATGTGGATTCGCAAGCCAGTTGTTCCTGAAGGAGGGATCAGTACTATGGAAGAAAATAAGAGACATAACTATTTGAAATTTAACAGCCACTGAATACTTCAATTTGAAATATTTTATTGTGAAAAAACATTTATTTGAATTTAATTGCTCTGAATTCACCCCTTTGAAATTATTTTAGTTTGGAAAACATGTATCTGAATTTATTTGTTTCGAATTTACCTCTGAAAATTAAATATGAAAATTCTTGATTTCCATTTTAAAAACCTGAATTTCGATTGATATTTTTCAATACTCACAAATTCAGATTCAAAAAAAATAAAATAAATCAACTTACAGAATTTCAGATAAAATATTCAGATTCAATTCGATGCTCAAATTCAGATCTCAATTCGACTGCTCAAATTCAGATCGAAAAATTCAAGTTAACATCCGGGCTACCCAGGAGCCGACGTCGGGCCTATCAGAGCACGACGACCTGTCTGTCGTGATCCAAGTCGTCGATCAGGCACCACGGATATTACTGTAAAGATGACTTCTAGAGAAAATGAAGGCGCTCCGGTAAGTTTGCTGTTTATGTAATATGTATGTACTCTCAGGGCTCGACAGAACAAAAATATGTTGTTGCTAATTATTTTTGGAACACATAGCTACAGTTTGTGTGACTCGTCTCTCTATGTAGGTAAGTCAGCTAGGCAACACGTTATAACGTTAGCTAGCAAGATAACTTGAGAGCTCAACGGTGGCCGCCCACTTTTTGGCTGAAAGATAACTACATTAACGTTTATAATTTGGTTTAAGCCTGGAACGAAGCCAACAGCTCCGAGATGAATCTTGACAATAAAACATTTGATTTGGCGCCAAAAAAAAAAACAAAACAAAAAAAAATATATATATATATATATATATATTTTTTTTTTTTAATGACAAAAAAAAATTCAATGGTAGAAGCTCACAGACAGACTGGGTGCTATCAATGTAGATGGATACGGTTATTAAAAGAGTCAACACAGCATAACGTAACGTTACAGCGGGGTATTTGTGTGATATAGCCTAAACGGCTGTCTGCAGACTACCTAACTTATACGTTACATTACTGACCATACTGTATGCTTGCTGGTCAATGATCCCAAATAAACGCTTTTCAGAGTAGGATAAAGTTACATCACGCCAGACTTGGAGTGAATATATTAGCTTTAGGGAATCGGTTGGATAAGTCATAGTAATGAATAAGCTAAAGTTGGGGATTTATCCGTTGTGTGTGAGTTTTCAGTGATTTACTACGAGCCTACTACTAAGTTACTAATATACTCTTACCATAGTTCTAAGATAATAACCATTGCTTTAAACATATTGCTGAATATTGAGCCCTGCAACTGCATGTAAATTATTGGGAGAATGTTAGGGTTTGAAATGTAATTACTGTAGCCTAGGTTCATTAATGCAGCTGATTTTTTTGACTTCCATTTTTTTGTTTCTAAGGAACTGCTGCTTGACCACATTTTGGAACGACTCCGCTCTCATTTAGAGCATATTCTTGGACAATTGCCTCTGGATTTTGACTTCTTAGAGTTCATTAGCACACAAGAATTTGTGTTTTTAAATGCCATATCCAGTCATGTAGCTGTTTCACAGCCTATTTTAGATGCCTTGACAGAGCTACATAGCAGTGTTAATTTTGACAGCAAATTTTGATTTAGTTTTAGTCTTAGTCTTTTGACTAAAATGCCATTTAGTTTTAGTCATATTTTAGTCATCTGAATTGTTTTAGTTTTAGTCTAGTTTTAGTCGACGAAATACAATAACATTTTAGTCGACTAAATCTACAGTAGATTTAGTCGACTAAAATATAATGAGTTTAGGTAAATTGTAATGCATTAATTTAGAATTTCTCTAAAATTTCCAAACCCATATACTACCGGAGAAAACATTTATTAACCTATTAATATGAATGATTTTTAAGTTTGAACATGCAATACAGATTTAACTACTGTGACTTAAAAAATATCTTAAAATTAAATAAAACTACTTGCATACGTCATTCTTTATTCTTTCAAGCAGACATATTTATTTGTATGAATTAAATAGAATTAATCCTTATTTAAGCTATTAATGAACAGTGAATGTTTTTCTCTTTTTCTTTTGTTGCTTGATCAGACCCCATTAGGTTTATTGCCACTGTCCCTTTAAGACGTCGGATCATGTCCAATTACATGCGGATACAATTGCACTGATGATACACTCACAACGGTTTATGACACAAACGACAGAGTTTACATGAATACTCTCCAAAACGGACATTTAGACATACTGTTCTGTGTATTTGTCCATTCAGACACGAAAGAGAGCTCAGTCCAGTACTCGCGCGATGTAGGCCTAGGTGTATTGCGCATGGCTGCACGCTTCGGGTTAGGTGTGTGCGCGCAGAAAAGGTGCGTGCAGAGCTCTTTTTTGCATCGTCACTCTAATTCAGATCTATATGTCTGCTCTACTCTTTCTCCCAGACGTTTCCATTTGTTAACGTTTTGATGAGACCGCGGGGTAGATCACGCAGTAGCCTACAAATGTGCGCATCTACCACACACGCAGGACATCAGTTCTGACGGATCGCTTCCCAAATCGTCACTATCTAACATTTTCGTCTAGTTTTTATTCGCTGACGAAAATGTCCATAGATTTTCGTCATAGTTTTTGTCATTCAAAACTAGGTTTTTTTTAGTTATCGTCTCATTTTCGTCTACGAAAAAATGTCGTTGACGAATAATTTTCGTCATTATTTTCGTCAACGAACTTAACACGGCTACATAGCCTTGTAAATGTGGAAAAAGAAAAAAGTAAGCAACACTATAAAACTGTGCAATTTGAGCAAGGACCAGTTGGACGACCGAGAATGGTCATATCTTTGGAGTACAATTCCAGCCTTTTGGAACTTAATCTGTCCATCCCATGCATAGCTGCACTTTTGGGGGTGTCGAGACGAACAGTCCATCGGCGCATGGCTGAGTCTGATCTTTCAGTTAGGGCACTGTACAGCACACTGACAGATGAAGAATTGGACCAGTGTGTGATAGACATAAAATCCAGATAGCCTCATTCTGGATATCGAATGGTGAAAGGACTTCTTCAAGCTCAAGGACTACGGGTGCAGTATGAACGGGTCAGAGCTTCCATGCACCGCGTTGACACCATCGGAGTCATATCCCGAATTACCAACTTTGGTTGCATTGTTCGAAGAACCTACTCCGTTCCTAGCCCCCAGTCCTTGATGCACAATGATACAAATCATAAACTAATCCGGTAAATTTTTAAAGTCCTTTTATTGACAAAAGACAGATTTATTAAAAACAGTAAGATAATATTGAAATTAAATAATTATACTTTTTGAAGGAATACAAATTTATTAAATGTCTCATAAAAGTTTGACAGTATTTTTAACTGAGAAAGTGCACACAGTTTTCTCCATTTTAAGGCATATGATGACATTAACCTTTTGGTCACTTCTGAGTACAGCCAGGGCCTTCTGTCTCTATGATAGTTTTAATGTTTGAGTGATCTAATCAGGCTGATTGGATCACTATAAATGCCTGACACTGTCATCCTGATGAACACAGGTAACCAGCTGAATCATTTACATGCATTGTTCAGTGACTCCTCCTTCAGGTAATCCCGCCCTCTTTGAAAAGTATAAACTAAGAATGTAAAATTATCATAGTCAGACGATGTTGGTATGACTGCAGCGACAAGCAATTAAAAGAACTTCTGCTTGGAAAACTTCCTCCGTCTCCTGGTCTGAGCTTCTAATTTTTCTACAAAAAAAAAAGATCACGACAGATGGTGCCGTGACCCGGATAGAATTAACTTCACCTGAATCCAGATTGGAATTCAAGCTCAAAGATCTGACTGCATTCCAGAGAGAATCTTACCTGAATCCAGAACTGAAATCTCCACTCAACAAAGACTGAGTTCCAGAAGTGAATCCTGAAACTTCAAAGCTCAACAAAGAACAAACTTGTTTTGACTGAGTTTCCAGACGGAATCCTTTCCGTATAAACAACAATTTGGTGAGTTTCACTCTATTCAAAGAACCGCTGAAGACCAGTAAATCTCTGCGCCGTCAGAGAACAGTGTTAGACAGCTTCAGTGTCTGGCTAACAAAGTTACCCTTTAACCCTTAGGGGTCGAAAACCGCATCCACGCGTTTTGCTGGATTTTTTCCTTATCAGTGCAAAAGAGAATCAAATTACTCTGTTGATTTTGATCTTAAATATAAGTGTTGTACATCATTAGATCCTGTTAAGTTTCTATTTTTTTTGTGGATACTCACAATAAAAACAAAGTGTTGTGCTTTTCGTCAAATAAAGAAAAATAAACATGATGCGCGTTTTAACTTGTCTCTGTCAGTGAGGTCCGTTCTGAAACGCGTCCGAAATATTAACTTTAACTCTCTCAATACTTGTCACAGAGATACGAGAGATGTCTCTTTATGAAGCTGAGATTCTCTTCTTTTAAATGAAGTAATTTATTTAAAATATATATATTTACAGTTTATGTAATCCTTTTGAAACAAAGGAGAGTTACAGTTTTTTCGCTCTCCCTTCATTATAGATAATTAGGTGAGCCCGCCACACCCCCAGCGCTTTTGACATGGTAAATCTATGCATCACACGCGGCACGCCCCCCGATCAATGCCAAACACAGATTCTTCATCAGAGATTCACAGATAGTTCATCGCGTTTTAGTGATGGAAGCACGCTAACGTTACTCCTTCAGAGGATTATGGACAAATGGGAATAATTCACCTTTTTCTCAGTGGAATTTGAAACTCAGACGAAGAACGTTCCATTTTGAAGAACGAATTAACCCCGAGGATTCAAGTTCGGAGTAAGTTGTTTATAGTGTTTTATAATTCCTTTTCTGATCATAGAGCTCAAATGCATTTTCATATTTTGCATAGTAATTACCTCAACACAACATTCGTGTAGCAGATAGGCCTATACGCTCGTGTAAACTTTTTAAATAACTGCTTAGGTTATAATGATTTAGTGAAATAGTGGTTAGATCACTCGCCAACCGTGTCAGAGTTCTGAGTTCGAAACTGCCCCCGGCATATTTTTTTCTCTCATCAAAACCGAATATGTTCATCAGTGGTACAGTCTATATCAAGCACACACGTATATAGGACACCCGTTTGTGTGCATTTTATTTTGTGATTTCACCGGAATGAATAGTGTCCGCAATGGCAATAGATTGAAGAGCACGTCCTAAGAGCGAGTGAAGACTGCGCGCGCGTCGCCGCAAGAGACTGTATCCATGACACTGATAGCAGGACACGAGCGCTCAGCTTGAGTTCAAAAACAAAACATTTTAGCTCTAGATCTCTTATTTAAGAGCGGACTAAATGAATGCTCTGCTAGTTAACTGGGGATGTTTTATTTGTATTAGGTACAGCCGTTCATTGAGTGTATCAGTAAATGCGTGCGGTCTATATGGGCCATAAACAGATACTCGCGGTTACGCGGTCTACCCATCAATAGATGTTTCTCTGTCCATCAACAAATACATTGTGCATCTATTATCATAATTGTCCATTAGTTTACTTTGGATAATGTGCTAAGAGCTTTTTGCTTTTGTTTTGTGTTTACATCGTCACCATCAGTCTTCAGAAATCCTTCTGATATACTTTTTTTTTTTAAATCAATGTTGTAAACAGCTGTGCTGCTTAATTTTTTTTAACCTGTGATAGTTTTTTAGGATTCTTTGAATGCACTTTTTTTATTTATATAACCACTATATAAGCAATATTTTTTTATATATAATAAAATTATATATATATATATGTTTTTATATATAAAAAACAAGTTTGGTCTTTTTATGTTTTTTTTTTTTTTTTTTTTTGAAAGGAAGTGTTAAGTGATATGAATGACTTTAAGTCTTTATGTTCTTAGGAAAGATTTCTATTTTGAATAAATGCTGTTCTTTTTAACTTTTTATTCATTAGTGAATCATTCTTAGTTCAGGCTGCCTCACAGCACCTTGATGGGCCATTAGACATTGGGGGAGTGTCTTTAGTCTTCCCAGGTGTAAATCGCATTAATATTCATGGGCATTAACACTCCCACGCATACAGCACTGCTGACCCAAAAACTGATGTAAGAAATTCAAATCGTTATATTGATCTTTCTGAAATAGTGGTTAGAATGATTTTCACTTCATTTTGAAGTAAAAATTCTAGCCTACAAGAATATTAACTCAAAAGTATTGTTTACAACTATTCAGTATGTGTTAAATGGCCTTATTGCGGTGACATTTTTTTTCCCAAAACGTACTAACCACGCATATTATTTTTTTTCTATAAAATGCAAACATGTACATCCATTTTGCTCACATATTATTGTAGCAGAGTTTGTGCTGAATACAGCAAATTTATATGTTGGCAAATGGTATGTTTTAAGTAGCTGAAATAAGCACAAATGTCAGGGCATATCAAAACACAGAAAGAGCCCCAAAACAGCTCAGACCCCTAAGGGTTAAAAGTTTATTTTAAAGATGAAAGTATAGCCTCTACGTTGCTAGAGAAGTTATCCTCTAAAGTTAGGGAAGGTTAACATTAAGTGTTAATTTTGGTGAACCTCTGTTCAAACAGGGATGTGTTTATCCTCTAAAAGTTAGGAAGGTGAAAGATCCTTTGCATTTAAAGGGTTAGTTCGCCATTTAAGACATGAAGTTGTATGCAATCCTTACCAGCACTATAGTGCATACACACTGACCCACTCTGTAGTCACCTCGCTGGTCAGAGTTCTGGCCGCTGGAAGTTTTTCAAGAAAGTACTCCCGGTTAGTTTTCGGGGCCACAAAACTGTGATTTGCGTTTCAAAGCTTGATTAATTTACCACACAAAAAACACGCCGGGACAAAATTCATACCTCAGTTTTAATCGGCACTATTTTCTTTCCATTTCTATCAATCCGCGCTGCTGTCAGCGTCAGCGCGACTCGCTGACAACATGTCTGACTGCGAAACTTCTGATGATGAAACCAATTTTAGCACAATGTCAGACGGAACAGATGATGATGAAAGTAATTTTAGCACAACGCCAAAGGGATACCTTTATGAACCGGAGTATACCGATGCCGAAATGTTATTGATTGCAACACAAAACCTCAGGGCTCTCTCAAGTGTCACGCATTGAGTGTGACAGTCACTCATTTCGGTCTTTTGTCACGCTCTCCCGCCACACATTGCATTTCTCACGCTGAAAAACTATTTGTTATATATTAAATATGCCGCAGCGCCCAAAACTCTGGACCGGCAGGAAAGCGCGTCACATCTGGTGTTGTTAGCCAATCAGAAAATAATTCACTATTGTATCTGGGTAAGATTAAGGCAACAACAACCAATGACGGGTTGTCTTGAGAGCCCTGAAACCTCAATTGTGTGCGTGTTCAATCAAATAGTTTTCTCAGCTAATTGTACCTATATCCCATATACCGTTTTTATATTAGACATCTTTTCACGTGTTTTCCACTGGAGTCTAAACATCAGCTTGTTTACCGTACAGTTTACATGGGATCATAAAGTTAGTAAATAGAGCTTACCCCGTGGTACTGGTACAGCAAAACTCTTTAAAATCTGTTTTTTTCTTTTTCCTCCTTGGTTGGGGATGTAATCGTCTTCGCTGAAGTGAGCACTGCACATAATCCTTGATTTTGGATATTTTAGCTCCCGCAGAGTAGCCCATGGCAACCAGCCAAAGCTGTAGCTATATCCGAAACAGGAAAACGATGGAATCTGAACGGTGATCCCGGCACATTCTTGTGGTCACAGCCTGGGTATTTACAAGTTCGCACCATTGTTCATTTTCTACTTTTTACGCCGTTGTCAATCGATTGTGTAAACACTATGGAACAGCTAATCCGAACGTGCTCTCTGTTGACGTTGACAGCAGCGCGGATTGATAGAAATGGAAAGAAAATAGTGCCGATTAAAACTGAGGTATGAATTTTGTCCCGGCGTGTTTTTTGTGTGGTAAATTAATCAAGCTTTGAAACGCAAATCATTTTTTCACGTAAAAACGCACAGTTTTGTGGCCCGGAAACTAACCGGGAGTACTTTCTTGAAAAACTTCCAGCGGCCAGAACTCTGACCAGCGAGGTGACTACAGAGTGGGTCAGTGTGTATGCACTATAGTGCTGGTAAGGATTGCATACAACTTCATGTCTTAAATGGCGAACTAACCCTTTAATTTTAGAGAAGATTAGCATACAGTGCTAATATTTTGTGTGTTACCCTTTGCTCTGGGCAAGGAAGGTTAATTGTTTTATCCTCTAAAAGTTAAGGTGAAAGATCCTTTGCATTTTTCTTTTAGGGAAGATTAGTGTAACATGCTAATAGTTTGTGATTAGTTGGTAACAAGGAAGTTTAACAATAGTTGATTTGTGTTAACAAGCGTACCCTCTGTGATCAGAGAAGTTTAGCGTTTGTTTGTGTGGTAACAAAGAAATCCACATAATGATTAAGAAAAGTGCTAGACTAATCTCCACAACTGAAAAGGTGGTCTTGCTAGTCCTTTGTGGTCAGATAACGAATTTAAAACACTGCTAGGAGAACAGATGGATCTAATAGTCACTGAAAAAGTTAGACAAGAACTAACACAGAAATATGAGATTCATCCAGACAAGATTTGGTCTGTAGAACAGTGTAAAAAAGTACTAGGAGCAAGTATTCGCAAGAACAATGTGAAAGCCATAATTTGTTGCCATAGAGAGTTTAGTTTAGCACTAGCTACAGAACAGTCTGAGCAAAAGTCAGAGCTAGAGAAAGAGAACAAAGAGCTAGAGTTTCCGCATTGACCAAGAAATTGAACCGCAACAAAGATGCACAAAAAAACTGATGTGGAAGAAGTAAGTCAGCCTGATAACATTTACCCTGATTTACGAGCGTTCTTTGAAACAGATGTAGCCATCCAATCAGTCCCTGATAAGCTTGTGAATTCAGTTTATGTGTGTGGAGCTAGAAAAAGATCACAGGGAATTGAGGAAAATGAAAGTGTTTCTACCCACCCTTCTGTAGTCCGAATACAAACTGTCGCAAAAGTCCTTGGACCTAAGGATATTGAACGACTCACTGAGAGTTTACCCTCACCACGTAAACAGTTTTCTGAATTTAGAAGGGCATTGATCAGCAAAATTCATCTATATGACATGTCGTTAACAGAAGTAACACAGTTAATGTCACAAATTTTAACTGATTCTGAATTCAACAGTTTTGAATCTGAAGTGACTTCTGAACTACAACATGCCAGTAGAAGCGATATGAGAGAAGGTGTTTTGAAAATCCTAAAGACTATCTTAGGACCCAAAATAGACTGGTCTAGAGTTACTAGCTGTGTACAAAAGAAAGAAGAAACGGTAAATGAATATACTGAAAGGTTTTGTCAGTCAGCCATAACTTACAGTGGAATGGTGGATGATTCTGAAAGTGTGCTCGATGACAAAGGACCACTAACTCGTATCTGGGCAGATGGCCTTGTAGCCGAATACAGAAGAGCTTTGCCATTCCTAGATCTAACTTGGTCTAACAGAACTCTCAGAAGTAACGTTGACAGCTTAGATGCATGGGAAAGAGATGCTGATGTTAAAGCCAAAGTGAGAGTAGCAGCAGCAGCTACATTTAACACAGCAAAACAAGAAAACAGGTGGTCTAAAAAAGAAGGCAGCTGCCACTATTGTGGAAAATTAGGACATTGGGAGAAAGAGTGTAGGAAGAAGTCGCAAGATACAAAAAGAAATGCCATGCATAATTCTGCTCCTTCTCAGCCTGCTTACAACCCGGAAGTAGTTCCGCAAGGGTCCACTGAAACTTTAGGACAGCTCGTTCAGTCTCTTTTAAGAGCACAAAAAGACCAGGAAAAAAACTAATTGTTGGAGCTGTGAGTAGCTACCTTACCACTGTAATCCATCATAATGACACAAGAATTTTTGTGAAAGGTCATACCAGCTGTATCGTTCACTTTCGTTCCGACAAACGGGGCACTACATTTTCTTTTGCTCAAAATGTTCAACGTTAATAAAAGGTATCCAAGCAAAAGTTCTCCACGCATAATCCTGCAGTTAATGAGAAAAGTGTAATTTATTGGCGCAATATATTGACTGCGTATTGAGACATATAAAACTGTTTAGCTAGATTTTCAACCAATCAGCATCAAAAATGTAAGTAGGTCACCGCCAAAATCAAGCTAATATCACTACGCACATGTAAACATGGAGGAGGATAAGCAGCGCATCTTCATCTGATAGCGGCGATCAAGCTCGATTAACACCGGTAAAGTGTATTTTTCATGTCGGAAAAGATGGTGGGAAAGGTCCGCAGCCCTTTACTGAAGTCCGATGGGAACAAATCAAGCAATGTGCGAAGGAATGGCTCAAAACGTCGGACACTACGGAGCTAGCTATTGATCCCATGCTGCAGGTAAGTTACTTTCATAACATATCAATATTTGTTCATTATCTTTGGGTGATGCTAATTTACAAACTTCCCGATCAGAATCCCGATAAAAACATCGACATGATGAGAGACGTTGTCCTCCGTTGCTTGATCTGTTATCTGGGTGAAAAAGAGGATGACCTCATCCAAGAGTACAATGTAAGTGACTAGAATTATTCTATATATTTATGGTGTTTTGAGAAATGTATTTGTACATTGTTTTTATTTTTATAAAAAAATAGATTTTTGGCAGCTAGGCTACTATATGAAAAAAGGTAACACTTTATTTTGATGGTCCACTTTAGACATTCTACTGACTATAAGTAACTGCAACTACATGCTAACTTACTCTATTAACCCTAACCTAGCAGTCTACTAATACTCTGAGTTAGTTGACATGTAGTTACTATACAGTTAACGAGTTCGTTTGCCCATAGAATCTTTAAGATATTAGGTTAAACTTATTTGGCTTGCTGTCCACTGGAGAGGGGCTCGATGAAGCAGCTTCAACTCGAGCTCTGATATACCCCCCAGTGGCTAAATGTAGGACCTGGTAATTAAAGGGCAAGGTACCTGAGATGAAGGTGGAGTTTGGGGAGGTGGAGGGATACTGGGACAGCTGATACTGGAACAGCTGATGCCAGGGAGAGGTAAGCGGCTGCTTATATAGGCTGTAGGCTGTTGATTGAAAGATTATATTGGCTCGCTCCTCCCTAACTTACGTTTAGGAACTTCATTTAACGAGTTCGTTTGCCCATAGAATCTTTAAGATATTAGGTTAAACTTATTTGGCTTGCTGTCCACTGGAGAGGGGCTCGATGAAGCAGCTTCAACTCGAGCTCTGATATACCCCCCAAAAGTGTTGAATAAATATTTGGGACAGCAAGTTAGAATAACGTGATCAAATACAGGATGCCTAGGAGCATAAGTATGTTACCCCCCAAAAGAGTGGAAATTGAAAGCTGTATGGAGCATGGATGGATACTGCTGCGGCAGTGATGTTTAATGGGGCTCCTGGCTGGAACTGCGTCTCCCTACTATGCCCACCATGTGGGGCTATTAATGGAGCTCCGGCGGGAGCTGTGTTTGAAAGAGTGCCTGCGTTCGTTGTGGAGTGAAATGACATGGGCTTGTGGAAATTTGACTGGGGTACATCTCTCCGCTGCACTGCTGCGGCAGTAACTTTCAGAAATTACTCCTGCGGGAGTATCTTGGGACTGGAGGTTTTGAGTACGTGGTTGGAGAACGCCCTGCCACATCCATGACATGGAGCTCCATGGAGTTAGAGAACATAGGGGCTCCAGATGTCACAAACGGGGAAGAAGGTCCTCGTCCCTAAAGGCAAAACGGGCCACCAGTATCTGAAGCGAAACTCCCTACGCAGCAAGAGGGAGCCTACGGTATACATAGGAAAAGCAGAACTACCATCCTTCTGACGCAGGGGGCGGAGATCACGTAAAGACATAATGGCCCGTCGCGTTCAAGGGACGTACGATCCTTGGTACCTCCAGTCCTGTTTTTCGGATAGGAGGGCCCACACTGCGATCCAAACGGGAGAGCCTCCATGGTTAAAAAACATGAAGGATCACACAGCGATTCGGAAAGGGAGAGCCCCCACGGCGCCCGAACGGAAAGCTCATACTGCGATTCGACCGGGAGAGCTCCCGCGTTTCGAAGGAGAGAGCCCCCCCATATGTATAAATAGGGAGTTCACTTGGCGATCAAAACGGGAGAGCCCAATCAGCAAGTCGAACGGAGAGCCTAAGATGCATCTGAACGGGGGAGCCCACACGGCGATTCAGATGGGAGACCCCACTCCAGGAGTGGTAGGTCACGCACATCCGAAAAGGGAGAGCTCTCACTGCATCCAGATGAATACACGCCCTGCGGGGCTAGGTAAGCGGGGAGATGCAAATGGTAGGGAGAAGCGGTCCAGACTCAGAGGGATGCTAGTGTTTGTTGTGCTTGTCTAATGTTATGCAGATCTGAACGAACGTATGTTTAGAAGGGCTGGCATTTTGAGAATAAGCCTGGTTGCTTGACCAGGAGGGCCTGCTGGCTCCCAAATGGGGAACAGTCGTAATTTGGAACAAACAGTCGGGAGGGCTTGCCCCGTTTCTTGACGGGAGCAGCTCACTGCGTCAGACAGGCGAGCTCTATCGGCCGATGAATAGCGTGATTTATGCCGTCTGACCAGGAGGGCCCGTGTTGCCTCTGGCGGGAGCCGCTCACTGCGCTGGGCGGACGGGCCCTACTGGCTGATGAATGAGGGGCAACAAGATTTGGGAATGCCCAACCAGGATGGCCCATGTAGCTTCCGACGGGAGCAGCTCACGGCGTCGGGCTGATGGGCCCTACCGGCTGACGGTGGAGTGGCGCGTTTTTTTGAAGTCCGGACTGGAGATTTCTTGCGGTCCGCTGGGAAATCGATACCTGTTGGATGGGAAAGAGGAAACATAGATGCATACAATATCCGCTGGGAGACCTATGCTCACTGGATGAGGAGAGAGAAAACTGAAGCATACTACGTCCGATGGGAGACCAATGCTCGCTGGACGGAAGAGTGTAGAGATAGATGCATGCAACGTCCGCTGGGAGACAAATGCTCGCTGGACGGGAGAGAGTGGAGATAAGTACATAGTACATCCGCTGGGAGACCAATGCTCGCTGGATGAAAAAGAGTAGAGATAGATGCATGCAACGTCCGCTGGGAGACCAATGCTCGCTGGATGGAAAAGAGTAGAGATAGATGCATGCTACGTCCGCTGGGAGACCAATGCTCGCTGAAGAAAAATGAGCTCCTGCGGGAGCAGAGGAGACATCACTGCAGCGGCAGTGGAGAAAATAGCCAGGGAAACAGAAGGCGTGGGACAACCATCGACCTAGCATTTGATTTGGTGATCGGAAGAAAGCCAAATTGGACATGGCGTCTAGGGTTCTTGTTTTGTTAGGAGAAAAAGACCTGAGCGGAGAATGGTTGGGCAGATACTAAGAATGTCGACGGTTAAAGTTAGCTGAGGTGGCGCACAGGGCACATAGGACGAGCGTGAGCTCTGCCACACAGAAATTACAGACATGGAGGAAGTGGCATTGTTGCCTGTTGCAACGTGATGAATTAAAGCTGTTGCACACTTGTCTGCCTGAAACTGAGGTAAAAATCTGGTTACGGTCATTCCTCATTCGAGGGACATATGAAGTGGATTTTTCTTGGAAAGGAGCTGGATGGGTTGGAAGATCTGGGTTGGTTTGGGGACATTGTGAAGTAGAATGAATGATAGACCTGCAGATGGCGCAAGAAGGGCTTCGAACGCCTAAGACTCTGTTATATAGTTTGAGGTCCAAGGCTCCCCAGTAAGGACACTGGTTCCAGTGTGACGCGGGCGTCGCATTTAGCTGAAGAAGCTTATGGTATGTATAAAAAATTACTACCTCCGAAAGAGAGACTGAGCTCTGCTATGATAGAGAGGTAGTCATTTAATTCCTTGCGTCTGGCTGAAAATGAAGTGCAAATTACATTGTGTATCTAGCAAAAGCAACGCAGAATTCTGCAAGTGTGAGAACTCGTTTTGAAGGTTTGTACGGAATTTGTAAGATTTAACGATTTAAGTCAAACGAGCGATGGGATTCATCTTGAGGGACGGAAGTCAGTAGAGAAGAACGATAGTTGCACCAGATAGAATTGGGGAACGGAGATGGGCTGGGACTGGAGGTGGTTCCATGGCGACTGCATTGTTAGGAGCTGGAAGATGGGCTGCTGTTGAGAGTGAATGGGCTGGCAAGCGGATTGTACCTGAGGAGCAAGTGTTAGTGTTGAGAAAAGTAAATGAATGTTGATCGGAGGGTCCCTTTATTGACTGGTGTCCAGTGTTGGGAAGGATACTTTCAAAACGTATTTCCTTACAGAATACATGCCCCAAATTTAATTTGTTACGTTAAGTTACTCAATCTGAGGAATGTATTCTGAATACTTGGATTACTTCCACATTGAACTGCATTTAATAAGTGTAGGAATGCGGAATGGTGATGCGGTGGTGACGCGTTGTAGGGATAGCGCTGCCAATAAATCACCTAAAAGCTATCACAAAGAGTCGGCAAAAGTATTGATTATGAATATGTCAAATATAGCAAGGATATATTTTAATTGTTTATAAATAAACAAGGGTTTCTGTCTGTGTCACTGTCGCCTGCAAGGATGAAGTTGACTCGCGATCTTTGCATTATGCTATAGAACGCGCCAGAGAGAAATGTGCAATTTATACGGATTACATAAGCAGAAGGCAGTTTGTTTTGTTTCGTTTTGAATTGTTTAGAGAGTGACTAAACTCGTGAAACAGAGTATCTTAATGTAATCCATTGATTTCAACAATGTAACTGTATTCTAAATACCAACTATTTAAATTGTAACTGTAATGGAATACAAATGGGCCTACTCATAATTTGTATTCTGAATACGTAACGCCGGTACATGCATTCTGTTACTCCCCAACACTGCTGGTGTCCAAGATGGCTGGCATGGCCTGGGGAGTGGGGCTGGCTGCATGAAGTTTGTGAGAGCCGGAGAAGAAGCGGAACTGTTTTTGCGGCCGCTGTTGCTGGCCGGGTGGGAATACCGGCGGACCAGGAAGTGCGAGCCGCGGCGGCCTTTGGATTGGCGCCGTTTGGATTGTGTGGGTTCGAAAACGCCGAACCGGGAGAGAAACGGAGGTAGAAGAGGGGCTAGTCTTACTTTTATAAAATGTTGAAGTGTTTGATAGAATGCTGGAACTGTAAGAACTGATGAAAAGATCGTAGAGTTGAGCTTTTGATGATCTGCAGGAGATATGGATTCCGGAGCTGGAAGACTTGACATAGGCTGTTGACCAAACATTTTGAAATGGGTGGAATCGGTGTATTAGCTGCGGAAGAGTGGAGAGAAGAAGATGGACAAGGCTCGGTTGAAACTGGCGATCTTGAAGATGGAGGAGAGCGTTGCCTTTGGAACGTGGTTTAACGTTATATGCGCGCTGGATTTCTCGATCGGAACGTTTATGAAGATAATCCGTAAGATCCGAGCTCACGCGGGGTGTGACTGGCTGTGTCCCAGGAAGGCTTGTCAATCGTCGTCTGAAGGAAAGAGCTGGATTTCCGGGATGTCGGACGTTATTCCGTGCGGCAATACTGGGACAGCTGATACTGGGACAGCTGATACTGGAACAGCTGATGCCAGGGAGAGGTAAGCGGCTGCTTATATAGGCTGTAGGCTGTTGATTGAAAGATTATATTGGCTCGCTCCTCCCTAACTTACGTTTAGGAACTTCATTTAGTAGAATGTCTATAGTGGACCATCGAAATTTAATTCCGGGCAATTAAATGCAAAGGTCATCTTTACCATGAAAAAATAAAGTTTTAACCAAAAGAACAAAACCCATTTTAAGTTGTCCATTTAGGTCTGTAATATACTGTATTAATGTGCTTTAACAAAAATTAAGAAAATTGCCTTGTTTATCCACCAGATATGAGGTGAGCAACAATGCTTAAATTACATTTTCAACAAGCCATGTTTCATGCTTTCAAAAAAAGGTATCAAAGACCCCCCTTTTTAAACTTTATTTAACAGTAAGCATTTTGCAGTAGGATGCATGCCTGATAAATAAATATACTAATTTGGTTATAACAGCACTGCCTGTTGAGTTTATAAGGGCTATAATAAAGAGGTCTTGATGCTTCAGTGCACTGTCACGTCCATAACGTTTTAAAGGTTTAGTTTATTTAATAATCTTCAGAATCATTTCAGACAGTCTTCTTAATGTGAAAACACAGCCATTATGCGTCAACAAAAGTGCCATGATGGTTTGATTGTTGATTTTCCAAACAGATTCTATGTATTTAAGACGCGTCACATCCATAACAGAGTTTTTGTCACATCCATAACGTTGGTTTTTCCTCATAATACACTTCATAAAAATATATATATTTTAAACATTGATATTTGTATGTTCAGCTAAGACCCATTCATCATGTGGATAGCAATATTTATACATTGGATTTAAAAGTTCACAGACTTTAAAGGAAATCGAACAGTAGACCAAAAACGCTGTCATTTCCCGTCACATCCATAACACATGCATATTTTCCTTTTTTGGGGGTGCTTAAATATATTTTAGAAAAACATATTTTGCCTGTCAATTCCCCAGATGGGGTGCTCTGAGAATATGCATTTCCAATTTAAATATTGTAAGAAGTTTTTTTTTTTCTGAGACATTTCACCTGTCATTATGAGTTCAAATGTCACATCCATAACGCTGGAATTATCCTCCTCCCCCTAGCCCCCCCCCCCCCCCCTACAATAGTGTCACCAAATGTAATTTTACATTTATTTTATATTTTTCTTCCTGAATACACCCTCCGTCATTGGTGAAACTGTACTTATGTTATTGTGACAGTCTTTGTCTTTGTGGTCCACTGAAACATAATGTTTTTCAGTTTCAGTGATTACAAAGAAAATAAACTATAATGGTTTACTTGTAGTTGTCTTAGCATTTTAAGCTGTTATAAAAAAAAAATACAACCGTAAACAAATCAAGTTTATAATTATGGACAGATTTATAATGAGACAGACAAGATAAAAATACTTCTTTAATGTTTGTTTTACAGTGTGACAATGGAGATATCCTGCAGCACATAATGAAAATTGCCGTCTGCAAGAGGGATTCAAAGGAGGATTTCAGCATCATCTTGGAGGGGATGCAAGTCATGGCTGGCTTGGAAAATCTGGCAAGAGCCTGTGCTGTTCTTCTTGGACTCACGTATGCACTAAACCTCACCTACCAGAAGAACTGAGGCACACTTTTGAGGCCTTTCAGAAGCTCTTCTTGGAACTGGATGTTTGCAAGTTTTCCCCGAAATTACTAACACTTAAAAACAAACTCATGACTTAGATTGAGACAATGCATTATGACCAAGTTCTGGTGAGAAAAAAAAAACTGTATTGATTGATAAATGTTTAATATTGTTCTACATACAAGCTTTCAGCAAGTACAAATTATTTTATATGTTTTGCTACAAGTTATTCTCAAGTTTTAGTCAAGAATGTGACTTTTCCAACAGAAATTTGTATGCACATGTTTTTGTGTAACAAAATGACTTTTTCTCATTGACATGGAAAATGTTAGCATTTTTTTGCTTTTATTTTTCATATCTTAAAACTGCTGTCTTACATTTTATATAGATTTGTTTTATTCGTGCAAAAAATACAGAATAAAAGCATGTTTGATAACAAAAAGTGCATTATGTATTCATTATCTTAACCTGAAAAATGCAGTAAATGTTATAAAGTAAATTTTATTGATACAAACGAGTAAATTCTGCTTGATTTATTTGTGAGACAACTTAAATTAAAAAAGCACATTCAACTAATAATATTAATTTCTTCATGTGCCATAGACTAAATAATTTAGGAAATTTTACTTAATTTATTCGGGTAGATTTCACACAACTTAAAATCTACTCAAATATAATACGTGTAATATTGTTACCATAATTTTTTTAAGTAGATGGCATGTAATATTTTTTACAGTGCATAGAGTGCAGTTACTGCTCGTGTATGGGAATTGACAATTCACCATTAAATGTGTTATTTTGAAAAGTGTTTTTTATATATATATATATATATATATATATATATATATATATATATATATATATATATATATATATATATATATATATATAATATTTTGGCTAAATTCTATTTGTTATTCAGATTTTACCTCAAATATTACCTTTGAATTGGAACAACATAATGAGAAGTAATTGGGATGTTAATGCTACAGTAGAAGTTTTCTTGATAATCTTATCATGTTTACTGTGCCTAGATAGCAACTTCAGGTATTTCACACATTTCAAACTGGTTTATTTTGTACCTCAAGTGGTAATTCGCCATTTTTGGGTTTATATGATAAACAGTGCAAAATTCCCTATGTTTTCCCTTTTTTTCAAAATGGGCACCTTTAGCATCATTTTTCTCAAAAACTGCAAGGTTGTGTGCGGAGAACTTTTTCCTAAGGAATCTCTATATATTTCTGATGTTAAATATTAAAAAAGTAGGTAGTGCCCCACGTGGTGGAACGAAAACCTATTTCTAGGCCTCTTTTAGGCTACTGACAGCGGCCTATAGCATACAAGAGAAAGAAATAGATTTTTTGGATGATACAGGTGTAGAAATTACCATAATTCCTACAAAATTGGCTAAATGTTTAGACATTCCGTAAAAGAAAACCAAATTTTCTTTAACTGGCGTAATAGGTGAAGATTCTGATTTGTATGAAACCCCGCCCATAGATGTACAATTTGGCCCGAAAACTCTGACTACAAAATTGTTATGTGCTCCATTAAATACAGGTGCAATTTTAGGCATGGATCTCCTGAGACAAATACATCTAACTTTAGACGTGTCCTCAGAATCTGCTAGCATTAAAATTTCCTCAGCACAAGTTTCTACCACTAATGTGATCCCTCCTGAGTATGCTTTCTTACAGAATCATCCAAGTTGGGCTAAAGACAAGGATGATTGTGGTTTGTTGACAGGTGTAGAACCAATTAAATTGACGGGGACTCACCAAACAATATCCGATCAATAAGGAAGCTATACAGGGGATCAAACCTATTGTAGAAAAGTTGCTGATGCAGGGAGTGCTAGTTAAAACCAATAGTCCATGTAACTCGCCCATATGGCCCATCAAGAAATCCAATGGGACATGGAGACTTACAATAGACTAGAGAGTAGCCAATAAAAATATTGATAAAATCACCCCTCTAGTGGCAGATCCTTCCACAATTTGTAATGGCATACCATTAGAGAGTAAGATTTTTTCAGCAATTGATATGTATAATGGATTCTTTTCTGTACCGTTGCACTCTGACAGCCAGCCATTGTTAGCTTTCACAGTTGACTATGAACAATACCAGTGGACACGTTTGCCACAGGGATTTCAAAACTCCCCAACCATATACCATCAGGCTGTCAGACGTGATTTATGTCCGGTAAAACAGTCCACTATGATCCAATATGTCGATGATATTTTGATTGCCTCAACAGACCACGAGGTACATCAAACTGAATTGGCATCATTGTTGGACTATTTGCATAAGAAAGGACACAAATGCAGCTTTCACAAAGCTCAAATTGCTAAAAAGCAAGTCACATTTCTGGGTCAAACAATTGGTGCAGGAAATAGATCCATTACACAGGATCGAGTGGCTTCAGTCAAAGCCATACCCCCACCTACTACCATTAAAACACTCCAATCATTTTTAGGAACAGCAGGTTGCTGTAGACCTTGGATTGAAGACTATGCCTCAATTGCACAGCCGCTCTATGACATGTTGAAAGGCCATGGTAAAGATTCTGATACTGTTTGTATGGAAGAATTTCACCTCAAAGCGTTCAATGATTTGAAGAGAGCACTATGTCAAGCACCAGCATTAGGAATTGCCCAAACTGATTTGTGCTTTATGTCCATGAACATTTAAGCTTCATGACTGCATGTCTAATGCAAGATCATGGGGGCAGTTTACGCCCAATTCATTACTATTCTGGTAAACTTGACATAGTAGCTCAAGGTATGGGCCCATGCCTCAGAGCAGTACAGGCAGTGCATCTAGCGCTTCAGGCTTCATCAGGAATGGTGTTAGGACAGTCTGTAAACGTAAGATGTCCGCATGCAGTGTCCGCATTAATGAATCAAGCAAAAGTCACTTCTGTAACCTCCTCCCGTTGAGGAAATTGGTTAGCAACTCTCACAGCCCCGAACATTGTTTTACAGCGTGCACCTGTCACAAATCCGTCCTCATGTATGATGTCTGCTATGACTGAAGTTTTGACTGAAGGATGAAGAAATGACTCACGATTGTGTTACGCTTACATATGCACCTACGAGTGAAGTAAAAAAAACTCCCATAGAGAATTCAGATTTTGAGTTGTTTGTTGATGGTTCAGCTCAAGTAATTGAAGGTAACAGACAAGCAGGTTATGCAGTAACGTCCACCACTGAAGTGCTTGCTTCAGGTCGTCTTCCAGATCATTTTTCAGCTCAAGCTGCAGAACTAGTAGCCTTAACAAGAGCATGCACGCTAGCTTCAGGATCGGTTGCTAATATCTACACAGGTCCCAGATATGCTTTTGGGGTGATTCATGATTTTGGTGTCATTTGGCAAACCAGTTTCTAACTTCTGCTGGATCCCCCATTAAGCATGCTGAATTAGTGAAAGATCTAATGTTTTCCATGAAACTTCCAAAGAAATTAGCAGTGATCAAAGTGAAAGCACATCTCACAACTAATACTACGGAAGCTAAAGGTAATGCTCTTGCTGATATAGCGGCTAAAAAGGCTTGTTTTTTATGCAACCGTACAAGTGTGTTCAGGTAGTGCAGCACAGAAGACAATTCTGCCTCCTGAATCAATAATTGATCTGTACAAAGACGTTCCTCTGTATGAAGCATGGACATGGTTAGACAAAGGAGCCACAGTGGATTCATCTGGTTGCTGGACCAAAGGGGGAAAATATGTCGCTCCCGAATCACTGCTGCCATATTTGGCACAACAAATACACAGTTTAGGTCACAGTGGTCCAGCAACGATGAATCACAGGTTCACAAATCAGTGGTGGAATCCAAAATTCAGAAATGTAGCCATAGAAACAGCCAAGAGGTGTGTTACATGTCAGAAAAATAATGATAAACCAGCAGCCACTTCACCAGCAGCACATACCCCAGCTCCACCAGGACCATTTCGTCACCTGCAAGGTGTCTTGTCACTGATTTCATTCCCAGATGGGGATTACCAGATTGCATTGACTCAGATCAAGGTACACACTTCACAGGACAGGTAGTCAAGGAAGTGTCTAGAATGTTGCAGATTAAGTGGAACCTTCACTGCCCCTATAGGCCACAAGCATCAGGACAGGTTGAACGTGCAAACAGAACAATCAAAATCAGGCTAAGCAAAATGCATCAGGAAGGAGTACCATGGGTTGAAGCATTGCCAGCAGTACTGTGTAGTATGAGAGCCTCACCTAACAGATCAGTAGGACTGAGCCCTCATGAGATTATTACTGGACGCCCAATGCAGATGCCAGGTGTGATTGATCTTAGAAATGCACATTGCCTCAGATGCCCTGATCACTTACTGTGAAAACCTCACAAAGGCAGTACAGAGTGCCAGAGAGAGAGTTGAGTCGTGTTGGCAGACCCCACCAGAAGGTGGACACACTATCATCCCAGGTCAATGGGTCATGATAAAGTCATTCAAAAACAAGCCATTAGAGCCTAAGTGGCACGGACCATATCAAATGATGTTGATTACAGCAGCTGCAGTATTGTGTCAGGGAAAGAAAACCTGGACTCATGTGTCACACTGTAAAGTTGTTCCCCCACCTACAGTGATAGGATAGGACACGAACCAGTGGGGAGCCGAGGGAAGAACCAAATGCAACAGGCTTTGGGGGCCAACCCTTCGGTGATGAATCCCTCATAGCCTTCCCATCCATTAGTCCATCCTCACCTCACTGCATTCTTTAGGTGTCATAATTAAGAAATAGGGAAAGAAGGAACAACAACAGCAGACTCGGAAAATTTACCACCCTAGTGTTTGAACCAATACTGCTCTACTGTTTAGCAGACTCAGAAAAGTTTACAACTCTAGTGTTTGAACAAATACTGCTGCTGTCTTTTGTTTTCTCTCTTCCTCTGTGCAGGTACCACTTGCTGACCCGAGACCCATATGCACCGACCTCCTCGTCTGCGTATGAAGACATAACCTTAAGAATCAACTAGACCAACTTCCGAGCCAACTATCACAAAAGGATAAAGAAAAGGAAAAAAATACACAATGCAGAGACGATGAAACCTTCAGTCATCCATCGACATGATCAAGATTGTCCTACTACTACACATCATGAAGATCGCACAAAGTTCGGACTCCAGAAACAACATATTCTTAGAGCTGATGAATATGTCAAAAATGCCTTGTTTGCTGGAAAGAACGTTTGCAGGTCACATACGAAGATGGCTGCATTCCAAGACTCGTGCACAAACATGGTGGTCCAACAAGACATTCTTGATTTTTCAGCAAAATCCCACCAGATGACTGAAGATAATTCTTCATGGTTCAGAAACTTGATTGATCACGAGAAAATCACAGTTCCAACCAGAAAAGACTCACGGACCCTAATTGCATGTTTTGTTTCTGTGTCAACATGCAATTGCAGAAACATCAACACAGAGCAAGCTATGTGCCTGTAACTTACGCAAGTTACAAGAATGAACTTTTAAGTGTTTAAATTTGTATATTATGTGGGAGTTATTTAGAACTCCCAAAGAGGGGACTGAAGGAATACAAATGTATTAAATGTCTCATAAAGGTTTGACAGTATTTTTAATAGTGCACACAGTTTTCTCCATTTTAAGGCATATGATGACATTAACCTTTTGGTCACTTCTGAGTACAGCCTGGGCCTTTTGTCTCTATGATAGTGTTAATAATAATAATAATTCATTACATTTATATAGCGCTTTTCTAGGCACTCAAAGCGCTTTACATAGAAGGGGGGGGGATCTCCTCAACCACCACCAATGTGCAGCATCCACCTGGATGATGCGACGGCAGCCATATTGCGCCAGAACGCTCACCACACACCAGCTTACTGGTGGAGAGGAGACAGTGATGAAGCCAATCAGTATATATGGGGATGATTAGGAGGCCGTGATGGACAGAGGCCAAGGGGCAAATTTGGCCAGGATGCCGGGGTTACACTCCTACTCTTTCGAAAGACATCCTGGGATTTTTTGTGACCACAGAGAGTCAGGACCTCGGTTTAACGTCTCATCCGAAGGACGGTGCTATTTTGACAGTATAGTGTCCCCATCACTACACTGGGGTGTTAGGACCCACACAGACCACAGGGATAGCACCCCCTGCTGGCCTCTCTAACACCTCTTCCAGCAGCAACCTGGTTTTCTCAGAAGGTCTCCCATCCAGGTACTAACCAGGCTCAGCCCTGCTTAGCTTCAGTGGGCAACCAGTCTTGGGCTACAGGGTGATATGGCTGCTGGTTAATGGTTAATGTTTGAGTGATCTAATCAGGCTGATTGGATCACTATAAATGCCTGACACTGTCATCCTGATGAACTCAGGTAACCAGCTGAATCATTTATATGCATTGTTCAGTGACTCTTCCTTCAGGTAATCCCACCCTCTTTGAAAAGTATAAACTAAGAATGTAAAATTATCATAGTCAGACGATGTTGGTATGACTGCAGCACCAAGCAATAAAAGAACTTCTGCTTGGAAAACGTACTCGGTTACTAACGTAACCTCGGTTCTCTCTAGAGAGGGAACGAGTACTGCGTAATATCTTACGCTATGGGGAAACTCTTTTCCTCGAGATATTGAAGCCAAAAATTATCCTTAATTTTAAAAATGCAAAACGCTTTGCAGCAGCAAGCAGACAAGGGCGAGACAGCTCGCGTGCCCATTGGCTGCCTTGCTGGAAAAGCTGCAGCCTATCGAGTGAGGCACTGCGTGACGTAATGACGAATGGGGACGCTTCGCGCCCATTTCATCATGTCCCGCCAGTAGAGGCGTGGTCTCGCCCTATAAATACCCCCTCGATAGCTGTATTTCCTCTGATTTTTCAACGCCGAAGCGAACCAGAGCGTATTCCAAGCACGGCAAGATACGCAGTACTCGTTCCCTCTCTAGAGAGAACCGAGGTTACGTTAGTAACCGAGTACGTTCTCTTACGAGAGTATCTCTCGTACTGCGTAATATCTTACGCTATGGGGAACACCATGCAACACGCCGTGCGGACAGGGATCCAACACCAGAGTCCCGGGGCCAAGCCCGGGGCGCATCTAGTGCACAATCACCACAACTCACACAGAGTAGAGGAGGAGAGGCTAGAAGCATCACTCCTTCATAAAAGTCCCGTAGGGGTAACAGAACCGTAGGGGTACCACACTCATGGGGCTGCCGCATCGGACTGAGCGATGCACAGGCTAACACTCCACACATAAGCCGCATGGCGGCCGATAAGCCCGAAGTTCAGACCGCCAGAAGCTTAGCTTGTAAGGCGGGCACCTCCAGGTTATAGTACTTGATAAATGTAGACGGCGAGGCCCAGCCCGCAGCTATACAGATATCCTGCAGGGAGACCCCGCTATACCATGCCCACGACGAGGCCACGCCTCTCGTGGAGTGCGCTTTGACACCCAATGGGCACTGCAGGCCCTTGGAAGTGTAAGCCAGCGCTATGGCATCCACTATCCATCTGGATAGGCTCTGTTTTGAAGCGGCAAGTCCCTTAGAACGGCCGCCAAACAACACGAAAAGCTGCTCGGTCTGTCTGAACCCAGCCGAGCGGGACACATAAGCCCTTAACGCCCTGACAGGGCAAAGGAGACTCGCGTCCCTCTCCTCATTGAGAACCGGAAGGGCAGACAGGGAAATTACCTGGGCCCTAAACGGTGTATTGAGGGATTTCGGCACGTAGCCGTGCCTCGGTTTGAGTACGACCTTTGAGTCGTTAGGCCCAAACTCCAGACATGACGCGCTTACAGAAAGCGCCTGTAAGTCCCCTACACGCTTCACTGAAGCGAGAGCCAATAGAAACACCGTCTTAAGGGACAGGTGCTTCATGTCCGACAGCTGGATCGGCTCAAACGGGGCGCCTTTCATGGCCTCCAAGACCGTGGAAAGGTCCCAAGCCGGGACTGAAGGGGGCCTGGGAGGGTTTAACCTCCGAGCTCGCTAACCGAGCTCCAAGCTCCGAGCTCCAAGTCGTTTTTCCCCAGTGACTGGCCAGACACCGGTTTAGCAAACGTTGCTATGGCCGCCACATAAACTTTGAGCGTGGATGGGGTCCTACCCTTATCCATCAGCTCCTGAAGGAAGGCAAGCACTTCCGTAACCCCGCAGTCCACAGGTGAAAAGCCACGGGCTCGACACCAAGTAGAGAACACCGACCATTTCGAGGCATAGAGCCGGCTGGTAGACGGAGCTCTAGCCTGCGCGATCGTGTTTAGCACTCCTTCCGGGAGGCTAGCGGGTACCCGTTGATGGCCCATGCGTGCAGGGACCACAGATCCGGGCGAGGATGCCAAATCGAGCCCTCCGCCTGAGAGAGGAGATCTTTCCTCAATGGTACAGGCCACGGGGCAGTGCTGGCCAGCCGCATCAGGACCGAAAACCAAGCCTGGTTCGTCCAGAGCGGAGCTACAAGCAGCACTGGGCATCCATTTTTCCTGATCAGCTCCAACACCTGAGGCAGGAGCGAGACGGGGGGAAAAGCATACAGGGGACCGCTGGGCCAAGCATGGGCCAGCGCGTCCCTGCTTTTCGAGAAGAATACTGGAAGTGAGCGTTCTCGCGGGACGCGAACAGGTCCACCTGCGCTCTGCCAAATGTTTCCCACAGCAGCTGGACCGTCTGCGGATGCAGCGACCATTCTCCTGTCGGGACGTTGTCTCTGGACAGCTTGTCTGGACCCGTATTCAGGTGCCCAGGCACGTGCGCCGCTTTCAGAGAAAGGAGGTTGCGCTGGGCCCAGACCAAGAGGGGTTCCGTCAGCCTGCAAAGGCGTCTGGACCCGACGCCGCCCTGGCGATTTATGTACGCCACCACTGACGTGTTGTCCGACCGGACCAAGACGTGGTGGCCTTTTATCAGGGGACGGAAGCGCCGTAGCGCTTTGTCGACTGCTATCATTTCCAAGCAGTTTATGTGAAGGAGCTTCTCCCGCTCTGACCATAGGCCAGCCAGCGGTCTGCCCTCGAGCAGCGCTCCCCACCCCGTGGTGGAGGCGTCCGTAGACACCACTTTCACCCTTGAGGCGGTCCCCAGACTCACACCAGACTGATACCAGCTGGTTACTTTCCAGGGTTCCAGAGCCGAAACGCACCATTGGTCGACCCTGAGGCGACACCGGCCCGTGGTCCATGCCCGGGGCGGGACCCGTGCTTTCAGCCACCTCTGCAGTGGGCGCATGCGAAGCAGGCCCAGCTGGAGTACAGAGGATGCTGAGGCCATCAGGCCCAGCATTTTCTGAACCCGTCTGAGCGGGACTATAGAGCCGTGGCGGAAGGATTCCGCGACGCGCTGAATACTTAGTACACGCTCCGGTGACAGGCGTGCCGTCATGGATAGCGAGTCTAACACTGTTCCCAGGAAAGAAATTCTCTGGCTGGGACACAGCGAGCTCTTTTCCCAGTTGACTGTCAGGCCCAGTTTCTCGAGGTGCTCGAGCAGTGTGGCCCTGTGTTCTATGAGCTCTGACCGTGATCGAGCTAGAATCCTGATTTATAAAGGTTTAAGGAATAAAGTTGTATCTGAGTTGCGGAAAGCAAAAGTAATATACTACACTAATCTAATTGATAGTTCCAAAGGCATAAATAACTCACTATGGAAGCATTTAAACAATTTGACTAATAAATCAAATAAACATAAAAAGATCACAGAACTTAATATTAATGGCAGTAATATAACCGATCGTGCCACTATGGCTGATGAATTCAATTCTTATTTTGTACAGTCAGTTGAACAATTATCAAAAGATTTCCAGCCCGTTGATCCTTTTAATCTTTCATTGAGAGACACCTCAACAGATTCATTTTATATTAAAGAGGTGTCGGAAACAAAAGTTGCAGAAATAATTAATAAACTTTCAAATTCCAAGTCAAATGACATTTTTATGATGAATAGTTGTTTCCTAAAAAATTATAAAGATGTTCTTGTCAAACCATTGACCCATCTCACTAATCTCTCCATAAGAACTAGTACATTTCCAAGTGCATGGAAGAAAGGAATAATTGTCCCTGTGTTCAAAGGTGGTAGCCAAAACTCTATGAGCAATTATCGCCCTATATCGATTTTACCAGTTTTATCAAAAATAATTGAAAAAGTAATAGTAGTGCAACTGGTGGACCATTTAGAAGCCAGACAGCTCCTCCATCGTCACCAGTTTGGGTTTAGACCAGGTTACTCGACAGAAATAGCTAACTGCTGTTTAATTGAAAATGTAAAAAAGTCCCTTGACAAAGGTAATGTAGTAGGAGCCGTATTTATCGACCTTACAAAAGCATTCGACACGGTCAATCATAGTTTGCTTTTATCCAAAATGTTAAATTTTAATTTTTCAAATGATGCAGTGTTGTGGTTTGCATCTTATCTCCACTCTAGAGTGCAGTGTGTTAAGGTTGATCAAAATGTATCTGCACTTTCAAACACAAAAATGGGCATTCCGCAGGGCTCTATACTTGGCCCTTTGCTCTTTAGTCTCTTTATAAATGACTTACCTCTGCACTGCTCAGGTGCCAGTTGTCAGCTCTATGCGGATGATGCAGTTCTTTATGTACCCGCAAAGTCACCTGAGCAGGCTGCAGCTGTACTGTCCACTAGTATGTCTGACATTCAACAGTGGCTCTTTCAAAATCAGTTAGTTTTAAATTTCTCAAAAACAGTTTCCATGTGCTTTTCCATTAAAAAAATAGATATAAAAGGAAGATTTAATATTAAGTTACAAAATAAAGAAATTAATTCAGTTACAGAATTTAAATATCTAGGGTTAGTTTTAGATCCTCAACTTAAATTCGAAAAACATATAAAGAAAATCCTAAAAACATTACAAAGTAATCTCAATTGTTTTAAAATAATTAGAAGCTACATACCAAGCCAGGCAGCCCTGCTGTACATGCATGCTATGATATTTTCTCATATATCATATTGCATGACAACATGGGCACAAGCCACTCCCACTGCAATCAGACGCATAGGTTCTATATATAATCGAGCAATAAAACTTTTGGATAGAAAACCATTACGTTATCATCATTGCAGTATTTTCAAGAAATATAATTTAATGAATTTTGATAGCTTTAGCAATTTTTCCTTTCTTAAACTAATTTATAAGTGCGTTAATCATTTAGCACCTGAGCCACTAAGTACATTTATTGAGAGACAGAACAGCATCCGAGTCACTAGGAGCTGCACAAATCATGACTGCAAAATACCATACTGCAGGACCAGTTTTGGACAGACGACCTTCTCTGTAAAGAGTGCTAAACTCTGGAACTCATTGCCTTTCGAAATCAAGACTGTGCCTGACTTTAAGATGTTCACTTCCAGGCTTAAAAAGTGGTTAAAAATAAACCAAAAGTGTACTCATTTTTAATTATTATAAGAGTTGTACATGATATGTATGTATGTTTATATTATTATTATTATTTTTATTTTATTTTTATTGAAGTAGTTAATCATGTAAATTTTATTGTATAAAAGCCCCTCCAGGGACAGGAGTTGAAAATTAGCAATAGCTATAAACTTTATATGCAACACTTCAGTGACATGCTTGGTCTTGACACTATGTTTGTTTGCATTGTCCCTGTCAATAAATAAAAAAAAAACAGCCAATCGTCCAAGTAGTTCATAACTCGCATGCCCTGAAGTCTCAGGGGTGCGAGAGCCGCGTCCATGCACTTCGTAAATGTACGGGGTGCCAAGGACAGGCCGAACGGCAGGACTGTGTATTGATATGCCTGGCCCTCGAACGCGAATCTCAAGAATCGCCTGTGATGGGACGCTATTTGTATTTGGAAATAGGCGTCTTTCAGATCTATTGACATAAACCAGTCCCCTTGGCGCACTTGCGCGAGGATTCCCCTGGTCGTAAGCATCCTGAACTGGCGCTTCACAAGCGCTTTGTGCAGCTGTCTCAGATCTAGAATGGGTCTGAAGCCCCCATCTTTTTTCGGTACCAGAAAATATCTGCTGTATAAGCCCCCTTCGCTCTGAGCCTGAGAAAGGGGCTCTATGGCCCCCTTGCTCAGCAGTTTCGCTATCTCGGCTCGAAGTAGATGAGATACTTCGTTTCTCACCGTAGTCTCGACGCGCGCCTCATAACGGCGGGGACGTCGTGCGAATTGTAGCGAGTAGCCTCTCTTTATAGTGTTCAGCACCCAGTCTGATACCCCGGGTAGCTTTGACCACGCTTCTGCGTGAATAGCTAGAGATAGAATGCAGACCGGGCTCTGGCCGTGACCAGGCAACGGCTCGAGAGCCCCGGTACCCTGGGAACACAACGCCGTGTTTACAGCGTTCGAGGCGGGGGGCGCGCTGAACACAGCGGGCAGCCTGGCCGCGCTCAAATTCTCTATGGCGGGACGCACAGCGAGAGTGAGCGGGGCGAATCCCGTGGGATTCGGCGTGCTTGCGGGGGGATGTGGGCGCAAACTTACGGGCACATCTACTGCACTGTACACGCTTTCGGTCGGAGCCGATAGACTGTGTGTTGGTTTCGTTTTTACAGAAACCAAGGGACACGCGGCATGTAGCGTGAGCGGGCATTGTATGGGCGCATTCACTACATTGTCTGCACAATCGACCTGAGTCAGATTTATGTGTGCTAGCCTCGCACCGTGGCGGGCTGTGTCTGGGTGTGGGAATGGGCACTGGGGCGTGGGCATTCTTACAACACTCATAACACCATCGGTCGTGGCCGGTATACCAGAAAATACACTCTTTATTGGATTTATCTGGGTAGCCATAAAAACGGCTTTTGTGTGCAGGCAAGCGGGCTGAGACACCGGCTGCTTCACTGCTAAATACACTGGCACAGTCACATCGCAAGGAACTGAACGAGCGAATCGTTTCGGTGGGGAACCGGCCGCAGCGGGATCCGAACACCGTCGCTTTCCTAGAGTGGCTAGGAAAGCTTCGAGGCCTCTGGCTTGAGCTCAATCTTCGGCCGGGGCCCGCGCTGAGCGGGGCGGCGTCCAGCAGAGCGAGAGCGCAGTCTCTGATCCCGGGCCTGGCGGCGCTGTGTAGCGGCGGCTGCGGGCGATGCAGGCCGAGGCTGCGAGCTGCGAGCAGACGGCTGCTTAGAGCGACCTGCAGCGGAGCTTGAGCGCTTCGGGAGGAAGTGCTTCATGGCCTGCGAAGTCTTCTGCACCTCAGAATATCTGTCCGCGAAATCTTTGACGGCAGATCCGAAGAGGCCCGCAGGGGAAATGGGCGCGTCGAGGAATACAGAGCGCTCAGCTTCCGTCATCTCAGACAGCGTCAACCACAGATGTCTCTCAGCAACGGTGAGAGAGGCCATATTCCGCCCCATGGCCTGAGCAGCGGCTTTAGCGGCGCGTAGAGCAAGGTCCGTAGCGCCTCGTAAATCCGCCACACTGACAGCACCCGGCCCTTCCTCGTCCAATTATAGGAGAAGGTCAGCCTGGTAAATCTGCAAGACCGCCATAGTATGCAGCGCTGAGACCGCCTGTCCAGCGGCTGTGTAAGCGCGCCCGTGCAGCGATGAAGTCACCCGGCAGGCTTTAGAAGGAAGCGACGTCTGCGCGCGCCGTCCCGCAGAGGGCGGGCAGAGATGCGACGCGACCGCCGCCTCCACAGGAGGAATGGAGAGATATCCTTTATCTCCCGCGCCGACGACAGAGGAAAAAGCCGCAGAGGTGGAAGTGCGCAGCCTGGCGGAGAAAGGGGCGGTCCATGACTTGGCGACTTCGTCGTGGAGCTCAGGGAGGAAGACCTAGACGGGGCTTCGTCCTTCTTGAGAAAGCGCCCGTCGAGTCTGTTGCGCGGCGGCAAAGTAGGCGCCTCCCACTCGAGGCCGATGCACTCCACGGCCTGGGTGAGCAGACGCATCAGCTCAGCCTCAATGCCGGGTCTCTTTCCAGAGGGTTGGCTAGACACGTCAGCGGGGGGAGGTCCACAGAGCTCGCCCAATCCTCGCTATCAGAAGCCACAAGAGAGCATACCTCAGCAGGTTCTCCAACTCGGGAGCGGAAGCGGCGGCAGACGGCGGGCGCTGTCCGTCCGGGAGCGACTCAAGTGAAGCCGGCGAAGCAGGCGGGCGAACCGGCGAGCTTTGGCGGGCTGGAAAAAGGCTCGGGAGCGCGCTGGGCGCGACGCTTCTTGCGGCGCGGCACAGAAGGCTGGGACGCGGGCTCAGAGAACGACGCCAGGCGAGTCCTCAGAGTCACCATGGGCAGAAGTTCGCAGTGCGGGCATCCACCATCCGCGAGCGCGATAGCCGCGTGCTCATGACCCAGGCAGGACACACAGATGACGTGACGGTCCTCATCACTGAGTTGGGCGCGGCACGAGCCACAGAAAGGCATCTTTAAAAAGACGCAGCTCTTTTAGAACAGAGAAATGGGTGTTGCGTCACGTAAGCAAACACACACACACTTAGCAGAGTAAAAGGATATAGTACGCCAGAAAGCGAAGCAGGTACGGCGGTTGAAGGCGGCTGGGCCAGCGACTTCAGAAGATGGCACGTCCCGCTGATAAGGCTACAAGTCAACGGCGCGGCTTCTCACTCTGGATCCAGCGATGCGTGAGCTTCGCGTGAAGAGTAGAAAAATCAGAGGAAATACAGCTATCGAGGGGGTATTTATAGGGCGAGACCACGCCTCTACTGGCGGGACATGACGAAATGGGCGCGAAGCGTCCCCATTCGTCATTACGTCACGCAGTGCCTCACTCGATAGGCTGCAGCTTTTCCAGCAAGGCAGCCAATGGGCGCGCGAGCTGTCTCGCCCTTGTCTGCTTGCTGCTGCAAAGCGTTTTGCATTTTTAAAATTAAGGATAATTTTTGGCTTCAATATCTCGAGGAAAAGAGTTTCCCCATAGCGTAAGATATTACGCAGTACGAGAGATACTCTCGTAAGAGAACTTCCTCCGTCTCCTGGTCTGAGCTTCTAATTTTTCTACAAAAAAAAAGATCACGACATATTGTATAGGCCTATTCATCACCATCTTTATTTAATAGTGCTGCTTTCATGCTACTGCACACATATTCTCCATCAAACATAACTGTTTCGTTCACATTCCCTTTTGACATACTAAATTACTTTTTGATTGCTTCTAAAAATGACAGTAATAATCTAGGGTTTTAGAAATTGCTGTATTTCATTTCGCAATTGTTATTTTTGTTTAACTTGTTCACAAGTATAAGTTCACAATTCAGATGATTTTTCTAAAGCTTACCTACGAAAAAGCAAACAATTAACATTTTCTTTAAATTATATGTATCTTTTTTGTATGTGTGTTTTCCTACAGCTACAACATTGTCATCTTTGGTGGCATAGATGGCTTTTACACTGTACACGTTTGTCATATATACATTTGTGTTTCATCCAAGTAGTAAAACTGCATTGTACTTCAGATTATGTATCTTGGTGCAGCTTCCAACAACCTTGCGGCAACATCCCTGGCATTCTTCCAAGAATCTGTGGAGAAGTTTGGTTTCCCTCTTAGGTTACTTAGGAATGTTTAAGTTTTACAGTGACTACGTTTACAAGCAGCCAATAACCCGTTAGCAATATTAGCAGTAACCCAGTCGCGCACAGCCATGTAAACACCGGCAAAAACCCGAATATGCTCATATTCCGGTTTTTAAAAACCCGAATATAATCCCTGGGTTACCCCTTTTCTTACCCGAATATTTGGTCATGTAAACGCATATCGGCATATCCCCATCAAGAGGAACATTGATTTGTGTTCTGTGCATGTTCTATTCGCAAGGAATCTTGGTCTTTTGAGTAGAGGAACTTCTTGTATGCACGGCCTTAACCCGAATATTGACAGCTTTAAACAGAGTCAGTCATGCCAGAATAGTTTTAAACCTCTTTGAAATAACCAAAAGTACAATTTTGTGTGGTATTTCCCTAAAACACTGTTTCTATATTTGTATGAATTGGATAAAGATCATACTGTATTTCAGGAGCCATTTATACAGGATTTCAGTTTTTTTTGCATGACTATAGATTTTTTTGTTAAAGCAAAGTCTATATAGATATAATGGGGTACACCTTATAACTAACTAAAAAGCATGCATCATGTTCCACATTAATGTTTTGTTGAGATATATGTAAAAAAAATTAAAAATAAACTCTTGTAAATGTTGCTCTGTTTTAAGGGTACGGGCTGATCAGGGTGTGGAAAATGTAGACATTGCACACCTCATGTTTACAGTCCGTGGCACTGGAAGGGGCAGGAGAGAACTCCGGCAAGAGAGTTCACAATCAACGGTCAGTCCAAAACTTCAGATAATGCTAGCTGAAAGATACCACCTGTTGTGATAAAACTTCTGTTAAACATCATCACTGCGTAAGAGACACTCAGAGTCAAATTAATAAAAAGAGAAATATTTATTCTTGCAAGAATAGACCCAGTCGCCAACACAGCCATTACCCTGTGAAGTGAGTGACGCGCACCAGGAAGACATGAGCAGCCTTTATACTCTTTTCAAGGTTCCTCCTCACCCGCTGTACCTTTCACCCACTCAGATAAGGTCCCCACTGCTGTTCAGTTTCTACTTAAGGACACAAACTGGCACTGAAATAAAATAGCCAAATTTGACCATTCCTAAGGTCAGAGGTCCTGTCCCATATGTTCCTGAAACGTCACCCACAAGCACGTACACACATATACTTTTACATCTGATATCTGTTAGGAATAAATGACTATTAAAATTTCTACAACACACCTCACTGCTGCCATGCAAGAACATTATTATTTGCCACAAATACAGTATATCAGCTTGTAGCAGGACTACTATTTGAGAAGTGTGAGCTGAAAGTCCTATCTTCAGTGGAAGCTGCTGTCAGTTAAAGGGTACTGAATAGCAACCTCCTTAGCATGCAAATTCAACAGCCTTTTCCTTGCTGCAAAAAATAAGTTTTTTTTATTCCATTATATTCCATTAAACATTGTTTCCTCTTCTAAACAAATAAAGTAGATAAAGAAAAACACAACTATGCATTGAACAATCTGATGAATTTTACGGCATTGAAAGAAATTCCAACTGTGTTTATCTGTTGTGGGTGGAAATATTTTCTCAGTCAAGGAATCTGCTGTGATTTTCCATTATCAGTTGTTTAATATAAATATGTAATACATACATGTGCCTTGAAATCCAGCTATTACAGTTCCCTGTACATTAACTTTAAAGGTTCATATTGAACTTCACTTTTCCAGAATCGAGAGGCTTTGGAGAGACCTGTGGATAGCTGTCACAAACATCTACTATGATGTTCTCCACTACCTTGAAGAAGAGGGCTTCCTCAACATCGCCAATGCTACACACCTCCTCTGTTGCCATTATGTGTTCCTGCCACGGCTGCAAGATTCCCTGGACAATTTCCGCAGTGGCTGGGACTATCATCCGATAAGAACAGAAGGCCATATGACCCCTAATCAGTTGTGGGAGCTGGGCCGAATCCATTGCCCAATTCAAGGCCCAGAAAATATGGAGGTATGTACCAAATGTACAACTTGAATGCTTTCAATAGTATAAATCCCTACATTTATGCTTGCAAACATTAGTTATGAAGACATTGCACGTATGTCAATACTTTCTTACCAAAGGCTGGCCTTAAAGGAATACTTCACTGATCAGCATTAAGCTTTGTATCCATAGTCTTTTCGAACGAAAGTGCGTTGGTCTCTCATATCCCACTGCGATCTCTGTTTTGTGTGTGGGAAAAATGCCTCCCTCCAATGATGCAAAATGATGCGGAAAAAAGAAAAAGTTTTCTCGTCGCAGAGGGTTATGAGGGAACGAAGCACGTTCGTTTAAAAATACTACCAGGGTACTACGGATACAAAGCCTAACGCTAATCGTTAAAGTATTCCTTTAAGTTAATAAATATTTAGCAAAGTGGTTTACAAAAGTGTTGGTTACAGTAAGTGCCATAAAGCCATTAGGATAAATAATACTGCAAACAAGTAAGGTTTTTCTATTTTGCTTTGATAGGGTATGGATATTCCTCACATTGAGTGGGAAAACAGTGGACTTACTGCTGATGGCTACTCCAGTGTCATCGTCCCAGACACAGAAAGCCCACTGACTGATGGACAAATGGCATCTTTAAGAGAGGTTGTTGACCCAAGAGCTGCATCCCAGTCCTATGGCTGTGATATCTATGTTGCTGATGTTCAATTTTGTGAGCATGTTCTATCTGAAAACTGAAAGAGAGCCAACGCACATGCCCCCCTTGTTTCTGTTCTGTTTGAAACTCTTTTTTCCATAGTGTGTCAGATCAGCGCAATCTTACTCCCAACAGTTATAAGACATAAATACATTTTAGGCAATTCTTGTAATTTTATTGGATAGAATAATTTTCAAATGTAAGTATTGTTCTATATTTTGCAGCTCTTTTCTCAGCAGCTCTGCTAAAAACAGGTAGATTTTGGTCTGTCTAATTAAATGTTCATGAGGCTTTCTTCTGATTTGCCGATTTGAAAGACGATTTTAAAGGCCGTGTGCGTTTGTCTAATGATCGTCAGTGTTGACACTTAGAAGGTAAGTACATAGCGCCTAGACCTTAATTATGAATTTTGATTTTGACAATGTGACCTTTAACTGTCAAAAAGATGAGAAACAAGAGCAAAATTATTCACTATAAACAATGTCAATAAAAAACAAATTTTATTGACATTGTATATTGAATGTCTTGGGGTTTTGTACACAAGTTGGAGACTGTATATTCATAGGTAAAGACTGACGGTTGAGGACAGAAATTACAACAGTGAATTATAGCCGGTTCTCAGTGCCAGTGCCAAAGGGCAATGAGCTTCAACGGCTATTAAAAAATGCTCTCGCCAAGCTTTGAAAACATTGAAAAGGACATTAACTTTGAAGTTGCTAAATTGCCATTGCTAGCAGGTTGCATGCCAATTAATGTAATTATTCAACCCCCTATAATGTATATGTCCATCAAAAAACATAACAATGAACTTTGTATTCGTAATTTGGCATATTAATATGCTATCATTTAAACATTTAACATTAACATATGCCATTATTCACCAATGCTTTGTCCCTACACAAGACCAAATCCTGTTTGGCAAGTGCCAATACAAGCCAGGATGTAATTTTTAAAGGATGCATAGTCCTTGTAATGTCCTGGGATTCGCAGGGTCTCAAAACAGGTGGAGGCTGTTGGGAAGTTGCCTTTAACCACCTCAATGGATAGGTTATTCCTTGGCATAATCTCCCACCCTGTCCAGAATTTCAACAGGTCAGTCAATTCATCAGGTGATGCTGTGGAAGAAACAAAATGGATCAAATGATAGGTTGCTACAAATAATGAAAAATAATTTAGAAACTTAAAATAATGTTTAATATTCAATAAATGTATCATAGTAGCAAGCAATTTCTTAAACAGAAATACCATAACACCAAAACCCTGGTGAAATGTCAAAAAGGTATGAAAAAATACTACTAATAAAGCTGTGTGTGAAGAGTGTGCGGTTATCTACTCTTCCTGTCCTATATACAGGTGTGCAAAGATAGTCTTAATAATTACCTTAATAATTAATTGAACAATTTCTATAACTAACTGTTTAAAAAGTAACCTGCCACTTATAAATAAAAACTTTGGGTGACTAACTTATTTTAATAACACGTTGGCAAGATTTCTAACTCTGTACACATACCATTTTCAATGAAGTGGCGAAGATAACCTGATATGCGGCATTTTGTGTCAAGTGAATAATCGTCGTCGTCGTCGCCATCTTCATGAGGCCAGGTGATGTGCTGCAAGATTATCTACATTGACAATAAAACAACATTACTTTAATAATTTTACTGCTTTATCATGGATTCTATCTATATAATATATTCACACAAATAATATCGAATTGTAAAAAGTTACCGCAGGGTTACAATCCCCTGCTCTCTCCTGTGGAAAAAGCTGGGCCACTGTGTCAGGTCGTTTGGTCAGCAATGTCCACATTGGTGTCTCTTTAAGACCACGCCTGAATTGCTTGATTTGTCGTGTGACACGTCCAATTACCTGTTAATGACATTACCGGACAGACGGTGAAACAAGTAATTTTTTATTATTATCCCAAAGCAAGTTCTAAGGATGACTTTTGCCAATATGTGAGAGTTTCTTTAAATTTCACGCACAGCATGGATCAACATCTTCTCAAAAAGCCATCTTCGGTTATTTCCAGTAAGGCCAGGGAGATCCCAAGCGAAGGCCAAGTCCTGGACACTTTTTTTATCCTTGTCTGAGAGTTCAGATTCCCCTTCAAGCTTTAAGACAGAGAGGGAAGCGAAAGACGAGGCAAGTTTATCCAGCTATATAGCACTATTTAAATTGCTTTACATACAACATTAAAAATCAGTTTAAAATGTAAAAACATTAAGGAGAATATAAAAAAACTAAAATAGCAGTATTCACCCCCTCAGCCATTTTTCCATAAAATATTATGGCGCTTTTTCATTATCAGTACCAGCTCAACTCGACTCGACTCGCCTCGCCTCGGCTCGCTTTTCGCTCCGTTTTCCATTACAGATAGTACCTCCGCAATAGTACCAGGTCGTCATAGCGACGCCACAGGAAACTGCCGTGACAATCTTCTACGACACACACCCGCTACCCACACACACACACACACAGGACAATGGAGGAAATCAAGTGTATGCTGTTTTAATAGAAGTAATGGGTATATCACGCAATCTCTGGCCAAACTATTTAAAAATGGCAGGGTTATTCAGGATAGTCCGTCTGGCGCGTGCAATGATGACGCAGTGACGATTCTCTCTGACCAAGCAGCAGTCTGCATTGTTTCACGTCACATTTTAGTATCGCCTCAGCTCGCTTAGAACCTCGCCGGAGGTGATACGAAAAAAAGTACCCGAAAGCAGGTACAGGTACAACTTTTACACAGTGGAAAACAAAACAAAGGCGAGTCGAGTCGAGTCGAGCCGAGCCGAGGCGAGCTGGTGCTGAAAAGTGCCATTAGAGCCCACTTTAAATAAAAATAAAATAAAAATGTTTGCCCAAGGGGGTGGAGACTTTCTTGCTTTATTGTATATAACAGGGAATAAATAATGAGGTTAGATAAAAAAAAAACATACAAGCCTGATTGTTTCACGGATGTCTAGGTCTGGACAGTCCTCTGGTGTTACTGTTGCAGTTTCCGGGCTTCCTCCAAACAGGACATGCACAACAGCAGGGCTAAGCCCTGACAGGCATGGTCCTCCATGAACAAAGGAGTGCCCCACCATTCTGCCTGCCATGACGAACATGTCACTTTCCACAAGAAAGTGAGAGGCTGAGGGCACTAAATGGCCTGGCTGTCCATCAAAGAGATGTGTAACAGCAGTTTTTGCTGTTTAAGAAATGTACAAATTTAGTCAAAACAAAATTCCAAATACTACATACTCTGCATAGTAGGCATTATAGTACATATTCTATAAACTTTATAAGTACGAAGTTACAGCAAAAAAAAAAAAGATAAAAACATAACAGAATTACAATATGTTTAATATTTGTTAATGAAAAGTCAGCTTACACATAGCTACAGTCAACATACCAAAGTGGAAGCAAAACCCAGACTTTAGCTTGTTCATGCAAGTTGAGAGAAAAAAGCGACTCACACCCTCTCCAATGGCTGCGTCACCTGTAACACGATGGAGGGTTTGATACAGTAAAAGGGAAAGCAATACTTAAGGTAGGCTTTAACTACTTTGACATGAAATTTAAGCTACCTTCAAGTCTGCAATTCAAGGGTCGTGCCCATTCCACATTCGGCTTCTTATAGAAGCAAATGAGCACAGCGTCTTGTTCAGCAGGGCTCTTTCTAATATCCATGCTGAGAAATAAGGGATTCTTACTTTCATGATGGCTAAGAATAGAATCCCGAAACAGAGACATGGCCTTGGTAGGGTCTTGTACCGTGAGCCACTCTAGTAAGCAGCATCATTCAAAAAAATGACTTTAGAATATGTAATTGCAGAAATACTCTTTCCATAAGTTACATATCCAAACATCAGACATTAAACTTACTTGTAATAAATAGAAACCGTTATTTACTAAAACCAGTACAACACTGTAATAATGTTTCACATGGTCAGATAAGGTGTAGGTTATGCCATGTGACATGCCACTTTTGACTGCATTGCATCACCAGTTTACCCTCCCTAACATTATTGTCCTGCTGCTAACCCTGAATAGGCCTACCATCTGTAACTTGTTCACTACTGAACGGTCCAGGCATGGCCTTGGTAGGGTCTTGTACCGTGAGCCACTCTAGTAAGAGATCAAATGAAAATGTTAAAAAAAATGACTTTAGAATATGTAATTGCAGAAATCCTCTTTCCATAAGTTACATATCCAAACATCAGACATTAAACTTACTTGTAATAAATAGAAACTGTTATTTACTGAAACCAGTACAACCGTAATAATGTTTCACATGGTCAGATAAGGTCTGTGACATTATGCCATGTGACATGCCACTTTTGACTGCATTGCATCACCACAGTTTACCCTCCCTAACATTATTGTCCTGCTGCTAACCCTGAATAGGGCTACCATCTGTAACTTGTTCACTACTGGACGGTCCAGGCATCGCTGCTTGCTCTTCAACAGTACTCCTATCCAACACCTCATTTCCTGCACTGCCCACATTCACAACACAAAGTTAAACACTATAATTATATTTGTGAAACTGCTTCATGGTTTTTATCTGATGGTGAGTAAAACAAGTACAAATAATACTGAATTCTAGTATATAATGTACCTTTCACCACACGAAGCAGCATGTACTTTAATAAAGTCAATGGTAAATAATAAAGTCAATGCAGATAGGACAGGGCTCCTGAACTGGTGCTGAGAAAATGGAGTTAGCAAAGATAATCAAAAATTTGACTTGAGCAAGAACGACTAAATTTAGTCATGGCTTTGTATTTTTCAACAAAACCATTTGCCCTTATCAAAAATTGTGATTTTAGGCCATCCATATTGATATGTCAAATCGATTGAAAATGCTTAATTTAATTTTTACATTGTCTCTCACCTTGCTTACTGTTCTCCTCCATATTATCAAGGTTGTCTTCATCATTGTCAACACCAATGATGTTGCAAGACTTCAAGTGTTCCATCATGAGCTGCAGTGGAATGGCAGTTCCACACTTTTGGCACATTGCCTTTGGCATGCCACTGAATACTTCATTACTTAGTTGCAAAGGAGTAGTGCTAAGTTCGTCTTGAATTGGAGCTATGTAAAGAGAATATTTACACCCCTGGCTTGCAGCCTTTACGATCTTGCCTGTGTATCCAGTATGATCAGGTGCCACCAGGGAGAGCTTTCGGGAACCCCATCCTCCTATAGAATACATGAACATGGGAAAAATCTAAAAATGCTTTACATATGATATAAACTGTTTACACACACAAAAAAAAAAAGTTGTGCATACCTGCTGCCTTGTAAATCATCCAGCCTCCAGTTACAGCCTCCAATTGAGGAAAGACAACTTTGAGTGTCTCACATACAACTGTAACACATACATGTCTCACACACAACTGTAAGCAAAGCAGATACACAGTACATTAATAATATGCATGTATCCTTAGAAAGGATGCTGAACTGTTGAAATGAAGGATGATTGTACTAGAACATCAGTCTTGATTAGATGCATTTTAGCTTATTAGAAATCAGAATTAAAACCTGTGCCAAAGGATTATAATTTTCAAATACATTAATGCAGACTATTTTAAAGGTATAATTTACCCAAAAGTTTAAATTCTGTCATTATGGAAGTTGTTATCTGACCATTATAAACTAGATAACTACCATTATAAACTAGATGACTACTACTACTTCATACAACTTATAGTAGTTTAAGTAAGTTCTTTCAAACAATTGCAGTAATAGAACCCTGTATTGCACTGCTGGTTTGCTTCTAAAGCTAAGCAGGGTCGGGCCTGGTAAGTCCATGGATGGGAGACCAGTGCTGCTGGAACTGGTGTTAGAGGGCCATTAGGGGGCACTTCCCCTCCCCCCACCCCCCAGATTATACATCTATGGAATCTGCTTACCTCATCATGTGTTGTGCTGTCATCTAAAAAAACAGTCCTGCGGCCCAGTCCTGCCTGCAAGTGGACTAATTGGTCTTGTTCTTTTGGGTTTTTTTCATATTGTTTTGGCAAAAGGTGGAAAGCAACTTCTACTGGTTTAGGCCTTTTCGCAGGAACAAGATTCACTGCTGGAAAACGCCTCTTCCCTTTTCCCTTCGTGAACATACCTGGAAACGATCTGTAGGAGATAGCACAGTCTGTGAAAACTTGATTACTATCAAACTATGAGTTTTATAAAAATTAAATGAATCCAGAGAATATAATCCTGAACCTTGTCAGTTCCACCTGAACAGAAGGTCTTGGTGGCTGATTGCCTGCCCTCTCATTTGAACCTATTTGCCTCCGTTCCCTGCAGTATTGTAACCAAAAATAACCATTAATCACAGATTAGAAAAATATCCATGTGAACAGATTTAAAAAATGCATTTTAAACACTTAACTAGGGCTGTTTTCGACTAAGAATTTTCATAGTCGAATCTGATTCGTTAGATTTTGCCATTGTTGACTGATAGTCAAACTTTTTTATTTTTTTTATTTTTTTTAGATAGCAGCTAGATTTTTTCCATTTCAAACAAAAGAGCTAAAAAGATTAAAAGAAAAACATGTTGTGTAACAAATACCTTTTATTCATTTAAAGCCAGATGAACAAAACATATCACACAGGTAGGGTCACCAGACGTCCCGTTTTTCCCGGGACATATTTCATTTTGTGTCCCGACTTAGACTATTATGAAAAAAATCATGATTTGTCCCGTATTTCATCGTTAACATATATGTATTTTTATATATTATAGGTTTCGTTGAATACCCGCAAGACAGAGGAAGGGAGAGAGAGCGAGAGACCTTGCGTGTGTGTGCTAGAGTCCGCATTAATTACACGCGTGCAGGACAGAGGGAGAACGCGAGAGACCTTGCATATTGTGCTAGAGTAGGCTACTCATTAATACGCACGCGTCTTCCCCAAAATTATAATAATAATAATATAGGGTTTATGTCTGTATTGACAAAAGAGTGGTAGAACTGTTTGTTTGTTTTTTGTTTGTAAAGTTAACAAGCCTTACCCGTTTCAAATGAGCCATGTTGGTTGTCGTCGTGTGATATGAAAGAAGCTGCTGGCACAACTTGCAATAAACTTTCTTTGGGTCATCTTTAACCTTCTCGAAATACTCCCACACTTTTGATGATTTTTTTAGAAGCCATTGTGAGTCAATAAATCGCTAACAAATGTGGTCCGGACGTTACAGGCATGTAGTGTGCTGCTGCTCATTCGTTGCATACCGCGCGCCTATTTTGAAATAACGAACTTGAGCGCTGATATGTGAACAGACCCCCTACTATTCGACTATGAGGTTCATAGTCGAATCAGACCTCTCCGAATCGAATCCTAGAATCCTCGACTATTAGAAGTCAGCCCTACACTTAACCTTATATCCTGACTGCTGCCAGGAACATCACTACTGGCTGCACCAGCACCTCCTCCCCTTTCAGATTGCTGGGTCAATAGAGACATCAAGTGCCTTCCTGATCGTAACAGCTCAGCATGACCCTGTCAACACAAATATCATACAGAAAATGCAAAATAACATCACAAGAGAGAATAGAGTTTTAAACCCACTGACCATACGACTGATGTTAAAGCTAAAGTGTAATCTGCATGACAGCTATTTAGGCCATACATGCCAACCCTCCCGATTTTTCCGGGAGACTCCCGAATTTCAAAGCCCCTCCCGAAAATCTCTTCTCAACCTTTCTCCCGAATTTCTCCCGATTTCCGAGTGCGGGTGCGAGAGTGACACCCAGCCGATGGGGTGTCGTTGGTTGTTGTTTTAAATCTTACCCAGAAACAATAGTGCTATTTTCTGATTGGCTAACAACACCAGACGAAAAACACCATAGGAGACGCGCTTGATTCCTGCCGGTTCCACGCCGCGGCATAAATATATTACAAATAGTTTTTGAGCGTGAGAAATACGGGAGAAATACGATGTGTGGCGGGAGAGCGTGACACAAGACCGAAATGAGTGACTGTCACGCTCAATGCGTGACACTTGAGAGCCCTGTTGATGTGTGATGAAAGCACAAGCAGAAACACGGATAAAGTATGTATTTTGTACACTTCTCTTGTAAGTAATTCGTGGCTGCTGTCAGTCAAAATTGCTCTCTCTCTCTCTCTCTCTCTCTCTCTCTCTCTCTCTCTCTCTCTCCTCTCTCTCTATATATATATATATATATATATATATATATATATAATATACAAAAAATATTGTAAAAAAAAATTGCGTTTGTGATATATGATTCCAACCCCCCCCCCCCCCCCCCCCCCCCCAATATATATATATATTTGGCGCAAAATCAAATGTTTTATTGTCAAGACCAATTTACAAACGTTCATGTACTTACCTTTCAGCCAAAAAGTGGGCGCCCACCGTTGAGCTCTCAAGTTATCTTGCTAGCTAACGTTATAACGTGTTGCCTAGCTGACTTACCTACATAGAGAGACGAGTCACACAAACCGTAGCTATGTGTTCCAAAAATAATTAGCAACAACGTATTTCTGTTCTGTCGAGCCCTGAGAGTACATAGTAGTACATAAACAGCAAACTTACCGGAGCGCCTTCATTTTCTCTAGAAGTCATCTTTACAGTAATCCATGGTGCCCAATCGACTACTTGGATCACGACAGACAGGTCGTCGTGCTCTGATAGGCCCGACGTCGGCTCCTGGGTAGCCCGGATGTTAACTTGAATTTTTCGATCTGAATTTGAGCAGTCGAATTTGAGATCTGAATTTGAGCAGTCGAATTTGAGATCTGAATCTATTGTATCTGAAATTCTGTAAGTTGATTTATTTTTTTTTTTTTTGTATCTGAATTTGTGAGTATTGAAAAATATCAATCGAAATTCAGGTTTTTGAAAATGGAAATCAAGAATTTTCATGTTTAATTTTCAGAGGTAAATTCAAAACAAATAAATTCAGATACATGTTTTCCGAACTTAAATAATGTCAAAGGGGTGAATTCCGGGCAATTATATTCAAATAAATGTTTTTCACAATAAAATATTTCAAATCGAAGTAGGCCTATTCAGTGGCTGTTAAATTTCAAATAGTTATGTCTCTTATTTGCTTCCACCCAGTGTATATGGATCAGCTTCGTCCTCCTCCGAATCACAATCTGTAAGTATTATTAATAATGTTTGCTGTTATGTTTTCTGTAGCATGCGCAATATGTATTTTGCTGTGTGTTGTGTACGCTCCGCGCAGCTTCTAAGCGTGGTAAAGGTAGTTTTGTTTTCGATATTCCCCAGACATTCGCTGAAAAATGGCAATTACCTTCTAAACGACTTGCCCAAAAATTATTGAAACCCCATTGCCGCTAAAAAGGCAAGGCTAACAATGTTTCACAAGCTTAATTTTACGTATTTTCTCTCTATATAATAAGCAATGCCCCTCAAAAGCCGCCACAATGTGAGTTTTGCCGGGAAAGCTCGCTCTTGACGGAGACGCGACTCACGCGAGTAAAGCCCCGTTCACACTACACGCGACTTTGTCGCTGCAGGTCGCCAGTGGTTGCGATGGAGGGCGTTCCCACTACTGGTTGCCTAGTAATGTTTGTGAGTGACATTCCCGGATGTTACTCTATGTTAGACAACAAATACGTTTTCTTGACGCTACAAACACACATTTTGGAAGGAAAAGTCTAAATATAAATGGAATCAGTACATAAAATGCATAATATTAAAGATGACCGAGAAACAGTGAGTGTTCTTTGCCATCGCGGCTATTTAACTGCAGCAAACGGGCAAATACCGGTCTATCTGGGTTCCCGAAACCATCCAGGCACGGAGTCAGTACAGTGAATACCACTGTATGTACACGGAGATATATCATACATTATAGGACAGTTTCTGACTGCTAAAATGAGCTTCTCGTTCAACTTGCCTCGGTCAGACTCAGCACTGAAGAGTGACGCGCTCCACTGACTTCACTCCTATTGGTTGTCGCTCCCGAAAGTCGCTCTTCATTTGCATAAAGTTAAACAGATCTCAACGTGTCGCCGGAAGTCGCCCGCTCACCATTGAAATTAATGGTATAGCGTCGCTTGGTAGCGTGTAGTGTGAACGGGGCTTTAAGGGACCTTGTGGATGTGTTCGCAATTGTTTAGAAATATGTCTAATGTTTGTCGTTGTTATTACTTGGATTGTACTTGATGTAGCTATTACTGCAGTGCTTTATCAATATGTTTCTACGTTGGGCTAACGCAAATGTTATGCCGCTTGAAATGCGTTTCTACTTTGTTTCAGTAGTTCAGCGTGGTTTGTTTATATTTGTTACCATAGTAACGCGGTACCCCTGCATGTAGAGAAACGAGAAGGAAAATCGCCATGCGGTAATCAGCTACAGGAATGTGTGAGCTCTATCGTCGTCAGTTTCTCAATCGATCGTTTTTCCTTCTCCCTTTTTGCTAAGGCAACGTCTGTGAGTATTTATCATTGTTTAACATTAGGATATTGCTTATTTTAATTTTGTGAGATTACTGAGAAAGCTAAGTTAGCTTTGTTTACTGCTGCTGGTTGTTTTTTACTAGCTCGATTGTGTTTATCATATATAGGCTACACTGCTATGTTAGTTAAGCTGTGCTATTTACACTGTTACTGTGTATCTGGGTTTGATTAATAATATTTATATCTCATTGTACTGTATTGCAGTTTCACAAAATTCCCAGTAAATTCACGGAAATGAATCAGCTGTATCCTGGAGTTATTGGGAGTGTTTAAGCTGAATGGAACATAGTCCATGACAGTGAAAAGACGGCAACACAGCTAACAAGGGTCACAGGATTGCCATCCTACGGAGCAACTTAATACCAAGAGATAAGCGGCTAACTCTACCTTGTATTTTGTAATTCTAACTCTACCTCTACCACTGTCAGCTACACACAAGCTTCCTTCTCCTGATATAGAAAACGCGGTGAGTCACAATGTCACAACGTAGCAACAGTAAAAAAGGAAATGGAGATAACCAGTCTGAGACTGTGCGCTCAAGAAGCAGTCGCTCATCTGGTACATCGTCCAGCTCGAAGATTAGCATGGCCGGCCCGTTGCAATGGCAAAGGCAAAGGCTGAAGCAGCGCAAGCTAGAGCGGCACATGCGCTAAAAGAAATTAAACTTAAAGTGGAGCAGACACGAGTTCAAGTTAATCTTGATGCTTTAAATGACGAAAAAGAAAAGGATGCTGCCGTAGCAGAGGCAAATGCTCTCGTGGCTGGTTTACAAGATATGGGCTTTGAAGTATGCAGTAAGGCTAACAATCCGGTCTCCCAATCGGTCAAAGACCAGCGCGTCGCCGCCTACGTATCGGCACAAGCCAGCCTATGCTCTGTCAGAAGAGGGAGTAACTATGCGTCACCAACGCTTCATTATCCACACCCTCAACTAGTCAATGTAATCCCTTCAACACCCCACCCACTCAATACAAGTCAAACCCAAGCTGCTGCTTCTGCTGACATTATGCCACACCAGGTTCCTCATGCCACTCAGACCAGTTCGGCACTGCCACAATAAAGCTTCAATTAGCCTCTCAACTCCATTCCAGCTCCTCAGCATGGTGGGAATCGTCCGCAACAGAACTTTAAACTGGATTCCTCATCTCCTGTGCACCCGCCCGCTCACAGGATGCCTTATGGAGCTAGCTATGACCACTCTACGTCCACTGAAGATCTTATCAAATACCTCGCTCGCAGCCGCCTGGTGACTTCAGGCCTCACTGTATATGATGACCAGCCAATGAACTATTGGGCCTGGAAAACATCGTTCCTGAACGCTATCGCCTGATCTAGACCTGTCTGCTGCAGGAGAACTCGACCTCCTCAACAAGTATCTAGGAAAAGACTCATCAGAACAAGTAAGAAGGATAAGAACAGTCAACATTAAGGATTCAGCAACTGGATTGCACATGGCATGGGGGCGCCTCGACGAAATATACGGCTCGCCAGAGGCCGTTGAGCAGGCTCTGTTTAACAAACTAGAAAACTTTCCAAAGGTCACAACAAAGGAGCCACAGAGACTCAGGGATCTAGCCAACCTCTTGGCAGAGCTTCAAGCTGCCAAGGAAGATGGCTACCTTGCAGGCTTGTCGTACTTGGATACCTCCAGAGGAATTAAGCCTATCATTGAGAAACTCCCATACAACATGCAAGAAAAGTGGCTTTACTTTGGTACAAGATACAAACAGGAACATTTCATTAGCTTCCCACCTTTCTCTGTGTTCGTAAACTTCATCGCCACGGAGGCAAGGGCTCGCACTGACCCAAGCTTTAACCTCTTCACGCAAGCTCCAGCAGAGAGAAAGAGTAAGTGGGAGAGACCTACAAAGACATCTGTTTATGTTCACAAGACACAGGTCTCAGGAACTGCCAAGGCTGAGTCTAGAGAAAGTACAGAATTAATTGATCCAAATAAACACTGCCCTCTGCATAGGAAATGCAGAGGCTTCCGTGAAAAGAGCATAAACGATCGCAAACAGCTTTTGAAAGAGCATTACATCTGCTTTCGCTGTTGCTCCTCCACAGAGCATCTTGCAAAGAACTGCACAGCTAAGATAAGATGTGCAGAGTGCGAGAGCACTGCTCATGCGACAGCGCTTCACCCCTGCCCACCTACCTGGAAATCTATGTCGTCCCCTTCCACTTCAGAGGACGGCGGGGAGGAGGACAGAGCAGACATCCAGGAGGTCAAGTCGACCTGCACTCAGGTATGTGGTGAAGGATTGAGTTCCAGAGCATGTGCTAAGATCTGCCTTGTCAGTGTGTTCCCAGCAGTGTTGCCACAGTTACTTTGAAAAAGTAACTAAGTTACTTTACAAGTTACTTGATTTTAAAAGTAACTAAGTTACTTTACAAGTTACTTGATTTTAAAAGTAACTAAGTTACTTTACAAGTTACTTTTATTAGTTACATTCAGCAGTTGCCGACAACACCCCCGCCACCTCAACATAAAAATGACAACCGGTTTTGCCAACACTCACTTTATTGGAAGTGTATTTTTAACAGTAATATCAACAATCTATCTCCTGACATTTAAAGTTGAACTTAGACCAGTCTTTCTTGACTTCACTTAATATAAATACTTGTTTTTATAAAATATATATTGTTTTTTTGTTTTTCTTGACCCTGTAATTTAGTAACTGTAGAACACGTTAACTGTAATTTTGCGTATATGATGAAATTAATACAATTTCTTGTCAATCTATGTCTATTTTAATGTGAACAATGCGCTGACACTTTAATTCAGCACGGTGCAGCACAGCAAAAATAGACTTGGTGCGGAAACGATCTCTGCACTGCTGTATACTCACGCACCTGGAATGGATCGACGGACCGCACCCGCGTGCAGTGTGAAAGCTCTAACGTGTTAACATGGGTACGGGAAAAAATATGCACTGCAGACGGAGACAAGTATGTGTGAAACGGGCGTAAGTTTGACTGTGCGGTACTGCGACTCCATATGTTTTTTCAAATTCGACGAAGTGTTTCTGTAGGTAGATAACACTTTGTCGCCACCAGCACAGAGTTACAACGGACCTTAATGTTGCCATCTTTAGCTGACAGACACAAACTCAAAATAGTGACTGTATTTCCAGCTAGAAAAAGCGCATCTCTCTCCTCCCTCCATTGTTGTTTACGTTTGTGTCGCTGCGTGGTACGTACACGTGACGTGAACCTCATGCTGAAAACGTGACTTGTCGCGCACACTCCCCGAGATGCAAGAAGAAATAAATATATATTTTTACTAAGGAAAATGACAAAAATAGTAACACACAGTGACTTGGATAAGTAACTTTAATCTGATTACTGGTTTTGAAATAGTAACGCGTTAGATTACTCGTTACTGAAAAAAGTGGTCAAATTAGAGTAACGCGTTACTAAGTAACGCGTTACCGGCATCACTGGTTCCCAGACAGATGCAGGGAGGTGTCCAAGAGAACGTATGCCATACTGGACGAGCAAAGCAATCGCTCCCTGGCACGGTCAGAGTTCTTTGAGGTTTTTAAGATCTCTGGAAGTTCCTACTCGTATACAATCAAGACCTGTGCTGGGCGTTCAGAGACAGCAGGGAGGAGAGCCAGCGGTTACACTGTGGAGCCGGTGGACAAGAAGTTAAGCATTCCTCTGCCTACACTCCTCGAGTGCAACCAAATCCCTAACATTCGCGCCGAGATTCCTACGCCGGAAGCAGCTTACCATCATGCCCACCTGAAGCACATCGCAGACAAGATTCCGCCTCTGGATCCGGACGCCAAAATACTCCTCTTACTGGGCAGAGACATCTTACAGGCACAAAAGGTCCGAGAGCAGATAAGTGGCCCAGGAGATGCACAATTTGCCCAAAGGCTTGACCTAGGATGGGTCGTCGTCGGTGATGTGGTGAGGAGTTACAAAACAGCCATCTTAGAGAACGGTCGTACAAGTTATCTTCAGCCATGCAACAACCAGATCAGAGTGAAAGAGGTATTTGGTCAAGTGTCTAAACCTCAGCATCATCCAGCACCAACCTCCACCCGTGGCTCAATGATGCTCAGTGGAGACTGCTTGGGGCAGACTGTCTTCGCTCGTACTCCCGACGACCACAGACTCGCTCCATCCATGGAGGATCTAGAGTTTCTGAAGATAATGGAAGCTGAGTGCTATCAGGACAGCTCCAGATGTTGGGTTGCATCTTTGCCCTTTCGGTCGTCGAGACATCGGCTGCCTAACAACAGGAAACTGGCTTTCGACCATCTCGTCTCACTCCGGCGCTCATTGGATAAACGACCACAGATGAAAGCCGATTTCCTAGAGTTTATGGAGAAGATGCTCCAGAAGGCACACGCAGAAGTTGCCCCGCCAGTGCAGCCCAGGACAAGAGTGTTGGTACCTGCCCCTGTTCGGTGTGTACCATCCTAGGAAGCCAGATAAGATCCGTGTGGTCTTTGACAGCAGCGCGTCATGCGAAGGATTGTCGCTCAACGACGTCTTGCTCACTTGCCCAGATCTCAATAATAGCCTGCTAGGTGTTCTTATGAGGTTCAGGAAGGAACAGGTGGCGATCACCGCCGACATCGAGCACATGTTCCACTGCTTTGTCGTTAAGGAGGAGCACCGGGATTTTCTCCGCTTCCTGTGGTATAGGAATAACGACCCTACCTCCGACATCGTGGACTACAGATTGCGGGTTCAACTTTTTGGGAACAGTCCCTCGCCTGCCGTTGCAGTGTATGATATGCGACGGGCAGCTAAAGAAGCAGAAGCCGACTATGGCAGTGATGCAAGAAGATTCATTGACCGCGAGTTCTATGTTGACGACGCTTTAAAGTCCTTCGGCACCGAGGAAGAAGCAATCAGCGTCCTCGGACGAGCACAGAAAATGCTTGCAGCTTCTAATCTCAGGCTGCACAAAATTGCTTCAAATCGACCGGCAGTCATCAAAGCATTCTAATCTGAAGATCGTGCCAAGGACGTCAACAGCCTAGATCTCTTTGTTGATGATCTGCCCATCCAACGTAGCCTTGGATTGTTCTGGAACATGCGCACAGACACCTTCATGTTTCAGATGAAAGATGACCAGAAGCCATTCACTCGCAGAGGGGTACTCTCAACAGTGAACAGCCTCTATGATCCTCTAGGGTTCCTTGCACCCATCACGGTTCATGGAAGACTGATACTCAGGGAACTCACCACACAAGCAAAGGACTGGGATTCACCTCTTCCCAAAGACATGGAGATTGAATGGACTAGATGAAAACAGTCACTCCACGACCTAGAGGGGCTCCAGATATCCCGCCCTTACATGTCCTTCTCCACCGCAAGCGCGCTAAGAAGAGAACTCTGTGTCTTTGCAGACACATCAGTCAAGGCGATAGCAGCTGTAGCCTACGTCAAGGTGACAAGCCACCAAGAACAGACTGAGATTGGCTTTGTCTTCGGGAAGGCAAAGTTGGCCCCCCAGCCTGGCTTAACTATACCGAGACTTGAGCTCTGTGCAGCTGTACTCGCCATCGAGATCGCCGAGATGGTAGTCACAGAGATGGACACAACATTCGACAACATCACCTACTACACGGATAGTTGTATTGGGGTACATCCAGAACCAGTCAAGGAGATTATATGTCTATGTACACAACAGGGTCCAACGAATCCATCAATCACCTTGTTCCGGCCAGTGGAAGTACGTCCCAACGTATCTCAACCCAGCTGACATTGGGTCGAAAACTGTGACACCAGCCTTGCTTAGCAGCACAACTTGGCTCAAAGGACCAGCCTTTCTCCATGATCCGCCTTCGCATTCACCTGAACTTCAAGAGACTTATAACCTTATTGACCCTGACACTGACTCTGAAGTGCGTCCCCAGGTGGTGACAAGTCTCACACATGTTACTAGAGATGTGGTACACCCACAACGCTTTGAACGTTTCTCCAAGTTCAGCACTCTCCTCACAGCCATAGCACACCTCATTCACGTGGCTCGTTCCTTTGCTCACGCCACCCAGAATGAATGTCAGGGGTGGCACATCTGTCGCTCTACAGAAGAAGAGTTGCTGAAGGCCAAAGTGTGCATTGTGAAGAGTGTTCACAATGAGTGCTATTCAGACAAACTTAAGTGTGTAAACTCAGGATCCAACATTCCATCTTCCAGCAGCCTGTGGAAACTGCGCCCTATCATGGACCAAGATCAACTTCTTAGAGTGGGAGGTCGTATAGGACAGTCAGATCTGAGCATGAACGAGACTCACCCCATCATCATTCCTGGCCGGCATCATCTCGCAACCCTGCTTGTCTCTCACTATCATGAAGCAGTAAAACACCAAGGAAGACATCTGACCGAAGGTGCCATTCGAGCGGCAGGTTTCTGGCTGGTGGGAGCTAAACGCTGCGTCAGCAGTCTGCTTCACAGATGTATCACATGTAGAAGGCTGAGGGGAAAGACCGAACATCAGCAGATGGCAGCTCTGCCAGCGGAACGGCTACAAGTAGCACCTCCTTTCACCTATATAGGTGTTGACGTCTTGGAGTGTTGACGTCATCAACATGACGTCCCCATGTTGATTATGAAAAGTGAACAGCATGAGTAGGATATGATATCGGGAGACATGAAGTGGGTCATAGGCCTACATGATTTTGACTCATTAGCCTACGTTGTGTTTTGTAGAAAGGCTTTCTTTAAAATTAATTTCGTTTTGTGTAAATTGTATCTTAATTTAAAAAAAAAATGTAATCAACCAATTACCTGGATTTAATAAATAAGCAAATATAGCAGACAATATAATCATGACATACGGCACGGTCACTTGCAGTGCTCGTGAACTTGAGCGAATCTCATCATAAATTAACCGAAATATGCCTCAGACATGAGAAATATAGAAAGCTTGCAACTAAATCTTTAAACGAAACTATTCCAAACGAAAAGAAATAGGCTACTCTCTGATTATGTTGCACACTCACATATTATGTATGTCAAAATAACAAGATATTATGTCGAAATAACATTATAAATAATACATCTTTAAATATATTTGATTGAATGCTGAATGTTGTGCTTATTCGATTTAGTAAAATTAAAACTTTAGTTGTGATAATTAAAATTATTGAATATTGAAGTTTTGCTCATTTAATAATAGTATAGGCTATTGTGGATGAAACACTTGGCATGGAAATTAATGTACATTTTCAGAAAAGTAATCAATCAGTCAAACAAACTAGGCATGATATAAAGAAAGCAAACACACTCTTGACTCCTCAATACAATATAGGCTATAAGTGCGCAGCTCCCCGGTCAATGATCTAGCACCCCCTTGGCACCTGCGTTAAAAATTATCTGGCGCTGCCCCCTCTTTTTACATAATTATTTCAACCTAAAAATGACCTCTGCACTGGACTAAATATATGTATAATATATGACTGCCGAGTGGCTTTCACCTCAAAATGGCGGAAGCATGCTGCTGCTGGGCACTGGTGTTGCAATGGAACAGCCCACACTTTTGCCCAGCTGCTGCTGGGCGCTTGTGTTGCAATGGATCAGCCCACACTTTTGGGCTGTCCCACTGGGGCCCCACCTGGGTCCCAAAGTGTGGGGCCCACACGTGCCCCGCATTTCACGCCGGTATCTGGGCCCACAGTGGGCTGCCCGCAAGGGCCCCATTCGGGCCCCAAAGAAGCATGTTTGCTGGGTAGTGCTGCTGCTGGGCGCTGGTGTTGCAATGGAACGTTCTATTGGCTTTCACTTCTTGTAAATATACGTTCTTTGCTTTTAGGGAAGGCGTTAGCTATTTTCCGTTGAAAATAGTTGGCAACACTGATAGCAACGCTTGTCTCGGTCACGTGATACGTTACCGCTAAAAAATAAACCCACAAGCTAGCAAAATGAGCTCGTGTAGCGTTCTGAGGTTACTATGTGAATTGAGATTCATATAGTGAAGACTGACTATTTAGTGGAATGAGTTGGGTGCTGTATGCTCTGTTTATGTACCGTTAGTATTTATTATATTTCAATCTTAGAGATCATAGTTTGAATGTGTGTCCAAGTTCAATGCTGTGGGGTCCTGTAATACAGCTCTCTGGGAAAGAGAACGACAGGCCAGTATGCCGCGGTATACATGATGCCCGTAGTGTTTATTTGTTAGATACACTAGGTTAGGAGTGAGCGCCACTCTGTGTATGTTTTGTTTTAGTATTTATTTATAACTACTAAGTTATAAATAACTAAAGTAGTTATTATTATTATTATTATTATTTAGGTGCCGAATGCACCGAAGATTTCGGTTTTCTTTTCACCTTTTTCTTTGAGTAGGTTTAGGTTTAGCGTAAGTATTGTTTTGTTATATTCTGTTCTTTTCTTTGGCGCCACTGTTTGGTTCTCTTCCCTTTTATGTGTTGATTTATTTACATCTTTAAACATTGTACATAGCGCACCCCTTATTACCCATTTACTTGTGGCTTCGGCTTTGTGACAATAAAAATCCAGTTTGTTTCTAAGTTGAGTCTGTCATGGTTTCTTTTCCACCTTACTCCGTCATCAGCAGTAATAATAAAATAAGTGTTGCATAACATTTTCTAGACTTTAAAAAGACCGTAACAGTTGTATTTATCCACCACACCTTAAAGCAGTGGTTTTCAAACCCTGGGTCAAAATGGGTCGCCAGTGATTTAAAAAAAAAATTCCATTTTCTAATAAAATTAATATTAATAATAATGAAACAACGAAACAAACGGAATGCTTCTCCTCACATGTGTGTTGCCCTCTTGTCCTGCTAACCGGCTTGGGACCAGATTATGCATTACCCTTCTCATTAATATACACAAAACACGCACTCGTTCGCTCCATCCGCAACACACACACACACACACGTTCGCTCAATCGGCAGCAACACACAAACACTCGTCGATCCTTCCTGGCTGTCAAAATTACTTGAATGACGTTCGAATATTCCCTCTAAATAAAACACACATATTCGAACTATTCAAACATCTGGTTGTGCATTTTGTCAATGACACGCATTACGTCAATAGCAGGACAAATTATTACAAAGAGACATAACTACTCGCACTCACAGGCTCTTTCTCTCTCTCGCCCTCACCTCACGCTCTCTGCGGTTTAAATGAATACAATAAACAAATGTTGAGTGACGATCAAGAAACAGAGAAAAAGAGTGACGATTTTGCGCAAGAAATTTAAGGTCGCGACTCTTGTCCCAAATATAGCAGGCTTCATTCAGTGATTGAAACAAATAATATTAACATTAATTGAAGTTTTACAGTAGCTAGAACCGACATTGAACGCTCCGAGCGAGCTGTGCTGTGGTGAACATGGAACTTTTCCTTGACATGAAACGGTAAATAATCAAACCAGTGGAAGCCTGCAGTGCGTGAAACTGTACATCTGTAAATCTAACCTTACCTACCTTATTCATGCAATAAATAAGAATAAGAAATAAAATAAAAACTTTCAGCAGTGCTGTGCCAGTGCGACTCCGGTGACCTGGCAGCGCGCCCACTCGCAAACCAGACAGCGCGCCTCTGATACCGCGGGCGTGTTTTTGGTTTTTCCACATTCGAATATTAATTTTCACCTTCGAAATTCTTTTTTTTAAAAACGATTCGAATATATATTCGAATTTAAAATATTAGTACAATTCGTACCATTCAGCGTAAGCACCGCTCTACTGTGACGTTTCCAAGCACATTTTTGCGCATGTGAAAAAGATGATTTTTTCCTGTCGATATTGCAAACGTGAGTGAAGTTGCTACAAAGCCTATCAAATACATCGCGAATGTAGAGTTCTGTGAGCATAATGCCCCTTTTAGTTTCGCTTTAAATTATTTTGTTTAGGCTTGTTTATAGTTATTTTTTATAATTCTTGTTCTGTATATAATGAATATTACATTTAAAGAGTTTGTTGTGGAATATGTTGTGTATTTTTTAAGCATGCAGCAAACGGTTATTACTTGGTTAAAATTCCTGACATAGCTTGATCAAATTATTTCAGAATCGACTTTGCGTTGCAATCGCGTCAAGGATTAGCAAGTGCATGTGTATCATTGGTTAAAATAAGTGCTGAGATTTTTTTCTGCGCACAAGCCTATATGGGTCGCGTCAAAAAAAGAAAGAAAAAAAGGGTCCCTCTTTAAAAAGTTTGAAAACCACACTGCCTTAAAGGCCGGTCCGTGAAAATATTGTCTGATATTAAACCGGTCCGTGGCGCAAAAAAGGTTGGGGACCGCTGAGCTACAGGAATGTGTGAGCTCTGTCGTCGTCAGCAGTGGTGGAAAGTAACTAATTACAAATACTTTCGTTACAGTACTTGAGTAGATTTTTTGATTTTTTCTACTTTCTTGAGTATAATTAAATTGTTGTACTTTTACTCTTAGACGGTGGGCCGAGGGTCCGTATCTGCTTTACTTTTCGAAATGGATGATCCCCATGGAGGGAGAACCTGGATTTGTAAAGTTGGGACGGTTGTTTTATTCTTAACGATATGAAAAGTTTTGCCACTCCCATTTATTGCACATTTTCCCCCGAAATCATAATTCACGACCGTAAATATGCAGGCAAACGCGGTTGCCTACTATAGCAGTTGAGCCAATAGCGTGGCAAGATACTGACATAGGATTATTATTAACCAATCAGATGTAGCTTATTTGGAACAGCTGTCACTCGATTCAGCTGTCAGACACGAGCAGCATCTGCGGCGGCATTACCAAGGACATTGGTTTGTGATTGTAAGTATTCATTTAATTAGAATATGATATCTATAAAAAAATGTTTGTTTTGTATACTGTGTTTTTCAAACGTATGTAAGCGTCTCGTTAGTGTCCTTTTAAGTAGGGTACGTTCAGCTGGCTAACTAGCAGTAGCTAGCATGTCTAACGTTAGGTCACAGCTCTGAACCAAAACTACGACATTACAAGTAGATTAATGCATCCTTCATATTAATTCTAAAATCTAAACCAAGCTAATATATATATATATATATATATATATATCATAGATAGGCCAATATATTCATTTTAATTCCAAGATTTAAACCAAGTTAATCTCCTGCATACGATCGCAAGAGATCGTATGATACATATTTGAGATTACCTTGGTTTAGAAATTTGGAATTAAAATGAATGTTTGTGTCGTTTTAAGTAGAGTAGGTTCAGCTGGCCAACTAGCAGTAGCTAGCATCATGCGATTACATATTTGATTTGGTGTACATTTTAAATACTTAATTCTAACGGTAACACTTCGTCCAACTCACATAGGCTACAGCTCCACTGTATGTCCGCGGATAATTACCTCAGACTGTTTTGCAAACGTTCGCCAAAAACTCAAGGTAAATATGAACCTCTTGATGATTAAGACATATTTAATTATCAGTTACATTCTGACATAACATTACAGGGTCAGCAAACAGACAATATTAGAACCAGAGAGCTAAGAGCTCAAGGAGAACGGCATGTAACAGAAATAAGAGTATACTATTAAAGAACATAGGCTATCAAAACAGAGCAGAGTTATAATGTACATAAACATCATACAGATTTAATTCTGCAGGAGTAGCCAACACACAAACACACAAACAAACACACACACACACACCCACCCACACCCCTCCCCACATGTGTATTTACATAACCATAGTCCTAGTCATCTTCAAGTGACTTATTGTCACAGTTTACACACTGACAGAGGTTTGTACACGACAGGTCATGCAGTTTACATGTGCATCTACCCTTAACACAATTTGTTTTTTTACATGAGCAGTGCACAAGTTCCAGTATGGCCTCTGGAGCTGGCGGAAGTGTCATCCAGTCCACTCCGTAGAAATCCCCTACCATCTTCCAGCCATGGTTTACAGGAGGAGGAATGTCTGGCATGCACTCAAGACTCCTTCTGTGTACTGCAGCCTGATAGCTTGCCCGCTGGATGTGTTTATGCAAGGAGTCTTTGTTTGGAGGTAAGTCTCTCTCAGAACATTTACCTGATTTGAACAGTTTAGCCCTCGCAATATTGACATCTTGGCAGTCCTTCTGGTCATATAGGTCACACGTGTAAGCTTCCAGAGCCTCGCATAGTTTTGGTGATGGGGTGAAACTTGTTCCTAGTTCTCTAAACATAGTTATGTATTCTGTTTTTGAGCTTAGTTTTTTATATGCTTTTACTTTCCCAACCTTATGTAGAGCGCTCACAGTGTCACATCCAGAAAAGGCATGCAGACCGACAAGGGCATCACATTTGTCTTCGCCAAGATGGGCATGTAGCTTGGTAATGTCAGTAATGTGTGTGTCTCTCCCCTTGGCAGTATGGAAATGGAGGTGGCCATCAATGTGGCTACAGAAAGCTAGAGCCAGCACAAAGACATCGGTGTCTGGGCTCTTGATTACCAGGTCATGGCTGTGTTTGGCTGCATGGACCGCGTGCAGTATCATTCTGGTGTCTGCCTCCTCTTGACTTGTCTCTAGGTCTTTGAGTTCCAGTATCTCAAGGTCAGTATAGCTCACATTCATCTTAATTGCATGACACTTGCTTCCATGTGCAACAATGACGGTTATATTGTCAATTATGTTCTTTGCAGATGAACTCCAATGTTGGAAGAAATACTCCAGTAAGTTTTCTTTATTTTGGCCACATGCCAGGAATTTTTTCCACTGCTTTGGTGTTTTTTGGTCATCTCCATATATTTTGACTTTTTGGTAGCCCTGTTCTGTGCGCCGACAACGCTCGGCATTTTTGATGCTCAGGTCGCTGTATGTGTCACATACAAAATGAAGCTCTGTTGACTTGGTTGCCTTAGCTGAGTGAACTAATGTCCTCAGTACATGATCCGCATACAACCCAAATGTTGGCTGTGGCTTTAGTTGTTGCACCAGAGCCATAGCATCCCAAATCCAAACTGAGCCATCAGGAATGTCACTCACTGTTGCAGGCGGGTTGATCTCATCGAGCAAGATGTGCATCAGCTTAGCTTTGTTGGTTTTGACCAGAGACCCATCAAAGTTAGAAATTGACTGAGGAAAAGGACCCAAACTGTAAGTGAGCATTTCATCGATGTTAATTTGCCTAACACTGCCCACAACAATTAGCCTTGCAAACAAGTTGCGATGTGATGTTAGTGTGATTTCTTTTCCTCTAATTTTTGTGACTGTACTTTTGCCAGTGTCTTTGAATGTTTTAATTTTCATTTTCTTTATAGGGTCATGGAATGATGCTTCGCCATTGACGATCCTTTTTTCACAGAATTCAGTGAGTGCCATTACACCTCTTTGTTTAGCCCCTAGTAAATCTGTGGCAACATTTTCTGATGCCTGTTGGCCAGAAGAGATGTGACAAAGAGACTCTCCATCCAGCAATGGGTCAAAAGGATTAACCATATTTTGGATAGTGGCCACAATGTTCATCACATCAGCCTGATCTCTCTGTATTCGGGTGTTGTCTAGCTCGGAGTTAAGATGTCCTACCGGGCACTTTCCTGCCATTGTTTTGCATTCAAAAGTGATTGCTGCCCGCTCATGTTGTGTTAGGGTCCAGCGGTGAACTGCACCCTTGTTCAGAGAGAACCCACTGATGCCTCCCTTTGTCTTTGAGTCACGATTGGCTGTTTGCTCAATGACTTGATCACATGCAGTGCCGGCGAAACCATGACTTTGATGTTTTTGTGCCACAAAGTCACCTGAAAGAAGCTGCTGGTGTGCTGAAGGGTGTGTGTCTTCCAGGTTGGTCATTTCAGCCCAATATGCCGTCAAATACCTGGCATAATTTACTTTGTCACAGGCAAAAAACCAGGGCAGCATACTTTGCACAGTGGACAAATGGAGAGCCCAGTTCCCCTCTCTTGTTGCCCTGATGAAAAGAAGCAAATCTTCCATCATGTCAAGGTATGTGCTCCAAAATGCGAATGTGTGGTTACAGTTGTTTTTCACCACAAATTCTTCATAACCTTGCAATAATTGCTGAAATGTGTCTGATGTTAGCATGACCTTGAACTCTTCACAGGGAAAACAATCCTGCATATCTGTTGTTACTTTTAAAGCAGCTGCATTTTGTTCTTGTGTCAGTGTGTCCAAGTATGCCCACCAGCGCAGTTTCTGGAGTGCTTCCATCAGGAGTTTGTGAGCCCGTATGCTCCTGTTGTAGTGATGGCCGGAGATCACTCCATCGATTGAGCCTGCTGCCACCAGGTCAGACTCGATCAATATGTCCTGAAAGCCAGCATCACCGTACAACTTTCCTATGCATGAAAGATATGCCATTGCTGTGTGGAACTCTCCCATCCTCACTACAATTCTCTCAGAGTAAGAATTTGTTTGCCAACGGATCTCTTGGGCCTTGGCATATATGGCTTGATCCATAACTAAAACCACTTCTTTTTGTTTCAAGCTGTCAGCAATGGCAATGGAGCGGCTCAGGATGGTGTAGACAGTGTTGAGATCAGTTGGGCTGGCGTCAATCACTGGCAGGTAGCCAACATATGTAGATGGCAGGACTGTGTCTTCCTTTAACATGATATTAAACCCTGTCCATCCAGGAAGGACTTTGCCCTGGGCCTCAGGTACTTTCAGTAAAAAGAATGCAGCATCAATTCTTCTACCGGTAGTTTGGGCATATCTGTATTGGTCCTGCTGGAGATCTATCTTCAATGCAAAATTATGTGGACCAGACCGCTTTCCTCTTGTGTAGGTTGAAAGATTCAGTGGAGGAGGATGAACAGACCGTTCTCGTGTTCTCTGTCTGGGTAATGTGTCTGGTAAGGATGCTGTATAACTGTTTATGGCCCTTTGAATTATTATACCATTGGTGTTATGTGTTGTCCCTTTACCTGAAAGAGTTTCCTCTCCAAAGTCATTATTATCCCAGACAAGAGTCACAGGCACTTCAGCACTGATGTTTTCAGGGATGTATATTTCTCCTCTCTCCATTTGTAGGTGAGCAAGGGCAGTATCATGCTCAAGGACCTGGGAATTGGATGAGCAGTGACCCAGACCATTTAACAACCCTATAAGCTGTGCAGAGCCAGTCATATGCCGAACTGCCATTGCAAGTGAGCACTGTTTTGGCATGAGCCACCGTCCTCTGGTTGCCAAGGTAATAATGTCCTGACAAGTGGACACTATCTTTCTGCTGTCCTCTGAAGTGACACCAACACGTTCATCTGATGGTTGTAATGACATTCCTGATGTCCATGCAATAAAGTTAAAAAGTTGGTGAGGCACTACACTCAGGGCATTTTCCAGTGTGAGGTTACCTGCTGTTGGAGGCCATGGAAGCTTTGGTGATATTTTTGATGTCTTTTGAATGATTTCTTTGAGTATCATTGCTGCATGATATAACACCCGAGAATCATTTGTGTTGATGGTGGTATTTTCAATAGCTTCTTGGCTTGTCATTTCTCCTTCACTTTCTTCAGATGAGGAGGAAGCAGAGGAGACAGCAACTTCATGCACAATCTCGTCAGCTGACAGATTGTCCACATATACAAGATAGGTTGTGGATGCCTTCAGGAATTTCAAGAAGGGATGAGACTTTTGAAGTCTTGCTTTAAGTGAATGTGCCTTATAAGCTGCAATGTTCACTCCCTCTGTTTCTTCCACAGTTTTTTTGAATAGCAAATTCAGCTTTGAGAGTCGAAGCACTTCACGGTGTTTTAAAAGCCTCTCCTCAATGACTGTTTTGCAGAAGTGCTTGTATCCATTTTCATATATGTTTGCTTCTGTTCTCTCATTTTTTTGTGTGCTCAGGTACCGGGTATAATCTCGATAGCAGGTGAAGTGATACTGTGCTTCACTTGCCACCAAGTCCCTGTCTTGGATATGGAGAAGAAGAGACTCATCCCTTCTCCCTTCAGCGGCGATAAGCAATTTCCCGGCATGGAGTGTTTCACACTGTGTTAGTTTTTCTTTTACCCTTTTCCTGCTGTGTGTCTGAACCTTGTACTTCTCATGTTTGCAAATAATGCATTGTACTGGAAGCAGGTGTGGGGCCCGCTTGGACGTGTAGAGATCACGGGCATTAGACCTCAGAGCCCGTGTTTTTATTGGAGTTGCCTCACCATCCTCTGCCTCTACCACTAAAAAAAGTGCAAAACAATAGATTGAGGTTCTGTACCCTTCCCCACATCACTGATTAAAGAAAAATGATTTGTAACTTTCAGCACGGGGAAAACTCATGCTCCTATTGGTTTCACCTGTTCCCTTAACATGGTATTAAACCAGTTTCACAACGTTCAGGTGTTTGGCCTTGTTGATATTAATACTGCCATAATTGGAAGGGTACATTTTTGCAGGATGTTTTTATTATATTACTGTTAATACACTGCATATATCTATATTATTTGTACTATTATATTGTTACTACACTGCACATAACTGTACGTGTTTGTTCATACTGCATCCATATCTATTATACTCTTATAAAGCTACTACTAATACATTGCACATTATTTATTTTATATTACTGTAAAACATTCTTTCTTAAATGTATACTACTGTCTACAGTACACTGTACCGACTGTCTTATACTGCGCCACCTATCTATACAATATAATACTGCACTGTAATATACTGCGCCGCCTGTCTATACAATATAATACTGCACTTTATGTCTTTTACTGCACCTCCTGTCTACAATATAATACCAACCTTCATTTGCAGTTTCTTCAACTAATACTGCCTTCTCTCTTCTCCTTTGTGCTCGTTCTATCTTCGTGATATTTGTGAAATGGCTGTAGCACTCCCTGTGGTAGCCAATGTTAGCTGGTTTGACTAACTGGTTTGTAGGTTCCTGGCTTTGTAACTTGTATGCCTGTACTGCCTCTTCTGCTATAAGACTTTCTCTGCATTCAAGGTCTTTCCACAGAAAAACAGATTTAATAAACTTCTCCCAACTTATGTCTGTGAAGGGAATAGTGGGTCCATTTCCGTCACATATATGCATGCAGCACTTCATGTTTTTGCCATTTCTTCCACAGTAAAAATGTGCGGGAAAAAGAGTATTGTCTGACTCGTTTTTATTATAGACATAATAAACACACAGACGCCCAGTTGTCCACTGGAACGTACGTCAACGTTCCCGCCATATTGCGGAGGGCAACTTTCCGATAACTTTCATTGAGAAAAATGTGTTTCGGTGTGCTGCTTGGCTGCAAATCCCCACACAATTGAAAACAGGTCTCGAGGAATTACCTTTCACAAGCAATAATTTGTTCCTTGGCAAATCGTTTTGGCTGAGGGCAAAGTGAAGTTTCATAACTTTATATTTAGGCTATTTTAACGTTTACCCCTCTGTATATGTCTAGTTTTTATGATGTTGTGTTTCCAAGCAATACCATGGATCAAATGTGTGAAATCAGAACGGTATATTTATTAAAGATTACAAAGAAATGACAGGACATCGTATGATAAAAGATGGTTAACAAAGTTACATAAAATAAAAACAGTGAGATTGCATAAAGTTACCTCTACATGCACCTTTGTGTCAAACTGAATATGTAGCATAAGTGGACAAAATAAGTTGTTCAATCTTTCCTGGGTTAAAATCACTCCTCGAAAAGATGTGCACAGACAGCAACTTCATATCATCGCGCCAGTGTGTTGACAAACGCGTCACCAACATCGACACTTTCCTACGCACGCTATTGGATGAAGGCAACAAATACGTCATGCGTGTCGGACCCCACACGTAGCCGCCTGCTCTATTCGCCGGGAAAATAACCTTGAGAAAGTTACCGATATTATAGTAATGTGCAAAGTACGTGAGTGGCAACAATTTTTATTTGCTTTGTTGAAAAGTGTAGTGGCTATATATAAAAAACTGGGTTATCCATCCCCACAGATCGTCTGAAAACACGAAATCTCCCCTCGGCCCACCGTCTATCTTACTTGAGTGAAATAAAAATAAAGTATTCAACTTCTCTACATTTATTTTTCACCAAAAGTACAAAGTACTTTGACAAAGGTGCCGACGGAGCAACAGGGCAAGCTGACATTTGACATACACTTTTCAAACTACTGCGGTGGAGCCTCTGCGCTTCAGCCAATGACAGACAGAACTGAAGCAGTTCAGCCAATAACAGACAGGTCTGACTCGGGTGCAAAACCAAACAAAACCTCCAGTTCGGCGGGGGGACGGGGCGTTCAAACCCCGCATAAGATTGCATGATTTATCTGTCAATCAGATGCATGTCAAAGTGTAGTTCGTTCATATAGCAACAGTGGTGGGCTCCCAGTACATTTTCGGTAGGCTATTGTTTATTTTTTTTCATACCTTTTTTTTTTATCGGACCTTTCACTTAACCTTCTTTGCTTTCAATTATGAAATGATTCAAATAAAAACAATCAAATGATCTTACTTGGACTTACTTTTCAAAATTAGTAATAAAAAATTTGCTCTTGCCAACAGAGAAAGCTAGTAGTCTATATGTGGAGCACTTTTATCATGGATGGATGCACTTTTTTGGGCTTCAAATTTTCTCCAGTCATTCACTGCAATTATAAAGCTTGGAAGAGCCAGGCCATTTTTTAATATAACTCTGATTGTATTCGACTGAAAGCAGAAAGTCATATCTTCTAGGATGACTTGAGGGAGAGTAAATCATGGGCTAATTTTCATTTTTGGTGAACTATCCCTTTAAAGACATGCATCATTCTTCTGAAAATACCTGATAGTTTGATGAACACAGATATATTATAGCTATAATGTGTTTGTCTTCATGTTTCATCAGTCAAAACATCACTATTTGCATGTTATTATATCCATATAAGGCATTTCCTGAAATGTGTAAGTTTAATACTTCTATGCATCAGTACTGGGCCTTCAGTATGAATGAAACAGATGACATGAGAGTGTTTAGCGCTCCATTTCGCTATCATCTCCCCATTTTGGGTAAAAATAGAAAAATACTAAAGTACTTTGTAACGTAGTTACTTGAGTAGTTTTTAAGAAAACTACTTATTTACTCTTACTTGAGTCATATTATATTTCAGTACTTCTACTTGTACGCAAGTAAATTATTACTTAAGTAGCAATACTTTTAATTAAGTACAATTTGTCAGTACTCTTTCCACCACTGGTCGTCAGTTTCTCAATCGATCGTTTTTCCTTCTCCCTTTTTGCTAAGGCAACGTCTGTGAGTATTTATTATTGTTTAACATTAGGATATTGCTTATTTTAATTTTGTGAGATTACTGAGAAAGCTAAGTTAGCTTTATTGCTGCTGGTTGTTTTTTACTAGCTCGATTGTGTTTATAGGCTACACTGCTATGTTAGTTAAGCTGTGCTATTTACACTGTTACTGTGTGTCTGGGTTTGATTAATAATATTTATATCTCACTGTATTGCAGTTTCACAAAATTCCCAGTAAATTCACGGAAATGAATCAGCTGTGTCCTGGAGTTATTGGGAGTGTTTAAGCTGAATGGAACATAGTCCATGACCGCAAATAATGACTTGATTGTGTGTTTACTACCTAACTGTGGCCTATGGCCGCTAACAAATCAACTTATTCCCTCTCTGAGTTATTATTTTTCACAACATAGTGTGAGACCACCATTATTATTGTAACACAATATAATCCGACAATCTCTGCCTACGGTTTACCAATCACAACTGACTGGGTCATTTGACCAATCGCCGCAGATTTGCATCACACAAAGGAGGTGTTTGGGAAAATGAATCATCGAACGAATCATTTGGGAGTCGTTGAGCAAATCAGGTAAAAATAAATGCATATTATAAGACTAGTGTTTTTTGTCCTTGCATGCATGTGAAACTGTTTTTGGAACTCCCAAAACAAAAATAGGAACATTTCAAATGCTATGATAGGGGCTCTTTAAAGGTGCATAACGCAGGTCTCTGAGTTTTTGCAGAACTACACCCCCTCTGGCGACAAGCGAAACTGCAACCAGAGGTGTGCACGCTCATGGAGCACACGCACGCTTGCACGAGAACGAGCTGTTCATAACCAAAGAAGCATCAGCCGCACAAATCTTTTGTTCACAGTCATAATGTCTTCTTCAGAGGTTATAAAGTTATAAATCTGCAAGTCATTTTACATATATGAAAGGAAAGGCATTTGAGTAAATTACACACTTATGTGTGAGGGGAAAACGGGAAGAAAACAGAAGAAGAAAACAGTTTTTGTGTCCATTTATCTCCATGTTGAACTGTTTTATGCGTTTACTGTATCCACTTAGGATTGTATTATTATGGAAACACGTTCATGAACAATATAAGTTATTAATTTGTAAAAGCTTAAAATAATAATCATACCATACACAGTTGGTCAACAAAGTACACTCAAATGTCTCCAGGTAATAAACAATCAAATGGCACTATATCCGCTTTCATAACAAGTAGTTATAGGAACTTAGTTATAGGAACTGTCCACTTCTAAACAGTTCTAAGAACTACTCTCCCCCAAACTCGGTTTTGCTGTTTGCGTTCGCACTGGCCGCCAGTGGCCAGAACCGATGAGTAAGGGAGTGACGCGAGCACGGCGGCGGGGGCGCCACATACAACAACAACAAACCAGCATGGAAGGGGCGTAGGAACCGGGGGGGACGTGTCCCCCCCCAATATTGGAGACAGACGCATTTGTCCCACCCAAAAATGACACCGCGGAAGACAAAAATATTTGCCAACTCTCACGCATTGGCCGTGAGACACACGTATTTGATTGGTTTCACTATCCAAAGGTCGAGAGCGCATTATTGTAGCGCGAAAGTACATTAATATAATGCGCGAGCGTGAATCTCTCTGCTCGCGTGCGGAATATGATGTGCCGAGCGCGAATCTCCCACGCGCTCTCAGATACACTTCTCTTGTAGGAATTCTCTCTCTGGGCTCGCTCAGAGAATATGCCTGCACTTAAAACGTGTTCAGTGCAATCGCGAATCTCTCCTCTTCCCCAGTTAACAATTTTAGGTTATAAGAACGTTCAATTCTCCCTTTATATAAATGTTGTATTAACGTTCTTGCTTGGTTATAAGAACGTTATTCAAACGTTCAATTCTCCCATTAGGATAAACGCTCTCTTAATGTTTTTCTAAGATATAATGAAAAACGTTTTATTCACTTATTAAAACCTTTATATATATATATATATATATATATATATATATATATATATATATATATATATATATATATATATATATCCAGATAGCACAAGTTTCTTTGATGTCATATTTACATCTGGAAGACGTATTTTTAAGAGTGTTTGCTCATCTGCAATACGTCTATAGGACGTTTCTGTCAGATGTCAAATAGACGTTTATAAGATGTCAGTTTAACGTGCATTCTAAATCATTACATCTTAAAGACATCTTCTAAACATCTATTTGACATCTGACAGAAACGTCCTATAGACGTATTGTAGATGAGCAAACACTCTTTAAAATACGTCTTCCAGATGTAAATATAACATCAAAGAGACTTGTGCTATCTGGGATATAGGCTATAACAAGGTATCCATAGAAGAACCTAAAACAAGAACTTTCAGATTTTAAAATGAAGACAAAAAATATATAGAAAGATAATTTTAAAAAAGACCCATGAATCATGTCTAATATGTAGTCCACTGAAGTCGAGTTGAATTGAACCCAAATAGTTTATTCCAATAAACCGATTTGGGTTGAAGTGACAATATGATGCAGAAAATATGATGCAGAAAAAATTTGATGCAGATATCTAAATCAGAGAATTCATAGGTTCGTCGATTGGCGGGTGGATTATTTATTTTCAACAGTGGATTTGGATGACTCAAAGTGCACCAGATTAATGAATTTAGCTTTAAAATGTACAAAATTTTCTTCCGGGGGTGCATGCCCCGGACCCCCCTAGAGGTGGCCTACATCCACACAAATACTGTGGGAATAACAGCCTATGGTCTGTCAAAAATAATATTCTAATTATCTTATAAATAAATACATGATCAGGATTTCGTGTCTTCCTCCTCGTTTTGAGCCAAGAAAAACCCCTCCGTATTGTCATTGGGGACTGAGCCTCCCTAAAATTAAAATCTTAAAATCACCCCTGGTCCCCCCCCAATGTTAAACTCATTCCTACGCCCCGGAAGAGGCTATCGCAATGTTCCCGTTCTGCCTACCGGGACCTTAACGGAGTACGAACGGCGGCGTTTAAAGACTATGGTGGAAAGTCTAAAGTAATTTGATGGAAGAAGATAGAAGAGCAGAACGCAGGCAAAGGACGTTAGCAAAGAACACAAGGCTACCGGTAGGCCATACACAAAAACATAGTTAGCATCTTTTATGGGACATGTTTTATGTTTTATGTTGTACTATTCTTCCGAAGACAATTCCTAGTTTATGAACCTGTTCACTGACAATGGTAACGTAGTCAAATCAATTCTGATTGTACATTTATCTAGCTTAGGCTAAAGCATTACACATTTTACGCATCGTCATTTGTTGTCATAGATTTGCCGCATCAGACATTAGAGACTGGGGTATATCTTACCGTTTTATCAAGAAAACAGCCAACTGAGGATCCCGTTTGAGCCCTAGAGCAGACCGGAGATCTATCCATTTGTTGAAAGCCTTCCCGATGCTGACTCTCGTCTCGTCTTATTCCGACGCCTGACTCCAATTTGGCCCTTTTGGTCAATAACTAGACAAAAGTTTTCTTTTCTTTGTCTTACGTGGAGTTTGCGTTGGGGTTTGGAATGAACTACAAGCCGGTCTCTTTGAATCCATCTTCTACTTTTGTGGAAAGTTGACTAAAGTTTTGTCGCTCGAGTTGTCTTCGCTGATACGGAGAATGGCGGCTAACAATAACAAACCTCCGAGACATCGCCTGGTGAGCGTGAACGCGCATGACGTCACCCCCAGTCTCAGATTCGAGCCCGAATCCCTCTTATTTATTTTACTGTATAGAGGCAATCTCAGTGATCAGAGAAGGGCTCATTCAGCCCATCAGGCAATTGTTTACGCATGTATGGGTTAAAAAACGGGTATTTTTAACATGAAATGTTGCGCAATGCACCTTTAAATGCCGATCCCAATGCATCTTTTTGTTTTGTATATTAAAATGACCAACAATTAGTACTTTATCTGCAGCCAGTACTAACTCTGATAGAAAGTCAGCTGTATACAGTAGCCAGCACCAATCTCAAATGCGATTTATCATTTACACTATTGTTACATTAAGCACCAAGACTTCAAACGAATTGTATTTGAAGCTAGACTTCTTAGTAATTCTGAAATCCCTATGCCTGTCATTCAAGGTTCATGTATAAAACAGTAATCTTGGGGGGCGTGGACTCATTTACATTAATCTTAATAAAACACAGGGTTGGCACAAACTAAAATGAAACATACCTGGCCTGGCTAGCCACCTAAACCGGCTTCTTGGTATAGGCCCCTGGTTAAAGACATAACATTAAATATATAACAGAGATAAAGTTATTGCAGTCGTATTGCATGCAATGTTTTTGTCTGTCTTTTTTCATTGGGGGCCCCGAAATTGCAAAGAACATCAATGCTTTCAGAAGATCACCAGGTTGACCAAAACATAAGCCTATTTTAACACTTTATAATTCATTTTTTCCCTTGAGCATGAGGAAAATAATCCCATCCTCACAAACTACTAAAAAAATATTGCAATTATAAGTCATAGGAGCAGATTCCTAAAATGAAACTCATACTCCACAAGTTCATATCAATATATATATATATTTTAAAGTCTATGTATAACTAAAATATGTAATGCATCTTCAACATAACCATGAAGAAAAACAGAAAATTAAGCTAAATTAATACCTCCATAGGCATTTTCACTCTCAACTCTAAAAGTACAATTAAAATCATAGTGAAAATAACAATAAATTATGACAAAACAATGGTATTTATTCAAAGATATACATGGAACATCATGCTACAGGACTTTAGGTCACAATTATCAATAATGACCAAAAGCATGATGTGCAATTACTGATGTCAAACCTATTGTCATAAATGAACATGCACACAAATATAGTGCTGGTCTGCAATCAGATGTGTACTAGTACTGATATCTTGACAACAATTAAATACAATTCTTCACCTTTGTGTGGCCTTTGCATGACTTTTGACAAGGTCTCAAATCACATCCAAATTTCACATTAAAATGTACAAAGCTGCATTTAGAGATTGACTACATACAGAGTAAAACACTACATTAAAATGGATTAATGTTAATTCTGCAAGCAAATGTGTAAGTGAACATTGATCTAACCAACTCTATATTAACAACCTGCAGCCATGTGCCTAACAACTCTGCTCCTACCAGACTCAATCCATTTATCCAGAAACTTCCAAGACCTTACAAAGTGGGGAGTGAATTAAAATGCTCGTTAAGTAAAAAAAAAAAAAATCATGTAAAACCAAATTTTAAAACTGCTCCTAACCACCTTCCAAATGAAACATAAAAAGAAATGAGCTGTTAAATGCAATACAAATTTTAATATGAAACAAAATAACCTGCGATAAAAAAAGCAGCAGCAAACTGCAACAGAAAAAAAAAAAAAAAAAACACACGACATCATAGATGACAATACTTGCTGTTTCAATTTTTAACTTCCAACCATGAAAACTAAAACATTTAAAGGCATATGCTTTACACCAAGTTCTTTGGTCCTTCCAATGTTCTTTTACCTTACAGATGGGTGAGCTGGAGCACTGAATAGGTGGCCTATTTACAAAGATCTAGAAGAGGCGAGAATGTGTAGTTTGTAATGACAAAAAAGCTAAAAGCCTTCACATTATAATATAAAGAAAATGGGACCAACAAGTCCATTGTGATTAAGGGAAGAGGTGTTAGAAGGAAAGAACAATAATGCCATGGCATCTTTAAGGTATCCCAAAAGTGTGCACAAACAAAAAAGGATCCTCCGACATATCTGTGACTTAAATTGTCCAGGGTTTCACAAATGCCAGGCATCAGGGACAAAACACTTTTTCAAAATTCTAGCTTTTGCTTAACCCCACAGTAAAACACTAACACAAATTTATTTCACCCCAAACATAGATGTACGAGTTTGTTTATGTAGAGAGTCAACAATAACTGAAACCTCAATTAACTTTCAGATACTTGTGCCAAAAAAAAAAATTCTTTTACTTGTGAGACTTGCTGGATTTGAACGATACTTGTAGAACTTTGTCTCCCAGGCGGTATCCATTCAGGCTGGCAATGGCCATTGCTGCCTCCTCGTAATTTGGCATGGTAACAAAACCAAACCCTTTGCATTTGTTGGTGTTAAAGTCACGGATGACCTTGACGTTGGTGACAGCGCCGAACGGACCAAACATTTGCCACAGGATGCCTTCGTCTGCATCTTGACCCAAATTATAGATGAAGATACACCATCCAGAGGAAGAGCTGCCTGCCACATTCATACCAGAGACGCCACTCATATGGTCAACACTCATGGGTGAAAATCTGTGAAAGCAAGAGATTAATCAGGAGAGCAACTCAAGGACAGGTAAAAGCTTCTCACAAACAGCCATGTATCAAGAACATCCGACACTGTTCGATTATGGAAAAAAAAATATCATAATCACGATTTTTTTAGTCAGTATTGAAATCACTATTATGTAACACGATTAATTCACATGACTTTGGGAAAGTGTTGCATTTATTAAAAAGACACCTTTCAACTATTCTTTAAAAAAAAAATCACAGTTCAAAAATGAACATTTATTGTAGCCTAGTCTTTGAACTATTAAACAGACCTGCAAACTCACAAGTGGTGAAAGAGGTGACATGTTTACAAAGTAATCTGTTAGGGGGTTTGGGGCATCATCCCCCATGAGACAATTTTTATGATTTTAACATGTAAATGAAGCATTCTGGTGCATTCTGACAAGAAAACATTTTGCGTCAAGGCATTTGCTTCAAGTAAAGAAAAAATGTTTTAATGACATAATTATGTTTCTACTTTTTAAATGGCGTCTGTCATAAGTAAATATAATTTATTGAAGCAATATTTATCAACTTTTACATACTTAAATCTGTATTTGTGATTTTTACACCAGGCTGTTATTGACCTTTATAAAGGACAAATTTTTAAACCTTACTAAATATATGCATTCTTTCATGTCAAATTCTTACATTTTATCAAATTCAGTTTTAATAAAAAGGGCTGTTATCAATAAAATTCATTAATTTGCACTGCAAAATTAGAACAGTAATAAATAATTGTATGAGATTGATGTTTAAACAATTTAAAAAAATTCATAAAATCAATGATGCCTTTAAACAATAAACCAATAGGTGGCGGCGGAAAGTGACAATCTTACTAAATGAATCATTGAGTCATTCATTAAAACGATTCGTTCAAAATGCTGAATCATTCAATAACAAAACACAGCGCTTAGTGTTGCTCTTCTTTTGTAACTATTTTCATCGGTGAAATAGAACAAAACTAGTCAATATTGTGCCTAAATTGTAAGGGACTACATATAAACTAGGCTACTTGTTTAATAAACTATAAATTAAATGTAACATTTGCAATTGTCCATTACCAACTGCTGTTTACACAGCAGGCATGAAAATCACTCACCTTTCGGCGAAATTCGCCGTTTTGAAACCAAAATAGGTGACCTACGTGAATCGTGTAGATTCGATGAGAAAATGTTCGGTGGGGGTGGGGGGGTATATTATATGAAGCCATACTGTAGTATAATGTGAGAGAGAAATTAATATTTAAGTCATTAAATTCACGTAAGCTTTTCCCTCCGCTGCGGCTGTCAATCATTCTCCATTCAGCGTTCAAACAGCGCGTCGCGTTCGGTTACGACAGTCAACATGATGAAACTCTCTCTGCTGCGCGCTGTGACTCGTATTGCTTCAAGCGCATCATTCTGCGCTTGGGATGCGCATAAGTGCTTTGTGCCACACTGTGTTGGAGTCTTTCATAATCATATCATAATACTTTTGTGCAATGAAAGATTATTAGTAGCTTTTTTGTTCTGTCCTATCTATCATATGTTAAACAGCTGTGCTATACATTTAAAAAAATGTCTTAATTTTATAATAGACTATAAAATAATAGATCTTTCCGATTTTATCTTGTTTTTCATTAATGTGTTTTACTCTTTTGTGTGTTAAACAGTTATAGAAATTCTACTTGATTTAAAAAAAAAACTGCACTGGTATCAGATCGGTATCAGTCGATACTCAGAATTTTTGGTATTGGATTGGTTCAGAGATTTTTTTAGCGGGACATCCCTAATATTTTCTGGTCGGCTATATATCTAAGTTACCCAGGAGCTCTGTTGACATAGGTTAGCTTGATGAATACAGACGTTGAACACAGCAAGAGAGAACACAACGTTAGCCAGCTAGCTAAAGCTCCGGTTAGTGTTGCTTTCGTCAACGAAAATTATGACTAAATATCGTCGTCAACGAACCTTTATCACGTGACGAAAACGAGACGCAACGTAAATGGTGGTCATGTGACGATGACTATAATTAAATGTATTATGCAATATTGTTGACGAATAAAAACGAGACTAAATGTGGTTTACAAAATAAAAACTATGCTAAAATGTCTCTTCATTTTCGTTGACCAAAACGAGACGAAATGTTATTTAACGTTATTTCGTCTCGTTTACTTGCGTTATTATTACTATGCAGCATCTCTGTTTCCTGTGTGTCACTTCAGGGGCTGCATCAGATCGCACTGCGCAGACAACATCACATCCTCAAGCCCCACTCGCGGCATTATTTAGAAGATGCAGCTGCGTGAGTTACGGCTGTTTCACACATACTCCGTGTATAGTGCATATGCGCTGTGGTGTATATGCAGGAGCAGCACGCACTATTGTGTTTTCACATGTGCTGCATTTGCAGTGCGCAACTGATCTACGGCTGTACCACAATCACAACATTTATTCTCTATTTTTTATTTCAAATCAATATTTCTAGCCTACATCCATTATGTCGCGTTGTTGAGGTACTGTAGATCTCTGCTATGCTGTTATGCACGCACCACTCCTGGAGCGCATTGCCTCCGCGTGCAGTCTGAGCGCTCTAACCTATTAATAATGTTGAAGATTTTATTATTTACAAAACAAGTAATTTAGCCTTATAAGAATACACAATTATTTATTTCTCTGTGTTTGACTTTGGATTTCCTCTGTGCCTGTAACAAGACCTTAAAGGTTGAGGCAGCAGTCAACTCTATTCTAAGATGTCACATGGTACAGGACCTTCACCCATCTATAGGATGTGTTACCTTCTATGGAAGATGATGTATGTATTTAACTCTGAACCCAAAAAGACTCGAGAGCGCCTGTGGGCCGGATGGCCAGTGCGCTCGGCTTTGTTGGAGCGCCGTTCTATGGAACGGAGCGGCGTTCCAGAATAAAGTCTAATTGTTTCTGAATCAAAGATCTCTGCGAAGTTATTTACAGAAAAATTGAAACCACTTCAAATGGCGCCCAACGTGGGGCTGGTTCAGGAGCTGATGATGCTGAACTGCGGGGCTTTGCTGGACGAGGAACACAAACTAAAGGTAAGCAGTTTTGCTTGGGGGTTTGTGTTTTTCGCCCAGACATTTGCTCCTTGCGGTAGGCCCTTTAAAAGCTTCTCCAAATTTAAAGAACTAAAAAATTGAATAGAGGGATCTTTGATTTCCAGAAACAAGTGCATGCATTGTTGTTGATGATGTCGAGTAAATGTAAATGTGTAATAGTGCGGGGGAGCTCCCATTAGTATTTGCGAGTGCTCATATAATTCTGGGTGAATTGTATTATCACTGGTGCTGCTGCAAAAGGTTTTGTCATACGTACGTACGGATGTGAGTTTAATGATAAGGCTATCATTTTCTGATTAAGGATAATCAGTGTTTATGTTTAGAACTTGTTAAGGCTAACAGGTTTAATGACAAGGATGTCATTACTGATTAAGGATCATCAGTTATTTATGTTTACTTGTTAAGGCTAGCAAGTTTAATGACAAGGATGTCATTACTGATAAGGTTATCAGTTACTTATCTGTGTTTCTTATTAAGGATAATAGGATAGCATGTACACAGATAAGGCGTTGTCATAGGTATGACAATGGGCTGCTCAGGAGAGCTAAATTGAATCGCAGAGGTCTGTGATAGTTTAAAGTTGTTTTTCACTGTGTAGGGGAAGTGCATCAGTGGAATATTGTTTGTAAAAACAGTGAGAAACACTGTGAGTAGAACATAGCTCTGTCTGTAGGATCCTGTGTTGTGTGTGTGTCTGATTGTGACTGTGGGTAAAAATAGGTGCGAAGGAATGTGTGTGAGCTTGAGGGACAAGCATGAATAAGTATTAAAAAGTAAAGGAAATAGTGAAAGAAAACAATTGTTTCAAGATATTAATCTTGCAGATTATTGTAGTATGAAATAAGATTAAAGTTATAAAAAATATATTTAATGAATAAATATAATGAAAGATATTAATAGATAAAAGAAAGATAAAGATGCACGTGCTTAATATATTATATCTTATATCTGAAGACGTCAAAAATTTGTATCTCATTATCCCTGAAGACAAAGTGAGAAAAAGTCCCCATTGTAGGATTAAGTTTGTGCTAAGAAGAAAAAATAACTTGTGTGCTAAAAGTGAACAGGATTGGGTGACCAAGTTTCAAAAGTCATAAATAATTTACAGCAATCTTAGAACTGTAGTAAATGGGAATTGTTGAAAATGGGTGAGGAAAATTGTATTCACCATGAGAGATTATTTTAAGCAGCATGCATATAAGAGAAAGATTAAAGGCTGATTTTATGATAAGAAAAAATATTTAATTGGATTATACTAAGATAATTAAAGTTAGATTATTGAAATAGCTTGCTTTCCTGCAAAGAAGAATTGCTTTACTAAAAAACAGAATGGAAGAACTGCGGTTGTCAACCAGTGATTTTTATAAATAACTAGTGAAAAAGAAGGTTAAATCCTTTGGATAATTTTTGGGAATATAGATAAAGAGCTAATAGCTCAAGGACAGTTTGAATTATTATTTGTAAAAGTTCAATTTGATTCATGCAGTTCTCTGAGTGTTCAAATTACAGATGGCTTCAGTGACAGTGTGGAATGGAAGCAACAAGAGGGCAAAGGTCAGAGACACAGAAAGAGAACCTGCAAAGAGAAGAAGAGTGGGTGAGGGGTTTCATCTCCCTCCTGAAGAAACTTTCTGCAAACGCAACATGGAGAAAGACTGAGTAAAGCTGGAAAAGGTGAAACTTTCATTATTTCACTAAAGACTTTTTCCTCAGGACAAAGAGGAAAATCCTGAGATGCAAAGCTGTGGCAAAATGTACCAAAAGCCTGAACTCAGAAGAGGCAGAGAAACAGCAGAGCCTAAATTCCAGTCTGCAACACCAAGAACTTTGAGTGACAGTTGATGACACATGCAGAGCGAGAGCCATGCAGCTTTAAGAGACAGAGATATCTAAAAACAGAGAAACTGACTGACACCCTTCCCGTACGAACAACACAGGTGTGTCAAACTCCAATGACCACTCAACAAGAGACTGCTTCAAATTTAGTTAATTATTAGATTAGCTTTATTCATTCTGATTATTCACTGGTCTCATAAGCACTTCTTTATATTCTCTGCTGCTAATTAACCCTCTCTGCTCTTTCAATACAAGTACAGGTACAAGTCCAGCTCTTTAAGAAAAAGAAAGCTTTCTGAAAGAGAAAAGTGTGTGCTAAAATTATCGAACAATTAAAACGAAGGCTGGATTTGGTATAGTGAGGGCTATTAGATGAAACAAATATAGGGCAAAAAGCATGATATAATTATTATATGGCAAAGAAAAGAAAGACACAAAATGTCAAAGATACGATACTTATTGTTGGCAAAACAATGATACTGGTCACTCCATTTTGTTTGGTAATATTCTAGAGATAGATTGGAGAAAAAGTTACTCCAAAGGTCCAAAATTATTAAATCATAAATACTGTAAAAAACTGGGATAATGAGATGGAAATGTTATTGGCCATGGATCCAAGACTATGAAGAGATCTCCAATTTTCTTCTTAAAACAGCTCATGAGCAAAAACCAATAAGAATAGGAAAAAATCAGAACAACAAATGAGAAAAGAACAAATGCATTTGAAAAAATACAATTGACAGGCCTATTATTCTAAAGTACTTAGGCTATTAGAATTTGTAAAAGGAAAAATGTTTTAACTAAACCCAAAGACACTTCTCAGTGCTGACATTTTTGGGGACATAACTGTGGTGACCTGACTGGACCTTGTGGCAAAATTTAGACCACAACCTGCAAGAATGCTGGCCAGCTCGTATGACAGTGTGTGTGGGAATGACTGAGTATGAATGGAGAGAGAGATAATGTTTGAAGAAAGACTAAGGCAAAGCAATTTCTTTGCCAATACAGCTGTATTGAAACTATAACATGTGGGCCCACAGGGCAAAATTATGCCCAATAAAATAATGACCATGGATGAATTTGGTTAAATGTCCTGGTTGAAACTATAATGGCAATATGAAAAAACAAAGAATGAAAAAGAAAGATGAAAAAGAAAATAAAAATTGAAAAACCAGTGCCACAACTGCGCAGCGCATAACAGATTTGACTTTCTTTCCAACATAACAGATTTGACTTTTTTTACAGCATAACAGATTTGACTTTCTTTCCAACATAACAGATTTGACTTTCTTTGAAGCATAATAACTGACCTTCTTTACAGCATATCAAGAGGAGCTGATCTTTGTAAAAAAAGTATGAAATATTGTCTGATAACCTTTGTCTTGCATCAAAGTGAGTTGAGTGTTATCCAGATGCTTAATAAACAGTGTGCTGATAGTGGAACTCAAGATAAAGAGATAACTGAAGTTGAATTGACTAATTGTAAAAGTACATAGGAAATTTATTATGAGAAAAATGAGAAAAGAAATTTGCAATTATAATGATAAAGAGCTGAACTATATGAAAAACAATAGGAATATATGGATTAAAGCACTGCTGTTAATGAAAGCAGAAAGGACACCACTCAGCCCACATGACCTTCTTACAGGGAACACCAAGAAGGACAATGAGCAAATGATTGAAATTACAAGTTGTTGTCACTAACAAAAATAATTAAGCTTTAATTCACAGATAGCAGCAACTATCCAGGCCGGGTTCTGGGACAAGGCTGAAAAAAATAATAAATAAAAAGAACCATTGACTGTGTTTTGTGTTTCAGAAGAAGCTTGTGCATAGATCAACAGGTGACACTTGACCTCTCGACTTAAAATAAACCAACCGACTTCAGTAACCCCCAAACCAGGAGTGAGGGCATGGGCAAGGACAAGCTGACAATGACCAAAAGTCCATTGCAAAGGCACCATCACCTGGCTAAAGCTGTAAAGATGACAAGACAGCTAACAGAATGATCAAAGCATGAATGGAAAAAAAAACAAACTTGACCAGAAGAGCTGTGCAGAGGAGAAGCTGCACCAGAGATGAGTAAAAACCTCAAACAAAAGTCAACTTCAACCAAATTTTCCTATGATTGAATGTTCAGCCCTTGAATAAAAGTCAGTAACAACTTAATAATAACCCCACCAAAATAGAATAAAATGATTAAAGAGAAAAATATATTAAAGCAACGTAAAAACAATGATAATGACAAGTTAAGAAAATAAACTAAAATAATGATAACAATTAATTTAAGAAATTAATATAGCATAGTGGGAATTAATTAATTCATGAAGAAAAATAAAATAATAGTTTTAACTAAAAAGAACTTTGAAGTAAATCTGAATGGGTATTAAGATGCAATTGACCAATACAAGGATATACAACAGTAGTTTAAGGCTACAATTGAAATTGAAGCAAGTATTAACTTTGGGTATTAACAGATTTTAAAGATTTTAATTTATAAGATTATGAATTGATTCAATGTGCTATTGACTAATTATAAAATTAAATCAAATAGTGTTTATAGAAAGTTTATAGACTTACAGGAAGAAATTGAAACAATAACAAACAGGACCTTCTAAACAATCTAAATTGCACCAGAGGGGGGGTCCAAAAAATAAATAAAGTGTCATTCACATGAAGCATAGATTATTGAACCAACAATACTTTTGAATATTCTTAATCCAGATGCGTAATGGTATTAAACCAGTACGCAGAGGGGGGAGGTTATAATATAATATATAATATTAAAATTAAAATGAAGAAAAATTAAGGCAAGACAAAATTAATTAAGAATAATGATTTTAAATTAAAATGAAGTTAAAATAAAAGGCATTTTTGCAAAGTTTTGTGAAATATTGTGGCAAAAACAAAGTTAAGAAAAGAACAGTGACAAAAATAGGCCATATGTCAGTATCAGAAAGACTATTAAAACATTTGGTAATGGATTATGTGGACATGATATAGATGGGTAAAAGCAATGAAATCAACAGATTTCATTGAGGAGGGTCAGGAACAGAGGAGGGTCAGGAACAGAAATCAAATCTCTAATAGAGAAGTAATCCTTAGATTGGAAGTCTATCAGAAATAACGTCAGATAAAAAGTCAGCTAAACAGAAGTATTGAAGATTAAAAATAAGTTGCATACAAACACAAGGACGTTTTGATAATAAAGAAAAGTTTTAATAATAAGGAAGTTATAATGCTAATGGTTTAAATGGTTGATATAAAAACTTTTAGATTGTTAGAGATACAGAAAAAGAAATGAACATATAAGGAATATGTAAGAGTGCAAAAAGTTGTTCTCTAGAGTTATTTTTCTAATTGTCTAAAGAGTTTATTGAATGACTTTTATGAGGTAAATGTAACATTGCTCTGAAGCTTAGTTAGAGTTTATGAGACATACCGATAATTAGTTTATTCATGATAGTTTATTTAGAAATTAGTAGAAAAGAAGAAAAAGTTTTCAGTTAAGGGAGTCTTGAACTGAAGAGCTACAATGAGAATAGGAAGCAACACGTGAGATTAAAAAGTCAAAATGGTATTTACTGTTTAAATTTGGTAATAAAAATAAACAGAATGGGAAATGAAAAACTTTGACAAAACGCAAAACATAGTGTGATTTATTGAATAGAAAGGTACACTACAATGTTCTGTTCGTTCATCAGCTAAAAATGACTGACTAAAAGAGGGATTCTTTGAATTTAAGAATTGATATTCTTTGATTAAAAAGTGATAAAAATGAGAGAGTTATTTTTACCCAGCCATATTTTGAACTAATAGTCATATGGATCATGCAAAACTAAATAACATAATGAATCAATTAGACAACTATGATAATCAGAGATTTATTATAATTCTTTGTCTGCATTAGGAGAAGAACAATTAGATGAAAAAGTAAAATGACTTATTTTAGGAGATCATTGTTGCAGTTTACTAAATAATATTGTGCACGAAGGAAAAATTTAGCGATTACGATTAAGTTAAAGAAAACTTAAGAGCAGAAGTTAAGGAAAACTTAATATAAAGATGGGAAAATTATGGTTATATTGAAAGTGGGTTATTAATCTGTTGTGTACTTGTATATTAAGATCACTAATTGGAAAATCACGGTTAAGCGAATGGAAATGCGGAAAAAAGATAATGAAAACTAATTTGAGAGGGCAACCAAATTAGTATCTACAACCCCGGATGTTGATTCAAGTACCTCAAGAAGGAGGACGAAGAAGATGATGATGCGTAAAGTGTCTGGGTCGAAAAAGTCTACACTGCAAGAACACTTTTAACAGTATAAGAGGCTTTATGTGTGACATACTCTACATAACTGTGTCAATAACATGCAATGCTGGAACAAGTGTACACACACTTATAACAATGTCTTATTCTTTGTTTAATTTTAATTTTAATTAAGGAGCAGAGAATCTTTTACTTTCTCTATGAAAAGAAAAGCAAAATAACTGAAAGAAATAAAAATGTATGGAGAAAGATGTTTGGTTCTCATGCTCCTCCGGAGTGTGGTGGCTTAATCCAGTAATTGGAAAGGAGAATGGGTGACTCAAATTGAGTCACTAGGTAGCATAACTGAAGGAGCTGGATTTTGAAATTACACTCGGGGAAAAGGATAGTGAAAGTGGGGCTTAGATAAGCCCCAGAGGAGGGAATGTTGAAGATTTTATTATTTACAAAACAAGTAATTTAGCCTTATAAGAATACACAATTATTTATTTCTCTGTGTTTGACTTTGGATTTCCTCTGTGCCTGTAACAAGACCTTAAAGGTTGAGGCAGCAGTCAACTCTATTCTAAGATGTCACATGGTACAGGACCTTCACCCATCTATAGGATGTGTTACCTTCTATGGAAGATGATGTATGTATTTAACTCTGAACCCAAAAAGACTCGAGAGCGCCTGTGGGCCGGATGGCCAGTGCGCTCGGCTTTGTTGGAGCGCCGTTCTATGGAACGGAGCGGCGTTCCAGAATAAAGTCTAATTGTTTCTGAATCAAAGATCTCTGCGAAGTTATTTACAGAAAAATTGAAACCACTTCAATATATGGGTGCGGGAAAAAAAATGTATGTGTGAAACAGGCGTTAGCATAAACGACAACAAACACAGTTAAGTCTGACACAGAGAAAGGGATTCGTCTTTGGGAGAAAAAGAAGAAATGACATTTGGAAAAACTTTCATTTCATCACGTGTGTAGGATAGCCTACTTCTAACATGTTTGTTTGGTAAAATAAATATGTTGTAAATTCATATCAGAGCGTCTTCTGTGTCTGGAATAGATGTATTCTTGAGTCTATAAGGTAACAATAATATAATAAGATGGGTTTTTTTCAAATGGGTTTGGCTAAAATAAAATTTTGGTTTCGTCTACTACTAGGTATACTTATACTATACTGACTGGGTTAAATAGAATTGCATTACTAAAAAGAGACTAAAATGCAATTTTCATTAACTAAAACTAGACTGTCTTTCGTCGACTAAAACTAGACTAAAAAGAGTATGAACGAGACAAAACTAATAAAAACTAAAAGACAGCTTGACACAAGCTTGACTAAACTAAATAAAAGCGCAACAACAAACTTAAAAAACTAAGGAATTAAAAAGGTTCCGCCACAGGATACAACACAATGCTCCTGAAAATTATTATGCTAAACGCTATGGAATCATTTAAATTTTTGATCAGGCGAGTATTTCTCCACTCTACCGTGCAAAAATGACTCAAATGTCAGATTTCTTTTTGATCGGTCGGACAGTAAAACTCTTTCCTTTGAAACTTTTTTTAAAAATCCACTTTTCCCGGACAAGCAGACAATTGTTAATGTCGAGCACTGTGTTCATTCTCAATATTTTTCGTGCTGTAAAGCAAGCGAAACAGATGATCAGGTCACGTGCGCTCGCGCTGCCGTTCGCTTGAACTGAGTCTATGGTCTCACTCCAATCTATATTATATTAGCCAGTTGTTGTTGTTTAGTTTATTGTGCTTGCAATTTAGGACTGTATAGGTTGAGAGTTTGTGGCTTCGGGAGGGGCGGATGTGCGTGTGCGCGAGTCATTCAGAACACAAGACAAAATAAGAGTCTTGCAAAACAGAACATGGCAAAATAAACGTTTTTACTCGATTGTACCATTTTGGTGATCGTTGGGAGCCAAAATCGAAATTCAATTAATTGCACAGCCCTAATCTGACAAAAATTACAATATAGAATGAAGGGCAATATTAAATTTCCTAAAGTATTTTTCTTTCTCACCTGAAGCGCTGTGCCTGGTGGTGAACAGGTCCTCCGAACCGACGGGACTGAGTGTTGTAGAGTTGAGAAAGCAGCTGGGAATTCTTGGTCTGGTTTGGATTGGCAGCAAATTTCACTGTGATTGGTTCAGAGGCACCAGCTGGTTTGGATCCATTAAGATCTTTGATGGCTTCCTCTGCTTCAGACCTCTTATCAAAACGAATGAATGCAACTCCACGTGACAGACCTGATGCAGGTATAAACCCCAAAATAGTTGAGACCCAGACTACATTCAAGATGATAAATTGCAGAATGCAGGACAGAAATCATTACCTGAGGCCTGATCGACCAGTACACGGGAGTTTATGATACGCCCATACTGGGTAAACATGTCCTCTACATCCTTCTGTGTCATGGTCTTGGGTAAACCACTGATGTAAAGGTTGGCATCTTTGATGCTGTCAGAGCTCGGCCGGGCATATGAGACCTGATTTAATGGAGAAATCACATTAAAGACCCCTTCTCCTTGGATGCATTATAAAAATAAATAAGCCATCATATTTGCCCCCATTACTAATGGAACAATGTAGTTCCATTGTACAGCCAAAGCGAAATCTCACATTTTACAAATGAAAAGAAAAAAAAAAGAAAAAAAAAAACTACAATTAAAATCTGTAGTTCATGAAACAGTTTTTGTAGTCTATGCTTCCAACACACAAAAAAGACAACTTTCAATTTGAATTAAACTACAATGCTCAAAGTAAAAAAAAAAAAAAAAAAAAAAAAACTCTGGGACAACGCAGGGCTTCTGTTCGGCACAATCTCATACTCAAGAAATTGACTTAATTTTACCCCTCTATTTCTACACCACAACCTCACAAAAAACCTGAAAGTAGCAGATTGATCATAAATGAACATTAAAATCAAAAAGGTCACTGACTTAAGTATAATTCTGTACCGAATTTAAACCATGCTTGGACAGCCAATCATACAGATTATAAGAACCAAAGTCTAGAGACTTCAAATGTAAAGTAAAAGAAAAAAATGAAAAACAAAAAATTAGGGGGAAAAGAACAATAGTTGAAACATGAAAAAAAAAAAAATCATTCCTTACAGAAAGCAAGCAGGACTCGAACGTTGTCCTTGACTGCTTTTAGTCTAGTTTAACATGGCATCTATAATGTAACATGATACAAAAACACCTCTTAGCACATTACCTTGATAGTTTTAGACTGTAGTCTCAGGCCATTGAGTGTATTGATTGCCCTTTCTGCATCACTAGGGTTAACATAGTTAACAAATCCGTACCCTAAACTGTGGCCTAGAGAAAACAAAAGGGGGAAAAAAACAAAATAAAAATAACAAACGTTCGTCCACATCCTGCAGACTATTCTTTCTGGACAAAAGAAACATAATAAAAGCTAATCTTGTGAATGACAATTGTGAAAGAAAAAGTTACATGTTCATCAAAAACAATTAAAATTTGACATCAGACAAGGAAATGGTTAGGATACAGAAATAAAAGTCAAACATCAAAAACTCTTTATAGAATAGTTTCTAAGAATAAACAAATACCTTCCTTCACACCTCCTTAAAAAAAAAAAAAAAAAAAAATTAGTAGGCATTTATAAACATTTTCAAGTAAATAAAATACAGAATGTATACATTCAACACGTCAACTATACATCACGTTTCTAGGAAATAAAAATAAAAGCTAATGGCAAAGATGCATGAAGATGGCACCACATCGACATCATTTGGCTACTCCAGGTTCTCCACACTGCAACTGGAAATTGATAATTGTCCTCAAACAATAGGAAAACAAAAAAAAAAAATGTACACTGTCCACACAAGACAGGATAGGATGCCCACAGCATTAAAAGAACTGAGAAGTTATAAAAATGTCAAATGAGCTGAGCTTTTTGCAGTCTCACACTAAAAAAAAAAAACCTCTTTACAGAAAAAACAAATGTGCTCTACTCAACACAACTCAACACCAAATCTAATCAAAAGCTAAATGAAATTGAATCAGGCCAGAACCACAATGAATAATTAGTAAATCCTTTTCAAATAGAGAGGGAAAAAAAAAATCAAAAATTGAGCAAAATGTTTTGGAGCATAAATGATACCACAGTAGACAGTGAAATTCTGCCACAAACCATGACCCAAGCTTCAATAAACTGCTCAAAGATCTGTTTTAATATCAACAGTTCTTTAATATTGAAACTCATTCTGTATAGAACTGAACTATGAAAATAAAATATTCCTAAAAAAAAAAAACTGCCTATGTCTACACATACAGATATCACAGAAGAGAAAGCCACAGACTCATTGTGTTGAGCTCAGAGAGACATACCTGCCATCTTGTCTCTTATGAGTTTGGCCGACTCCACCTCGCCAATGCTGCTGAAGAGACTGCGGAGCTCCTCCTGACTCATGTTCTGGGGCAGGTAGTTAACAATCAGGTTGGTTTTAGCATCACTTGGCTCATCGCCCATGTGGTCCTCGTAACCGTTCGGCATATCGTATACTTCCTGTTTCACAGAAGAACATGCATTGTTTCCAAATCATCAAATTTACATTTGCACACTTAAACAAAAAGAGCAAGTACAATTATCAATAATATCCAGCATTTGTCTACAGACAGAAATAATGGCCAATTTTACCTTTACTGAGCTGGCACCCTTGTGTGAGTCTCTGTCATTACCCTGGTTCTGAACCTCACAAACCTGCAGCAACAAATCAGTTGCAACATGATATAAATATGGACTTAATAACACTATGCAATATACTGCTATTTGCACGTTTTGGTTAGAAGTGCAATTCCTGGGCTTTATACTTGCATATAAAATACCAATAAAGTTGAATCTAATAATAGGACCCAAAACATTTCTTGATGCAACAAAATTATTTTACCTAAAAAAAAACAAAAAAAAAAACAATTCAACCAAAAATTGAAAATAACATTTCAGTAATTATACTTGGTATGCTGTTCAGGGGATTGTGTTAGCAAGTGATAAATTTAACCAGCCCCAGTAAAGTTCTTCATTTTTGGTCATGGTTAAGTCAAGTGCATTCATACAGCAGACATTTTTACCTGTGGTAGCTTATCCACGTTGCGTGGTAGCTTATCCACGTTGCGTGCATGACACGTTCAATTGGAGCATCTCAGATGCTTTTAAAGGGTTAGTTCACCCAAAAATGAAAATGAAGTCATTAATTACTCACCCTCATGCTGTACCAACCCCGCAAGACCTTCGTTCATCTTCGGAACACAAATTAAGATATTTTTGATTAAATCTGAGAGGTGGATCACTCCTCCATAGGCTTTCTAAGGAATTGAAACTTGACGGCCCAGAAAGTCATTGAAGAAAATGTTTAAATATTTCATGTGCCTACAGTGGCTCCACTATAAGTTTATCAAGCGACGAGAATACTTTTTGTGCGGAAAAAAACAAAAATAACGACTTTATTCGACTACTCCATTGCTTCCTTATGGGCCTGAGATGAGAGTTCAAGAGATTTCCAGAACGCATGTGCGAGAACTGACGTTCTTCTATTACACAGCGCGCGTCTTAAGCCTAGTTCACACTACGTGATTTAAAACGTCGGGCTGAACTGTGTGGTTCACACTACATGACTTGCTCTCTGTGAAATCAGGACTGTTCAAGTTGTTGAGCTGTTCACACCACACGACACAACGTGATTGATCCGCAACAGGAGGTAACGCACTACACGAGTTGACAACAACTCTGTCACCCAACGATTCTATCTTTTCCACAAACCACGTTTTCTCACGAAAAATCACGTGATAAAATGAACCGAAAATGACGCGAAACAGCACGCGCACAAATACCCAGGGAAGAAGAACACAACACGCGAATATGGACGTCAGAGTTGCAAACTGTTTGCGCGATGATTTGCTCTGAGAAAATATATACACTCACACAACAACTTCATTTTAAAAAAGAACACCCAGAACATCAACATTGTGGACATCTGCAATATATACAGTTGACTTTCCTTTTTCCTAAAAGTATTTTAGTGAAACCTATGATTACAAACAGGGATATACTTCCGAAAAGCATCCGTAATTATATTTTATGTCTACACATACGTGTATGTTTAATCTCTAGTTGCTCTGATTGGCTGTAGCTCATGATATCACGTGAGGTTGAGTCGCGCGACAGCTCTGGATATCTAGCATGCTAGATATTTTTCTGGGCTCGGCAACGCGTCTGTGAGCGTCTTTGATGCGTTGTTGGCTCTTTCATACTAACAGATTGGCGAGCGTTCATCGCGCGCTAATCACCCGCGATTTGCATGCGATAACACCCGACCTGTCAGCGAGCTCAACGATTTGCAAATCGGTCTCAAATCGGGCTTAAAATCATGTAGTGTGAACTAGGCTTTACAAGCAGAGGAAGACGCGCGCTGTACATAGTAGTAGAAGAAGAACGTCAGTTCTCGCGCATGCGTCCGGGAAATCTCTTGAACTCTCGTCTCAGGTCTAATTTGTGTTCCGAAGATGAACGAAGGTCTTACAGGGTTAGTACAGCATGAGGGTGAGTAATTAATTACTTAAAGGGGGGGTGAAATACTCAGTTTTACTCAATCTCATGTTAATCTTGAGTACCTATAGAGTAGTATTGCATCCTTCATATCTCCAAAAAGTCTTTAGTTTTATTATATTTATAAAAGAAAAATAGGCTGTACCGAGTCTTTCCGGAAAAACCCGAGCGGGTGGAGGCGTGTCTTGTGGGCGGGAGCGCGCGAAGCTTTTGCGTGTGTTGTAAACAGACAGACTCGTGGTTTATGAGGACATGATTTAGTTTTACAATAAACAAACTGACACCTACAGTGGCCAGCTAAACAAATGTATTTAAACACACAAACACACACCATACATCGCATGCTCCCTCGATACATTAACTGTACCTGATCATGTTGTTTACTTGCTGTGCTTAGCTTACACGCCGATAGTTAACAACACACAGACATTTGAAGCAGTTTTACTCACCTCCTGCGGTTCCGTGAACCTTTATCGTTGGGACTGCTCCATCTTTAAGTATTAGGAGATCTGCAAATCGTCGAACTGTGCCTTGTTTATAAAACTATTAGCAGCTACCGCCGAAATGAAGGGAACAAACAAGAACACTTGCACAACTCCGTTGCTGCTCTGGAAAAACAAAATCCATCCACAGGTCCCTTAACTCTGGGTTCTTTGGACATTTGTGCAGTGTTGTCTTGCCCTGGCAACCAAAAACACACTTTTTGGTGCCATTGTTTTGATTGCAACGCAGCAGAGCACAGCGCTCTGATGGACGCTCTCGTACACACTAGGCTACAGCTGCGCGCGCCCATCCGGGAGAAGTGCCTTAAGACCCGTATAAGGAAATTCTGCCCACTCTGACGTCACGTAGTTACATATTCGAAAAAAACTTTCCGAAACTTGACAAACCGGAAGGAGTATTTTTGGAACAGAAATACTCCATCAAACTTACAACTTCATTTTTGAAACTTTGTCCATGTTTACCATGGTAATCCAACTCTTTAACAGTGTAAAAAACTCACTATGCATGAAACAGCATTTCACCCCCCCTTTAATTTTCTTTTTTGGGTGAACTATCCCTTTAACAATTACAGTTTAGGTCATGTCGTCGGCTCTCCAAACTCAATTAATTTTTTGCTTTTTTTTAGGCCGAATATTTTGTTCATCACTAAAATTCGTCACAATAACCGATCAAATAAATAACAAATAAATAAGTAATCAATACAAACATTGCTCAATGTGCAACATAAATAATCTTCATAGATCGATAGCATTGGTGTCGAATTGTTATATGGTAACTCACATTTCCTTGAAGAAACAGTACAAGTAACGTTAGATAAATACTCACTTTTAAATACCTTATGTGTCCTCTTCTGACGGCCATGTAGACACTTTACAGCTTCAAAATTTTAGTCTGAAAGAGAAATAGTAAGAAACCGTAAAATAATCTCTACTAGAGCGCCATGACAAACATTGCTTTATAAAAAACAGCACACCACTATATTCAGACCATTTTTCCCACAATGTTTGCACTGGCTTACCGACAAAAATCACTCAGGTCCACCATTTATACTGAATCAAACGCCTATTCGTCGACTTCTTTCCCCGACAAACAGAAAACAATGAAGGGGAGCTAATTTCCATGTATGCTAGGCTAAACTGCAAACTAAGCTAAGCTGCATGGACAGCACGGATCGTTACAAAAAATACAAGAATAACAACATTCTAATAATTCCATTATCCACACATATATTTGTTACTTGATTACCTGAATTCGTTTTGCAAATTATAATTGTACTTGTATCGCTTCAGGCCACTCTTTTTAGGCCTGCTACCATCAAAGCTATCAGCGAACGCTCATGTGCGTTTGTGAGAGCGTGCTGTCCGCATATTTAAAGAAAATAATGTTCACAGATTATTAATAGGAATGGCATAATTTTCAGTACAAAAATACCTTGGTGTCCTTCGTCCTCGACCGTCGTTGTAGCAGAGCGAGTCACAAAATGTTTAGGTAACAAAGCGGAGATCTGCACTACCTACTTCGCACGCGCGGATCTCAACCGAAGACGGGGGTTCGCTCGGATGTGTCGCATTCAAGCGGAAGTGAAGCCACTCCTCCTGCCGGGAGGAAGAGATGCTGCGGAGTCACCCCATCTAAGCTCAAAACACACACCTTCATCAAAACATCACACGACCTATCAAAGCATTGCCATGTTGTTGCTGTTGTTGTTTTGCAGAAATCTATTGTCAAAGTAGTATAATACGGGTTTTATAAATTAATTTAGCATGAAATGTAGTTTTAAACACATCTGTATCGAGTTGTAGCCTATCCCACCCCCTTTACAACGACCCTCTTAATTAAAATCATGCAACAGTGTGATTAATTTCAGATACTGTAGGCCTACTGATGTAACTGCAATTTAAGTAGGCTACTTTTTATGATTATTTTCTTAGCCTAATTTAATATGTAAATTAAGTATGTATATTATTTTTTGTTGTAACTGTTGTTCGTTTGTTGCAGTGGTGTAGTCTACGTGATACACAGGTATACGCCGTATACCCACTAGAAAATGTCAAGGATTTCCGTATACCCACTAGGAAATGTCAAAGATCTCCGTATACCCACTTTAAAACGCGTGAGGATTCGTAACATCGTTTTGTGAAAGAATTTTCATTCATAAATTCACCCCGCCGTGACGTCTGTGTTTGCGCAGCGACACGGATCGAATCGCGGAAGCCAGCAACAAATGTAACAAATAACCTAGGCTACTGTAAAGCGGAACGTCACGCAATTTAGCCATTTTTGAATGAATAAATCAAAAGTAGGCTAATGATAGAATCAAATCTCGATATTCACTAAGTGTCTATGAATATTAAAGCTCAAAAAGACTGCTATGAAATAAACTCTGAATGTTCTGCGTGTTTCTGTGAATGAGCGCTCAATGTGTGCTCTAGCCTACTACACCGAACACTACACACTGAACACTACACACTGACGCGCGCGTGACACTCGTGGTGTTTTCAGTGTCTATGAGGAGAACATGCACACATTTAAACTTCATTGCAGAGCTTTTATGAGAGTCACTTCACAAGAATTTTACCATTTCATTTGATAAAACTACCGTCGTTCATTCGTATCATATACACACTCACAAACTTTAAAGTCTTCATGACAACCTTTCAAAATCAAAGTTTTGTATAACTTAAAATATAAAATATAACAGAAATATTTTACTATTGCACAGTAGAGTATACTTCAAGTAGGCCTAATAATAATAATAATAATAGTTTATTAAAACACAGAAGCTCAAATGTCTTTAATTTACAACCCACCAAAATAAAAGTTTGTAGATAAATTAAGTAACTAGAGGGAATTATGAAAGAAATTGCATAGTAAGATGTACTTTTTTTAAAATAATAATAATCTATTAAAACACAATTTTAAAGGAATATCACACAAGTTTTTAAAAAGTACATTTTTATTTGTGCTTACAATGTTTAAGTATTGTAATTGTCAGCTGATAAAACCTGTGCTTCAGGGACCATATTCATATAACATCTAAGGCTAAATGTGCCCAAATTTTTTTTTTTTCTAGACTAGACTACACCACTGGTTTGTTGTAATTAATTTGATCAGAATCTGACATACATTTTTTTTTAAATTGACACTCAGGATAACATCATGTTTTAGGGTCTTTACATTAATATGATATAATATTATTACTAATATTAGGCTACTATAAAATACGGAAGACAATAAATACTCTTTCTTAGACTCCTTTTTTAAAGTAGACAACTGATAGAATATTCCACTGCTGCTTCAACAATTGGTCAATGTGTACTGATAACTGTCAATGTCAGCATAAATGAACTATACCAAAAAAGCATAAACTCACTTCAATTTATTAATCTTGGAAACATGGAAACTCCAGCTCAAATATAAAGAGCATCTACACTGTCTTGCAATTGAACACACATTAATCTTAACTGCAAAGTATTACTATTCATACATAGCCATAATGTTCCAGTGATGTCTCAGGCTACTATTTATGTCAGCAGCATGTACAAAGCATTCTTTCTTTTCTTTTGGCAAAGATCAAAATAAAGTAGAATGACAAGTAGCTATTATTTTGTGATGCTGTTACATGTTCATAGAGGCATATACATTTAGCTTCCATGCTAAAGGTATCTTTTACCTTGCTAAGAGTAGAATAATACAGAATGTACTACCGGTATTTGAGAAGCTGGAAGTGTAGAAGAGGTAGACAGTCTGACTGAAACATAGTAGTTGTGTTAATTCCACCTCATAGAGAAGATTTGCAGTACAGTGGCAGTTTTGGTGTGTTTTTCTCTAAAGCTTTCCCAGTTGTTGCGGCGGGATGTTGAAGCGGGATGTTGTATTTCGTCATGACTACAGAAAAGTAGGAAATTTGACATCAGTTTGGTAACCCTGAATGACATCAATTAGATTTGATGGAAGATAAACTGCCAAAGAAGAGCTGGGGAAAACATTATCCTTGATTGTGGCATGATGTCATATCCTTCCTTTAGTCTGAGCTTTTAGAAATCATTTCAAGCATTTTTTTTTGCATTCAGTTTGCTAATACAAAATCGGTAAAAAAAAGACATATACTGGGGTCAATCATTAATCAGTCATTCCTAAACAAATATCACAACATCACAGATACATGATCCTCACTACCTTTAGAGATAGAATAATATTGCATGAACATTTGCATATGAAAGCAAAAGAAGACAAAAATGAATTTCAGCTCAGATGAGAGACAATCTTATTCACAATGCTTGTGCAAAGAAAAAACAATGTTCGCTGTGCCGCTAACCTAAATTTGTCATGAAAGCCACATGTCAACAGCTTTAAAAAACAAATAGCTCATCAAGTGTCAGTCCTGTATCAAAATATCTCATGGCAAAAAATGGAACAGGGGAAGAAGGAATTCTCAGTGTATTTTTAAAGCATCATCTCTCCTGCTCTCTTCCTTGCATGAGGCCTTTCGTCTTCTGTAATTTAGATCATCCAGTCTACGGACATTCTGCCGTACTGCCACCTGTATCAACACCCATGGAGAAACCATTACTGAGGTTCTTGGGACTGGGTGGGGTGGTGCTTACTGGCAAAGGCTCATATTTGCCTCCAGGATCCACTGAGCAGCTCTTCTTGGGCATCCTGGGCCGCACCACTGGAGCCTTCGGTATAACAGAGGTCTGCCTGTGTCTGTCTGCTATCAGGGGTGGGCGAGTGGGGATGGGCCCAGATAGGGCAGAAGATTTAGATTTATGGGTAGGGTGGAGTGGGGTACTTGAGGGACTCTGAGCTCCATCCTCAACCTGTTTAAATCCCTCTTTAATGGGAATGGGCTCCTTTTGAGAATCCAAAGTGTTTTCCTTCTGTATGCTGCTCTGGCACGAGGTCATTTCTGTGTTGGGCATCTCGCAGCTGTCCGTCCGCCGCCGTGAGCCCTCGTGCATGCGGCTTGTGGCAACCACCGCTTTCATAGCAGCCTATAGAAAATGTAACATTTAATTTATTATTCAACAATAATTATTGATCTGCCAGCATTGACACCATTATATGAGAACTGAACTGAGCTGGACGATGACATCACGGTCTCCAGAGTGGCTATATATAAATGAACTAAACATTTTTACAACAAAAATGAAACATCACTGAACTTACTGGACTGAACTGTGCCGCTATTTTCTTCTGGAAACTAACTTTGTTGCATTATTTTCCTGTTATCTCTGTAAAGCTGCTTTGAAACAATCTGTATTGTAAAAAGCGCTATATAAATAAATGTGACTTGACTTGACTAGACAGAGTATCTCATGATTACTGTGCACTGTTTCAGTAAAATTCTTGTGATTCTGCTCATAAAAAGCACATATAAATAATATTCTCGAACAGCACAATATCCTACATTGAGCAACATTTAACTTCACTCTGCCCCCTCCATTGATGGAATTTTTCGGCTTTCCAGAAAGCTTTTTTTCTCTCAGCTTTTTGTTTAAAATATTGAATTTTTATGAAACTTACCCACAGTCAAGTGTTGATAAAAAATAATGCATTAAGCTAGAGTAAAACGTTTTTTTGCTGTTGTTGTTGTTCATAAGCAGAGGCCCTGTTCTTTCTGTCGATATATTGCATGTTCAGATATTCATACAGCTAAATACACTGCATTACATTTTTTGAAAATTTTTAAAAAAGGTGACACAGCTGGCAAACTTAAAAAAAAAAACACTGGAAGGGAAAGAGTTAAAGCTACAATTTGTAAACATTTTTAAGCTATTAGTGTCACGTTTTGATGTGTTCTGTTATGTTTTGAGATCTTGTTTCCCCCTGTCTTGTGATTTTGGTTTAGTCCTGTTAGTTTTTCCCGCTCCTCGTTTGTGTTCAGTTTCCTAACCTGTGTTCTGTTAATTATCCAATTATTCCTTGTGTATTTAAGCCCTGTGTTTTCCCTCAGTGTTTGTTGGTCGTCGTCAATGTATGGTTGTGTTAACCCTGAAGTCCTGGAGTTTGTTCTTTTGTTCCTGTTTGTTTTTGAAGTTTAAGTTTTGCAAATAAATCTCCTAAACTACAGTTTCCGTGTCCTCGTCTTCGGCATCCTGCACAGCAACCCTGACAGAACGACCAACCGTACAAAAGGAAAGGAAAAGGAAAGGAGAACCAGAAAATGGGCCGTAGGAGGAAAAGCAAGGTGGTGAGCCCCTTTGAAATCCCAATCCTCTTCCAGAATGAGCTCGCTCTTGGAGTATGCGGGGCGATACCTTGAGCTCTACGATGATGTGACATTGGAGGAAGAGGAACTGACAAAGAGTTTCTGGGGTGGATTAAAAGACCCTCTCGCCCAGATAATTCTGGTAAAGGACCTAAATATGTCCTTCCTGGAGTTTGTGGATCACACACTGTGGGCGTGTGGATCCGACTATCTCGTGGAGGATCTCCCACTCCAGCCAGTTCCAAATCCGGTATGCCCAGAGCCCATCGCCTGCCCACCAGAGCCTGAGCCCATCGCCTGCCCGCCAGAGCCCGTTGACCCAGCGCCAGAGCCCGTTGACCCAGCGCCAGAGCCCGTTGACCCAGCGCCAGAGCCCGTTGACCCAGCGCCAGAGCCCACTGATCCTGCACCAGATGCACCAGAGCCCACTGATCCTGCACCAGAGCCCACTGATTCTTCACCGCTGGTCCTGCTCAGCCCAAGACCCTCGTTGCTGCCGGATCCCCCCTTTCCTGTCAATTTCCCCATTAAAATTTTGGGGGGGCGCCCACCCGAGGGGTCCTCACCGCCATGGCCACCCGAAGGGTCCTCACCGCCATGGCCACCCGAAGGGTCCTCACCGCCATGGCCACCCGAAGGGACAGCTCCGCCCTGGACACCCGAGGGTCCGACAGCTCCGCCCTGGACGCCCGAGGGTCCGACAGCTCCGCCCTGGACGCCCGAGGGTCCGACAGCTCCGCCCTGGACGCCCGAGGGTCCAACAGCTCCGCCCTGGACGCCCGAGGGTCCCACAGCTCCGCCCTGGACGCCCGAGGGTCCCACAGCTCCGCCCTGGACGCCCGAGGGTCCCACAGCTCCGCCCTGGACGCCGGAGGGTCCCACAGCTCCGCCCTGGCCACGCCCACAGCCTGCTCCGCCCTGGCCACGCCCACAGCCTGCTCCGCCCTGGCCACGCCCACAGCCTGCTCCGCCCTGGCCACGCTCACAGCCTGCTCCGCCCTGGAGGCTTCCTGGACCTGCACCATGCACTCGTCAGCCTCCAGGGCGCCCACCCTCCCACCCCTTTGGATGTTATATGGCGCGAGGACGCGTTCCTGACGCGCAGACTCAAACCGACTCAAACTAAGCTTGATGACGTGAGCAACCCGCCTGACAGATGTATATCTTCTAGTAGCTGTGCGTGAAAACTGCCAACGTTCATCTTGCAGAGACGGCGAGCTTGAGCAAAGAGTTCTTTGGTGTGAGTGAGCAGGACTAAGTATTTTTTATAGTATTTATTTTAAAATGTAACGCCAGTACGCCATATTAAGTTAATGCATTGATTGCCTGCGAGCTTCTCCTCCTATCTTTACGGTCGCGCGACAGAGAGTCGAGTGGTTATGACGTAGTCGTTAGCCTATTTTTTCAAAAACTGTTTCTATGGAGCCATAATGTAACATAGAAGGTAATGGAGCCCTTTATACATTGCCGTGTGTCTTTATAAATAAATAATGGACAAATTGAGTATTTAAACGCCTCAGATGTGAAGTTATTTGCTGTCAAAGTGACGCCAAAATGAATGGGAGTCAATGGGAATGCTAACGCAAGTGAAGTTCTGCTACAAGATGGCAGCTCCCGCGAGGCTTCAACTTCCGGTCGATGGATTACCCCCTTGTGCAAGACGAAACCCGCGAAATGAAAGTCTCAATCTAAATGAATCAAATAGGATCGACTCAGAAACGAGTCAATGAATGCACACGCGTCACCTCATCCACACATGCACATCTTACTTGTTGCACGCACACATTCTGCCCTACATTAATACAAAATTGAGGTTTTGTATTAACAAATATGTCTCTATTTTTACAAAATGCTGCACATTCATGTGATTCTGGATTTTGCACACACAAGTTGTATTGTATTACTTTGAATGTAGCTACGCAGATTTGTGAATTTGTCAAATAAATGGGTAGTTGTGCACACATTAATAATTAGCACCAGGCCTATTCATTTGTATTTGTTTGTGTGTGGGTTGTGAAATGCTTAAAAACCGCGAAAAGAAAGTCTCAAAATTCAAATGAATCAAATGAGATCGACTCAGAAAATAATTAAATGAATGCATGCGCGTCACCTGATCCACACATGCACATCTTCTTTGTTGCATGTGCAAATTATGATACACTAATACAAAAGAAAACATTTGTATTCACTCACATTTCTCTATTTGTACAAATTGCTACACATTCATTCAATTTTGAATTTTGCACAAGCAAGTTGAAAGGCATGGATAAAACATTTCTGCAACATGTATCAAGTTCATTGATAGTTGTGCTTGCGCGTGTAAATCATTTTGATACTATATTCATCCCATACTCCCCCGCCCCTCCCCCACCCTCTGATGTGACGACGACTCAACGGTTGAGTGAGCGCGGGCTGTTTGAATTCTCTCCGGTCTCCAGAACAACAGTTTTTTCTTCTCTGAGTCGCAGAATTGGTGTATATTTCCTCTGTGAAATTCAGGTTTGTGTATGTTTTATTTTATCTATAGAATCACTACTGTGGCTTAAATAATTTTATTTAAAGCAAAAGAACATACATATGTGGCTCACCTAAGTTAAACGAGTGTTGCGACTATATTTTCGCATTATTGAAACGCCTATAACAAGACTATATTCCTAAAGATAAATAACTAATTTGGATGATAAAATGTTCTCAGAACTGTGCACTGTTTGTTTATTAGCAGGTTTTGGAGTCGCGTCGCAGCATCTTTCGGCTCTGAGTGAAACTCAGGACGGTGGTCTAAAGTTAGAAGTTTCCCTGCAGAGTGTGAGTCCATCTCCGGGGCACGAGAACCAGCGCTGATCCAGTGGATATTGAATAACAGATCGGTTGATTAAACTTGAATTACTTGAATGTTTAATTTTTACTTCTAAAATGTTTGTTACATGAGTTATGTAGGCAATATTGTTTATTTTAAAACCGTATAAAATTCGCTGTATTGCTGTACTTATCGACAATAAAGGCCAATGTCATGTACCGGTGGTTGTATGGAATATTTTTTTACATTTACTCAGTTCATACAGTGTATGTAATTTATTTCACTGCTTTCAAATTAAATCAATATTTTTAAGTGTAAAAATGTTTCACCAAAAAAAAAAAAGAGTAAATCATATTAAAAGTTTTTAGTGTGTATATTTTTACTCAAAAATAATATATTTATGGTATATTTCTTGTCTGTTTGGAAGACACTCTTAAAGGGTACCTATTATGGCATTTAAAATGTTCCTAATATTGTTCTGGGAGTCCCCGACAACAGTTTTACAAGCATGAAATGACAAAAAACACTTTTGTTGTCTTATAATATGCATTTATTTTTACCTGATTTGCTCACCTACTCCCATATGAATCGTTTAGCGAGTCATTTTTCCAAACCCCGCCTTTGCGTGATGCTAATCTGCAGTGATATGTTAGCTACCATAGCCCAAAGGAGTGACACCGAGCCGACGGGGTGTCATTGGTTGTTGCGTTATTTCTTACCCAGATACAATAGTGATATTTTCGGATTGGCTAACAACACCAGACGAACAACACCAGAGAGGACTCGGAGCTTGATTCCTGCCGGTTCCACAGTGAGAGCGGCGCGGCCAGAGTTTTGGGCGCTGCGGCATATTAAATATATTACAAATAGTTTTTCAGCGTGAGTAATACAATGTGTGGCGGGAGAGCGTGACAAAAGACCGAAATGAGTGACTGTCACGCTCAATGCGTGACACTTGAGAGCCCTGCACTTCACATATTTCAATACATTTGACATTGAAGACCTAGAAGCTGCGCTGTGCGTACACAACACACAAAATAATTATTGAGCATGATACATAAAACATAAAAGCAACAATTAATATTAATAATACTTACAGGTTGTGATTCGGAGAAGGAAGCTGATCCAAATAAACTCGGTACTGACCCTTCCTTCAGTATCAGCCGGCTCGCAAATCCATACTTTATAGCATTTAGGTTTGTGAAGCAATCATCTTCAAAATGACGCGAACACAGAACAAGTTTCGGCTATACTTCTGTGGTATAGTTGTATATATGAACTGTAGCCACTTAGTCTTCAAATGCTCCTCACTGGGCAGATGAAAAAAGTTTGCTTTTGCGTCGCACTTCAAAACATAGCGTCTCGTCGACATGATGTTAGTTTTCCCTGGCGTCTCTGAACAATGACTGGGCGTATCTTATTCAAATAACTTGTACAGGTGACGTCATAAATTTAGAGAAAAAGCATCGTTCGTCTATCGATTCATATCAGCGACTCAGAGTCGACTCTTACTTTTGAGAGACAATAACTTTGTATACGGTGAACTTTCATGTTTAAAACTTTGCAGGATGTTTTTGTTCACTTAGATCTATGTTACACACTACATGAAGGGCAATTTTCAAAAATCCATAATAGGTACCCTTTAATTAATTTGTAATGTACTTGTAATACAAAAAAAGTATGCTTTAATATCACTAATCAAGCATGAAAATATGCATGTACTTAAAGTGTACTAAGTATACTTGAAATTGTCTCAATTTAGCATCAAAAAGTACACTAAATACACTTAAAATTATACTTTAGTATAATTTAATTATAACTAATATACACTTAGTACAGAAAAAATTATGCAAAATAGCACACTTCAAGTTAACTAATCATTAACACACTTGAAGTATACTGACAATTAGTCTGGCTGCAAGTATACTTAGCATACTTTTTTTTTTCACTAGGGCAGGCTTTAGTGCCTTCCCAAGTGGAAAAAAGTATACTTTATTGTATTTGAAATATATTCCTTTTTTCAATTTTACATTGCAAATATAATAACAAAAAAACGTACTATCTTTAAATATATTAAAAGTATATTAGCATCATACTTTTACCTATTTTCAAAAAACAACTTTTAACACACTTTAAAATAATTGTACTTTAGTATATTTTCTAAAAATATATTTAAAACCAAGCATACTTTTAACATATTTCTAAAAAGTACACTATAAGTACATTGGTAATAAATATATGCTTAACTATACTTTTAAGAAATATGCTAAAAACAAGCATACTTTTAATATATTTCTAAAAAGTGCACTATAAGTACATTGGTAATAAATATATGCTTAGTTACACTTTTAAGAAATATGCTAAACACAAGCATATTTTTAGTGAAATTTTAGTGTATTTAAAGAAAACATGCGTATGTTGCTCTTACTTAAAATAGGCTAAATTTGAGTAGGCCTATTTTGTGTAAGAGCATAGCAAAATTATTAAGCTTTTAGTGTGTTTAAAATATATGTACTTTATAAACACTTAGACTACTGCAATATATTTAAATTATTTATGTATTTATCATTTTAATATTTTGGAGAAAAAATTACATTTACAATGAACCAACTTATAATGTATTAGAAACATTTGTCAACTATTATTAAGCATTCGATAAGCATACCTAGTAAAATTAATGTTGTTCACTTTTATTTGTTTGTAGGCTACTTGTAAAGTCTACTTAAAAGGCTGTTGTCCATTACATGATACGTTGTGTACTACTGAAATTCCCACAAGAATTTCAACATCATATTATTTAAAATGCATCATAGATACATTTTCCAAAGAGGTTTAAAAAAGTTTGTACTTGTTTAAATTCAAACAATAGCATAATACATGTGACTAGTCCTGATTGGTTCCAGAGTCGTTGAATGATTGTGATTGGTTCTTAATGAGCTCGCTCGCACCTCACACACTTCTGTTATGCTGTGCATGCGACCCGATACATTACTTGAATGTGATTAGATTTAGAAGTCTAAATTTAACCTGTTACAAATATATAGTGGGATCGTGTCTCTTTAGAGGACTAGGAGGAAACCACGCAATTCATATGGATTAGGTGATGTTTTTTGCGATTAACTTTGTGAAACGTGAACAGATCCGGGCCTGTACCATGAAGGTAGCTGAACAAACTCGGAGTTGCAGGATTAGTTTTGAGTTGACAAAACCAAACCGATGCAATCAGGCTTTATTGGTACCATGACGCAGCTCATCAACTTTCTCTGTCAACTCAGGCTTTGATCTTAAGCTATGATTACTCCACAAGCGCGTGCACATACCAAAGTGACGTTGGCACCGAACAACCAATCGCGTTCGATATGGATAGAGCGAGAGCGATATTTTCTTTCCGCGGAGGAGCAAGAGATAATCATTCAGAATTACGATGAATTTAAATATGTAATACAAGCTCGAAACAATACGGTCTCTGCTGCCAAAGCAAGAGAAGACTGTTGGAGAAAGATTACTGATTGTGTTAATGCTAAATAAATACGTTCTTTATTCATGTAAAATGATGTATATATAGGCTATGAATGTATGTGTGTGTGAAATATAGCCTATATTTTTATAATATATATAAAAAATGTGCATGTATATTAATCTTTATATTAATAATCTTTATATTAATATTCATTGATTTTTAGATGCAACTCCAAACGTTCTTGGCAGCTGATAAAGACAAAATATAAAAATATAATTCAAAGTAGCCTAGTAAGTATTTACACACAACCTTTTATTATTTTTTTAGTAACACTTGTTTGAGGCAAACCGAAAAAAGAGTGAAAACCAGAAAACCAGTGGAGGGCCAATCCTCCAGAATACACTGAGTTGGCTCTGATAGTAATAAGGGACGGCCGATTATGGATGGGATTACAGGTGCTGTACAATCTGACCCTGGTGCTGGCTCCTCTAAGCAAGTAACACTGAGTACGTGTGCGATACATTAATATTTTAAGTTTTAAATATGGCTGACTGTATGTTCTGCAGTAGAGGGAAATGCAGTGTCCCTGTTGAAGCCAGCACACACACACAGTCTCCCACACAGAGGTCAGTATGCAGCAGACAGAACACCAGAAACATTCTGGGACAGTGTTCTGGGACAGTTGCTGAGGTGAATGCACTGGGCTTTTTATTAAGGCAAACATTTGATTGTGTGGCATAAAACAGGGACTGGCCCAAGTTACACATCTATTTTATTGTAGGATTTTTCACAACCTGTCCCAGAAACCTCAACAGGCTTCAAAAGAAATGTGAACAAGGTAAGGATTTAAAACCCTTGACATATATTACAGGTGTTTGTCAAGGAACTTTTTGTGAGTTGATTAGCCTCTTAAAAACTTGTAATGATCATGTTTGTGGTGGAATTATGTTTCAGGGGGAAACAGACTCAGTCAGGGCCCTTTACAAAAGGAGCCTATGGAGCTAGACTGTACACTAAAGGAGCCTATAGAGCTAGACTGTACACTAAAGGAGCCTATGTATAGCTAGACTGTACACTAAAGGAGCCTATAGAGCTAGACTGCACACTTAATGAGCCTATGGAACTAGACTGTATAAAGGAGCCTATAGAGCTAGACTGCACACTAGAGGAGCCTATAGAGCTAGACTGCACACTAAAGGAGCCTGACTGTGAGCTGAGGAGGCTCCACATTTAAAAAATAAATGCAACAGCTAGATTAAACTGATCTCAGTATGTGAACTTATTTAACCAAGTAACACTTTAGCATGAATATTTATTAATGCAACTTTCTAATGCTTTCTTTCCATATACCAATAAACCAATAAAACAGTTTGAGACCTATCTGCAGTTTCAATGTGCTTTTATTAAGTGTAATATTGTATGGTGATTGCAAATTTGCACCAGCTGGGTGGTCAAGAGTGTTCGGGTCAGTTTCATCGGGGAGAAGCTTTCTGTGGTGGTTCTGGCTCCTTATATGGTGGCTATATTGTGCAGAATGGCACATGCAGACTGTCACGTTTCTATGTGTTTGAGTTCTGTTTTAAGATCTGGTTTCCCCTGTCTTTGTGGTTTTTGGTTTAGTCCTGTTAAGTTTTCCCGCTCCTCGTTTGTGTTCAGTTTTATCACCTGTGTTCAGTTAATTATTCAATCATTCCATGTGTATTTAAGCCCTGTGTTTTCCCTCAGTGTTTTTCGATCGTCGTCTATGTGTGGTTGTGTGTAACCTTTGAAGTCCTAGAGTTTTGTTCCTGTTTCAGTTTGGAAAGTTTCATTTATGTTATTAAAACTTTATATTGAAGTTTCCGTGTCCTCGTCTTCGGTCACCTGCACAAACCCTGACAGAACGATCGACCATAACAAAAAAAAAAAAGGGAATGAATTACGAGCTCTGTGTACCACAAGATGGCCGATCTCTGGAAGACTATGCAGAGATATATCTCCATCTTTTCCGGGACTCTAATTGGGATGAGGAGTCCCTTACACATGAGTTTTGGAGTGGGATGGACGATACCCTCGCTCAGATACTGTTGTTGGGAGATCTCCACCTCCCTTTAGTAAAATTCATTGCCCGTACGCTGTGGGTGTGTGGTTCCTCACTCACCGTGGGAGACATCCAGCCCGATCTCCACGGCCAGCCAGAGCAAGAGCCCATCACCTGCACGCCAACGCCTGAGCCCATCACCTGCACGCTCCCACCAGAGCCCATCGTCTGCCCACCAGAGCCTGCACACCGCATCAGCCCTGCCGCCAGATCGGTCCCTGGACTTCCCCGGCTGATATCCGGTATGACTGATCCCCCACTGATATCGGTGCGACTGGCCAAAAAGAAGGCTGCCGAGGCTGGGGTTCAAATCAGCCACATCCAGCCAGAGCCTGAGCCCGTCGCCTGCCCGCCAGAGCCTGAGCCCGTCGCCTGCCCGCCAGAGCCTGAGCCCAGCCCCAAGCTCCCTGAAATGCTGGTTCCGTCCAGTTCCGAGTCCCCTGATGTGCTGGCCCCGTCCAGTTCCGAGTCCCATGATGTGCTGGCCCCGTCCAGTTCCGAGTCCCATGATGCGCCAGAGCCAGAGCCCGTTGACCCAGCGCCAGAGCCAGAGCCCGTTGACCCAGCGCCAGAGCCAGAGCCCGTTGACCCAGCGCCAGAGCCAGAGCCCGTTGACCCAGAGCCAGAGCCCGTTGACCCAGAGCCAGAGCCCGTTGACCCAGAGCCAGAGCCAGAGCCCGTTGACCCAGAGCCAGAGCCCGTTGAGCCAGAGTCAGAGCCCGTTGACCCAGCGCCAGAGCCAGAGCCCGTTGACCCAGACCCAGAGCCCATTGACCCAGGCCCAGAGCCCGTTGACCCAGAACCCGTTGACCCAGCGCCCGTTGATGTCAAGTCAGTTCCCGATCCTGAACCTGTCCTCCCCAAGAAAATTTGGGGGGGGCGCTATACGCCTTCGCCGTGGCCGGCCAAAGATCCACGGAGGCAATTCAAATTAACAGTGTTTTGTACTGTACCAAATTTAACTAGCTTTCCTCAAAGCGCTGACACAACATACTCACGGAAAGTAGATTCTTATCTGTTAATTTTACTATTAATTTAAAGATTCATCTCACAGAAAATAATAATTTCACATGTTCACATAATCTCTACCTGAACATTAAGGCTGTGAAAGGACTTTCTATTAACATATTAATCTGCCTCATGTTCTCCTAGAGAAGTGGAGATTGCAACATGTGTTCAGGGTTTGCTCCAATGACTCTGAATAAGATTAACCGAATAAAAAAAAAGATTTAAAATAATGCTTAACATTTACTGTATTGTATAGTACATTAGTGAAATTTGCTTTTTGAAAGAAAAAAAATGTGATGTCACCCTATCAATATATTTTACCGGCAATTTTATAAAAACCCTCTCTTATGGACATGGTCAATAAATGTCTGGGGAACACTATTAAACTATTAATGTACTCCTGCAGAGCGAGGACCACCTTGCGAATGGTTCGACAAACCGTGTTTTCCCCTAGATTCTGTGCATCACCGATCGTGCAAGTATGTAGGCTACCACTTGCAAAAAAAAACGCAACACAATACCATTTATGGTACAATAAGCGCAGGAATTCGACGTGTTAAATTATTTATGTGCGGCTCAAGAAGTTCGCAAAGATAAGATATTCCTTCCGCAGAAAATCTGTATCTTTCATACAAGTAACTATCAGGAAAGGCAAGGGGATTTTGTCCGGCTAAAAACTCTCTCTACGATGTGCTCGTCTAACAATTTGCGCTGAGACGTCCACAGGATTTGAAAGAAAATGTAAAGCCATTATTGCAACAAACACTGGGAATTAGTTACGTCACCTATATGTTTCTTTGCTCACAGCTGATTGGTCAAACTTCAGTCTGAGATCTCGAATCCAGAACTTAACCTGCCCCAGAGCAGGTTAGCCGTGCAGCGTAAGATACCATGGCAACGAACACCGATTAAAGCCGAGCTACTTTCATAGTACCTAAAACCCAGGGTTGGCGGAAACTAAGCTGAAACATAGCTGGCTAGCCACCTAAACCGGCTTCATGGTAAAGGCTCCCGGTGAATCGTTTATCGGAGGGATGTAAATCTCTCAGGTTTAATTAAAATATGTCCGTTTTTCTTTCGAAGATGAGCGAAAGTCTTAAATGGTTTGGAACTACTTATTTTTACCCAGCTTCTTCAAGTTTGCATGGCATGTGACATTTGGAAACTCATTATATTGTGATTCTAGGTAAGATCTGTATTACATTATTAACGTTACTTTGTATTTGTAACGATCACCAGCTGGAGTGCCCTTGAGAGCCACCAGAGGGCACTCCAGATAAGACTATTATCACTCACTTACTACATTTCCCATAACTCACTGCCCGGACTCACCATCACTTATCACTGATCACATTCACCTGTACCTCATTCACTGATTGCATTCACCTGTGTCTCATCCTGTTAGTCTGTCTATTTATACCATGTTCATTCATTCTCTCACCGCAAAGTCTTGTTTAAGTGTTACACTGCATTTCTGAGCATTCTCATGGTTTTCTTGTCTCTTGGTTTTGGATATCTTGCCCTGTTCCCTGGATTACTTTCTTGCCTCTGGTCCCTGCCTGTTTTGTTTGTTTCTTTGTTTCTCTGTTTTGGACTGCCTGTCTGTGTATGACCCTTGCCTGTACACTGGATTACGCCTCTGGATTACCCTCAAATAAAGCTGCGTTTGGATCTTAACCCTCTTCTCAGAGCAGTTCGTGACAGAAGACTTTGCCACAACATGGATCCAGCAGTTTGTCTCTTCCACCTCAGCCAAGGTAACCGACCAATTGAGGATTTTGTTGCTGAGTTTGGTGAGCTTAGCCATGGGGTGAACTTTAAAGATGCTGTCTTAAAAGACATTTTTCGCAATGGACTGAATGAGCTTCTCAACTAACTCATGCCTGACAATACCCCTTACTACACTCTAGCTCAATATATTGACATTGCCATTCGGTTAAGCTCTGTCCTCCACGTCAGCACTGCCGAGCCAGAGCTTCACGTCAGCCACGTCCAGCCAGAGCTTCACGTCAGCCACGTCCAGCCAGAGCTTCACGTCAGCCACTCCAGCCAGAGCTTCACGTCAGCCACGTCCAGCCAGAGCTTCACGTCAGCCACGTCCAGCCAGAGCTTCACGTCAGCCACGTCCAGCCAGAGCTTCACGTCAGCCACGTCCAGCCAGAGCTTCACGTCAGCCACGTCCAGCAAGCTTCACGCCCACGTCAAGCCTGCACTACACGTCGATCCAGAGTCAGAGCTTCGCGTCAGTCTAGCCGATCCAGAGTCAGAGCTTCGCGTCAGTCCTGCCGATCCAGAGTCAGAGCTTCGCGTCAGTCCTGCCGATCCAGAGTCAGAGCTTCGCGTCAGTCCTGCCGATCCAGAGTCAGAGCTTCGCGTCAGTCCTGCCGATCCAGAGTCAGAGCTTCGCGTCAGTCCTGCCGATCCAGAGTCAGAGCTTCGCGTCAGTCCTGCCGATCCAGAGTCAGAGCTTCGCGTCAGTCCTGCCGATCCAGAGTCAGAGCTTCGCGTCAGTCCTGCCGATCCAGAGTCAGAGCTTCGCGTCAGTCCTGCCGATCCAGAGTCAGAGCTTCGCGTCAGTCCTGCCGATCCAGAGTCAGAGCTTCGCGTCAGTCCTGCCGATCCAGAGTCAGAGCTTCGCGTCAGTCCTGCCGATCCAGAGTCAGAGCTTCGCGTCAGTCCTGCCGATCCAGAGTCAGAGCTTCGCGTCAGTCCTGCCGATCCAGAGTCAGAGCTTCGCGTCAGTCCTGCCGATCCAGAGTCAGAGCTTCGCGTCAGTCCTGCCGATCCAGAGTCAGAGCTTCGCGTCAGTCCTGCCGATCCAGAGTCAGAGCTTCGCGTCAGTCCTGCCGATCCAGAGTCAGAGCTTCGCGTCAGTCCTCCCGATCCAGAGTCAAGCTTCGCGTCAGTCCTGTCGATCCAGAGTCAGAGCTTCGCGTCAGTCCTGCCGATCCAGAGTCAGAGCTTCGCGTCAGTCCTGCCGATCCAGAGTCAGAGCTTCGCGTCAGTCCTGCCGATCCAGAGTCAGAGCTTCGCGTCAGTCCTGCCGATCCAGAGTCAGAGCTTCGCGTCAGTCCTGCGATCCAGAGTCAGAGCTTCGCGTCAGTCCTGTCGATCCAGAGTCAGAGCTTCGCGTCAGTCCTGCCGATCCAGAGTCAGAGCTTCGCGTCAGTCCTGCCGATCCAGAGTCTGAGCTTCGCGTCAGTCCTGCCGATCCAGAGCTAGCTTCGCGTCACCTGCGATCCAGAGTCAGACTGGTCAGTCCTGCCGATCCAGAGACTGAGCCTCACGTCACGTCCGCCCGTCCAGAGTCTTGTCCTGCCGAGCCTGAATCTGATCCTGAGCCTGAGTCTGAGCCTTCGGACAAGATGGCCGACTCCACGCCCGTGTCTTCGGACAAGGTGGCCGACTCCACGCCCGTGTCTTCGGACAAGGTGGCCAACTCCACGCCCGTGTCTTCGGACAAGATGGCCGACTCCACGCATGTGTCTTCGGACAAGATGGCCACCACATCCCCTGAGCCTGTTCATGTTCCTGAACCGTTGGATCTGCCAAGTACGTCTCCTCCCTGGCCGCCTGCTCCGCCCTGGCCGCCTGCACAGCCTGCTCCGCCCTGGCCGCCTGCACAGCCTGCTCCGCCCTGGCCGCCTGCACAGCCTGCTCCGCACTGGCCGCCTGCACAGCCTGCTCCGCCCTGGCCGCCTGCACAGCCTGCTCCGCCCTGGCTGCCTGCACAGCCTGCTCCGCCCTGGCCGCCTGCACAGCCTGCTCCGCCCTGGCCGCCTGCACAGCCTGCTCCGCCCTGGCCGCCTGCACAGCCTGCTCCGCCCTGGTCGCCTGCACTGCCTGCTCCGCCCTGGCCGCCTGCACAGCCTGCTCCGCCCTGGCCGCCTGCACAGCCTGCTCCGCCCTGGTCGCCTGCACTGCCTGCTCCGCCCTGTTCGCCTGCACTGCCTTTCCGCCCTGGTCGCCAGCACTGCCTGCTCCGCCTGCTCCGCCCTGGTCGCCTGCACTGCCTGCTCCGCCCTGGTCGCCTGCTCCGCCCTGGTCGCCTGCACTGCCTGCTCCGCCCTAGTCGCCTGCACTGCCTGCTCCGCCCTGGTCCCTGCACAGCCTGCTCCGCCCTGGTCGCCTGCACAGCCTGCTCCACCGCAGTCTCCAGGTCCTCTTCCGCTCCACGGGCCTGGCCCTCCATCCTGCCCCCAGGTCCGCCTCTGCTCCACCGCCCTCCTAGACAATTTGAGGAGCGTCTGGAATCCGCTCCTTAAAGGGGGGGCTATGTAACGATCACCAGCCCTTGAGAGACACCAGAGGGCACTCCAGATAAGACTATTATCACTCACTAACTACATTTCTCATAACTCACTGCCCGGACTCACCATCACTTATCACTGATCACATTCACCTGTACGTCATTCACTGATTGCATTCACCTGTGTTTCATCCTGTTAGTCTGTCTATTTATACCATGTTCATTCATTCTCTCACCGCAAAGTCTTGTTTAAGTGTTACACTGCATTTCTGAGCATTCTCATGGTTTTCTTGTCTCTTGGTTTTGGATATCTTGCCCTGTTCCCTGGATTACTCTCTTGCCTCTGGTCCCATGACCCTTGCCTGTACACTGGATTACGCCTCTGGATTACCCTCAAATAAAGCTGCATTTGGATCTTAACCCTCTTCTCAGAGCAGTTCGTGACAGTATTTTTGACAAAGTGTAACAACACGTCTTTTTCAGTTCAGCTACATTCAATTTGACCAATCAGAGCCAAACTTTTCAAGTCGAAGTCGACGCAGACTCGAAGATACTGGCCTCAGAAGTTTTACTTGCTGTTTGCATTAAAGGGATACTTCACTTCTGGGAAGATGAATGTGTCACGTTCCGGTTACAAAAAGTGGAGAGGAGGACTCAAGTTCAGCAACGGATGATTTATTAACAAAAGAAAACAAAACACAAAGCAAAGACCCACAAGGGGGAAAACACAATAAATGAGACATTAAACAAAACTGAACTTAAAGAACAAACACTGACTCTGAACACGAAGACCATCACACAGAAACTGGGAAAACATATGACAACGATCCGACAAAGACTGCAAACAAGAGGAGACAAAGGCCCTGTGCCAAATGGCACACTCCGGACTTGTGGACTTCCTCAGAATCCACACTTTGGTGACGTCATGTCAGGCACGTGCACACATAGACATCAAAAGGGGCTTGAGCACCTGCCCTTTTTATTCCTGGAGAGAAAGTGCCCTTTTTTCTGAGGTGCTTTTTTTAATTTTTGAAAAATAATATATATTCCTGTTGGTCGTCGCTAGGCCCAACTTCTGCCTAGCCCCCCTAAAAATTTGTGATTAATGTAGGCTACACATTCGTGTTCGCTTCAGTCTAGTTATCAGATTCAGCGCGTTCTTCATCTTCAATCCGCAGCGGGGCCGAGCAGAGCACGTCAGAAACAGAGGATGTGTGTGTGTGTGTGTGTGTGTGTGTGTGTGTGTGTGTTCATCTGAGCCTCATTGGTCTGTCACTGCTCGTCAATGTCAGAATATTTGCGATGACCAATCAAATCAAAGTAGGCGGGCTTTATGTTCACAGACGCTGCTGAGCGCGAATTTTACAGTGCAACTCGACGCATACGGTCAAGTGCGAAATAAGTAGCTAAACTTAACATTTCAATTTTGACATTTGTTTAGGTCGTACATGTTAAACGAATGACTAAAAATAATCAGGTAAACTAATATAGTTATTTTGAACTAAAAATAGGCCTATGTAACGTGACTCATGTAATGTAATAATTAGCTAGTTTACTGTCATTGTGAGGGGACAAGAAACATTAACAAAGCCGTTTTCATCATGTTAGGCACAAGATTAATAATGAATGTGTACATATTGAGAATATAATACAAATTGTAGCCCTTAGTAAATTAAAAAAAGCTCAGCGTTAGGATGGGAAGAGAAAGGGATGAAGAGACTGAGAAAAAGAAAGAGTGATGGAGATGAGGAGAGAGCAGGTATTGACAAATAATCTACTGCCCACTGACATGGTTTTAAAGCTATTTCTTATCCCTTTTTGGGGTCTTCAAACGTCTTGAAATGCACATATCAAAGAAAAAAAAATTTGAACCCCCTACCAACCTCAAATTTAGGACCTCTTTGATTATAAAGCCCTGTCTACGGCCCTGTATTAGGCATAAGATCAATAAGGAATGTGTAGCCTACATATTGTGAATGCATTTAATAAACTTAATTAGCTTTAGTAGCTTTCAGTAAATAAACGCATCTGAGAAAAGGATTCATAGGCAAAATCAACCTATCAGTTGACCCTATGTTTACTTTCTTCACTGACAGACAAAAATGAAAAGACTATATCAGTCAAAGCTCAGCTTTAGGAGGGGAAGAGACAGGGCAAGATAAAAACAAAGAGAAAAAGAGTGTGATGATGATGAGGAGAGAAAAATAATCAGCTGCCCACTGACATGGTTTTAAAGCTGTTATCCAATTTTTTTGGCCTTCAAAACATCTTAAAATGCACATATGTAGATCAGAGAAATCAAAATTTTCTCGGGGAAACCCCGAACCCCCTTCCTTACTTCACATTTGGGACCACAGTTATTATAAAACCCTGCCTTTGCATAGTAATGAAACTGGTTAATAGTGAGCATTAGATCCTAAACTAGTGTTACCTTTTTTTTATTAAAAAAAATAAATAAATCATACCCTAGCCCCCCTAAAATGAAAATCCTAGTGACACCCCTGCTACAGATGCAAACAGATGGAGGATAGTAGGTTTAAAACAAACTCCATCTAATTTTGAAGGTTTTATTTGATGATGAAGATGATGATACAGTCATGCGTTAAACAATTGTGTGAGTTTGAGGAAGATCAAATTAATTAACTTTTTTAATAATTTTTTTTAAAAGTCAGAGTTTTGTTAATATATATACTTTTTTGTTTAAAAAAAGTAAAAAAAAAAAAAAAAACGTAATTATGAGAAGTGCCCTTTTTTTCACGTGAGCCCCTGCCCCTCAAAATGTCTGTGCACGTCCCTGCGTCATGTAGTGCAGACCTATAGGGCCATTAGCGCGAGTCTGCGAGGGCGCATTGAGAGGTATTTTTGGGACAGACTCGATCGTCATGCAGGAAACAGGAAGACGGTCTGGTTGTTGTTATGGACAGGTGCAAACGTTACAGGTTCGGGGAAATATGCTGCCTATTATTGTTGTATTATCGTATTATTCAGCTCGCTATTATTAGCCTATATTTGAGACATCAACCACTGGTCAATGATCAGAATTTTTGTATAAACTTGTCATAAAAACCGTAATGATAATTACACTTAAATATTTTCTTCTCAGCCATGTTAACAATAGTCCGTGCTAAATGGGATGGCCTACGGACTTGTTGACTCGGCGAGCACGCGCAATTTAAGTCCACGAGACCGCAAGTCTACATGAAGTGCACCATTTGGGACAGGGCCTTAAAAAGGGAACAAATCAAGAGGGAACAGGTGGAAGAACTCAAACACTAATCAGGTAACAAGGGGGAGGGATCAAACAATAACGAGAGCACATGGCCCAACCTAACAAAGACACCCAAGTGCAATACAAGACAGGACAGACACGTGACAGAATGTGTATTTAATATTGGTCATTTATATAATAGAAATGTGAAATTATTTTTGAAATTGAAGCATTCTAGACTGAGAAAAGGCAGAAAATGTATTTTTTACTCATGTGGCTGAAAGACAAAAAACTACCAGAGTGCACTTGCTTTGCTGCCCTTACCATACCACTCCCAAACCACGCCTATCGGTTACAGGCGGCAGAATCTGAAAAATAGATACAACTAGGCTTGCTTTGATACATCGTGAGTTATTTGATACTCGGTTTATACAAAGAACAACAACCAATGTGAGTTAGAACATTTAATTTAAAAAATAATTAATATTAACACTTTTACACTCAAAGCTCTGCGGATTCAGCAATCTCCTCCAGAAGAAAATGGCATCGCAGAGATTCGCGACAGCAATAGGACTCTAGGACTCTTATACACAAATCCGGCGGAACACAGAAGTAAAGCAGCGCCGCCATTACTGCGGGCCTTGCTGCTGCGGAAGTAGCGTGTTGTTCTTGTACGTGGCTGTAGCAGATGTTAGCTGTACTGTACAAGTGTTATTTTTTTTTTTTTTTTTTTGTACGTATGCTGTCCAGTGATGCCGGGAAGAGCGTGTTGTGTGGTTGGCTGTTTTAACAACAGCATAAAACTACTAGCCTGGTAATACCAGACTCTGCTACTTCACTTTGCTTCGTAGACAGAGTCTGGCATAGCATAATAGAGAAGTGTTTTCTCTCTCGCTAGGGGGCGATTTCTGAAGTTTAAAATCATTGGTTACCCGTAAGCCAATCAGAAAAGTTTATTTATGACGTATGTTATGCACTGACACAGCCGCATCGAACCAGAGAGAGAGAGAGAGAGAGAGAGAGAGAGAGAGAGAGAGAGAGAGAGAGAGAGAGAGAGAGAGAGAGAGAGAGAGAGAGAGAGAGAGAGAGAGAGAGAGAGAGAGAGAGAGAGAGAGAGAGAGAGAGAGAGAAAAACTCTGGAGCATTTGGAGATTTTTAGAGATTAGAGACTCTAGGAAAAACATCTCAATGAACAACATCTCAACACTATAAAGGCCTGTCTCATATAGATGCCTGTCTCAAATACAAGCCGGTGCAGTTAGACGATTTGGGCAAATAAAAGCCCGGGCTATTATTTGAAGTTTTACGGTATTTAAGACCTAGAAAAGAAAGGAGACACTGACCTGTCAAAAGGCTCCCCAGTTTCTCGCTGACGATCGGCAATAGTTGATAAATTAAACTTTTCCCAAAGGGAGAAGGGCCACAACATCACCTCCATTCAAAATGTTTAATACACACTTTTCTTCTTCGGACTTCAGTTTGCTAATGCCGGGAATATTCTCCACAACAGAGCGAATTGCATCCGCGTCTCCATATCCGCGGCCGTTTTCGATTTCTCTGACCTAATTTTTAAACTCGGTGCTTAGCGACTACGTCACGGCTTTCAGCCCGCCTTCTGTTCGTTGATTGGCCCGGCTGTTTTCAGGCCGGTGGAAAACAGAAAGATAGGCTGCTATCTCAGACTGACTACAGGAGCGAAATGAAATTAGCGGAAGTAGGAAGTCTGACGTAGTCAGGCTATAAAACTACAGGCCTGGAGTAAAACAATTTGTAAAATTCACGAACCTTTATTGCACATTGACTGCCCGTGTTTATGGCCATACGGGTTGCACAGAGTTCCTGGTCGAGTGGAGGACCAAGATGTGCGTCAAAAGTGGATGAAACACATAAACCGAGATGGCTTCACGACAAACAAGAATACTGTGGTAAGTAGGGTTGCCAACCGTTCCGTATAATACGGAATCGTTCCGTATTTGACACATAAAAGGCTTGTTCCGTATTGAACTGATACGGAACGCACTTTGTTCCATATTTTTGAAAAGCAATTCAGTGTAAATCCATGACAGACGCATACCTTTAATATATCTTCACAGACAGACTATGAACGAAGACCCTCTGCTATAATGGCAAATTCGGGGACTTGGCGCCCCCTTGACGGGCTCTGATGTGTAATGAGGTAGAGTTGACTCATTGGTCGCACGTCAGAGGCGCCCGCGCTATTCAATGTCAGTGTCCGCAGCGCAGCCTATAAGCGAGCCAGACGCTCTGCAGCATAGATATACACGGCTGTGCAGCTGCAAATGCGTTTGTTTTACAGGCTTCAGTAAATCGAGTAAAACATTTGTAGGCTATGATAAGAAAAACTACTAGCACTGGAAAGAACATTCTAGAAGTCTAATTATATTGAATAAGTTTGCACAAGGCTACAGAAAACGGATGTGTTTATTTTTCTTCAAATGCAGTAAGCCGATGAGTTTTTAATGTTATATGTTGTATTTGTTTAAGTTAAAAATAAAACTTAACTTTTATAAACAAATACATGGTTCATTTTTGGCAAAATGATCATGATCGCCTTTATATATCTGAGTGGTAAAAGTCTTGTATATTGATTAAGCCTACTTTGCTATTAAAATTTTTAAAAATAAAATATAAAAAATATAATATATAAAAATATGTATAATTCAACTTTGCCTAATAAGTTGCATTATAATGTGCTATAAAATGTATGAATTTCAGGGGTTCCGTGGGGATCCCCCCCCCCCCCGTTCCTTATTTCCAATTCAGAAAGTTGGCAACCCTAGTGGTAAGTTTGGCTCTGACTGTCCAATTTGTTAATGCCACAGATTGCATGCAGTGGGTGTAACATACAGTGAAACAGCGCTAGCTAAGTTTGCTAGCAATATCTTGTTGCTGTGTAACTGGAACTTTCTCAAGCTCTTATGTTACTGCTTGGTAAACTGAAGTTCCTCTCTTTGCATCAGCTTAAATGTTATGGTGCGTTAATGTGCTATGGTAATTATGGTAAATACCAAAAGCCGACGTGGAAAATGCACATGAATGCCCCCTCATCTGGTATTTTCCACTGGGCAACTCGTAGAATATTTTGATGCACGAGTTGCCGAGATGAGATAACCTTTAACCTTTTCAAAAAGGCGGAGAGCAACGCAAGAGTCGTGAATGGTAAAAATAGGTACTATTCATGATCTAGAGAAAATATACAGCATATTATTTACCGTTTGAGTTTTGATAAATCATCTTCTTGCTGTAGCAGATGACTTAAGCAATCTAAAATAGTTTTCGCTAAATAACAGGTCTGGATCTCCTTCTTTTTACCACATTACGACAACAAAAGCACTTGAACACAACACACTGGTAAATACCAGTTCACAAGTGGAAAATATCATATATTCCATAGCACGTGAACGCACCATTAGTGCTCGTTGCTTGCTTTGGATAAAAAGATAAAGTACTTTTGATAATGTCAACTATAAATACGGTAGATAGATGTTCGTCCTTGCAGAAACATAATATGTACCAAATAGTACATCTGATACAACAGGAGACTTATCACAAAAGACTAGATAAAACGTCTCAGGTTACTATTGTAACCATAGTTCCCTGAGAAACAGGGAACGAGACGATGCGTCGTCAACGCTACGGGAACGCCTCCTGAGTGATTGTGTCTGAAGCATCTATGCCAACTAGTCCAATGGAAAACGAGAATGAGCGTCACGGGCGGGGGACGTCATGACCAGGAAATGATAAAAGCACTTCCGCTGCAAAACGCCAGTTAGCTTCGAAATTTGCCGAAGCAAGCCGATCGCAGGAACGCAGGAAGTATGGCAGAGGGACGCATCGTCTCGTTCCCTGTTTCTCAGGGAACTATGGTTACAATAGTAACCTGAGACGTTCCCTTTATCAAAAAAGGGAACTTCGAGATGCGTCGTCAACGCTACGGGAACGAGAATACCCAATGCGCCATAATTCAAGTACCCGAGTGTCAGTCTGTTCAACTAAGCACTAAGCACCTGAGAACCTGGGGCAGCATCCAGGTCTAGGCTGCTAAAACCTCACGAATGTGAGCGGAGAGGACCAGCCCGCCGCATCACAAACATCTTGGAGAGAAACCCCATACAGTAAGGCTTTAGAAGCCGCCATACTCCTGGTCGAGTGAGCTCGGACCACCAAAAGACAAGGCTGGCCCGAGTACTCGTAAGCAAGTGAAATAGCCTCGACTATCCACTTACTGACTGTCTGTTTGGAAGCAGGAAGACCTTTCTTAGGTGATCCAAAGCAAATCAGTAATTGGTCGGACTTCCTGATTGAGGATGTCCGACGTACATACGTGTCCAATGCTCGCACTGGACACAAGAGGTGCAGTCTTTCCTGGTCCGCAGTTGTAAAGGGAGGAGGACAGAAAGCCTGCAGCACAATAGGCCTCGGAGTCAAGGTCGGCACCTTAGGGACGTATCCCTGTTTTGGATATAGGAACGCCTTGACCATCCCCGGAGCAAATTCAAGGCAAGTGGGGGAGACCGAAAGGGCATGAAGGTCACCAACTCTCTTGAGGGACGAAATAGCTAGCAGAAAGATAGTCTTAAGAGTAAGGAACTTATCTGAGACCGAATCTATGGGCTCGAATGGGGCCCTAGACAGGCCTTCTAGAACTACAGTCAAATCCCAAGCTGGCACCCTAGTGCGAGTTGCAGGCCTTAGCCTCAAAGTGCCACGAAGGAAACGTGTAATCAGGGGGTCTCGACCCAAAGATGTACCCCCCACCAGGGTGTGGTAAGCCGCAATGGCTGCCACGTAGACTTTTAGCGTGGAAGGGCATAAACCTGACACAAAGCGCTCCTGCAGGAACTCGAGTACTGTGTTCACAGAACAGTTAACTGGATCCAAATGACGTCGGTGACACCATAAGGAGAAAACTCTCCATTTAAGCGCATATAGTTTCCTAGTAGCCGGAGCTCTGGAGCTTAGGATGGTCTCAGCAGCCTCAGCTGAAAGACCACTCTCTATGAGTTGGGCCCCCTCAGAGGCCAAACCCACAGATTCCAAATCTCTGGACGAGGGTGAAAATAATGTGCCCCCGGCCTGAGACAGAAGGTCTCTCCTGATCGGGATCTCCAATGGAGGCCTGTCTAGAAGATGGATCAGGTCCGAAAACCAGATCCGACTTGGCCAGCGTGGTGCTACTAGCAGTAGGCTTATTCCATACCGACGGACCCTCTCCAGAACTCCTGGGAGCAGAGCAACAGGGGGAAAGGCGTACAGACGTAGCCTCGGCCACGTCTGCACCATAGCATCCAGCCCCAGGGGGGCTGGGTGCGTAAGGGAATACCATAGAGGACAGTGCGTCGTGTTCTGAGACGCAAACAGATCCACTTCTGCTTGGCCATATGCCTCCCAGATTTTCTCCACCGCCTCGAGGTGGAGTCTCCAGTCCCCTGGCCTCAGGCTCCTGCCTTGACAAGATGTCTGCTCCTATATTCTGGTCCCCAGGAATATACACTGCCCTCAGGGAGAGTACCTTCCCCAGAGACCACAGGAGGATCTGGTGCGCCAGTTTGCAAAGCGGACGCGAGCGCAGACCCCCCTGACGGTTCAGATAAGAGACCACTGATGTGTTATCTGTTCGAACGAGCACATGATGGCCTCTTAGGTCCGGAAGGAAATGTCTCAACGCATTGAAGACGGCCATCATCTCCAGGCAATTTATGTGCCACGAAAGATGATGGCTTTTCCACAGACCCTGAACCGAGCGGCCTTCCATTACCGCTCCCCAGCCGGTGAGGGAAGCATCTGTCGAGATAGTAGCTCGATGGCAAAGAGCTCCCAACACCGGACCCTGGGTTAAGAACCAGTGCTTCCTCCATATCTCTAAGGCACGAAGGCATCGCCGCGTGACCTTGATCATACGGAATGGGTTTCCCCTCGGGGAGAACCCTCTGGTCCTGAGCCACCACTGTAAAGGCCTCATGTACAACAGGCCAAAAGGTATCACGTTGGACGCTGCTGCCAGTAGACCCAACAGTTTCTCGAACTGTTTTACAGTACGTGACTGACCTAGCTTTAGCTCTTTGATGGCTACCAGGATAGCAGCTACACGAACGGGCGATAGGTTGGCCCTCATCATCACTGAATCCCATACCACACCAAGGAAAGTGGTTCTCTGTACTGGAGAAAGTACACTCTTCTTGGCATTGAGCCTCAACCCCAACATCTGCATATGGGCGAGAACGACACCTCGGTGCCGAACCGCCAACTGCTCTGATTCCGCTAGAATCAGCCAGTCGTCGATATAATTCAGAATGCGTATGCCCTGAAGCCTGAGAGGGGCTAAAGCTGCATCCATGCATTTCATGAACGTGCGGGGTGACAAAGCTAGGCCGAAAGGAAGGACCCGATATTGGTATTCTTTGCCCCTGAAAGAAAACCTTAGGAACTTCCTAAGCTGAGGGAGGATGGAGATATGGAAGTATGCATCCTTTAGATCTATCGTGACAAACCAGTCCTCGGATCTGATTTGGGTCACGATCTGTTTGAGGGTCAGCATCTTGAACTTGAGTTTCTGAACTGACCGATTTAACAGGCGAAGATCTAAAATGGGACGCAACCCTCCATCCTATTTTGGAACAATGAAATAACGGCTGTAAAAACCCGACTCTCGGTCGGGTGAGTACACCTGTTCTATAGCTTGTTTCGCTAACAGGGCCTTCTTGCTCCATTACCAGAGCCTGCTCGGGATGCACCACTGTGGGTAGCACCCCGCTGTAACGAGGAGGACGAGAGCCAAACTGTATTCTGTATCCTTTCTCTACAATCTGCAGGACCCAATGAGAAATATTCGGCAGAAGCTTCCACGCTGCCAGAAAATTTACTAAGGGAACCAGCCTCTCAAGGCTGGTCTCTGGTGTTACTGAGAGAGCCAAATCTGGAGCCTGAAACATAACGGCAGGAACTACCTGACCTGACTGCTCTAAAGCCCTCCTCAGAGGGCGCGAAACCGATGCTGTGCCGCAGCATAGCATCAGCAACTCCCTGGAGACCGCTGCGCCCTGAAGCACCGGAGGTGGCAGGGTTGGCAGGAGGGTCTCGTGAGGACCCCGAAATGTACACCGTGTAATGAGGTGAACACCGTTCCACTTCGGTCGGGGCTGTCCTCACAGGCCTGATGCCTAAGCATCAGGACCTTTTTTTTTTTTTGAACCGAAGCCTTCTTCACCTGAAGAAAGGTCCTCAGTTCCGGCTTAAGCTTAGGCGACTTCGGTTGAGAGGGTTGCGTCTGTCTCCAGTATCTACGTGGAGGACCACGAGATGATGATGATGATGATGATGAAGATGATGATGATGAGCTAGATGGCTGGGGCTGCTCACGCCCAGCAGCCCCAGGGGGCTGGACACGGCAAGGGATTAACTTTTTAAAAGCATCAGACTGCTTTTTAGACTCCTGGAACCTTTCCACTACTGCATGGACTGCGTCACCGAAGAGATCAGAGGGTTCAAGTGGAGCGTCTAATAAAAAAGTTTGATCTTTTTCTTTAATTTCAGAAAGATTCAGCCATAAGAGCCTCTCAGTGGCTACCAAAGCTGCCATCGACCGCCCAATTGCTCTGGCGGTCTCTTTAGTAGCCCTGAGAGAAAGATCAGTAGCCCTACGAAGTTCTCGAACATCGTCATGACTAACCAGTCCCTCCAGGATTTCGCGATGTCGCGATCGCAACTATTAACGCAACTTCAACAAATCCACGTGAATTCAGTGCGCCTTGCAATTCTGACCAATCACCGCAACTTTTCTGCAACTTTGACCAATCATCGCGCCGCGGTCTCCTGCAAAGCGTCGTCATACATCAGCAAACTCGCTTGTTTTGTTCAGAAGACGCAGCAGATGTGGGCTGCCAACGTCTCACATTTAGGATACCTACAAAAATAACAGCCAGTGTTGCCAACTTAGCGCCTTTAGTGACAAAAAAAGCGACTAGAGACAAATCTAGGGACTTTTTGGACAAACCTCAGTAACCAAATGTTGCCTGCACAATCCTGCGAGCGCGAGGTTTGCTTTCTCCCTGCCGTCACATCTCTCTGCGTCCCTGTTCAGTGAACGGCTGAGAGGAGCAGCAGCACGGCCGCTGACAGACGTGAATGAGCAGTGTTGTTTCCACGGACTTATCACTTATCTGCTTCTCTTTTGTTTTATATTTAAAGAATTTACCATTTTATTTTCCTTTCTTTTCTTGTGTTTATCACTTGTAATACTCACTAGCACAGTGCATTAGTTCACCCAGTTCTTGAACTCTCTCAATTCATATAATTTTACACATAAAAAATAGCTACTCGTTATATTGTCTGACAAAAAAAAAAAAAGGAAACGTTAACGGCTTTATTTGGATATTCGCCAAATTATATTATATTATATTATATTATATTATATTATATTATATTATATTATATTATATTATATTAAAATAGCCTATAGTATTAAACTTTAGATTTTTCCACCATTTAATTTTGTGGCTATTCCTAAGAAAACTTTATTTTGCACTTTATTAGTATTGGCATCTTTCAACATAAATGCTGCTTAATGTTTGTGAGGTTCTGCACATTTACATTTTTGCAGGTGCAGATCTTGTTTTAAAAAAAGCTTAGTTTGTTAGATTTTGCTGTCTTTAAATCGTTTGTTTTGTTTTTTTATAAGGTTACTAAAGGTTAGTTAGTGGGTTTGTTCTCATTAGCGTGTGTTACAAAGTGAGCACGTTTGTCTCGGAAGTAAATTCTGGACTACAATAGAGCAGATGATGAACAGTGTTTTCTGTGGGACATAATACGTCCCTTCGGGGTGGACTTTGGGCTTTTTCACTTAGTAAACCTATAACATGCACAAAAAAAGATATATGCCTATAACACAATAAAGGAAAGGGAAAAAGCCAAAAAGCATAATATAAGCACTTTAAGTAAAAATCTATCTACATTTGCTGTTTTAACCTAAAACCAAATGCAGAAGAACATCGCAACTTTCATCGCAACTTTTTAGAAAAGCGGCCGCAACATCAGGCATTTTAGGCCGCAACAATCACAAAAAAGGCCCGCGAAATCCTGGAGGGACTGACTAACTCCCTCGCTATTATCCAGTTCCCCCAGCAGGTCAGCTTGATAAGCTTGGAGCAGTGCCATGGTGTGTAAACACGCTCCGGCTTGACCTGCTGCCGAATAAGCCTTGCCCACTAAAACAGATGTAGTTTTGAGCGGTCTAGTGGGCAAAACCGGGGCTTTCAAAGAAGATGCTGGACCAGCGCGAGATAACTGGCTAAATTCTGCTCGGCCTGGGGCATCGACTCATATCCATACTCTTTTAGCCTTCTGATTTTTGAATATGTACTGGCTTGAGGGCTAAAAACACTAGATGAAAACGGTTTATTCCAGGATTTAGAAATTTCACTATGTAAATCTGGAAAGAATGGAAGCCCTCGTGGTGGATATAATGTGGCTGAAGGAAGAAAGCGCTCATCTAGCTTGCTTTTAGAACGAGTGCTCTTTTTCTCAGTGTCACAGTCTGTCTTGTCTCCGCCTCTTCACTACACTTCCCAGCATCCCTCTTGTCTACACACCTGCTTGTCTTCATCGTTGTCACCTGTGCACTGTAATTATCTTCATTTGTGTCACCTGTTTCTGTTCATCAGTGTGTGTATTTAGTTCCTTCAGTTCAATCTCCCTTTGTCTGTAGTTAGTCGTATTTTGAGTGTTGAGTGTTTGGTTTACCATTGTGCCTGTCTGTTCCTGAATTTGTATTGAGTAAATGTTGGAATTGGAACTCTCTGACTCAGCCTGCCTTCTTCTACCCACACCACACCCGTGACAGAACTACAGACCAAGAAATAGAAAATGGATTTTGCAGCAGTGGAGATCCTCCTTCTCTCCCAGGAGAACCAGTCCCTCGAGGCCCACACACAGAGGTATTTGAACTTGGTACCCCATGTTCATTTTGACGACACCAGCCTCTGTGTGTTCTTCCGGGCAGGTCTCAACGCTGAGACCAAAGCTCGCCTGCCCGGAGATGGGCCTCGGGGGAACTTTGCGGAGTATGTGGAGTGGGTGCTGGTGAGTTGCAATTCTCTCTTCACCGTCGGCCTAGGAGATGAGGATCTCGCCAGCACCTATCCTGAGTCTCATCCCACCGAGACCGTCTCACCGCTGGTCCCGTCCAGCCCTGCCGAGCCCTCAACGCTGGTCCCGTCCAGCCCTGCCGAGCCCTCACCGCTGGTCCCGTCCAGCCCTGCCGAGCCCTCACCGCTGGTCCCGTCCAGCCCTGCCGAGCCCTCACCGCTGGTCCCGTCCAGCCCTGCCGAGCCCTCACCGCTGGTCCCGTCCAGCCCAGCCGAGCCCTCACCGCTGGTCCCGTCCAGCCCAGCCGAGCCTTCACCGCTGGTCCCGTCCAGCCCAGCAGAGACGTCCAGCCAGAGACCGTCCAGCCAGAGACCGTCCCAGCCAGAGACCGTCCAGCCAGAGACCGTCCAGCCAGAGACCGTCCAGCCAGAGCTTCACGTCAGCCACGCCCAGCCAGAGCTTCACGTCAGCCACCCCCAGCCAGAGACGGTATTCCCACCCAGCCTCCCTCTCCCACCTCCTCTCATCTGCCACCTTTCAGCCCGTCCACCCCTGACTACCAGCCCTGCTGATCCAGCCTGGTCGGTGGATCCCTGGCCTCCGCCTCCAACCTCCTCAACCAGGACTCTACCTCGGCCCTTCGTCCCATCTGCTCCCCCTTGGCTCTTACCTCCCTCAGCTCCACCATGGCCCCTCAGTCCCCCAGTTCCGCCAGGCTCCCTCGTCCCCCCGGATCCACTTTGGTCCCTCGTCGGCCTTCCCTCACCTTTGGACTTCTCTCCTCTGGCTACGCCTCGTCCTTTCGTCCCCCCGGTTCTGTTGGACTCCTCACTCCCCTCAGTTTCCTTTGGTCCTCACTCCCTCTGTCTCCACCGTGTCCTTCTGTGTCCCTGTCTACCCTTCAGTCGCCGGAGCCTACGGTCTCACCATGTCCCTCCAGTCCCTCAGCATCACCCTGTCTCGTCGGCTCTACGGCTTCACCCTGGTCTCCTCTCTCACCTGCTCCGCCCCTGTCAGTCGGCCCCCTGGTGTCGTCAGCCCCGCCTCCGCCTTGGCTCCTCCCTCCATCTGCTCCGCCTTGGTTTCCTCTGCAGCGCGAGGTCGCGCTTTCCGGAGGGGGGGTGTAATGTCACAGTCTGTCTTGTCTCCGCCTCTTCACTACACTTCCCAGCATCCCTCTTGTCTACACACCTGCTTGTCTTCATCGTTGTCACCTGTGCACTGTAATTATCTTCATTTGTGTCACCTGTTTCTGTTCATCAGTGTGTGTATTTAGTTCCTTCAGTTCAATCTCCCTTTGTCTGTAGTTAGTCGTATTTTGAGTGTTGAGTGTTTGGTTTACCATTGTGCCTGTCTGTTCCTGAATTTGTATTGAGTAAATGTTGGAATTGGAACTCTCTGACTCAGCCTGCCTTCTTCTACCCACACCACACCCGTGACACTCAGATGGCCATTCAATATTTAATTTTTCTACAGCCCGTGACATGACATCCACCAGCTCATCATATGCCGGGGAAATAAATTGTGAATCCCTTTCCCCCATGTGTGAATGAATGAATGATGAATGAATGAATGAATGAATGAATGAATGAATGAGGCATTTATATAGCGCTTTCATATGTACTTCTGTACACCCAAAGCGCTTTACAATCATATCAGGGGTTCTCTCCTCAACCAGCACCAGTGTGCAGCATCCACTTGGATGATGTGACGGCAGCCACAGTACAACGGCGCCAGTGCGCTCACCACACACCAGCTATAGTTAGAGAGGAGAGAGAGTGATAGAGCCAATTCAGTGGATGGGGATTATTAGGAGGCCATGATGGACAGAGGCCAATGGGTGGAATGTGGCCAGGACACCAGGGGTTACACCCCTACTCTTTACGAGAAGTGCCATGGGATTTTTAATGACCGCAGAGAGTCAGGGCCTCGGTTTAACGTCTCATCCGAAGGACGGTGCTCTTTGACAGTATAGTGTCCCCATCACTATACTGGGGCGTTAGGACCCACACAGACCACAGGGATAGCACCCCCTGCTGGCCTCTCTAACACCTCTTCCAGCAGCAACCTGGTTTTCTCAGAAGGTCTCCCATCCAGGTACTAACCAGGCTCAGCCCTGCTTAGCTTCAGTGGGCAACCAGTCTTGGGCTACAGGGTGACATGGCTGCTGGCATTCTCACTTTCAACACTCATAACATCAACTTCCTCAGAAGAAGAACATTGAAGTAAAGGAGAGCTCTCTTCCCGGGCGGAAGAAACCGCAAAGCGTGCTTCCGACACCGGGAGACGAGAGCTAGATCTCTCGGGTAAGGAAGGAGAAAGGGCCCTCGGACCCGTCTCCATCCCCTCCGAAAGATCCAATTGCGATCCCCAAGAATGCATTCTCCGCGCTGCCTCAGCAGACGCGGGTCCTGATCCTTGAGGATCGCGAGCCTGCCCACTCTGTTTGTCAAAGAGTGCCAGGCGAGAGCGGAGCATGCGAAGCGGTAGCTTCTCACAGTGTTGGCACTCAGCCCCCTCGAAGGCTGAGACCGCATGCTCCACTCCCAAACAAATCACACAAAGCTCGTGTGTGTCCCCACCCGTTAAATAACGCGGGCAGGGAGGAACACACTGCTTGTAGACTTGTTTTGCCATAACGATACCAACAATATTGCAACAGACAACAATAAATAGACAAGACAGTTTGACACAGATCGCTTGCTGAGGCAACAGAAGCTAACTGGCGTTTCGCAGCGGTAGAGCTTTTATCATTTCCTGGTCATGACGTCACCCGCCCGTGACGCTCATTCTCGTTTTCCATTGGACTAGTTGGCATAGATGCTTCAGACGCAATCACGCAGAAGGCGTTCCCGTAGCGTTGACGAAGCATCTCGAAGTTCCCTTTTTCGATAAAGGGAACAAATAAGATGGACATGACAGGATAAACAACAGGTTTGGCCCTCACCCCACAAAAAGAAGAACAATCATATACACCCCCTTTCACGCATCATAAATAGGATGGTAAAGTGCAATTGAGCATGTCTGACGTTAACTAAGAGAAAGTGCAGAGGGCTAGTGCTGTCTTGTTTACACTTATTTGAGAAGTACTTTTACCACCAATGCATCGCTCATTATGTATTCATCTTTGTTACCACTCTAAGGTGTGTGGGATACATTTTCCTGGCAGACAACCTACAAGAGAAAACCCCTATCCTGTGTTGTTCATGGGTTATGAATGTCATGTAAGTAATAGCCATTTTACAATATTCATATTTTGTATAGATTTATACATATACTATGTATATATTATAAATATAATATATACATGTATATTATGTATATATTATATAAAAATATATGTTGCACATATTACTTGGATAGCCATATTATTGCATCACATTTCGTTCAAGTATGCTTGATTGTCATGTTTAACTAATGCACCTCTCTTCTTTTTTTCCCTTTAGGTAACACCAGCTAGACCTCCCCCAAAAGAAGATGTCTTCAGCCATTACACCAGAACTCAACCACTGAACCTGAAGCTATGGACACAGATGTGGATGTCGGGAATTTGGAGAATATGCCTCTGAAGACATGTGATGTCGGAACCCAGTGGCCAGATCACATAGAGCACAACTACAGTTTCAACTGCGGTAACAAGCCGATGAAGGACTGTGGGACTCAAACAGATCCAACACCGTCAGTATCAGCACATAATTTAAATAACAAAGACTCTATATTTTATACAGGTTTATGTGCTGACAGTTTCTGGAAACTTTTGCAAATCTTGACGACTTTTTTCTCACAACCACTTAATACCAAATTGGCCCTCCATGAACAATTTTTGCTTGTTTTAATGAGACTCTGTTTGGGGCTATTGTTTACTGACTTGGGTAAATGATTTGGGGTCAGTAGAAGCACGGCATTTGACATATTTACATTTTGGAGACCAATTCTTGCAAGATTCATGAGGGAAAAGGTGATTGCTTGGTTGCCCAGGGATACACTGAACAGAATCAGGCCCAAGACATTTCACAAAAACTATCCTAAAGCCACATGCATCATTGACTGTACTTTGTACAAAGGCCAAAGAACTTAAGAAAAAGATCACAAACTTACAGCAATTACAAACACAAACTGCTATACTGTATAGCCCCCAATGGCCCAGTGTAAACAAGACAGCACTAGCACTCAGCACTTTCTCTTAGTTAACGTCAGACATGCTCAATTGCACTTTACCATCCTATTTATGATGCGTGAAAGGGGGTGTATATGATTGTTCTTCTTTTTGTGGGGTGAGGGCCAAACCTGTTGTTTATCCTGTCATGTCCATCTTATTTGTTTTGTCTAGTCTTTTGTGATAAGTCTCCTGTTGTATCAGATGTACTATTTGGCACATATTATGTTTCTGCAAGGACGAACATCTATCTACCATATTTATAATGGCTATGTCATGTTTGTATCAAAGCTTTTTGGTGGAAGGAACAGTGATAATTTCATCACAAAGAACAGTGGTTTTGTTCATCACCTGATCCCTGGTGATGAGATTTTAGCAGATCGTGGATTCACCATCATGGATATATTGCATCCAGGAGTGAGTCTAGCTCTTTCTGCATTCACACGTGGACGTAAGGAGCTGTCTGAACACGAGGTGACATCCACACGTCGCCTAGCCAATGTCAGAAATCACATTGAGCGAGCAATTCGAAGGCTGAAGGTTTTTAAGATTTTGAGTAATGTTATGTCTGGTAGGTTGCAAAGTGTTGATGAGATTGTAAGTATTTGTGCAGGTTTATTTAATTTGCAACCTCAGTTAATCCGTAACAGTACTGAATGAATAAGAAACACTTGAAATGTAAACAGTGAACAAATGTCAAACTCTTGATCTGTGTATTAAGTTGCCATAACAATGCAATACAGTTAAAATGTACAGTTGTAAATAGTGAACGAATGTCGAACTCTTGATCTGTGTATTAAGTTGCCATAACAATGCAATGCAGTTAAAATGTACAGTTGTAAACAGTGAACGAATGCCGAACTCTTGATCTGTGTATTAAGTTGCCATAACAATGCAATGCAGTTAAAATGTACAGTTGTAAACAGTGAACGAATGTCGAACTCTTGATCTGTGTATTAAGTTGCCATAACAATGCAATGCAGTTAAAATGTACAGTTGTAAACGGTGAACAAATGTCGAACTTTTGATCTGTGTATTACCGCTAAGTTGTCATGGGAAAGAACATTAAAGTGTAATAGCTACTTGAGCCCACAAATTTTCATGACCCCGTGTGCAATTCTTGTTGCTACTGCTGGTAGCAGATGCTGAAAGTCCACCCTCCTCAGGTGGCAGATTTTGTTCATTGTCCACTCTTCGCTGTAGGGTACATCTGTAATCACATGTTCATTTGGAGTCCACACCATAAATTTACAATTATTTTTTTGCACAGTGCAGTGCCACCTGGATCTGATAGTAGTACCCTAACCCAGATGCTGTTTCCCTCAGAACGTACTTTCCATCAATCAATCTAACATCGTATATGTGACCCTGGACCACAAAAGCAGTCTTATGTGTCCATTTTTTAAAATTGAGATTTATACATGATCTGAAGGCTGAATATATAAGCTTTCCATTGATGTATGGTATGTTATGATAGGACAATATTTGGCCGAGATACAACTATTTAAAAATCTGGAATCTGAGGGTGCAAAAAAATCTAAATATTGAGAAAATCGTCTTTAAAGGTTTCCATTTCTGTTGGTTATTGTGCTGCATCCACTTACAAAAATACAATTTTGATATATTTAAGGTAGGAAATTTTCTAAATATCTTCATGGATCATGATCTTTACTTAATATCCTAATAATTTTTGGCATAAAAGAAAAATTGATAATTTTGACCCATACAGTGTTTTGTTGGCTATTCCCACAAATATACCCGTGCGACTTAAGACTGGTTTTGTGATCCAGGGTCACATATGTTCGAATCTATCATTTTTTGCAGACTGCCACCATGTGCTTCAAGCTTTTTTGGTGTGGGACACTTAATCTCAAGAATAGTATCTGAGTAAATAATTCCATCGAGACTGGCACCAAGCCAATTTTCTTGATTATGCACAACCAGGCCTGTAGTCTCCACTACAAGCCCTGTTGTCTGCTCGAAACATTGTCTAGCCAAAGGCTCAGCTTGTTGACCGTACCTAGTAGCCTCATTTCCAGAAAACCTTATGTTAAGTTTTCTTTCTACCCAGTTTGTTGGGTCTGTCTTTTTTGGTACCTCACTACTGGTTATTCTAATTTTTCTCTGATCCAGCCACAGCTGACTATTCTGTCCCTTGGACTCGGTTTCTACTTTCTGCCTGTCCTGTCCCCCACACTCAGGGCTTGACATTAACACCCGCCAACCCGCCAAATGCCGGTGGATTTCACCCGTGGCGGGTAACACAGTCACTCCCACTAGCCACTTTGGCTTGTTGAAAAATTGTAGTCTTGTCAAGAAGGCATCTGAAATAACAAAACACGCGGACTGGCCGTCGGACTGAGGGCTGTTTTAGTATGCCCTTAATTATCAACTTAACCAGCGGCAGCGATGATATAGCGATCTTTTTTAATAGCAGGAAAATCCAGACCACAGGCGCGGCTCGCGCTCTCCTGCAATGCCGCTGCGCGAGGGTGCGCGCGCCAAATATGGCATCCAGACTTTTGTCAAACGCCAATATAAAGTTGAATCTGTCACAGTGCAGCCACAGTCCCTCAGACCTGTTTACCTTCAGCCTCCCGCCTGATTTTAACCTGATGGTACGATCTCTGTCATCATCACACGCGACTGCTAGTCGCATGCACACACACACACACACACACACACACACACACACACACACACACACACACACACACACACACACACACACACACACACACACACACACACACACACACACACACACACACACACACACAACACAGACACAGACACAGACACAGACAGCATTCAGTCAGTGCGTGAGTGTGCGTGGCCGAGCAGTGCGTAGAAAAAATGCGCAGGAGAACGAGATAAAGAGAAAAGGTAGAGCTGAGATAAAGAAAAAATTCTCTTAGTGATTAAGGGACACGGTGTATAACTACTAGCAGGGCTGCCCATGTCACGTATCACAACAATCTTTCCAGAGTTAATTCTATGTTTTAATAAATTAATCATGCCATGAAAGAAAGCAGGAGATGCGTTTGTGGGAATAATCTGGAAAATAAAGACCTGTAGGCCTATACTTGTTTCAGGTGGACATATCTCCAGTTACTCTGAGCTACCAGAGCTTCATGATGATAATTATTAAACCAGTCAGAGCTCTGAGGAAATGCAGATGCAACAATCCAAAGTCCCCAAAACGGCCATAGGCCTATATAAAAATGTAATCATGTTGCCTTAATTGTGGATTTTTTTCTTAGAAAAAATCATTTATTCTTTGCTTGTTGTTTCTAATGCAGATAATTGTTCTACTGATAAACTGACCTGAAAAAAGACCTGATCAAAACTTTACATACACTGATCAGAATAATGTATTAGTAGCTACGTTTTATAGCCCGTTCAACTTTAATATATAACACGTAATTTTCTAACACAAGTGTGGCTATATAAAATGCTGCGTGGCTAGTATTTTGGAAAACATACAATTGGCTAGTGAGCAAAAAGTTAATGTCAAGCCCTGTGTATGTAATTTTGGGCCATAGCCCTAAGGCGAAGAGCCTAATTGTTTTCCTAATGATTATTTTTAGGGCCCAAGCCCTAAGGGCGAAGGCCCTATTGTTTTCCTAAGGATTATTTATTAGGGCCCAAGCCCTAAGGGCGAAGGCCCTATTGTTTTCCTAAGGATTATTTATTATTAGGGCCCAAGCCCAAAGGGCGAAGGCCCTATTGTTTTCCTAAGGATTATTTATTATTATTATTTTAGTTATTTATTATTATTATTATTTTTTTTCTACCTTTTGGACACTTTTGGAGGCCTTAACATGCTCAAAAACTCCTGAAACTTTGCACACATGTCAGAACCCGCGGCCATCAGGGCCGGGCTGAAGATGGTACCCGGGCGTGGCAGGGGGGCTCGACAGCGCCCCCTGGAACGGGGTCCGAAAACATGGTCCATAAATCAAACACGCTTGCATGTAATAATATGAAACTCGGTACACATGTAGATCTCATCGTTTCATATATACTTCGCACTCTAACTTTTTACCCCAGCCCAACAGGAAGTCGGCTATTTAGGCTTGTTTGGAAAACGCATGCAAAGGAATGTGAAACACTCCTCCTAGAGAATTCAAACACACGGCACGAAACTCGGTCAGCGTGAAGTCAATACACTGAGGATGAAAAATTGCCAGGGGATTTTTGATATCTCGAACGGTTTGGCCGTGGCGAGGAAACGAAATTATGGCGAGAAACGTGAAACAGGAAGTGTGTTATAACTACTGCATACATTAACTAATCTTGATGAAACTTCAGCAGTGTGTTCGTTGTAAGAGCCCGATCACATGGATGTGACTATTGTGAGTCAAAGTTATAGCGCCACCAACTGGCAGCAGGAAGTGTGTCACTTCCAAAATGCTTTTAAATCACCCTCTTATTTTTACCCGATTTGCTTCAAACTTCATGTGCATAATGTAGACACATGCCAGATGTAGACCTGTGAAAGGATTATTGATATCTTAGACACTGTTGCCATGGCAATGCATCAAACATTAATATTCCTTTTTTTAAGCTTTTTCATGCTTTTTTATGCTTTCGGGCACTTTTGGGGTTCTTAACGTGCTCGAAAACTCTTGAAACTTTGCACACAGGACAAAACCCGCGGCCATCAGGGCCAGGCTGAAGCTGGTACCCGGGCGTGGCAGGGGGGCTCGACAGCGCCCCCTTGAACGGGTCCGACAATTTGGTCCATATATCCAACACGCTTGACCCTATTTGCTTCAAACTTGATGTGTATAATGTAGACACAAGCCAGATGTAGACCTGTGAAAGGATTGTTGATATCTTAGATGCTGTTGCCGTGACAACGCATCAAACTTTAATATTCTTTTTGAATACTTTTGAGATTCTTAGCACACTTTTGGGGCCCTTAACATGCTCAAAAACTCTTGAAACTTTGCACACGGGTCAGAAACCGCGGCCATCAGGGCCGGGCTGAAGCTGGTACCCGGGCGTGGCAGGGGGGCTCGACAGCGCCCCCTGGAACGGGGTCCGAAAACTTGGTCCATAAATCAAACAGGCTTTACCCGATTTGCTTCAAACTTGAGGTGTATAATGTAGACACACGCCAGATGTAGACCTGTGAAAGGATTGTTGATATCTTAGATGCTGTTGCCGTGACAACGCATCAAACTTTAATATTCTTTTTGGATACTTTTGAGATTCTTAGCGCACTTTTGGGGCCCTTAACATGCTCAAAAACTCTTGAAACTTTGCACACGGGTCAGAAAACGCGGCCATCAGGGCCGGGCTGAAGCTGGTACCCGGGCGTGGCAGGGGGGCTCGACAGCGCCCCCTGGAACGGGGTCCGAAAACTTGGTCCATAAATCAAACACGCTTGCATGTAATAATATGAAACTCGCTACACATATAGATCTCATCGGTTCATATATCCTTTGTACTTTTACTTTTTACCCCAGCCCAACAGGAAGTCGGCTATTATGGTTTGTTTGGAAGCGTATGCCCCTGGAATTCGATATACTAATCCTAGAGAATTCAACCAATCGCCACGAAACTCGGTGTGCACGAAGTCAAGACATTGAGGATGAAAAATTGCCAGGGGATTTTTGATATCTCGAACGGTTTGGCCGTGGCGAGGAAACGAATTTATGGCGAATAATGGAAACAGAAGTGGTTATAACTTCAGCATACATTAACTGATCTTGATGAAACTTCAGCAGTGTGTTCGCTGTAAGAGTCCGATCACATGGATGTGACTATTGTGAGTCAAAGTTATAGCGCCACCAACTGGCAGCAGGAAGTGTGTCACTTCCTAAAGGCTTTGAAATCACCCTCTTATTTTTACCCGATTTGCTTCAAACTTCATCTGTATAATGTAAATACACTGCAGATGAAGACCTGTGAAGGGATTCTTGATATCTTTGAAACTGTTGCAGTGGCAACGCATCAAACTTTAATATTCTTGTTTGATGCTTTTGATGCTCTGAGTCAATATGGCAAGCCGTTTTAACATTTAATCATTTTAACCTACTAGTCTCTTTTTTCATGCTACTAGTACTTATTTTTTAGATACTAGTATCTATTCCATTAAGTAATAGTACTTATTCATTAGCGACTAGTGCTTATTCTTTAGTACTAGTGCCTATTCCTTAGATAGTAGTGCTTATTCTTTAGATATTCTTTTGAATACATATTAGTAGCTAATGAATAAGTACTGGTATCTATTTAATAGGTACTAGTATGTAATGACTTAGAACTAGTATTTATTGAATAAATACTAGTATCTATTAATAGGTACTATTATCTAAAATGTCATTTTCTCTCTCTCTCTCTCTCTGAGCCAATATGGCAAGCCGTTTTAACATTTAATCATTTTAACATACTAGTCTCTATTTTCATGCTACTAGTACTTATTTTTTAGATATTAGTATCTATTCCATTAAGTACTAGTACTTATTCATTAGCGACTAATGCTTATTCTGTTTAGAATATTCAAAGTGCTTATTCAATTTGTATGCTTATTTATATTTTCAGAGCAGAAAATCAGATTTTTCTGCTTATTCAATATTGCATCTAAAAAGTGACTTGACGTGTGTGTGTGTGTGTGTGTGTGTGTGTGTGTGTGTGTGTGTGTGTGTGTGTGTGTGTGTGTGTGTGTGTGTGTGTGTGTGTGTGTGTGTGTGTTGTGTGTGTGTGTGTGTTTGAGAGAGAGATTGTGTCTGTTACAGTGACAAGAGTTTTTAAGCCTTGTCTTTTTGGATATATATATATTTTTTATAAAAAAAAAATGTGCATACAACCCATGTATTTTTAATGTATAGTTTGCTTTAAATTAAATTAAGATTGTATGTTTGGTAATTGAACCTAAATAAATGTAAAATGAATGTGCTATATTTCAGATCAATATATTTGTTTTCCTTCATTTTAATCAACACTAACTTTATTCTCATCTGAATTATAAATAACTTATTTCTGTATAAAATAAAAAATCCCGAATAATCCAGACCAACCAGAGCACACTATTTCTACAACATCATCAGTGCTGAAGCGGGACTACCAGAGCCGTTCGGCAGATAGCGAGCAGATATTTTGTGTCACGTCGTGCACAATAACCCTAAAGGCACCAGGGTGGTGATGCCACCGGCTTTATTTATATATATATATATATATATATATATATATATATATATATATATATATATATATATATATATATATATATATATATATATATATATATATATATATATATATAAATAAATATAGCTGCGAGCAGCGATGAAGGGCCAAAGCCGGCGGTACCGCCACCCTGGTGCACCAGGGTTGCGGTGCCACCGGCTTGGGCCCGTAATCGCTGCTCGCAGCTATATTTATTATTAGGGCCCAAGCCCTAAGGGCGAAGGCCCTATTGTTTTCCTAAGGATTATTTATTATTATTATTATTATTATTATTATTCTTCTAATTATTTTTTTACTACCTTTTGGACACTTTTGGAGGCCTTAACATGCTCAAAAACTCCTGAAACTTTGCACACATGTCAGAACCCGCAGCCATCAGGGCCGGGCAGAAGATGGTACCCGGGCGTGGCAGGGGGGCTCGACAGCGCCCCTGGAACGGGGTCCGAAAACATGGTCCATAAATCAAACACGCTTGCATGTAATAATATGAAACTCGGTACACATGTAGATCTCATCGTTTCATATATACTTCGCACTCTAACTTTTTACCCCAGCCCAACAGGAAGTCGGCTATTTAGGCTTGTTTGGAAAACGCATGCAAAGGAATGTGAAACACTCCTCCTAGAGAATTCAAACACACGGCACGAAACTCGGTCAGCGTGAAGTCAAGACATTGAGGATGAAAGTTTGCGAGGGGATTTTTGATATCTCGAACGGTTTGGCCGTGGCGAGGAAACGAAATTATGGCGAGAAACGTGAAACAGGAAGTGTGTCATAACTACTGCATACATTAACTAATCTTGATGAAACTTCAGCAGTGTGTTCGTTGTAAGAGCCCGATCACATGGATGTGACTATTGTGAGTCAAAGTTATAGCGCCACCAACTGGTAGCAGGAAGTGTGTCACTTTCAAAATGCTTTTAAATCACCCTCTTATTTTTACCCGATTTGCTTCAAGCTTCATGTGCATAATGTAGACACATGCCAGATGTAGACCTGTGAAAGGATTATTGATATCTTAGACACTGTTGCCATGGCAATGCATCAAACATTAATATTCCTTTTTTTAAGCTTTTTCATGCTTTTTTATGCTTTCGGGCACTTTTGGGGTTCTTAACGTGCTCGAAAACTCTTGAAACTTTGCACACAGGACAAAACCCGCGGCCATCAGGGCCAGGCTGAAGCTGGTACCCGGGCGTGGCAGGGGGGCTCGACAGCGCCCCTTGAACGGGTCCGACAATTTGGTCCATATATCCAACACGCTTTACCCTATTTGCTTCAAACTTGATGTGTATAATGTAGACACAAGCCAGATGTAGACCTGTGAAAGGATTGTTGATATCTTAGATGCTGTTGCCGTGACAACGCATCAAACTTTAATATTCTTTTTGGATACTTTTGAGATTCTTAGCGCACTTTTGGGGCCCTTAACATGCTCAAAAACTCTTGAAACTTTGCACACGGGTCAGAAACCGCGGCCATCAGGGCCGGGCTGTAGCTGGTACCCGGGCGTGGCAGGGGGGCTCGACAGCGCCCCCTGGAACGGGGTCCGAAAACTTGGTCCATAAATCAAACAGGCTTTACCCGATTTGCTTCAAACTTGATGTGTATAATGTAGACACATGCCAGATGTAGACCTGTGAAAGGATTGTTGATATCTTAGATGCTGTTGCCGTGACAACGCATCAAACTTTAATATTCTTTTTGGATACTTTTGAGATTCTTAGCACACTTTTGGGGCCCTTAACATGCTCAAAAACTCTTGAAACTTTGCACACGGGTCAGAAACCGCGGCCATCAGGGCCGGGCTGAAGCTGGTACCCGGGCGTGGCAGGGGGGCTCGACAGCGCCCCCTGGAACGGGGTCCGAAAACTTGGTCCATAAATCAAACACGTTTGCATGTAATAATATGAAACTTGGTACACATATAGATCTCATCGATTCATATATCCTTTGTACTTTTACTTTTTACCCCAGCCCAACAGGAAGTCGGCTATTATGGTTTGTTTGAAAGCGTATGCCCCTGGAATTCGATATACTACTCCTAGAGAATTCAACCAATCGCCACGAAACTCAGTCAGCATGAAGTCAAGACATTGAGGATGAAAAATTGCCAGGGGATTTTTGATATCTCGAACGGTTTGGCCGTGGCGAGGAAACGAATTTATGGCGAATAATGGAAACAGGAAGTGTGTTATAACTTCTGCATACATTAACTGATCTTGATGAAACTTCAGCAGTGTGTTCGCTGTAAGAGTCCGATCACATGGATGTGACTATTGTGAGTCAAAGTTATAGCGCCACCAACTGGCAGCAGGAAGTGTGTAACTTCCTAAAGGCTTTGAAATCACCCTCTTATTTTTACCCGATTTGCTTCAAACTTCATCTGTATAATGTAAATACACTGCAGATGAAGACCTGTGAAGGGATTCTTGATATCTTTGAAACTGTTGCTGTGGCAACGCATCAAACTTTAATATTCTTGTTTGATGCTTTTGATGCTCTGAGTCAATATGGCAAGCTGTTTTAACATTTAATCATTTTAACCTAGTAGTCTCTTTTTTCATGCTACTAGTACTTATTTTTTAGATACTAGTATCTATTCCATTAAGTAATAGTACTTATTCATTAGCGACTAGTGCTTATTCTTTAGTACTAGTGCCTATTCTTTAGATAGTAGTGCTTATTCTTTAGATATTCTTTTGAATACGTATTAGTAGCTAATGAATAAGTACTGGTATCTATTTAATAGGTACTAGTATGTAATGACTTAGAACTAGTATTTATTGAATAAATACTAGTATCTATTAATAGGTGCTATTATCTAAAATGTCATTTTCTCTCTCTCTCTCTCTGAGCCAATATGGCAAGCCGCTTTAACATTTAATCATTTTAACATACTAGTCTCTATTTTCATGCTACTAGTACTTATTTTTTAGATATTAGTATCTATTCCATTAAGTACTAGTACTTATTCATTAGCGACTAATGCTTATTCTGTTTAGAATATTCAAAGTGCTTATTCAATTTGTATGCTTATTTATATTTTCAGAGCAGAAAATCCGATTTTTCTGCTTATTCAATATTGCATCTAAAATGTGACTTGACGTGTGTGTGTGTGTGTGTGTGTGTGTGTGTGTGGTGTGTTGTGTGTGTGTGTGTGTGTGTGTGTGTGTGTGTGTGTGTGTGTGTGTTGTGTGTGTGTGAGAGAGAGAGATTGTGTCTGTTACAGTGACAAGAGTTTTTAAGCCTTGTCTTTTTGGATATATATATATATATTTTTTATAAAAAAAAAAAATGTGCATACAACCCATGTATTTTTAATGTATAGTTTGCTTTAAATTAAATTAAGATTGTATGTTTGGTAATTGAACCTAAATAAATGTAAAATGAATGTGCTATATTTCAGATCAATATATTTGTTTTCCTTCATTTTAATCAACACTAACTTTATTCTCATCTGAATTATAAATAACTTATTTCTGTATAAAATAAAAAATCCCGAATAATCCAGACCAACCAGAGCACACTATTTCTACAACATCATCAGTGCTGAAGCGGGACTACCAGAGCCGTTCGGCAGATAGCGAGCAGATATTTTGTGTCATGTCGTGCACAATAACCCTAAAGGCACCAGGGTGGCGATGCCACCGGCTTTATATATATATATATATATATATATATATATATATATATATATATACATACAAATAAATATAGCTGCGAGCAGCGATGAAGGGCCAAAGCCGGCGGTACCGCCACCCTGGTGCACCAGGGTTGCGGTGCCACCGGCTTGGGCCCGTAATCGCTGCTCGCAGCTATATTTATTATTCTTCTTCTTCTTCTAATTATTTTTTTACTACCTTTTGGACACTTTTGGAGGCCTTAACATGCTCAAAAACTCCTGAAACTTTGCACACATGTCAGAACCTGCGGCCATCAGGGCCGGGCAGAAGATGGTACCCGGGCGTGGCAGGGGGGCTCGACAGCGCCCCCTGGAACGGGGTCCGAAAACATGGTCCATAAATCAAACACGCTTGCATGTAATAATATGAAACTCGGTACACATGTAGATCTCATCGTTTCATATATACTTCGCACTCTCACTTTTTACCCCAGCCCAACAGGAAGTCGGCTATTTAGGCTTGTTTGGAAAACGCATGCAAAGGAATGTGAAACACTCCTCCTAGAGAATTCAAACACACGGCACGAAACTCGGTCAGCGTGAAGTCAAGACATTGAGGATGAAAGTTTGCGAGGGGATTTTTGATATCTCGAACGGTTTGGCCGTGGCGAGGAAACGAAATTATGGCGAGAAACGTGAAACAGGAAGTGTGTCATAACTACTGCATACATTAACTAATCTTGATGAAACTTCAGCAGTGTGTTCGTTGTAAGAGCCCGATCACATGGATGTGACTATTGTGAGTCAAAGTTATAGCGCCACCAACTGGCAGCAGGAAGTGTGTCACTTTCAAAATGCTTTTAAATCACCCTCTTATTTTTACCCGATTTGCTTCAAACTTCATGTGCATAATGTAGACACATGCCAGATGTAGACCTGTGAAAGGATTATTGATATCTTAGACACTGTTGCCATGGCAATGCATCAAACATTAATATTCCTTTTTTTAAGCTTTTTCATGCTTTTTTATGCTTTCGGGCACTTTTGGGGTTCTTAACGTGCTCGAAAACTCTTGAAACTTTGCACACATGACAAAACCCGCGGCCATCAGGGCCAGGCTGAAGCTGGTACCCGGGCGTGGCAGGGGGGCTCGACAGCGCCCCTTGAACGGGTCCGACAATTTGGTCCATATATCCAACACGCTTTACCCTATTTGCTTCAAACTTGATGTGTATAATGTAGACACAAGCCAGATGTAGACCTGTGAAAGGATTGTTGATATCTTAGATGCTGTTGCCGTGACAACGCATCAAACTTTAATATTCTTTTTGGATACTTTTGAGATTCTTAGCGCACTTTTGGGGCCCTTAACATGCTCAAAAACTCTTGAAACTTTGCACACGGGTCAGAAACCGCGGCCATCAGGGCCGGGCTGAAGCTGGTACCCGGGCGTGGCAGGGGGGCTCGACAGCGCCCCCTGGAACGGGGTCCGAAAACTTGGTCCATAAATCAAACAGGCTTTAACCGATTTGCTTCAAACTTGAGGTGTATAATGTAGACACACGCCAGATGTAGACCTGTGAAAGGATTGTTGATATCTTAGATGCTGTTGCCGTGACAACGCATCAAACTTTAATATTCTTTTTGGATACTTTTGAGATTCTTAGCACACTTTTGGGGCCCTTAACATGCTCAAAAACTCTTGAAACTTTGCACACGGGTCAGAAACAGCGGCCATCAGGGCCGGGCTGAAGCTGGTACCCGGGCGTGGCAGGGGGGCTCGACAGCGCCCCCTGGAACGGGGTCCGAAAACTTGGTCCATAAATCAAACACGCTTGCATGTAATAATATGAAACTTGGTACACATATAGATCTCATCGATTCATATATCCTTTGTACTTTTACTTTTTACCCCAGCCCAACAGGAAGTCGGCTATTATGGTTTGTTTGAAAGCGTATGCCCCTGGAATTCGATATACTACTCCTAGAGAATTCAACCAATCGCCACGAAACTCAGTCAGCATAAAGTCAAGACATTGAGGATGAAAAATTGCCAGGGGATTTTTGATATCTCGAACGGTTTGGCCGTGGCGAGGAAACGAATTTATGGCGAATAATGGAAACAGGAAGTGTGTTATAACTTCTGCATACATTAACTGATCTTGATGAAACTTCAGCAGTGTGTTCGCTGTAAGAGTCCGATCACATGGATGTGACTATTGTGAGTCAAAGTTATAGCGCCACCAACTGGCAGCAGGAAGTGTGTCACTTCCTAAAGGCTTTGAAATCACCCTCTTATTTTTACCCGATTTGCTTCAAACTTCATCTGTATAATGTAAATACACTGCAGATGAAGATCTGTGAAGGGATTCTTGATATCTTTGAAACTGTTGCTGTGGCAACGCATCAAACTTTAATATTTTTGTTTGATGCTTTTGATGCTTTGAGTCAATATGGCAAGCCGTTTTAACATTTAATCATTTTAACCTAGTAGTCTCTTTTTTCATGCTACTAGTACTTATTTTTTAGATACTAGTATCTATTCCATTAAGTAATAGTACTTATCCATTAGCGACTAGTGCTTATTCTTTAGTACTAGTGCCTATTCTTTAGATAGTAGTGCTTATTCTTTAGATATTCTTTTGAATACGTATTAGTAGCTAATGAATAAGTACTGGTATCTATTTAATAGGTACTAGTATGTAATGACTTAGAACTAGTATTTATTGAATAAATACTAGTATCTATTAATAGGTGCTATTATCTAAAATGTCATTTTCTCTCTCTCTCTCTCTGAGCCAATATGGCAAGCCGTTTTAACATTTAATCATTTTAACATACTAGTCTCTATTTTCATGCTACTAGTACTTATTTTTTAGATATTAGAATTTATTCCATTAAGTACTAGTACTTATTCATTAGCGACTAATGCTTATTCTGTTTAGAATATTCAAAGTGCTTATTCAATTTGTATGCTTATTTATATTTTCAGAGCAGAAAATCCGATTTTTCTGCTTATTCAATATTGCATCTAAAATGTGACTTGACGACGTGTGTGTGTGTGTGTGTGTGTGTGTGTGTGTGTGTGTGTGTGTGTGCGTGTGCGTGTGGTGTGTGTGTGTGTGTGTGTGTGTGTGTGTGTGTGTGTGTGTGTGTGAGAGAGAGATTGTGTCTGTTACAGTGACAAGAGTTTTTAAGCCTTGTCTTTTTGGATATATATATATTTTTTATTAAAAAAAATGTGCATACAACCCATGTATTTCAAATGTATTGTTTGCTTTAAATTAAATTAAGATTGTATGTTTGGTAATTGAACCTAAATAAATGTAAAATGAATGTGCTATATTTCAGATCAATATATTTGTTTTCCTTCATTTTAATCAACACTAACTTTATTCTCATCTGAATTATAAATAACTTATTTCTGTATAAAATAAAAAATCCCGAATAATCCAGACCAACCAGAGCACACTATTTCTACAACATCATCAGTGCTGAAGCGGGACTACCAGAGCCGTTCGGCAGATAGCGAGCAGATATTTTGTGTCACGTCGTGCACAATAACCCTAAAGGCACCAGGGTTGCGGTGCCACCGGCTTGGGCCCGTAATCGCTGCTCGCAGCTATATTTATTCTTCTAATTATTATTTTTTTACTACCTTTTGGACACTTTTGGAGGCCTTAACATGCTCAAAAACTCCTGAAACTTTGCACACATGTCAGAACCGCGGCCATCAGGGCCGGGCTGAAGATGGTACCCCGGGCGTGGCAGGGGGGCTCGACAGCGCCCCCTGGAACGGGGTCCGAAAACATGGTCCATAAATCAAACACGCTTGCATGTAATAATATGAAACTCGGTACACATGTAGATCTCATCGTTTCATATATACTTCGCACTCTAACTTTTTACCCCAGCCCAACAGGAAGTCGGCTATTAAGGGTTGTTTGGAAAACGCATGCAATGGAATGTGAAACACTCCTCCTAGAGAATTCAAACACACGGCACGAAACTCGGTGTGCATGAAGTCAAGACACTGAGGATGAAAAATTGCCAGGGGATTTTTGATATCTCAAACGGTTTGGCCGTGGCGTGGAAACGAAATTATGGCGAGAAACGTGAAACAGGAAGTGTGTTATAACTACTGCATACATTAACTAATCTTGATGAAACTTCAGCAGTGTGTTCGTTGTAAGAGCCCGATCACATGGATGTGACTATTGTGAGTCAAAGTTATAGCGCCACCAACTGGCAGCAGGAAGTGTGTCACTTTCAAAATGCTTTTAAATCACCCTCTTATTTTTACCCGATTTGCTTCAAACTTCATGTGCATAATGTAGACACATGCCAGATGTAGACCTGTGAAAGGATTATTGATATCTTAGACACTGTTGCCATGGCAATGCATCAAACATTAATATTCCTTTTTTTAAGCTTTTTCATGCTTTTTTATGCTTTCGGGCACTTTTGGGGTTCTTAACGTGCTCGAAAACTCTTGAAACTTTGCACACAGGACAAAACCCGCGGCCATCAGGGCCAGGCTGAAGCTGGTACCCGGGCGTGGCAGGGGGGCTCGACAGCGCCCCCTTGAACGGGTCCGACAATTTGGTCCATATATCCAACACGCTTTACCCTATTTGCTTCAAACTTGATGTGTATAATGTAGACACAAGCCAGATGTAGACCTGTGAAAGGATTGTTGATATCTTAGATACTGTTGCCGTGACAACGCATCAAACTTTAATATTCTTTTTGGATACTTTTGAGATTCTTAGCGCACTTTTGGGGCCCTTAACATGCTCAAAAACTCTTGAAACTTTGCACACGGGTCAGAAACCGCGGCCATCAGGGCCGGGCTGAAGCTGGTACCCGGGCGTGGCAGGGGGGCTCGACAGCGCCCCCTGGAACGGGCGTCCGAAAACTTGGTCCATAAATCAAACAGGCTTTACCCGATTTGCTTCAAACTTGATGTGTATAATGTAGACACACGCCAGATGTAGACCTGTGAAAGGATTGTTGATATCTTAGATGCTGTTGCCGTGACAACGCATCAAACTTAAATATTCTTTTTGGATACTTTTGAGACTCTCAGCGCACTTTTGGGGCCCTTAATGTGCTCAAAAACTCTTGAAACTTTGCACACGGGTCAGAACATAGGGCCATCAGGGCCGGGCTGAAGCTGGTACCCGGGCGTGGCAGGGGGGCTCGACAGCGCCCTCTGGAACGGGGTCCGAATACTTGGTCCATAAATCAAACACATTTGCATGTAATAATATGAAACTCGGTACACATAGAGATCTCATCGGTTCATATATCCTTTGTACTTTTACTTTTTACCCCAGCCCAACAGGAAGTCGGCTATTATGGTTTGTTTGGAAGCGTATGCCCCTGGAATTCGATATACTACTTCTAGAGAATTCAACCAATCGCCACGAAACTCGGTCAGCATGAAGTCAAGACATTGAGGATGAAAAATTGCCAGGGGATTTTTGATATCTCGAACGGTTTGGCCGTGGCGAGGAAACGAATTTATGGCGAAAAATGGAAACAGGAAGTGTGTTATAACTTCTGCATACATTAACTGATCTTGATGAAACTTCAGCAGTGTGTTCACTGTAAGAGTCCGATCACATGGATGTGACTATTGTGAGTCAAAGTTATAGCACCACCAACTGGCAGCAGGAAGTGTGTCACTTTCAAAATGCTTTGAAATCACCCTCTTATTTTTACCCGATTTGCTTCAAACTTCATGTGTATAATGTAAATACACGGCAGATGAAGACCTGTGAATGGATTCTTGATATCTTTGAAATTGTTGCCGTGGCAACGCATCAAACTTTACCATTCTTTTAGAATCTCTTCGGGTGATAGTTTTAACTCAAAATCATAAATAGGGCTATACTGCCCTCTTGTGTCAAATTGTGTCCTATTGTTCTCTTGATTTTAAAGCTTATTTACCCTTTCTAGACATCCCCAATTTTGGCTAGTGATGCATTCCTGACATATCCAAAATAAAAAGGTTTCTGCTCATAAGTCATTCTGAATAGACACATAATAACACATACATATTTAGAAAGCCAACCCTTGAGAGTCCAATTCAAGGCTCAAAATGAAACAGACTGTTATATATATATATAACATATATATATGAAGACAATAAAATCTAACATCAATTATTTAAAAGCACAACTTAAGTCAATTCCAGCTCAAAATGAATAAGAATTTATATATATAAATTCATTATAAAATATATTATAGAAGAAGATTCAGATGCAAAAGCTTCTAATGACCTCTAAATTTTATTCTAAAAGATCATTTTTCCAAGCCGTATATTTAAGTTCATAATCTCATTAATGGCAAGAAAAATAACCTATTAATTGTATTTTAAGTGAAATTTATTGATTATTAAATTTAAGCTTGATTAAAATGATCATTAGAAAAAAATTTATGGCATTTAGAGGCTTTGAACTGAACTTATATTATATATATAACGGCGCACAGGGGAAAAGGTTTTGGTGGGCCCAGGTGGGGGGGGGGGGGGGGGGGGTTAGGACTGGGCCCTCATTAAATTATGGAATAATGTTAAAAAAAATAAAATAGCATATTGGTGAAAAAAATATCTAATATTTGAGTTACATTAAAGCTTTTTATTTTTTTCTTCCTAATTGCCCTTGAAATAGTGGTCAAGAACCCCCACGCCAAAACAAAAATGTTTGGCCACTGATCAAAAAGTGGTAACGGTGAAGCTGAACTAACGTTAGTAAAATCAACGTAGAGCAAGGTTAGAACAGCGCAGCAATGTTTATGATGTTGTCAAGACCCGGTACTTCGGGGGTGGGGGGGGGGGGGCATCTAAGATTATCTTGTCGGGCCAGATGTCAGTGCTGTATTATAAATATATATAATTAATATATTAATATTATTATATATATTATATATATATATAAGCTTAACTAAAACAAAAACGACAAATATTTGAATTATTGATCAAATTTAGGAATTTAAAATGAAAGATGAAGCATAGGCCTGTTACCTAGGTAGGGCTGATCAAATTAAATCATTTACACTGAAAAATTACAATTGATAAAATAATGTTATGAAATTGATTTAAATGTACAAATAAGAAACAGTGGAAAGAAGTATACTAGGCTACTTATAAACATAACACTAAACTGCCAATAGGTGGCGGCAGGCGGCCGTATTAATGAGTGAGTCATTTATTCATTCATTCAAACGATTCGTTTAAACGGTTGATTCATTCAAGAATGAGACAGATGTTTAAGAATGGGTCTTTGAATCTTTGACTCAACTGAACCGATTCGGGTCAAAATGCTGAATCATTCAGTAATGAAAACAATGAGTGTTCCTGTGAGATGCGCTGTGGTTCTGCTGTGATTTTTGTTTGGAACTATTTTCGCTGCTGGAACAGAAGACAAACAGCCAATATTACATCTAAAATGCAAGTGACTAAATTTTAACTGTTTATTGAACTGTTGTAGGAAATCAATGTCACATTTTGATATTGTATTCAGGAAAAATAATTGAGGCTGCTTAACACATATGTTAAAATATAGAAACTCCACATTTAGATTTTTAGAGGCAGTTACAGTATGTTGTTAACTGAGTGTGTGTGTGTGCTGCGCTCATATAGATTTCTCCTCGAGAGGCTGCGCTGTTGACGCTCGCGCAGCCTCTCGAGGAGAAATCTATATGAGCGCAGCACACTATTTATTATCCACAATCGATCGCAACAACATAGCTACAATAAATGTAATAAAATCAGAATAATGCTTGCTTGAATATATTTTACAAAAACATGTGCTATAATTCAGATCAATATATTTGTTTTCCTTAAAATTATTCTCATCTGAATTACAAATAATTTATTTCTGTATAAAATAATACTATATGACTAAAAACGCATTTGTGATCTTTTCTTTTTTAATCAATAACTTAAAAATAAACAGATTAGTGCTCTGTTTGAGGTCAAGAAATTAAAACCAATGCAATATGATGAATGTTTAAAAGATGGCACCGGCAGACTGTTTTAAACAGGTTAGATAAATATTTCTTGCTTTTAAACAGTGTGTGTGTGTGTGTGTGTGTGTGTGTGTGTGTGTGTGTGTGTGTGTGTGTGTGTGTGTGTGTGTGTGTGTGTGTGTGTGTGTGTGTGTGTGTGTGTGTGTGTGTGTGTGTGTGTGTGTGTGTGTGTGTGTGTGTGTGTGTGAGAGAGAGAGAGAGAGAGAGATTGTGTCTGTTACAAGAGTTTAACCCTTTAAGGCCTTGTATTTTTGGATATATATCTTTTTTTTATTAAAAAGAAAATGTGCATATTACAACCCATATATTTTAAATGCATTGTTTGCTTTTAATTAAATTAAGATTGTATGTTTGGTAATTGAACCTAAATAAATTTCAGTGTTTCCCACAGAATTAGATTCTATGTGTGGTGGTGTGGGTTTTTTTTTTTTTTTTGGGAGGGGGGGGGGAGGGGGGGGGGGGGGGTTTGACACAATGTAAGATAACTTAAAGACATTGCTATGCCATTGCTACACGTCTATGACTGCTCCACAGACTTCTTGTTGCATATTTTGCACCCTTTGTTTGAACATTTTATTTTACGGGCCTTTCTGAAAAAAATATTCCAATGCCCTATCATATGGGCTTGTTTGTGTGATAGACTACAGGCCCTGTACTAAATGTAACAATTATTAAACACTATATTAAATTTAAATAACAAATTAGATTTATAAATAACCAGCTTTTCAAAACAACAATTGCAATGTGAATTTTAACAAACTATACAAATATTTTAAACTATTTGTGCTAAAAAGCGCAAAACATAACAACTGAAACAACAACTGAATTTTAACAAACACTTTACAACTATAAAACAATGAAGTGCTAAATAAAGTGCAAAACAACATTGTCAAAATGCAGAGGTGCGAATTTACAAAATGAAAAGCAGGCTACTTTTGCCATGATGACTGAATGTTAATAGGCCTAATCCCTAAAAAGCTGACATCATCGCTATCTCAAACATCTCTGTTATTATCAATGAAGCTGAATGCACAATGAATATTTCACAATATCTACACGTTGTTTGTTATAATTAGAGGATTTGCCAGCATGCAGAATTCAGCACTGAACAAAAAGTCAGTTTTGAGCGGTGATGGGAGTCTATCTTAAATGCTAATGATTGGTCATCGTGTTTAAGAAATCAACACATATGTCTGTGATTGGCTACATCGCTCACGCTGGAAACATGTTACAAATAGAAACTCTGGCCAGTAAATCGTTTCAATTGTGTTTAGTTGTTCTTTTCTGCAATAGATTAATAACAATTTATTAGTTTTTATATGTTTTATTCATTGATATTCATAATTTGCGGGAGTCCTGTGAATCGTTTTATTCTCCCACGGACCGCACACACAGAGTGAGTGCATTACCGCTCGCACTCGGCCATCAAATCTAGTCCCGCGCCGCACGTCTCTAGATCAAGGGCCCGGCCCGAGGATGGCGGCGAGAAATATTGGCCCAAGTTCTGCCCCCGGCAGAGAATTTAAGCTATAAACAGGACAGAGTAACAAGGCAGGCTTCGCTCATACATTTTTTGACGACGTAACGTTAGTTAAGACGTGTGTTGCTTAGGCGGCCGCCTTAGTGGAAACGCGACAGCGTTTAACATAGAATAACTTATCAGAGTTGTTTTGCAGCAGTGTTCATTAACAACCATTCAACTCCGGATTGATTCTGGAATATTCGCTGGGAAAATAAGCTCCGCAGTGACCGCAACAATCCGTCCTCCAACGCATGCTCATGTTGTTTTGAGACTGTGCTCGAAGAGGAGGCGGGGCTATTCGTGCGCGCCTCCGTTGTCAGTTTGTGTGTGAGAGAGAGGGAGGGGAGAGCAAGCTGCGCGCAGCTCTACAATAAAATACAATTTTACCCATATTAAATAGTTTAAAAATCTGAAAATCAATCCGTGGCGGTCAGCGTTGATATTGTGGCGGCCCGCCACAAATTAATGAATGTATGGGAAACCCTGAATTTAAAATGAATGTGCTATATTTCAGATCAATATATTTGTTTTCCTTCATTTTAATCAACACTAACTTTATTCTCATCTGAATTATAAATAAATTATTTCTGTATAAAATAAAAAATCCCGAATAATCCAGACCAACCAGAGCGCACTATTTCTACAACATCATCAGTGCTGAAGCGGAACTACCAGAGCCGTTCGGCAGATAGCGAGCAGATATTTTGATATTTTGTGTCACGTCGTGCACAATAACCCTAAAGGCACCAGGGTGGCGATGCCACCGGCTTTTTATATATATATATATATATATATATATATATATATATATATATATATATATATATATATATATATATATATATATAAATATAGCTGCGAGCAGCGATGAAGGGCCAAAGCCTATATTGCAAAGTTAGGTAACTAAAGGAACCGGGGTTGCGGTGCCACCGGCTCTGGCCCGTAATCGCTTCTCGCAGCTATATTTAAATGTTGTGTTGCAAAGTGTGCATTTTTGTTCTGCACACATTGTGTGCTCTTTGGGTGGACCTGTTTCAGTGTGTGCAGTGTGTGGTTGAGCAGTCAACACATGATGCAAGATAGTTCCAGGAACCATAGATAAGCCAACCATGTCTGGTGCTGAAAAATGTGCAATAACATTTTCTTCTGTCAGAAATGCAGTAGAAATTACACTCATGGATTTTCTGGGGCCACTGTGTTGCGTTTGCATATTTTCCACTGTCTCTGGCACTACATTGTCACAAGTGGAGCTGTTCCAGGCACATGCTGTGTCTGTGCAGGCCAAGCCTGTGAACCCTCTTGTTGTCGCATCTTTAATTTTGTACAGTAGGCCTGCTGTACGGCTACAGCACTTCCCTCGGCCGGCCATGCAGTCACACACTACCTCGAGAACTTTGCAGTTTTCTCTTTGTATTGTTACTGACACTTTATGGTACGAGTTTACTGCCTGTGAATACCTCACGACACCTTTTAATGTGATGAGCTCATCTGCGATGGTATGCAGTAGTTTAGGTTCTGAAGCTCATCGCATGCCAGATGATTAATAAAATAATCTTGAATACCTGTAAGAACATGTATTTTATTGCTACAACTGGTCGTGGCTAATAGTTATTTGCAACTTGTGAATAGGGTTGCCAACTTCAGAGAAGAAAAATGTGGGACAATTGTTGTTCTTTACAGGAAAATAAGGGACACTCAAAATATTTGTACTGTATCACACAGTATATGTAATTTCAGATTCGTATGCATTTACAATTTTCTTTTTTTTAAACACAAAAGTTTAAACATATGTTTTGCTTAACCTATTTATGTACAATTTAATTGTAAATCGAATTTTAAGATCACACAAAAAAGTCACATTACACAAACCATACTTCAAAATAATAGCATTTATCTGAAATAGCTTTTGTAACATTATACACTACATTTGAAAGAGATTAAAGAAAGTAATAGCCTACTTTTATTCAGCAAGGACGCATTAAAGTAATCAAAAAGTGACCGCAGACATTTATAATGTTACAAAAGTTTTTTTTTTTCGGATAAATCTACTTTATATTAAAATAGTCTTACACAGGCTATATGAAATAAAATGACACAACCCTGTCTCTTTTTGTTAAATTTCAGTGTTATTGATCAATAGCCATTATTAAAGTATAAGTAGCCTAAAAAGTATAAGACGCTATACAAGTCAAGAAATAAAGCAAGTTTAATGATTCAGTCAAACATAACCAACAGGCTAACGTTACAACTTTACCGTTAAATAGCCTAAATATATAAAGTTATGAAACTTCACTTTGCCCTCAGCCAAAACGATTTGCCAGGGAACAAATCATAGATTAATGAAACCAAAGATCGCCCGTTAGATATACACAAGCCGATTTATAGCTCATGTTTAACCACTAGACACAGTGCCCGCGGGAAACGTCAGAATGACTAGCCGAGGTAAGGCTGTTCCAGGCGGGGTACATGAGCGCTGAGCGCCCGCTGATCCCTGGAACTCCGAAAACGTCAGATCAAATTTTTAAATAGGCGCTATCTTTATAAATAAACCACAGATTTGAGCTTTAAACAACTATATTCTCGACTGAAAAACTCTTCAAACTACATTTCGTGACACAATAACACTAATATTTTTAAATTTCGCGGCCTTGAAAAACACTTCACCACACCGGCTTCCTTTATCTTCGGAGTTTCTGCTCCCGAACAGCACCATAGCAACCGTTCTCCCCCATTGGTTAGCTGTTCGAAACGTCACAACACTACAAGGATTCTGGGTAATATCCCATAGCAAAGTGAGGTCTGATGCGCACTTGCGAAAGGGGTGCATTAAGTGCCCTTATGATCACCCCTGGAGAACACTATTAGAGGATCGGGACACCCTACGGCCTTGCACCCCTTAGCGAGAACGCGCATTGAGGGGCACAAGGGTGCAAGTGCGGATATTGGGGCAGGGCCTTAATGTACTTGAAGTTGTTTCAAAATAATACATTTTACTGGGTATATTGCTTGTATGTTTCGAAGACACTTATAATGAATTATATTCATATTGTAATGTACTTGTAACACAAATAAAGTACACTTTAATATCACTAAGCATATAATTAGTCCTTACACAGGCATATACTTAAAGTAGGCTATACTAAGTATACTTAAAGTTGTTCCTCTTTAGTACACAAATGTACACTAAATACACTTAAAGTATGCTTTACTACAATTTAATTACTACTAAAATACACTTCCAAAAGTTCCAAAATAGCACAGTTCAAGTTAACTAATCATTAACACACTTGAAGTACTGATAAATAGTCTGGCTACAAGTATACTTAGTATTAGGGGTGTGACGGTTATTATATAACCGTGAGACCGACGGTTATAGTTGAACACCGTCATTAGAACTCTATAACCGCCAAAACCGTGTTATTAAAATATTTTTTACAAACAGTTTTTTATCATAGAGAATGTTTAAATACTAATATCAGCTTACGAGGGAAACGGAGGCTGCTATTGCTGGAGATGATTCAGGAGAGGTCTGTGCCCCTTTACCGATCAGAGCGCGCGCTGACACGAGGTAAAGCCTTGTTACTCGACGCGTCCGCACGAGCGTGAAGATGCGTGCGGCAAAAATGACGCGTTGGGTGCGCAAGACCCCATTTCACTTGGCTGTGTGCACCGCTTTGCTTGTAACAGCGTGCGCGGCACCACATCCGAGGATGAACGACTTCATCTCACCACACCAGCACACAATTTTGCGCGTCTATATTGCAAAGTTCATTGCAAAGTTTTTTTTTGTTAAGGTTTTGTTTACTGTGTGATTTATTTAAAACAAAGCACGTTCATTTCAAAGTTTTTTTTTTTGTTAAGGATTTGTTTATTGTGTGTGATTCATTTAATGGAAAGCACATTCACTTCTAGTTGTCTTGCTCTTAATTTTATATAAACGTAGAGCAAGTAGCTAATCAGTGTCTGCTCGTTGATTCAAACTAAGTTGTCCTATAACAGACGAACATCGCAACGCAACGATTGCAAAAATTTAGTGAAATTTGCAAAAGATAACATACTTAAATTCCTCAGACTAACACAATGATGTGACCTAATGCGCTTCCTATCTAGGATTTTAACCACTCTGTTATAAATCATTTGAAGTGGCTTAACTGTAGTAACAGTAGCCTGTGACCATGAGCAGATGCAGTTACTCATATGCGAGAAGATCATGGCGTGCATGAAAGTGTGAGCAGCATGAAATGGTAGATAGTCCCTGATCAGTCTGAATGTATAAAGATTTGCTTTGGCTACTCAACAGATTTTTTTAATATGATTGTCAAATTTAAGTTGAGAGTCAAGTACAAGGCCCAGGTATTTGACCTCTGAGACCTGCTGGATCTTATGCCCATTTATCCGTAAATTTAGTTCTTCTGATATGGACTTGAATCTTGAGGCAAAGCAAACAGACATATTCTTTTTAACATTCAATGTCAGACCTGCATTTTGAAACCACACCACCACATTTTGCAGGTATTTTGCCAGTTCATCAGAAACTGCATGCACACGTTTCCCTCGCACATAAACCACTGCATCGTCAGCGTACATCTGAAATCCTGCGGTAGGACATGAGTCTGGCAGATCATTAATATACAGTGTAAAAAGCAAGGGCCAAAGAATGGACCTTTGCGGTTCTCCTGTATTCATTTTTAAGAATGTAGACATTTCATTATTGACCACCACACACTGATCTCTCAGTTAAAGATATGATTTGAACCACTGAAAAGTTAATGTTGTGAAATTAAAATTAGACAATTTGTGTATAAGGATGTCATGATTTAGTGTATCAAATGCCTTTTTGAGATCCAAAAAGATGGCGCCAACAATTTCTATGTAATGCAAATTTGAGTTGTTCCACAAAGAAGCAGTTTGCATTTCGGTGGAGTATTGAGGACGGAAGCCAAATTGTAATGGGTGTAAAATGTTATTTGATTGTATAAAAGCCATAAGCTGACCATACACAATTTTTTCTAACGCCTTTGAAAATACAGGTAAGATACTTACGGGTTGATAATTGCATGCCTGGTCAGGTGTTCCTGACTTAAATAATGGCATAACTTTTGCCTGTTTCCAAGGTGTGGGGAATTTTCCGCTCTGAATAGACAAATTCATCAAGTGTGTCAGTGGCTTTACAAAAGTGTTTTTATTTCGTTTCAAAAAGACTGAATTTATGTGAAAAAGATCCTTACTATAACTGTTGTTAACTGAATTTATAGCTTCAAGCACTTTTGTTTCATTGGTCTGCTGAAGTGAGAATGAAGAATATTGGTTTATTGATTGATGTTTACTGAATTTCTAGTAGCTGTGCCTAGAGGAATCTGAATCATTCCCTTCCGAATCTTGCAGAGCCGGAAATTGTGAGTATTAGCTGTCCATGAGCTAGCAGCAGGAGCAACTTTACAACTTTACAACTTTACCCCCGATTGCGCACAAGCTTCTACTTCTGTCTATACGGTAATTTCTCTACTGTGCGACAGAGAGTTGCGACACAATCGTTAGCCTATATTTTTACAAAAACTGCTTCTACGGGGCCACAACGTAAGATACAAGGTAATGGAGTGTTTTATACTGTACATTGTCGTGTTTCTTTAGAAATAAACAATGAACAAATGGAGTCTTTAAACGCCTCAGATGCCATATCAGCAGCCATATCACCCTGTAGCCCAAGACTGGTTGCCCACTGAAGCTAAGCAGGGCTGAGCCTGGTTAGTACCTGGATGGGAGATCTCCTGAGAAAACCAGGTTGCTGTTGGAAGAGGTGTTAGAGAGGCGAGCAGGGGGTGCTCACCCTGTGGTCTGTGTGGGTCCTAACGCCCCAGTATAGTGACGGGGACACTATACTGTCAAAGAGTACCGTCCTTCGGATGAGATGTTAAACCGAGGCCCTGACTCTCTGTGGTCATTAAAAATCCAATCATGGATCATGGGCCAATCATGGTCTCCTAATAATCTAATCTATCTATTTTTCTTTCTTTCTTTCTGTCTTTTTAATTAATCTTTCTTTCTAACTAATCTATCTATTTTTCTTTCTTTCTTTCTGTCTTTTTAATTAATCTTTCTTTCTAACTAATCTATCTATTTTTCTTTCTTTCTCTCTAACTAACTAACTAACTAAAACTAACTAACTAACTAACTAACTAACTAACTAACTAACTAACTAACTAATCTTTCTTTTTAACTAATTTCTATTTTTCTTTCTTTCTTTCCTTCTTTCTTTCTTGCTTGCTTTCCAACTAATCTGCCTTTCTTTCTTTCATGGTGTCTAACTAATCTTTCTTTCTAACTAAATAATCTTTCTTTCTTTTCTAACATCTCTTCCTTTCTTTCTAACTAATCTTTCTTTCTTTCTTTCTTTCTTTCTTCTTTCTTGCTTTCTTGCTTTCTTGCTTTCTTTCAATTAATCTTTCTTTCTTTCTTTCTTTATTTTTAATTAATCTTTCTTTCTAACTAATCTATCTATTTTTCTTTCTTTCTGTGTATTTTTAAATAATCTTAATTTCTAACTAATCTATCTATTTTTCTTTCTTTCTCTCTAACTAACTAATCTTTCTTTTTAACTAATTTCTATTTTTCTTTCTCTTCTTTCTTTCTTTCTTTCTTTCTTTCTTTCTTTCTTCTTCTTGCTTTCCAACTAATCTGTCTTTCTTTCCTTCTTTCTTTCTAACTAAGCTTTCTTTTTAATCTTCTTTGTTTCTTTCTTTCAAACTAATCGTTCTTTATACCTTATCTTTCTTTTTTCTTTCTAACTAATCTTTCTTTCTTTTCTTTCTTTCTTTTCTTTCTTTCTTTCTTTCTTTCTTTCTTTCTTTCTTTCTTTCTTTCTTCAACCAATCTTTCTTTCTAACTAATCTATTCTTTTCTTTCTTTCTTTCTTTCTAACTAATTTATCCTTCTAATCTTTCTTTCTTTCTTTCTTTCTTTCTTTCTTTCTAACTAATCTTTTTTAACTAATCTTTCTTTCTAACTAATCTATTCTTTTCTTTCTTTCTTTCTAACTAATCTATTATTTTCTTTCTTTCTAACTATCTTTCTTTCATTCTTTCTTTCTTTTCTAACTAATCTTTCTGTCTTTCTTTCTTTTCTAACTAATCTTTCTTTCTTTCTTTCTTTCTTTCTTTCTTTCTTTCTAATTATTCTTCCTTTCTTTCTAACTAACTAATTTGTCTTTCTTTCTAACTAATCTTTCTTTTCTTTCTTTCTTTCTTTCTTTCTTTCTTTCTTTCTTCTTTCTTTCTTTCTGTCTTTTTAATTAATCTTTCTTTCTTTCTTTCTTTCTTTCTGTCTGTCTTTTTAATTAATCTTGCTTTCTAACTAATCTATTTATCTTTTTTTATTTCTTTCTTTCTAATTAAATAAGGGTGTATTCACACCAGGAAAGTCCGATAGTTCACTTGCTTTGGTCCGGACCAAATAAATTATTATTATTTTTTTTTTTTGGTACGGTTTGCTTTCACACTGCTCTTTTTGCAAGTGAACCAAAATTTGTAAACAAAACCACACGTGTGCTAAGGTCGTCCATTCATTGGACAAGGATTCTCAAGTAGGGAAATCAGGAAGTGCAAAAAAGGCTCAGCATGGAGATATTTCGTACTGCAATATTTGAGGAGCTCTTTTCCAAAACGCGATAAATCCATTTCAATAGTTTTCAGGAAAATGACATTTTTTACCTAGACCCACACATCTTGTGAATATTCAATTTATCTTGTTAAAATGTTTTTTTCGCTGACTGAACATGTTGAACAATGATTATTAAATCAAACAACAATATTGTTGATGATAAATTCAAAGTTATTTTTTTTTCTTCAAAACGCTATAAATCCGCACAAAAAAATGGATGATTTTGCCCACTTAATTAAGTTTTGTTTTGTAGAAAGCCTTTCTTTACAGTGAATTTCGTTTTGTATAATTTGTATCTTAATTTTAATAATGTTTTCATTAACCAATTGCCTGGATTTAATAAATAAGAAGCAAATAGACAATATAATCATGACATGGAGGCGCCCGCCGTCACTTGCATTGCACGCGAGCTCAGTGGCGGCGCCAGGGGGGAGCTAGGTGGTGCTGTAGCTACCTCTATAATAGCCATAGCACCCGCCCAGCACCCCCAAGAAATGTACGTGATTTTTTTATATTTATATTTTAATGTCATGTTTGAATAGTCTTTTTCATGTTGTTAAAAAGGGTATTAAAGAATAATTAAAAAATATATATTTAGTCTAAAAAAACATGAGGCCCAAACAGGCGATCTTCTTTGGCCAATGGACGCGGCGCCCGGTGAACGTTTGCAGACATCTCAAGTCTCACGTAGATAGCGGCTCCCTGATGGCCGCAAATTAGTTCAAATCTCCCGGAATCTAAGCTCCAAACGTGTAGCGCGCGCAAGACAGAGAGAGCGAGAGACCTTGCGCGCGCGTGTGTGTGTGTGTGTGTGTGTGTGTATGTGTGTGTGTGTGTGTGTGTAAATGTGCCTGTGCCTGTATTAAAGAATAATTTAATATATATATATAGACTAAAAAAACATGAGGCCCAAACTGGCGATCTTCTTTGGCCAATGGACGCGGCGCCCGGTGAACGTTTGCAGACATCCCAAGTCTCACGTATATAGATAGCGTCTCCCTGATGGCCGCAAATTAGTTCAAATCTCCCGGAATCTAAGCTCCAAAGTATAGCGCGCCCAAGACAGAGAGAGCCAGAGACCTTGAGCGTGTGTGTGTAAATGTGCGTGTGTGCGCATGAAATAAACCCTATCTCCCCCCCCCCCGTCGTCGTCAACAAAACCGAACAATCAGCCCAAAATTCAAAGCACCGTCTATTAAGTTTTGAGCATCCCCATAGCACCTGCAACAGAAAATCTCTGGCGCCGCCACTGCGCGAGCTGGAGCGCATCTCATCATAAATTAACCGAAATTCAGCGTAGCCTATGCCTCACAGCAGACATGAGAAATATATCTATATAGAAAGCTTGAAATGTCTTTAAACAAAACAATTAAAAACGAAAATAAATAGCCTACTCTCTGATTATGTAATCCATTACACGCATTTCTCTCTATAGGCGCGTTCACTACAGAGATGCTGATCGTCAATTTCATATTTGCAGACACTGACACACAGAAAACAGTTGATTAATAAAAAATACAATAAAACATTCGATTTTCGAAAGATATTCGACTTTTGCTCCTTGATCGTCGAATGCCATTTTTGGCAGAAATTATAATACAGACAGAAACCTTTGGCAGCAGCATCTACCCCCATGTGTAGGTCTCACTGGCTCATCAAGGCCATCAAAAGTATTATCACCGTTTAAAGCACTCATTTTGAGGAATGAATGAACATAAACAAACCTCTGTTCAGCGCGCTGATGTTGGATTGGGTAGAACGATCACTGAAGTCTGATTTGTCTAGAGAGGATTTATCGCGTTTAGGCTAAAAATAGGTTTGGCGCTTATCGCGGTTTGGAAAAGAACTGCATATCTTGCAGTACATTTTAAACAAGGAAATATAGCGATTTGGCATGAAACATTGATGGAGCAGTGAATAGGTTCAGAACACAGCAAAATGACATGACAAACTCAATTTTTTTTTAAATGGCGTTTATCGCGTTTTGGAAAAGAGCTCCTCATTTGTTCTTTTACTAATTGTGTGTTATTCTGTACAAACGCAATATGAAGAAACTAATGAGTATCATATGATACAATGTCATCTATACGATGTTGTAATTCGGATTTTGAGAAGACGACGATGTGCTGCAAGACGGTTCCGGCGGAGAGAACATGCTCTCATGTGCGCCTTGCTGACAGTGGCACTGCGCAGAAGACGGATAAGGTATAAAGTTTTCATTCATGGAGAGGGGCTATGTTCACAGATTCAAATATGAGATTCTTATTGTATATACTGCTAATGAGTGCTGTCAATGTTAACACTTGCGATACAGTTTGTCCAGTTTAACGCAGCATCATCCTTGTATTGTAACTATCGTTACATTATATGAACAGCAAAAGCTTTGTTTGCATCTATGCACGATTAGACTAAAGAGAACGCTCTGTATGTGAATGTCCTGATGCACACTCATTCATTCATTCCATTCCAATGATGCACACACGACGCGCAGAAAGACGCGCAACAGTATCGTGTGGCCAGACAGTGCGCAGGAATGGAATGTAGTAGGCTACAACAGATTTTTCTTGCAATTGGGTCGGTTCATGTTCACACCGTAAACGAACCGTACCAGAGTTCGTTTGCAACCGTACCGAGACCACCTCTTCAGCTGGGTCTCGGTTCGGTTGTTTGGTCCGCACCCGAGTTCGATTGCTATATTCACACCTGCCCAAAAAGCACTAAGGGGGTAAACGAACTAGAGTTCGATTCAATCGAACCAAACAAGGCAGGTGTGAATACACCCTAACTAACTAACTTACTAACTAACTAATCTTTCTTTTTAACTAATCTTTTTTTCTAACTAATCTTTCTTCTCTTCTTTCTTTCTTTTTCTTTCTTTCTTTCTTTCTTTCATGCTGTCTAACTAATCTTTATTTCTTGCTTTCATGCTGTCTAACTAATCTTTCTTTCTTTCTCCTTCTACCTAATTCTTTATTTCCTTTTTTCTTTCATGCTGTCTTTCTTTCTTTCTAACTAATCTTTATTTCCAACTAAGCTTTCTAATCTTTCTTTCTTTCTTTCTTTCTTTCTTTCTTTCTTTCTTTCTTTCTTTCTTTCTTTTTCTTTCTTTCTACCTAATCCTTCTTTCTTTTTTCTTTCTTATCTTTTTTCTAGCTATCTTTCTTTTTTCATTTTTCTTTCTTTCTAACTAATCTTTTTCTTTCTTTTCTTTCTCTTTCTACCTAATTCTTTCATTCTTTTTTTCTTTCATGGTGTCTAACTAATCTTTCTTTCTTTCTAATTAATATTTCATTCTTTCTTTCTTTCTTTATTTCTAACTAATCTTTCTTTCATGCTGTCTAACTAATCTGTCTTTCTAACTAACTAATCTTTATTTCTTTCTTTCTACTTTATCCTTCTTTCATTCTTTTTTCTTTCTTTCTTTCTTTTTTCTAGCTATCTTTCTTTTTTCATTTTTATTTCTTTCTAACTAATCTCTTTCTTTCTTTTCTTTCTATAGACCTTATTCGCAAACACCGGAAGTAGCTAACCGCGGCCATATTGTTGACATAACAACTGTCCTGCCCCTAGCCGCACGCAGATTTGAGTTGAGGTGAGCAGTAGCCTAACGGCTTCATCTCGTCGGTATCAAGAGAAGATAAGCTTGATTTGTGTGGACCCATATCAAATAGACCCAATAGCCTTAGGTAAAGATCCGTCCTTATTGCCAGCCGTAACTTATCCGGATATTTATAACGTTAACGTTCATACAGTATCCGCATAACGTTAGCTACACTTCACAGGGCTCCTTTACGATCGTTGTAACAAAATAACACAGTATCACACAAGCACTAATTCCCTACCTAGTATCAATGAGGCATATAACGTTATCAATAGTCAAGTCAAGTCACCTTTATTTATATAACAGTTGGCGCTTTTTACAAAACAAATTGTTTCAAAGCAGCTTCACAGAGATAACAGGAACATGTTATAATAGTATTGTTAAATTCAAAATTAAATGTTAAATGTCCCCAATAACGTTACCTGTGGTAAAATGATTGGAACAGACTTTGCTGTGGGGAGTTGGCAGTTTAGTCTGTTTATCCTAGCTAGCCACAAGTCTCTCCTGCGCTGGCTCAACTCCTCTGTCTCACTCCCTTCACGTTTTCTGACAGTCGGTATCGCATAAAAATTAACTCCGGGGTTCTTATTGCTGTTGTTAGAACAGCAGTGTATTACACAGCACACCATCCCGCTGTTTTAAAAAAAATACAGCGATTATACCATGGATAATACCGACGCTGCCTCGCTTGTCAATTGACTGACTGACAGTTGCCGTGGTTTCTATGTCAACAAAATGGCCGCCGCGAACATTGATGACGCAGATCGAATAAGGTCTATTTCTACCTAATTCTTTAATTCCTTTTTTCTTTCATGCTGTCTAACTAATCTTTCTTTTTCTTTCTTTCTATCTTTCTAATTAATATTTCATTCTTTATTTCTAACTAATCTTTCTTTCTTTCTTTCTTTCTTTCTTTCTATATTTCTATCCTGTTTTCTTTCATTCTGTCTAACTAATCTTTCTTTCTTTCTAACTATCTCTTTTCTTTCGGTCTTTCTTTCTTTTCTAACTAATTTTTCTTTATTTCTTTCTAACTACTCTTTCTTTCTTTCTTTCTTTTTCTTTCTTTCTTTCTTTCTTTCTTTTCTAACTAATTTTTCTTTATTTCTTTCTAACTACTCTTTCTTTCTTTCTTTCTTTCTTTCTGTCTTTCTTTCTTTCTTTCTTTCTTTCTTCTTTCTTTCTTTCTTTCTTTCTTTCTTTCTTTCTTTCTATCTTCTAACTAATCTTCCTTCCTTTCTTTCTCGCTGTCTGCTCCTGTCTGCCTCGCTGCCTGCTGTGAGCTCCGTCTAAGCCTCATATTAGCTTCGTATTTCTTTCTGTTTTGAACCATCATTTACTATCATTTCTAGTTGTTTATACTACTAATTACAGCTTACCTAACATCACAGATTAACCTGACATCGCTAGCTTCCGTTATTGTTAGCACAACACGCTAGTAACTCACTAGCCTGTTAACGCACCACCCGTGCGCTCAGTTATTTATTTTTCTCTCGCGCGCCCGCGCCTCTGAGTTCATAAAAAGCCCAGGTGAGTAAGAATCAGTCAACAAACACGGTGAGTAATGTCTTGTCCTGTTATTGTCACCTGGACTTCATGCCACATGTTTATTATAGCCTTACCCGTCGGCAATATAGGGTTTATTTTAGGGCTGTCAGTTAAACTTGTTATTAACGGCGTTAACCCAAACCCATTTTTACGTGATTCATTTTTTTATCGCGAGGTTAACAGTCTTTTTGGCCAAGCAAACTTTGGAGTTTTTTCACATACTTTTGCAACAGGACGCGGCATGCGCTGCGCTGCACTATGAAACCCATTAATTTCAATGGCTTGCTCGGCGCGAGGACGTTTTGTTGCTTCGTCGATCAAAGTGCAAGTGCAGCGCGGTCAGAATTCTAAATAGTTGTGAATTCAAAAATCCAATTGCCGCTGTGACAATTACCAGCATGGCCAATTAGAAACTTTTTGGCATCCAAAAAAAAAACTGGAGTAGATGTGCGCATTCCCCGTCCTGTCTGAAAGCACCGAATCTAGCTAGACCGGAAAAACACTTTTTGTGAACCGCCCAAATAGTAGGTTAACGTTACGTTTTGAGTGGATGACGAGTGCGAGACGCCGAAATGGATGCCAACAAGATTCTGAATTTAAAGTTTATTTTTAAAAGGTTGTCAAATGGTCCCATTGACAAGACCAAAGTGATCTGTGTGTTTTGTCGTTGTGAACTGAACTATCATCGCAGCACGTCCAGTCTGAAATACCACTTGATGGCCAAGCACACACACAGCTGATGCAAATTCTCCGCCCCCTCGTCAATATCAGGACCTCGTCAGTATTTCTTTCACCCTTTTATTGATGGACAGTGTTACATGTTGTGAGAGATTATTTGCTCCAAGTGAGAATGTTTTTTAGTGTGAAATTGAACACATTATTGTCAATGTTGTTTTAGGGCTGGGCGATAAATCGATTTTATCGATTAACTCGAATGTGTAGCTTACGCGAGTTTACGCAGATTTTTTTGAATGAAAATCGGTTTTCTCTTTAACAACCGCCGACGCGCCCATATGGGCTCCCGTAGTTCCGACCGCGCTCAGCGCTTGCCATGATAGAGATACACAAACAACATGGCAAATGAACAGACCGCGGCAGCAGAAGCAGAGCACACCGCCGAAAACATTTACAAACTGAATCTGCAGGGCCGCCAACTCTCACGAGTTCACTGAGAGACACGCAATTGTCACTTTTTACACGCTCTCACACGAGAAGGGTCTGGCTACAGACTTGCACTCTCAGACTTGCACTCTCAGAATTGCACTCTCAGACTTGCACGCTGAGACACGAGCGCTTCCGCTGCAAGTGACGTCATTTGCAATCGACACCTGCTCTCAGCTACATGTGAACTCACTTGCATAGTTTGTCTCGTGGCGGATTGAGAACAATTCCAATGTCGTTAAAATTCGTTTCTGCAAAAAGTTTGATTTTCAAATGCAAACTGAGTGCAAAGCATAAAATGTCCTTGTATTTTTGCAGACTTGGTCTAAAGATTGGGTACATGAGTGAATGGTTTCACTGAGTGAGCCTCAAATTCCACTTGTAGTGTCTTAGCAATTAGAAAAAACTGTCAACAAAATGACAAATGACGCCTTAACACGACCAAAATGAGCGTGTCTGCGCGTTCAAAAGAAACACAAAAAATTGCCGCGGCAAAACAAACAGTGCGTGTTGACGGGGTCAAATTCCACGCGTTTCGTTTAAAGACTATTGGCCCCGCCCCCGATCGCGTTCCGTAGAGAGCAGGCGTCGATTGCAAGTGACGTCACTTGCAGAGGAAGCGCTCATGTCTGAGAGTGCAAGTGACGTCACTTGCAGAGGAAGCGCTCGTGTCTGAGCGTGCAAGTCCGAGAGTGCAAGTGACGTCACTTGTCTGCAGCCAGAAGCTATTGTCTCACACACACATCCATTTCCTCACGCAGAGAAACATCGCGAAGCAAAGAGGACACCGACATACAAGACAGAGCAGGTTACTGTTGATATGAAACAGATTCTCGGCTCTCAGATTCTGTTAATTTTATTACGAAATTCCAACAATAAACACCGTTTTGGCGCTTGTAAATGTGACGTGAAAGATCGCTGACAGATCTCAGTTCAAGCGACACATGAACCGATCATCTGTTACTCTTCACTACTAACTTACCCAAATGTAGCTAATAAAATCAATCGATCAGTGTTTTTCAACCGCGGAAAGATGTCCATAAAACAGCTGGAGAACAACATGTGTCACGTAACGTTACATTTACCTCAGGAATGACTTTTAATGACCCATAGCACGCATGTTAGTTGGACTTAACATAATTGCTATAGAGAGGAGTATTTGGCTAAATATGATAACTATATTACACATTTATTATATTTTACCTATATCATTAAAATATTATAACATTGTTTGTTATTATAAAAAACGCATTATGTTTAATTTGAGTTAGTTTTTTAACCTTTAATAATACCAGCTGACAGGGCTCTGTTTACAGCATTAGGTGATTTATTTTTGGAGAACAATTAACATAACACATTAACATATCTACTGTACCTAATATTTATCCAAAGGAATTGATATTGAATCAATATCAGAATCAAAATCACATGAATTGAATTGAAATTGTGAAATTTGTGTTAAGCAATAATAAAAACAGTATACCAGTCTTTATGCATGTAAACATTGTGTTTACATAGTTAATAAACTTGATAAAATGATGTTTAGTTACCAAATAATTTGACAATCACAATAAACTTCTTGTGATGCAAGTTTTTTTTTTTTCTTTACACATCCCCCCAATCCACCCATTTTATGTTATGTTACATTTACACTAGGCTATTTACATTGACAGGACCCTCTGGTCTTTTTGGGTTGTTGTTTCTGATTGCACTTTAATCCAGATAATATCCCAGAAGGGAATATCAAAACAAAATAAAGTAAAAACTTGTTTTGAACAATTTCTTTGTCATCTGAGGATTGATTTTAAGTAGGGAGAGAAAAAAATCGATTTAAATCGTAAATCGGATTTTTTGTCAAAAAATCGGGGATTTTTTTTTTAGGCCATATCGCCCAGCCCTATGTTGTTTTCAATAAAAAACATTTGCACAAAGCAAGCCGATACACTTTTTTATGTTGATAAGAGAATTAAAATTAGAAAGAATAATGGGACAAAAAGAAATCAAGAGACATTTAGAATAGATAAAAATGTGCGATTAATTGTGATTAATCGTGAGTTAACTATGACATTACAGTTTTTTTCAAATGCTAAAACACAAAAGCCAATCCTCTAAACCAAATGACCAGTTGTCTAAACACATTTACTAAATCTAGCCATCATTTTCCAATATCATAAACACATTTCACATGAAGACACAAGTCACAAAATACAATCCTCCGTTCTCATAAATCTTAACACATTTTTCCTTGCTAAAACACAAGTTGTAAAAAAACTCTGCTCATATTCTAAAATGAAAGCTCATGTGATGCAAAATGCTTGCCACAGTCAGCAATATTTGAACACAATGAACACACCTGGCATCATTCATTACACACAACGACTCAAAATTGAAGACACTTGTTGCTAATGCTGTGACCACATGTATAAAAGCAAGTTCAGAGTGCACAGTTTGCTGAAGATTCCAAACAAACACAATGGATGAAGGCAGAATCAGGGGAAGAGGAATTCAAGTCAGAGGAGGGAGAAGAGCTGGAAGAAGAGGAGCAAGCCAACGAGGAAGAGGAGGAGGCCAACAAGGGAGAGGAGGAGGCCAACGAGGAAGAGGAGGAGGCCAACAAGGGAGAGGAGGAGGCCAACAAGGGAGAGGGGGAGGCCAACAAGGGAGAGGATGAGGCCAACGAGGAAGAGGAGGAGGCCAACAAGGGAGAGGAGGAGGCCAACAAGGGAGAGGAGGAGGCCAACAAGGGAGAGGAGGTGGTCAACAAGGGAGAGGAGAAGGTCCAGCAGGGAGAGCAACCTCGCACCATCATTACGGACGAGATGCGAGCAACAGTCATTGACCATGTCATTGTCCATGGCATGACAATGGCTGAAGTAGGACTAAGAGTCCGTCCAAACCTGAGTAGGTTCACCGTGGCCACCATTATCAGGGCATTCAGACAACACAACAGTTATTGTACTCTATTGCTTTCTTTGTCACAATACAATTTTACAAGCCTGTAAAAGTAATCTATTGGTTTCAAATCAGTTGTTACTGTATTGTAAAACATGTCAATTGACAACACATGTTTCTTTCTTTAGAGTTGAAAGAATGCCACATAGAGGTGGGAGGGTTGCCATATTTCCAGCGGCACAAGAAACCCTCATTGTGGATATGGTTCGTGAGAACAACCTCATCAGACTCCGGGAGATCAGAGACAAAGTCATTGCCGATAATGTCAACTTTGAGAGCATTGATGATGGCCACAATAGACCGAGTTCTCCGGCGGCAAAAGATGCGGATGAAACAGGTCTATAGGGTTCCCTTTGACATCCCTTTGGGTTGCGCGACACAAAGACCTACGTTACGAGTATGTGCAAGTAAGTATACATTCATGTTCACAGTACAGTTAGTGGACATACTGTGTTGCTCAGTGGCCTACATTACTTCTGGACAATACTGTGCTACCTGATTGACTGTTGTTCTGAACACCTGTGCACTTTCACATTTTCACAGAGGATATTACAGTTGGATGCGATGGCCAGACCTCATGAGTACCTCTTCCTGGATGAGGCTGGCTTCAACCTACAGAAACGAGGGCAAAGAGGCCGTAACATCATGGGGGGGGGGTTTGGGGGACGGTAATATTACTCTTTGTGTGGCCATGGGTTTGGAGGGGCTTGTCCACCGGCATGCTGTCCTTGGGTCTTACAACACCCAACGTCTCCTCACCTTCTTAGAGGAGCTAATAGACATCCTCCTGGACCGCCAACAACACCCTGGGCCCGCACATCACATTTATGTGATCATTTGGGACAATGTACGCTTCCACAGAACAAACCAAATCAGAGAGTGGTTCACCACCAACAGTAACCACTTTTTAAACGTCTGTCTGCCACCCTACTCCCCTTTCCTGAACCCTATAGAGCAGCGGTCCCCAAGCTTTTTTGCGCCACGGACCGGTTTAATATCAGACAATATTTTCACGGACCGGCCTTTAAGGCAGTGGTTTTCAAACTTTTTAAAGAGGGACCCTTTTTTTCTTTCTTTTTTTGACGCGACCCATATAGGCTTGTGCGCAGAAAAAAATCTCAGCACTTATTTTAACCAATGATGATACACATGCACTTGCTGATCCTTGACACGATTGCAACGCAAAGTCGATTCTGAAATAATTTGATCAAGCTATAGGTCAGGAATTTTAACCAAGTAATAACCGTTTGCTGCATGCTTAAAAAATACACAGCATATTCCACAACAAACTCTTTAAATGTAATATTCATTATATACAGAACAAGAATTATAAAAAATAACTATAAACAAGCCTAAACAAAATAATTTAAAGCGAAACTAAAAGGGGCATTATGCTCACGGAACTCTACATTCGCGATGTATTTGATAGGCTTTGTAGCAACTTCACTCACGTTTGCAATATCGACAGGAAAAAAATCATCTTTTTCACATGCGCAAAAATGTGCTTGGAAACGTCACAGTAGAGCGGTGCTTACGCTGAATGGTACGAATTGTACTAATATTTTAAATTCGAATATATATTCGAATAGTTTAAAAAAAAAAGAATTTCGAAGGTGAAAATTAATATTCGAATGTGGAAAAACCAAAAACACGCCCGCGGTATCAGAGGCGCGCTGTCTGGTTTGCGAGTGGGCGCGCTGCCAGGTCACCGGAGTCGCACTGGCACAGCACTGCTGAAAGTTTTTATTTTATTTCTTATTCTTATTTATTGCATGAATAAGGTAGGTAAGGTTAGATACAGCAGTTTCACGCACTGCAGGCTTCTACTGGTTTGATTTTTTACCGTTTCATGTCAAGGAAAAGTTCCATTTTCACCACAGCACAGCTCGCTCGGAGCGTTCAATGTCGGTTCTAGCTACTGTAAAACTTCAATTAATGTTACTATTATTTGTTTCAATCACTGAATGAAGCCTGCTATATTTGGGACAAGAGTCGCGACCTTAAATTTCTTGCGCAAAACTCTTGATCATCACTCAACATTTGTTTATTGTATTGTTCATTTAAACCGCAGAGAGCGTGAGGTGAGGGCGAGAGAGAGAAAGAGCCTGTGAGTGCGAGTAGTTATGTCTCTTTGTAATAATTTGTCCTGCTATTGACGTAATGCGTGTCATTGACAAAATGCACAACCAGATGTTTGAATAGTTCGAATATGTGTGTTTTATTTAGAGGGAATATTCGAACGCCATTCGTTTCTGTCAGATGTCAAATAGACGTTTATAAGATGTCAGTTTAACATGCATTCTAAATCATTACATCTTAAAGACATCTTCTAAACGTCTATTTGACATCTGACAGAAACGTCCTATAGACGTATTGCAGATGAGCAAACACTCTTTAAAATACGTCTTCCAGATGTAAATATAACATCAAAGAGACTTGTGCTATCTGGGTAGACAAACCCCCGCACGTGGACCGTGCCCACCGAGCTCTACGTGCCCGTTCTGGAAGTGATGAACCACCACGGGCCTTCATTTTGCGTTTGCATTACGTCCATGAGATGGAAGAAATAATGCAAAAGGCCGCTAGGATGCAACAGATTTTCTAGATCATCGTTTAAAATCTCCCCGCAATCTAATTCAAGAAAATTATTGAATGCATTCATCAATAATTCTAATTTGGTAGACATATGGAGACTTATGCATCCAACCGAAAGAGATTATACATTTCACTCGCATGTGCATAATGTATATACTCGTATTGATTATTTCTTGGTGGACAACAATCTTACTTCTAATATCCTAAATTCTAAAATTCATGATATACTGATTTCAGACCACGCCCCAGTTTCATTTGAAGTTGTCCTTGATCAAACATCTTCTATCCGCCCTCTATGGAGGATGGACCCTCAACTTATTGAAGACCCTAAGTTCATTGATTTCATGAGTTCACAACTGGAAATATTTTTTGATAGCAACGATAAGCCTGAGACATCACCGGGACTGCTTTGGGAAACTTTAAAAGCTTATATAAGAGGTTGTGTTATATCATATCAGGGGTCCCGAAATAAACTATTCAAAACGAAATTAATTGATTTAGGGAAACAAATTCATCAGTTAGACAATGAAAACGCACTAAACCCTTCACCAGATATTCATAAGAAAATTTTACAATTAAGGTTTGAATACAACAAAATAGTCTCTTCTAAAATAAATAAAGCGTTTCATTTTGTTAAACACAAATACTTTGAATTTGGGGAGAAGCCCCATAAATTATTAGCCAGACAATTGTGAAAAATAACTAGTGAAAGGACAATTCATAAAATACAGACAAAATGTGGGACACAATGTATCACAAATAAAGAGATAAACCAATGTTTTAAGGAATTTTACTCAAAGTTATACTCTTCAGAAATTGATTTGGACTCACAAGCAATGGATGAATTTTTACGCAAATGTACTCTTCCCACATTATCTATAGATGATCGGGCATCTCTTAATAAAGATATCTCGCTAGAGGAATTGAAGCACACTATAAACTCTTTAAAGAGCATGAAAACTCCTGGCCCAGACGGGTTACCAGCCAAACTATATAAAAAATTTGGCGACATCCTTACTCCTTATTTGCTTAAAACTTATCAGCAAGCCTTAACAACTGGACTACCGCCGACTTTTTCTGAAGCTATTATCACAGTAATTCCTAAAAAAGGTAAAAATCCTGAAGAAGTTGAGGGATACAGACCTATCTCCCTTATTAATGTTGATCAAAAAATATTATCCAAGACACTTGCAAATAGACTCGGCAAATTAATTAGCAAGCTGGTTAACACAGATCAGAATGGATTCATTCCAGGAAGAAGTACTATACATAATGCTAGACGCCTGTTTAATATAATTTATCATCCCAAGGCAATCCGAGACAATTTGGTTGTAATCTCATTGGATGCCGAAAAGGCATTTGACCGAGTGGAATGGCGTTATTTGTTTACTATCCTTGAGAAATTATAAAGGGGGGATGAGTTTATAAATTGGATAAAAATTTTGTACAGTAATCCATCAGCACGGGTTTTAACAAATAAAACACTATCGGACCCCTTCTATCTTCAAAGAGGAACCAGGCAGGGCTGTCCCCTCTCACCCCTTTTGTTCGCTTTAACAGTAGAGCCCCTGGCAGAAACCATCCGATCTAACCCATGCATACATGGCTTTAATACTTCAAACACTGTTAACAAAATATCGCTGTATGCGGACAATATTTTGCTTTATATTACCCAACCTCATGTGAGCCTTCCTGTCATACTCCAAACTATTACTAACTTTGGAAAATTTTCTGGCTTTAAAGTAAACTATGAAAAAAGTGAACTCATGCCCATTGGTCTGAAGGATTTGTCTGTAATACACTCTTCCCCATTTAAAGTTTCTACGGAAAAAAATACATATCTAGGAATAGTGGTTACTTCTAAATATAATTTACTCTTCAAAGCTAATTTCAACCCCTTACTATCCAAGTTACAAGCCTGTATACACTACTGGAAAACTCTTCCGATCTCCTTAATTGGCAGAATAAATGCGATAAAAATGATATTTCTACCCCAAATATTATATTTATTTTGTAATATTCCAATACTATTGCCCAAGTCCTTCTTCAAACACCTAGATTCGATTGTCCTTCCTTTTCTATGGAACTATAAGGGTCACAGAATCAGAAAAACACACCTTTGTAAACCCAAACATGAGGGGGGGTTGGCCCTTCCTGATTTTCGCATTTATTATTGGGCCACTCACTTACAAGTTTTTGCACTTTGGTTGGAACGGTCGGCTAATGCCCCAGACTGGCTTCAGATGGAGCGGGATTACTGCCATCCCTATGATTGTTAGGGTTGCTGTGCAGGTTGCTGAAGACGAGGACACGGAATTTCAAAGATAATAGATTTAATTAACAAAATGAAACTTCCAAAATCAAACAGGAACAAAAGAACAGAACTCCAGGACTTCAGGGTTAACATACAACCATACATTGACAACGACCAACAAACACTGAGGGAAAACACAGGGCTTAAATGAACTGAACCAAACAAGATAATTAACTGAAAACAGGTGCAGAGAATCTGAACAAAAACGAGGAGCGGGAAAACTAACAGGACTAAACCAAAATCACAAAGACAGGGGGAAACAAGATCTTAAAACATAACAGAACACATCCAAAACGTGACAGTACCTCCCCCCTCCCCGAAGGCGCGTCCTCGCGCTGTCAGATAGGAGTCCGACGTACCGTCCGCGGGCCGTTGGGCTGTTTCAGAGGTTTAATTCTTGCAAGAATTTTTTTTTACTAAAATATGTAAACATGTTATACATCTTTGGAAAGCTGAGATTCTTGTGATTCGAGCGATGTAATCCATTTTAAGATACAATCAACACAGCGGGTACAATCTGTCAGTTTGTCAGACCACCAACAGCCAAAAAAACAAAAACAAACTGGAAGAAACTCACCAAGGAAGACTCTTGTTAGTCCATGATCCATTACATTCCAACAAAAATGGTTTGGTTACACTGTAAAGGGTCCATACAATCCAATTCAATGAAGGATTTAGTCCATAACACATTTATTTATCAATAAACATCCACGGAATATAGTACTAGCATTTCGCGTTAGCCGCCAGCACGATCACAACTTCAACGCATTCTATGATCTAGTTTCATTTGAAAAGTAAACATTGAAGGAAATATGATATCAAAATGGCCGCTGACCCCTGAACTTTTGATAGACAGGTCATTTGAGCCAATCGGTCCATGAATGAGGTGTCACCTGTTGTCAATAGCCAAAGAGCGCACTGATGAAGAATGGTACCGCCCTCTCTTTTAGTGACAGTAAATCGACCCAATTGCAATAGAGAATGGAAATGACTGTCTTTTTTGACAGCCAATGAATGTCTGTAATGATTGATATGCAGCTTTAGTGGGCCGATCCCTCAGGTCATGCGCGAAGTTCGTGCGCAAAGCACCGTATTGATTCATGCGTCCGTGCGTAAACAGACCATTGGACGAGTTGACGATTTAAAGTAGCTAACAGGTGCAATATGGCAAAGAAAACTATGAAAACCCACTTCTTACTCGAAGAAATGATTGAACAGTGTACTCGCCGTGATAGTAATGAGTTGGAGGATGACATTTCTGACGAAGAGAGCAATGTGTCATCCATTGATCGGTAGCAGAGGATTTGTTTTTGGATGGTGGCGACGTCACTCTCGTCTCGACAAGTAAGTTTTATTATATTATACAACATATTTGACTGTGTATACTGAGGTATGTGTTTGTTTTGAGGTGTATTTGTCAGCTTATGTCGTGTGTTTGGGTTTTTTTGTCGAGTGTATGTGTGTGTGTGTTTTACGTGTAAGCTACCTGCTAACTTCTGTCGTGTGCGCTTGTGCAGGATTATTTGTTTATGTGGGCTCAAGCACAGGTGTGTGTGTGTGTGTGTGTGTGTGTGTGTGTGTGTGTGTGTGTGTGTGTGTGTGTGTGTGTGTGTGTGTGGTGTGTGTGTGTGGTGTGTGTGGGGACATGTTTTTCTATCCTGTTGGGGACATAAACCCCAATGCACACAGACTCATGGGGACTCGTCACTGTGGGCACCTAAATAGAGGTCCCCATTTGCACAAAAGCTTATAAATCATACAGAATGAGTTTTTTTTTAAATGTAAAAATGCAGAAAGGTTTATGTGATGGGTAGGGTTAGTGTAAGGGGACAGAATATACAGTCTGTATAGTATAAAAATCATTATGTCTATGGAAAGTCCTCATAAAGATAGCGTGTGTGTGTGTGTGTGTGTGTGTGTGTGTGTGTGCTCATGAACTGTATAACCTGATTGTTTGTGTGCATGCTGTTCTGTTTATATGCTTGTGAATACAGAAACAATGTAAATGTTTTGTAAATTACTTATTTCTTTGTTGTTGTTTTTTTTTTATATCACAGACCATCATCTGATAATGAATCAGATGAAGACTGGGAGCCTGTCAGGAAAAAACTGCATACTGAGGGACAGAATGACAGCACCTCGTCAAAATGTATATATATATATTTATATTATTTTTTATTTTATTATTGATTTTTATATATATATATATATAGTGTGAGTTCCAATATTAAAGTGTTTTAGTACCATAGCACTTGTTTTGTCTCTTTTTTTGTAGAAAGTTTGGTTTCAAGAATTGAAAAAAAAAACTATAATGTGTTTATGCTTCAGTTACTATGTGTCAGCAATTATTGCCAGTGATAAGGAATATAATAGCCCTAGGTGTAACCTTTCATTAGAGCCCAAAATTATGACTGTAGAGTAAAGCATTCAAGAATAGCAGCATTTTATGTGTCTATGGTCACAAAGGGTCCTTTGGAGTCTCCAAGTGGCCTTTTTTGGGAAGCGCCCAGACATATACTTAGATAAACATGTGTAAAACACTCATTTTCTAAGCTATTGTTATAAAATTTTAAACTGGGTTTGGTAAGGCTTCATGCTGTGATCTCATTATGTTTTCCAGCTAATAGCTCCCAGCTGTAGTTATCTTCAGGCATCTGTTTAAAAGAAAAAATGTGTGCGGATTTTTTTTTGGTCCTTTTACAGTGTGTTCAAAGTTCTATTACACAATACCAGTAAGACTTACAGTGATTCTGACTATGTAGGAACAAACCTCTGAGTGTCACCTTTCAAAAGAACCCAAAAGCATGCATATACTCCAAATGGTTCAAGAACAGCATGCAATTTAAATTGGGTAGGCCTTTTTTAGGCGTTTTAGGTAAATTTTGCAGGAATGCTAACAGGATAACATCCAAAGGGGTGGGAGGGTGGGCGCCCTGGAGGATGACGAGGACATGGTGCAGGTCCAGGAAGCCTCCAGGGCGGAGCAGGCTGTGGGCGTGGCCATGGCGGAGCAGGCTGTGGGCGTGGCCATGGCGGAGCAGGCTGTGGGCGTGGCCATGGCGGAGCAGGCTGTGGGCGTGGCCATGGCGGAGCTGTGGGACCCTCGGGCGTCCAAGGCGGAGCTGTGGGACCCTCGGGCGTCCAGGGCGGAGCTGTGGGACCCTCGGGCGTCCAGGGCGGAGCTGTGGGACCCTCGGGCGTCCAGGGCGGAGCTGTGGGACCCTCGGGCGTCCAGGGCGGAGCTGTGGGACCCTCGGGCGTCCAGGGCGGAGCTGTGGGACCCTCGGGCGTCCAGGGCGGAGCTGTCGGACCCTCGGGCGTCCAGGGCGGAGCTGTCGGACCCTCGGGCGTCCAGGGCGGTGAGGACCCTTCGGGCGACCATGGCGTTGAGGACCCTTCAGGTGGCCACGGCGGTGAAGACCCTTCAGGTGGCCGTGCTGGTGAGGACCCTTCGGGTGGCCACGGCGGTGAAGACCCTTCGGGTGGCCACGGAGGTGAGACCCCTTTGGGTGGCCACGGCGGTGAGGCCCCTTCGGGTGGCCGTGGGTCCTTCGGCGCCCACGGCGAGGGCCTATGGCCCCCCCCCCCAAAAAATTAATGGGGAGAGTGACTGGATGAGGGACAGGCTCTGGGACAGGCTGGGCAGACGTGACGTGACTGACGTGGACCAGCAGTGAGGGCTCGGCAGGGCTGGACGGGACCAGCGGTGAGGGCTCGGCAGGGCTGGACGGGACCAGCGGGGAAAAGGTCTCTGGCTGGACGGCGGTCTCGCTGGACGCGTCTCTGGCTGGACGGCGGTCTCTGGCTGGACGGCGGTCTCTGGCTGGACGGCGGTCTCTGGCTGGACGGCGGTCTCTGGCTGGACGGCGGTCTCTGGCTGGACGGCGGTCTCTGGCTGGACGGCGGTCTCTGGCTGGACGGCGGTCTCTGGCTGGACGGCGGTCTCTGGCTGGACGGCGGTCTCTGGCTGGACGGCGGTCTCTGGCTGGACGTGGCTGGACGGGACCGGCGGCGAAGGCTTGACTGGGCTGGACGGGACCGGCGGCGAAGGCTTGACTGGGCTGGACGGGACCAGCGGCGAAGGCTTGACTGGGCTGGACGGGACCGGCGGCGAAGGCTTGACTGGGCTGGACGGGACCGGCGGCGAAGGCTTGACTGGGCTGGACGGGACCGGCGGTGAAGGCTTGACTGGGCTGGACGGGACCAGCGGTGAAGGCTTGACTGGGCTGGACGGGACCAGCGGTGAAGGCTTGACTGGGCTGGACGGGACCAGCGGTGAAGGCTCTGGGCTCTTGGTTGGCGACAAGGGCTCAGGCAAGACGTGGACATCAAGGTCAAGACTGCCAAGAAGATCCGGCATGGCGTGGTGATCAGGCATGACGTGATGCTCAGGCTCGGCAGGATGAGACTCTGGGCTCTCGACGGGTCCTACGGTGAGGGAGGAACCACAAACCCATAAGGTGCGGTCGATGAACTCGACAAAAGAGCGGTGGAGATCTCCCAACAGCAGCATCTGGGCAAGTATATTGTCCATCCCGCTCCAGAAATGCTGTTTTAAAGTTTCATCGTCCCACTGCGCCTCGTGATAGAATTCGAGGTAGATCTCCACATAATTCTCCAACGACTGACCGTTCTGGAAAAAGCAGTCCTCCATGTTCTTCTTTTCTAGGTTGGTCGTTCTGTTAGGGTTGCTGTGCAGGTTGCTGAAGACGAGGACACGGAATTTCAAAGATAATAGATTTAATTAACAAAATGAAACTTCCAAAATCAAACAGGAACAAAAGAACAGAACTCCAGGACTTCAGGGTTAACATACAACCATACATTGACAACGACCAACAAACACTGAGGGAAAACACAGGGCTTAAATGGAACCAAACAAGATAATTAACTGAAAACAGGTGCAGAGAATCTGAACAAAAACGAGGAGCGGGAAAACTAACAGGACTAAACCAAAATCACAAAGACAGGGGGAAACAAGATCTTAAAACATAACAGAACACATCCAAAACGTGACAATGATCTTGGAGCAGTGCTGCTTTCCCCAGTGATACTAGACCAAACTGCAGTTAATGGTTTTGTCATAAAGAGTCAGTTACGTATCTGGAGACAGATAAGAGAATACCTTAATATAAAATCACTCTCCCTCTTAATCCCGATTGCAAATAATCCATCATTTCCCCCTTCGAGGTTGGATTCAACCTTTAATCAATGGAAGGAATTAGGCTTGTTCGACTTCATGCAGCTCTGCGCAGACCGATCGGTGGCTGACTTGAAACAGTGCATGCCGGTTAGAAATTTTGTCCGACTTGATGCAGCGCTGACTCCACATGACTGTGACGTATACCATCAAAGTACCGCGAGAGCGATTCGAGAGTAGCCGGAGAACTTAGCCAGCGCAGCTTCTGAAGAGCGGCTGCTCTGGGCTGCACGAGCGCTGATGACGACACAGCTGTTCCATGATTCGCCGGATTCACCGTATGACAACGATCACGTGCGTTTCGTGTTTATTCTCACACCTTCAGTTCCACTAAATCTCACAAATCTGTTTTTTATAACAGTAAACACTCGTTTCATGTAGTCGGGATGTATTGTGTTATGTTTATCAAAATAAAACGGATGAAAAAACGTTGATTCCACTTCATTAATAGTAGCTGTAGGCTTATGTTATGTTGAACTTTATTCTTGTTCAAACAGACGCTGTATGAAGCAGTACATAAAATATTGAATGGAAATGTCTCTGAAACTTTTGTGTATTTTGCAAATATTGCATTTATTTCACTTCAGCTGTGGTAAAGTATACAAACACCACGTGAGCTGTCACTACGGGAACCAGATAGTGTCCGACTTCACGTCTCCGTTTGCAGCTCCTCCCCGCCTGCACGCGGCTACTCTCGCCGATCGGTTACATCCAGCCGCAGCCGATGTCGAACACACCTATTGGGTATATGCACAGTCAAGGACCTTTATTTTGATGGGGCGTTAGCTTCCTTTACGCAACTACAACAAAAATACAACCTTCCAAAAAATAATTTTTTCAGATTTTTACAGATAAGGAATTATTTGCGTACACATAATGTCGCCCTGGAAGAGCTTGCGCCCTCAATCAGTGATGATTGTCTCATTCAGTTTAGAGGAAACAAAAATCAGTTATCCTTAATTTATGGAAAATTACAAGCAGCTACTTCTCCCTCTACAAACTTGATCAGAGAGGAATGGGAGCGAGAGATTGGGATTGGAATCTCTGAAGAGATTTGGCAGAATGGTTTAGAGGATATTGATAAACAATCGGTCAATACAAGATTATGCCTCATCCAATTTAAGGTCTTACATAGATTACATTTCTCAAAAAAGAAATTACATAGGATTTTCCCCAATGTCTCGCCTCTTTGTGATAAGTGCAAATCAGAGGAAGCTGATTTAGCCCACAGTTTTATTTTCTGCCATAAAATACAGGGATTCTGGTGTGAGGTTTTTAAAATGCTTTCAGATGTACTTAATGTAAACCTGGAACCAGACCCAGTGTTCATTGTATTAGGACATTCTAACCATATATATTCGTTGAACAGTGCTCAACAGAAATTTCTTACATATTGTCTGATAACAGCCAAGAAACTGTTACTACTGTTTTGGAAAAAGGTATACCCTCCTTGTCACGAATCCAGTCTGTGGCCTTCCGGTCAATCACCACCAGAGGTCACCAAATCACAGCATGGACTTTTGCACTTCACTACAATACCCATCATTCATTGCATTGACTACTCGCACAGCTGATTCCACTAATCACGCTCACACCTGAGAACTATCACACACTATCTCACACACTTTATAAGCCTTGGACTTTCTCTCCCTTCTGCCGAGTATTGTATTGCATTTAGCGCTCCTCTAGTGTTAGCTACTCTACAGAGCCCATCCAGTGTTCATTGCCTTGCCTGTTTTCCTGTGTTCTGATTCTAGCCTGTGTTTCCTGGATTTACCCTTAGCCTATCCCTTTGGACTCTGGTTGCACCTTGTTTGGATTTTGCTGGTTACCTGGATTATCTCTCTTTGCCTTGCCCCTGTTGGATGTTGTTTGCTGATCGTCGACCCACGCTTGCCTTAGGATCATTCTGTGTCATGCCTCTGCCATTCCTGTCTACTGTTTATTGACCTTGCCTGTTTATGACCATGTTTTGGAATAAAGCCCTGCGAATGGATCCGCACGTCTCTTGTCTTGTTCAGCCCGTAACACTCCTGATGCTAAACTATGGCTTGAGGAAGTGATGTCTACTCTACACCTGGAACGAACTAGATACCTTTTGAAGGGCAACATGGGACAATTTCACAAGATTTGGGACCCTTTCATCTGTTACCTCAATAGGAATGTTATTCTTTAATGCAATGTAGGCTGACTTAAGAGCTGTGTATTAATGTCATTGGATTGTATATTAACAGGCGGGGATGGGGTGTTGGTTATTAAAAGTTTTTTTTATATATATTTTTATTATTTTTTTATTAAGTTTATTTTGTTGCATATAAGAAAATTAATCCTGAAATCTGTAATCATTTCAAGGCTATTTGATGTCTGAATAAAAATTTTTTTTTTAAATCACTGGCGACCCATTTTGACCCAGGGTTTGAAAACCACTGCTTTAAGGTGTGGTGGATAAATACAACTGTTACGGTCTTTTTAAAGTCTAGAAAATGTTATGCAACACTTATTTTATTATTACTGCTGATGACGGAGTAAGGTGGAAAAGAAACCATGACAGACTCAACTTAGACTGGATTTTTATTGTCACAAAGCCGAAGCCACTAGTTCCAGTTCTGGTAATAAGGGGTGCGCTATGTACAATGTTTAAAGATGTAAATAAATCAACACATAAAAGGGAAGAGAACCAAACAGTGGCGCCAAAGAAAAGAACAGAATATAACAAAACAATACTTACGCTAAACCTAAACCTACTCAAAGAAAAAGGTGAAAAGAAAACCGAAATCTTCGGTGCATGGCTCCTAAATAAACTAACTACTAAAAGAGAGCTGTATTACAGGACCCCACAGCATTGAACTTGGACACACATTCAAACTATGATCTCTAAGATTGAAATATAATAAATACTAACGGTACATAAACAGAGCATACAGCACCCAACTCATTCCACTAAATAGTCAGTCTTCACTATATGAATCTCAATTCACATAGTAACCTCAGAACGCTACACGAGCTCATTTTGCTAGCTTGTGGGTTTATTTTTTAGCGGTAACGTATCACGTGACCGAGACAAGCGTTGCTATCAGTGTTGCCAACTATTTTCAACGGAAAATAGCTAACGCCTTCCCTAAAAGCAAAGAACGTATATTTACAAGAAGTGAAAGCCAATAGAACGTTCCATTGCAACACCAGCGCCCAGCAGCAGCACTACCCAGCAAACATGCTTCTTTGGGGCCCGAATGGGGCCCTTGCGGGCAGCCCACTGTGGGCCCAGATACCGGCGTGAAATGCGGGGCACGTGTGGGCCCCACACTTTGGGACCCAGGTGGGGCCCCAGTGGGACAGCCCAAAAGTGTGGGCTGATCCATTGCAACACAAGCGCCCAGCAGCAGCTGGGCAAAAGTGTGGGCTGTTCCATTGCAACACCAGTGCCCAGCAGCAGCATATGCTTCCGCCATTTTGAGGTGAAAGCCACTCGGCAGTCAGATATTATACATATATTTAGTCCAGTGCAGAGGTCATTTTTAGGTTGAAATAATTATGTAAAAAGAGGGGGCAGCGCCAGATAATTTTTAACGCAGGTGCGGAGGGGGTGCTAGATCATTGACCGGGGAGCTGCGCACTTATAGCCTATATTGTATACTATTATTACAGTTTTTCTCAATTACTAAAACACAATTTCTGAAACCTTGCTCCATTTTCTGAAAACATTAAACACAAAACCTCATCTTCAAGCACTATTTACAAAACCTCTGACTCCTCTTGCAAAATGAAACTTTCGCCTCAAAACAGTTTTACCTGTGTTCAAAATCAAACACTGCTCTCAAAACAGTTTTACCTGTGTTCAAAATCAAACACTGCTCTCAAATCATAAACAAAGTGATCAAAATGCTATACACTATCAAGCAGTCAGTAAACAATACACCAAAATATTTCAAACACATTGTTCAAAACATATAGTTCTCAGGGAGAACTACATTTTTAATCTCAAAACAAATTTCATATTTTTTCATTGTACAGTCTACAGCAGTGCACTGTACTAAAGTATACGATACTCAAAGGGACACAAATGAAAGGAGTAAACATGTGATCAATGTGCTTCTTGTCTTTGGCCTGGGTCAGTCCATGGACAAGAATATGGTCTATAACTGTTGCTCGAATTTCATCAGATATTTCCACTCTTTGTCTTCCTCTTCCTCCTCTTTCTTGCCCTCCTCCTCCTCCTTTTCCTCCTCCTCTTTCTTGCCCTCCTCCTCCTCTTCCTCTTTCTTGCCCTCCTCCTCCTCCTCTTCCTCCTCCTCTTTCTTGCCCTCCTCCACTTCCTCCTCCTCCTCTTCCTCTTTCTTGCCCTCCTCCTCCTCGTCGCCCACCTCGCATACGCACTCGTCCTCGTCCTCTCACATTGTTTCTTCTATCCATTCTCAGACTTTCTCCCCCCCACCTTCAACAGCCTGTTTGCTCTCTGAACTGGCTTATATTGGTTGTGTCACAACATTTGAAACAGGTTGAATCAGTTTTGAGTGGTTGTGTTCAATCAAATGACATGTGTTCTCTATTTGTATTTGATTTTTGCCACTTGTGTTTACCAGTATGGATGACATGTGCATTAGAGTGCAGAATGTGTTTTGAGAATGAGAATGTGTTCAGAGTTTTGCTGAAAACGGTATTGACAACAGACTCCACAATTAGCTAAATGAGTTCAAGCAACTGAGAACTTTGTTCAGCCAATGGATTTTAGTGTTTTAGCAATTGAGAAAAACTGTAAATGAGCAAAACTTCAATATTCAATAATTTTAATTATCACAACTAAAGTTTTAATTTTACTAAATCGAATAAGCACAACATTCAGCATTCAATCAAATATATTTAAAGATGTATTATTTATAATGTTATTTCGACATAATATCTCGTTATTTCGACATACATAATATGTGAGTGTGCAACATAATCAGATAGTAGCCTATTTCTTTTCGTTTGGAATAGTTTCGTTTAAAGATTTAGTTGCAAGCTTTGTATATTTCTCATGTCTGAGGCATATTTCGGTTAATTTATGATGAGATTCGCTCAAGTTCACGAGCACTGCAAGTGACCGTGCCGTATGTCATGATTATATTGTCTGCTATATTTGCTTATTTATTAAATCCAGGTAATTGGTTGATTAAATTTTTTTTTAAATTAAGATACAATTTACACAAAACGAAATTAATTTTAAAGAAAGCCTTTCTACAAAACACAACGTAGGCTAATGAGTCAAAATCATGTAGGCCTATGACCCACTTCATGTCTCCCGATATCATATCCTACTCATGCTGTTCACTTTTCATAATCAACATGGGGAAAAAAAAAACATTATAATATTTGAACAAATATGAAACTAAATGCGCTTATTTAATGGCTACAACAACACGTATTAGGCCTACAGACTCTCTATTTGTACAACTATTAGGCCTATATAACAGCAATAGAAATAGCTTTACAGTCAACTTCTTATATCGTATATTAATGACCGTTAAAGCAAGAGTATGTAAACAAAAACACAGCCACTGTACAAAATTGTGGCAATTATAAAATATAACGGACACAGCAACGCATCATGTTCATGTTGGTAGCATGATCCAGGGGATTAAAACGTTAAAAATATATTTCAGGCCAAGTGGAGTTGGTAACTAATAATAGTAGTAAATGTGTAAAGTTGCACAAAATGGAAATATTCAATAATGCAAGAAAAAACTACCTCAAAAAACTGTTATCTGTGCTGTTGTCCAGTAACTCCCGTTGGAATCTTCATCCCAAAATGGCGGCCGCGCTCCCGAAGCTCCACCTAGTGGCTGTTACCAGAAAAGCATCAGAGTTTCGCCTCTTGTGCTTCTATACTCTTTGCTAAAAGTCGCTAAATGTCGCTAGATGACGTCATACGTCAATTAGCATATTCATGACGTCATCGCGTCGTTCTTGCGTTCTGCCTGCCTATGTGTTTTCTCTCTAAATTCATGCTCACATACTGTATTTTAATATCATATCATATAATATAGCTGAATGTCCAATAAAGCCGTTTTCATTTCCTATATTATTTTTTGTCAAACAATAGAACAAGTATACTAGCTATGGTATAGTGAATGACAAAATTTTGTAGGATATGTTAAAAATATCTGATTTGAAAGAGTTCGGGAACTGGATGAAAGCACAAGATAAAATGGTCAAACTACATTTTTTAAATATAAAAAAACAGAGAAGCAGATAAGCGATAAGTCCTTCTGAAAAAAAAACTGCTGTGTGCTCAACAGAAGAATGAACCGCTGCTCCTCTCAGCCATTCACTGAACAGGGGAGACGCAGAGAGAGAGAGTGACGGCAGGGAGAAATCAAGAGCTCGCGCTCGCACGACTGACAACATTTGGAGGTTACTGAGGTTTGTCTGAAAAAGTCGCTAGTTTTGTCGCTAGTCTCCGCGCTCTGACTGCAGCTGGGGGAGGGGCTGGTGCGCGAGAACTGGGCCGCCTGTGAGTGCTTTGCGACGGGGGTGGGTCAAACGGCAGCACCCACTGGCCGCTGCTCGTTGAGAAGAGTAAGATCAATATGTGGTTTGATGTCAGAGAGTCTCCAATAACACCAGAAAAAGTCGTTAGATTTGTCGCTAGTCGCTTTTTTGAAAATGTGTCGCTAGAGGGGTCTGAATACTCGCTAAAAATAGCGACAAAGGCGCCAAGAGTGAGTCATAGACGGATGTAACGGAGATATTTTATTATTTTAAAATGTATTATTTTTCAAAATAAAACATCGTTCAGACTCATAATAAATAAAATGGAAATAATGTAAGTTATAAATAATTTATAATTAATAAATAAATAAAATTATTTTCTTCTGTGCGGCCCGGTATCAAATGACGCACGGACCGGTACCGGTCCGCGGCCCGGGGGTTGGGGACCGTTGCTATAGAGGAGTTCTTCTCATCGTGGAGATGGAAGGTTAATGACAGACAACCATACACTAGAGAGAACCTCCTAAGGGCAATGGAGCTGGCCTGTGTTGACATCCCAGTGGAGGCCTTCCAAGGATGGATTCGCCATTCCAGGGCGTTTTTCCCGCGGTGCCTGGCAAGAGACAATATAGCCTGCAATGTGGATGAGGTGATGTGGCCAGATGCAGCTCAGCGACATGATGCCGCACAGTGATTGTGTGGTGTGAATAAAGTAAATAAAAAAACTTCACACCCTGATCATGTTTTCAAGAGTACTGTTGTGTGCAATAGATTCTGTTTGCATTGAGCATTGTGTTGTGTTATAGTAGTGTATATGCAGAATTTACTATAGATTTATACTCTTCATATGAAACTCACAAATCTAAATGCCTAATCCTCTGCAGAGATCTAAGATCCATTACTGTAAAGTTTCTAAAAATATGCATTGGCAGTTATGAAACAAAGAACCTTCTCACAAATTGAGCATTGTGTTTTCAATTGTTTTGCTGTAGTGTGTAATGATTTTTGAAAGCTACGAGCTGCTCTTTTGGTGTGAAATTTTGAGTTTTGAAGTGAGAAGGTGTGGTTGTGTTTATGTAGCTTTAGAAAAGGGTGTTGTGTTTAGACATTGGGGAACATGGAGGAAACGTTTGTGAAATGTGTTTTAGCATTTGAGAAAAACTGTAATGTGATTAAATATTTTAATCGTTTGACAGCACTAGTTTATATGTGATAAATGCAAGGAGACAGTCTATGGAGCTATTAATGTGTCTTTATTACATGTGAGAAAATAAATGATCTGAGAGAAAAAAAAGTTTGAGAGAAAAAGTTATCACACTGATAGCAAAAAAGCATTTCATGAGAGAAAAAAGAATATTTGAGAGAAAAAGTTTTCATATCAATAGCAAAAAATAATATTTGAGACTAAAAAAAGTTTTGAGAGAAAGTATTTTCTCATAGAACATAAAAAATATAAATATGAATTTTTTTTAATTATTTCTGAGAAAAAAAATCTCTCTCAAAATACTTTGAAAAAAAATCTTAAAAATATATTTTTTGCTATCAGTGTGAAAACATTTTCTCTAAAAAAATTGTTTTTCTCAAACCGCTTTTCTTTGCTATAAATGCAATGTTTTGCTCTCGTGTCAGGATTTTGCTTTCGCTGTGAAAATTGTGTCATGGGCGGGGCCATGTTCTTTTTTTCCTATTGGAATGTTCCTATTGGCCAGTCGGGTGAGCATCGTCTTGTCTTGGGAGTCGAACTGAATCATTACACCATTGTTCGCGTCCCTTCGCGTTCAGTTCACAGAAAGATGCCGCCCCTGCCTCACGGACACTCCAATGTTTGGGTAAGATGATGACACACACAACTCAATGGGTAGCTGGCTGAGCAAGTTCAGCATCACTGAAGATTAAACATTAAAAAATATTTCAAACCTATCTAAGATTAAACATTTAATTGATGTTCAACAAATAAAAAACAGATATATTACAGATGAGCAAACGATAAAGCTTGGGTTGCTGAATATTCGATCCCTTAATTCAAAAGCGCTCATAGTTAATGATATTATTTCAGATTATAACCTAGATGTGCTATGTTTGACAGAAACCTGGCTAAAACCAAACAATTACATTATTTTAAATGAGTACACCCAGCAAGATTACTGTTATAAACACGAGCCTCGTCCGAAAGGCAAAGGGGGAGGTGTTGCTGTAATTTATAGTAATATTTTCAAAACCACTAAGAAATCTAGTTTTATACTTAAATATACTTTATATGTAAAAATACTTCTTTGAAGTGTTGGTGCTTAATGTAAAAATATATAGTGTAAACGATAAATCACATTTGAGAATTCTGCCTGCTACTGTATACAAGCCACCAGGGCACCATAAAGATTTTATCAAAGAATTTGCTGACTTTCTATCACAATTAGTACTGGCTGCAGATAAAGTCCTAATTGTTGGTGATTTTAATATACATATAGCTAATGAAAAAGATGCATTGGGATTGGCATTTAAAGATATTGTAAACTCAATTGGAGTTAGACAACACGTGTCAGGACCTACTCATTGTCGTAATCATACTCTAGATCTAATACTATCACATGGAATAGATATTGATGCCGTTGAAATACTGCAGCAGAGCGACGACATCTCAGATCACTATCTAGTCTCATGTAAATTACATATAGCCAAGGCTGCAAAGCCGACTCTGTGTTATAAATATGTTAGACCTATCACTTCTGCCACTAAAGATTGCTTTATCAATAATCTTCCTAATCAGTTTCATCATCTCAGCATCCCGGATAGCTTAGCAGAACTTGATATTGCAACAAAAACTTTTAACTCTCTCTTTTCCAGCACTTTAGACACAGTTGCTCCGTTGCGCTATTAGAAGATTAAAGAAAATAGTCCAATGGCGTGGTACAACGAGCACACCCAGGACCTTAAAGGGTACTTATTATGGAATTTTGAAAATTACCTTTCATGTAGTGTGTAACATAGATCTAAGTGAACGAAAACATCCTGCAAAGTTTTAAATATGAAAGTTCACCGTATATTGAGCGTCAGCGTCAGTTCTGGCAGGCCAGATAGTCAAGATGCTGCTAATGCTATTTGCTAACTACACCGTCCCGTCAGCTGTTCTGCTCCAGCTGATCTGCTCCAGCTGAGCCGCATTAGCTGGGTAACTCCCCTCGCTGCTCAATAGCCAAGCTCAAACAAGGCGCCCTATTTAAAGCTCATTCAGCTTTGCTCATACATGCTGCTGCTCGCTTCTGCTGTTAATTCTGTACACTGGTAAAACCACTCATGTTGCTAAGTTCAAAAGTACTGCTTCTACTCACCCTATTGTCGGCTATGACTTCCGCCGCTGTCGAGGAAGAATGGCAAGACTCTTCTGAGGAAACCCGGCCATCACCATTTCAATCGGATCAGGTGCAGGATGCCTGCCCGGAAGATAACGCTACCGCTCGTAGGAGTTCTCGGCGGTTGGCGAATAAATCCTCGTCCCAAACATGCATAGGCGATTGGCCCGTGGCAAAAATACTGGAAACCCTATTTTTAAACGACATTCAGCCTCCGCGTGGCGCCTCTCACGAGGACCTATTTGTCCTCCTCTGTGATTCTCTAATAATCCCAGTTGTTGAATCTCCGCCGGTGCCTCCTCTCCAGTCCTCCGGAAAAAAGCACACCTCGAAGTGCAAAAATCCCGAGACGGCCAGCAAAGCCCCAGCACAAAAACGGGTCAGCTGCTCTGTTCGTCCGGGCCCAAGTACTTTTTCAGCAGATGATCCAGTGCTCATGGCACTTTCTGACATTCAATCTTCTCTGATCGGCATGTCCGCTAGGATATCAACACTGGAAGACGGCTCCGTTTCCAGACCTTCCTCGACCATCTTCTCTGCTCAATCGACATCCAGCCCGGCTTCAAGTTCAACCGCCGCTGTTGTCTCCGACCCGCGTCACCATCCGCGCCAGCCTCAAAGTGATGACGTCACCACGGAATTCATGCCTAAAAAGGACCATAGCAACCGCCGTACCTCTTTCCACTGGCTCGCCTTTTTTTCCACCAGCTGCTGCCATCTCTCATCAGCTGAGGGGACAGATATTGGCAGGTAATGACATTAACCTCGTTAAACTCCTGCTGGGTTCCCAGCTGTGTGAACGGCGTATAGTAGACTGTGGTGACGTGCATGTCGAGCTAAAAGATGGGGACCCTAGACTTTCAAAAATTCTAACTTTTCCCGAGTTCGTTACCGCATTTGGAGTTTATAGGGATGTTATCTGTGAGGTCCATCCAGCGCGCAGAGCCGAACTAGATACCTATCTGGCCATAATTTCTGACCTAGCTCTCTCTTACGGTGGGGTTCTGTTTTATGAGTATCATAAGTCTTTTTCTGCAAAGGCAGCCATGTTCATTCAACGCTTTAATCAAAGACTAGACTGGTCCGTGGTCGATCTCGTGCTCATAAGTAGACACTTCACAGGTCACCAAATCCTGTCCTGCTCCGTTTGCGGCTCTCTTTCGCATTCTACGAATCTATGCTCTAAATCTAAGCCTATTTCCTCAATGTCTCATTCCGGCCCGAGCCAAAAAGCCGGCCCTCAGGTGAATCATTTTGCTACTCCTATTTGCTTTAATTTCAATGAAAATATTTGTAGGATGCATAATTGTAAATATTTTCATGTTTGTAGCTACTGTGGGAACGCCCACCCAAAGTCTGTGTGCCCGAGGAGAACACGCTTCATAAAAATGGAGCGAAAGAAATAAAACCATCAACTCCCATAAACATTCCCAAGCTGGGACGGGCGTTGAGAAAGCATCCTGACCGCTGTTTTGTGGATTATTTACTGACTGGTCTTGTTCAAGGTTTTTTTGCTGGCCTGTTGCATTTTCCTGCTGTGTCTTTTCATTGCCATAACCTACTGTCCGCGTCTCAGGAGCCGGAAACTGTGGATACCTTGCTTGAGAAAGAGGTTAAGAAAGGATTCATGATAGGCCCATTTGATAATTCTCCTTTTCCCGATTTTTAGGATAAGTCCTATAGGAGTAGCCACTCGAAAATATTCGGGTAAAAAACGTTTAATTATCGACCTTTCTGCTCCCCACAATGGTTTGGCTGACAGCATCAATAGCCTTATTCCTTTAGCTCCATTTTCTCTATTTTACAACACTGTCGATGATGCCATCAATTTCATAAAAAAGGCAGGACGTGGAGCTTGGCTTGCAAAGGCAGATATTTCCGATGCTTTTAAAGTTATGCCATTGCATCCCTCACAGTGGCATTTGTTCGGCGTCCAGTGGAGGAAAAAATTGTATTTTGCGGTTAGACTCACTTTTGGCTGTCGTAGCAGTCCGAAAATATTCGATACCTTGTCTGAGGCTTTGTGCTGGATTCTTCTTAATAACGAGAAATTATCATTCGTCCTTCATCTTTTAGATGATTTTCTCCTAGTAGATTTTCCTTCCAAAAAATCAGACTTCTCTATCTCAACTCTCAAACGCACCTTTTCTGAGTTAGGCGTTCCTCTCTCGGAGGAAAAGACCGTGGGTCCAGTCAAAGTTATCGAATTCTTAGGCATTTCTCTCGATTCAATTCGCATGCAAGCTTCACTCCCCCTCGAGAAATTATCCCGGATAAGACAAGTCATGAAAGTCGCAAAAAATTCAAAATCTTTTTCAAAAAGGGACTTGCTCTCTCTTTTGGGTCACCTTAATTTCGCGATGAGAGTAATTCCTCAAGGCAGATCATTTATTTCCAGGCTTCTTGACCTTTCTAAATCCGCAAAAGCTCTCAGTGATATAGTTCTACCAGAAAGACTCGGGAGATAAGACACTGTACAATTATGCATTTTATAAACAGCTCAGCAAGCCATATATGCAATAAAGTTCTTTGGCGTAGGCCCCGTCCGTAACTCGCGATCCGAGGGTACGGATTCTGCATATCCTGCCTGAAGATGAAGGCAGGGGCGCAGCTGACCCCCCCTTGGGGTATTGGAAGGGACCGACCTGGTGGTGGTGGGAAGGATGGAGCGAAGACCGTCTTGGTGGAGGTGGGGAGGATGGTGGTAAGTGAATGCATTGGCATCTGCGAACTCAGACAAGTGTAAGTAAGGATCTTTTATACTTCACGTATTAGAACGCGATTGGATAGATGAGAAGGTAATAAATGACGTAACAATTGAGTCTTCCTGGCAGAACTTACGCTACGCTTTCATTTACTTTAGACGCAGGATGTAGATCTGAGCTAAAATTTTGGTCTCTGCTTCTAGATAAATGGAATGGCATTTCCTTTTTTCTTAATGATTTCATGGAATCATCTTTAGCTCTTAATCTGTATACTGATGCTGCACCTTCCGTTGGGTTCGGGGGAATTTTCAAAAACGAATGGTTTGCGTCTGCCTGGCCGGAAGAATTGCGTTCCTTACCTGCCGGTGATTCATCGACAGCCCTATTAGAATTGTATCCGATCGTCGTCGCATGCATTCTGTGGGGCAAACACTGGGCTAGGAAACAAATTATGTTTTTCTGCGACAACGAAGCTGCGGTTAACATAATTAATAAGAGACGTTCATCCATTCCATTTATCAACAGGTTCATGAGACGTCTTACATGGCTGTCAGTTATGGGGAACTATCATTTTCGTGCAGAACATATTCCCGGTTTGAATAACCAAGTGGCCAATTCTTTGCCTCGTTTCAATTTTCAGAAATTTCATCATCTGTGTCCAGCTGCAGCACATTCAAGCCTGGAATGCCCGCCTTTCAGGCAAACCATTCTAGATTGAATAACCCTTTTCAATCCTATATGCATTCTGCTGCGCAGTACATGCGGGAGGGTTTGGCTAGTTCTACATTAAAATCGTATGACTCTGCATGGTCTTATTTCATCAGTTTTTGTGCTTCTTTATCTGTAGCTGCTTTGCCTGTCAATATATCGTGTACTAGTGCGTTTATAGTCCACTGCTTCGAGGATCGAAAACTGCAGCATTCTTCCATCAAAAGTACGGTCGCTGGCATTCAATTCCACATACGCTGCCTGGATCCATCTGCATCCAGTATTTTGGAAAATCCTTCCATTCGCCTTTTGCTGAACGGGATCAAAAGACAATCTCCACAAGGCAATGATAAACCTCTCCCTTTTACTCTACGTTTGGTTAAGCAAATCATATCAAAATTACGGGATGGGTGTTTTGGGCCGTACACCGATCAGTTGTTAGAAACAGTTATTCTCACAGCCTTTTTTGGTTTTCTAAGGGGTGGTGAAATTTCTTCACGCACTTGTTCATTTGACCCAAAATCTCAATCTAACAATTTCTGATGTCTCAATTCATGATCACCATTTCACATTATTCTTAAAACATTCCAAAACTGATAAAAATGGTAAAGGCGTAATCGTGTACATCTCTGAGTCTAACACTGTTTTCTGTCCTCTGATTTCCATGCTGTCCTATTTACCGGACCGCTATACTGCTCATTCTCTGCGCATCGGCGCAGCAACGACAGCGGCAGCTTCCGCTCCTGTTTCAACCCTCAAAGCTATGGGGCGGTGGTCTTCCGCTGCTTGCGAACGATACCTCCGTCCCGATGTTCGGGCTATTCTTGATGCGCAAAAAGCCATGAGCTCAAGTCTCTGATTTATTTCGCTAATAAATACTTTTGATCATTATTTTGCTCGCGCTCTGCTCAGTATAACGCCCTGGAATGCGCTAATACTTTTGATCATTATTTTGCTCGCGCTCTGCTCAGTATAACGCCCTGGAATGCGCTATCAGCTGTTTAATTTCTTCATCTAGCTCGATTCTCAGAGGTGGATTAGTCATCTCTTCAGAGCTTACACTGTAGACCGTCAAACAGTTCAAAGACAGATTATCTAGATAACCGCGTGTTTTTGCTATTGCGATCTGATTAGTCATTCCAGTAAATAATTAATACTTTTATTAATTAATGTATAACGTACATTTTTAACATGCTAAATTAGGGCGCCTCAGTCGTCACCGTTCGAAACAATCAATTGTTTTGGGGGGAATAGCCAAATTCTAATCAAATTAATCATCCTCTGTATCACAGAGGATTGCCAGGTATGGTTTTGTTTGGGGGGATATTTTTGCTCTCACAGTCCTAAACTGTGTGAGCGTTCCCTAATGCTGCTGCTGCTGTCCTCTGGCTCTCTGCTATTTCATGGTGCTCATGAAAGGTCAGAGGACTCCCTGAACAGAGCCATACCGCCAAATTTTAATTCAGGAACATCAACTTGTTTGCAATCTATTCAATAAAATTCTTAAATTAAAATTTTTGTCTGTGTGTTCTTGACTTAATGGACCTGACAGAAATTGACGTCAGCGTCAGTTCTGGCAGGCCAGATAGTCAAGATGCTGCTAATGCTATTTGCTAACTACACCGTCCCGTCAGCTGTTCTGCTCCAGCTGATCTGCTCCAGCTGAGCCGCATTAGCTGGGTAACTCCCCTCGCTGCTCAATAGCCAAGCTCAAACAAGGCGCCCTATTTAAAGCTCATTCAGCTTTGCTCATACATGCTGCTGCTCGCTTCTGCTGCCCGCCACCTCCTCCTTATGCATAACGTGGCATTTGCTTATGTCATGTTGCCTGCTCTGTTCACAGGGGGATATTTTTGCTCTCACAGTCCTAAACTGTGTGAGCGTTCCCTAATGCTGCTGCTGCTGTCCTCTGGCTCTCTGCTATTTCATGGTGCTCATGAAAGGTCAGAGGACTCCCTGAACAGAGCCATACCGCCAAATTTTAGTTCAGGAACATCAACTTGTTTGCAATCTATTCAATAAAATTCTTAAATTAAAATTTTTGTCTGTGTGTTCTTGACTTAATGGACCTGACAGAAACAAAGTTATTGTCTCTCAAAAGTAAGAGTAGACTCTGAGTCGCTGATATGAATCGATAGACGAACGATGATTTTTCTCTAGCTTTACGACGTCACTTAGACAAGTTATTTGAATAAGATACGCCCACACATTGCGCACGCCAGAAAACAGTGAAAACAACATGTCGACGAGCTGTTCTGAAGTGCGAATCAAAAGCGTACTTTTTTTTCACTGCCCAGGGACGAGCATGTGAAGAATCAGTGGCTAGAGTTTATATTTACAACTATACCACACAAGTATAGCCACCTTGAGCTGTGTTCGCGTCATTTTAATGAGGATTCCTTTACAAACATAAATTACAAACTCAGCGCTTAGGTCTCCAAGCTTTGTGTCTGTGTTTTTTTTAAATATGTAAAATGTTTGTCGTTGTTATTGGAGTTGTCATAAAGAATAGAGCGTATTGTAGTACTGCAGTACTTTATCAATATGTTTAAGCTTTGGGTTAACGCGAAAAATAACTGACTGGGTCGTCTGACCAATCACCGCAGATTAGCGTCACGCAAAGGCGGGGTTTGAAAAATGAGTCCTCAAACGAATCATTTGGGAATCGGTGAGCAAATCAGGTAAAAATAAATGCATATTATATATGGTAATAGGTACCCTTTAAGAGAGCTGCCAGAAAAATGGAGCGCAACTGTAAGAAAACAAAACTAGATGTATTTCGGATTTCATGGAAGGAGAGATTGATTGCTTACAGAGAGGCTTTAAAAGCTGCTAGATATTTATTTGAAAAAGTGGCTAAACTAACGAAAAAGAAAGCTTCAAGCCCAGAAGTTTCCAAGAAACACAGCAGTAATGAGTTTATGAACTTTTTCACTTATAAGATCGATAATATCAGGGACAAAATTATAACTATGCAACCGTCTACTACAATTTCACATCACGGAGTGCATTGTAGTCTCCCTGAGGAAAAATTTTATTCATTTGTTGTTATAGGAGAGGAAGAATTTTACGAACTCATTAATTCATCTAGATCTGTTGTCTCAGGTGGAGGGCACTATATTCCATCCTCGTTCAGAGCTGTGGAAATTGTAGGTCTGGCCTCTGAGGGGGCTCAGTACCTAGACGCTGGTCTATCATCTGGGGTAGTCGAAACCATACTTATCGCTAGGGCTCCAGCTACTAGGAGATTATATGGCCTCAAATGGAATGTTTTTCCACTTGGTGTAGAGAACTTGAGTTGGGCCCAGTTAACTGCCCAATGGCTTCAGTTCTGGAGTTTCTTCAAGATAATTTCTCTGCGAATCTCTCCCCATCCACACGTAGGATGTATGTGGCTGCCATTGCGGCATTCAATGCACCACTAAATGTTGTGCCTTTGGGGAGGCACCAACTGGTCATACTATTTCTCCATGGTATTTGGAGGATGAGACCGACAGTCAGGTCCAGGGTCCCTTCCTGGGACCTGGCAGTGGTTCTCGAAGGGCTATGCCTGGCTCCCTTCGAATACCTCTTCGAATACGTTCAAGATAGCCTTTCTCTTAGCTATTTCTTTAAAGAGCAAAAATAGCTCTAAGGTGACTAAAACATGACGAGACGTTTTCGAGTTTTCGTTGACAAGATGAGACGGAACGAAAATGACTATAAGTCTGACGTTTGCAATGCATATAATTTCTGACTGTTTTGCGTGAATTCTGTCTGTTTTGAGCTAAAAAAAAGTATGAGCAATGCTGCCGCTTTGGGTACGCCCACCATCCATGCCGCGCGCGCACCAGATTCCACACAACAACAACAACAACACGCCTGCGGCTGCGGCTAGTCACTCACCACACATCTTCCGAAGGATGGCGGCGAAGCCAATAAACGGGCTTAAGTGGTCGGAAACGACGAGATGATTTATGGACATACTTTCAGTTTCAGTATAATCCAGCGGTTCTCAAAGGGGCGCGCCCCACTGGCGTAACAGACGTGACAGGTCTCCTCCAAATGGGAGGAAATTTTCCGTGTTATGCTTTATATCTTTATTCGTTTATTCGCATCCTCAACTTCATCTTTGCAGCAACACCGAAAACACAAGTTTATTAAAAACAATTATATATACTTTCATATAAAACAAGCAGGCCATTGGGTTGAGCGCGCGACCCTGAGCTGAAGGAGCGAGCAGAGAGGAATATTCAGAAATGCGCTCTCTCTCTCCGCTCACATGCTCTGATCGGAACAAAGGAATAATTAATAATTAATCATTAGTTTATATCTTATATACTGCCCATACACTACCCACCATTTTAATCACATATCAAACACAGTATGTTTTGTCTATTTTATCTATTAAAAAAATCATGTTTTTAAGTAAAGACAGCTGTGTCCATTCTTCTTCCCTTTGCCACATCATATCACTGTGAGATGGGCTTTTCAGCTGTTCCTTCACTGAAAACAAAGTACAGATCTCAGCTGAACATTGAGCATGACATTTGAGAAATTGTGCAATGCAGCCACTAATGCAGGGATAAATAGACCTGTCTTGCCAAATGGATTTCTATTATTTTCTTTTTTTTAACAGATTGCAAAGTGGCACTTTTATTTCTTTACTATTTTTAAACTTGATACAAATTTTGACACAGCTGCACTTTTATTTTCTTTTTTTTTTAAAGACTTTTTTTTTTTTTTTACTAAAATTGACTAAAACTTGACTAAAACCTTTTTGCGTTTTCGTCGACTAAAACTTGACTAAAACTATTACGTTTATAAGTGACTAAAATGTGACTAAAACTAAAAAGCATTTTTGTCCAAAAGACTAAGACTAAAACTAAAAGGGCTGCCAAAAACAACACTGCTGGAGAGGTCCTCTTCTTGGAGGAGGTCGGACCTACTGTAGCATGTTTTGGGTCACCTATTAGGGGCTCCCGGCTTTACAAACCATAAGTAGGCCTACAAGGTGCGCAATTTGCCTTCACCTTTGGCCACAAGGGCTCATTCTACTAGAGGCATGGCATCCTCTAGGGCCCTTCTCTCGGGAGTGCCCCCTCCAGGAGATCTGTGAGGCAGCTGGTTGGGCAACCCCGCACACATTTATCAGGTTTTTAGTCTGCACCTCCCTAGTACGTCTGGCGCACATGTGCTCTCGTCCTAGCTGAGTGCCTTGTTTCAGTTTCACTCTAGGGCAGGCCTGTTTTCGGTGCGTGGCCTAGTGGGCATTCGTTCCCCAAAGTGTCGTTCAGACGACGCAGTTCGAATTCCCTCGAAAGGGAACATCTCGGGTTATGACTATAACCCTTGTTCCCTGAGAAGGGAACGAGACACTGCGTCGTCCTGTCACGCCCCTCGAGGCCTGAGAGCATCTTGCTTCATCGCTAGGCTAATGTGTGTGTGTGTCGGCGTCACTTTTATGTGCCGTCACATGTTACGTCATGACGCAACACCAATCAGGATTGGATTAGTTTCTTACTTCAGAGGCGCACGCTAAGGGAGCGTCCCCAAAGTGTCATTCAGATGACACAGTGTCTCGTTCCCTTCTCAGGGAACAAGGGTTATAGTCATAACCCGAGACGTTTTTCCGCAGCCTGTCGCATCCAGGCCATTTCCAGATCTGATGAAGGACCTTCGCCTGGACCCGATGACAACCCAGTGCTGAAGTGCCAACTAGCCTCTCCCTATGGAGAATCCCTATACCACTCTACAGAAAAAGCTTTGTGGAAATTTCGGTTCACGTACCTACCCGAAGTGATAAAATAAAATAAAATTCTGCATCAATTTATAGGAAAGAGAAGTAGGCATGGTTGTTTAGGCATGGTTTGTAGGGAATTACAAACCTGCGCACATATATTCAAACGCACATAACTATAGAATCAATTCTTAATGAGCATGTGAATGCCATCAGCGTTTATCACAGGTTCGCGTTTAAAGTCTGTTTAGAGAGAACGGTGTCGTCTTAGCGGCCCTTAATTTAATAACAAATGATCATTTAGATGGAAGTGAATCAATCAAAACGTCTCGGTTATGGATGTAACCCTCGTTCCCTGAGTAGGGAACGGAGACGTTACGTCGGATGATGACTAATGGGGTTTCACTTAGCTATATGACATGAAGGAATGCATATGGAGAATACTCGGGTGTCCAGCCGCAGGTGGAATATTTCAACCCCAGGGTTGGCAAGGTGGCTTGCCAAGGGAAAGACACATGCTCAGAGAGGCTTACAGTGGGAATACACATATGGGGGTTGCTCAGCGGAGGGACCATGCACACGGGAGGCACCTAGCCGATGCACAGGCAATAGACACTGGTGCCGACGTCAGGAGTGGTGGAGGAACTCAGGGCTTTCGGGGAAGCACACCTGAGGAGAATATCGCACCCATCCAGTCCGTGGAGTGGAATGGCGAGCAGGCGAAGACACCTGAGCGGGTCCAGTACTAGTTGGTTGAAGCCAGTACATGAGAGGACACTGGCTCCACTCGGAGATTGTAGAATCTGGTGAATGTATTAGGTGTCATCCAGCCTGCAGCTCTGCAGATGTCTGTTAGTGAGGCGCAATGTGCTAGAGCCGTCACACCAAGGGGGCACGGTCGACCTTGCTGCTGGTATGCCAAAGCAATGGCGTCCACTATCCAGTGAGACAGCCTTTGCTTGGAGAGAGCCTTTCCCTTCAGCTTCCCACCATAACAGACAAAGAGCTGGTCTGAGGTTCTGAAACACTGAAACACACGTACTGGACAGAGCAGTGCCAAGGCTGGGTCTGCCTCCTCCAGGGGCAGCGCTTGCAGGTTCACCACCTGGTCCTGGAAGGGAGTGGTGGCAACCTTGGGCATCCAAGCCGGGGTCTCAGGATCACGTGAGAGTAGGCCGGCCCAAATTCCAGGCACGCTTCGTTAACGGAGAATGTGTGCAGGTCCCCTACCCTCTTGATGGAGGCCTGTGCAACCAGGAGCGCTGTCTTCATCGACAGGAACTTAAGATCCACTGATTTTAAAGGCTCAAAGGGAGCACTCTGCAGGGCAGTTAGAACCACCGTGAGGTCCCAAGAGGGAACGAGAGGAGGGCGAGGAGGATTCAGTCTCCTCGCTCCTCTCAGGAACCTGACGATCAGGTCGTGCTTTCCCACCAACTTACCTTCGACTAGGTCATGGTGTGCGGCGATAGCGGCGACATAGACCTTCAGGGTGGAGGGAGACAGCCTTCGCTCCAACCCATCTTGAAGGAAGGAAAGCACAACACTCATTGAACATCTCCGGGGGTCTTCTCTGTGAGAAGAGCACCAGTTGACGAAGAGGTTCCACTTCAACGCATAGAGTTGTCTTGTGGACGACGCTCCAACGGAAGTGATGGTTGCCACCACCGCTGGTGGTAGGGTACTCAAACCTGCCTTGTCCCGTCCAGGAGCCTCACGTGGAGGTTCCAAAGATTGGGACGAGGGTGCCATAGGGTGCCCCGTCCCTGAGTAAGGAGGTCCTTCCTCAGAGGGGTTGGCCAAGGAGGTGCTGTCACGAGGAGTACAAGTTCGGAGTTGTGAGAGGCAAACAGATCTATCTGTGCGTCCCGAACTGGTCCCAAATCAGCTGAACCGACTGGGGATGGAGTCGCCAATCTCCCGGGAGGGGCTGAAACCGTGAGAGCTTGTCGGTTGCACAGTTCAGGGCTCCGGGGATATAAATGACATGAAGTGACCTCAGATGCTTTTGACTCCATATGAGGAGGTGGCGGGCGAGTTGCGACATATGGCGGGAGCGTAGACCACCTTGACGGTTGATGTACACTACAGTGGCGGTATTGTCTGAATCGACTAGTACGTGTTGACCCTTGAGCACAGCCCGGAAGCGGTGCAGAGCAAGACATACAGCCAGCAACTCGAGGCAATTGACGTTCCATAGGCGGTGGGGTCCTGTCCAGGAGCCCGCGACAGCACGTCCATTGTACATGGCGCCCCAGCCCATGGTGGAGGCATCTGTCGTTACAACAACATGCCGGGAAGCTCGTTCCAGGGGCACTCCGGCCTGTAGAAAACTGAGGTTCGACCACGAGGTGAAGACCTGACGGCAGGTCGGAGTAACTGCTACTCGGAGGGTGCAGTGTTGCCATCCCCACCTCAGGACTCGGTCGCGAAGCCAAAGCTGAAGCGGTCTCATATGAAGCAATCCGAGCGGCGTTGCCACGGATGCAGATGCCATATGCCCCAGGAGCCTCTGAAACAGTTTCAGTGGAACCGCACTCTTGCCCTCGAATTTTCTCAGACAAGTCAGCAGTGATTGTGCGCGCTCGCTCGTCAGCTGCGCGGACATGGTGACCGAGTCGATGTCCATACCGAGAAAAGTGATCCTCTGCACGGGGCAAAGTTTGCTCTTCTCCCAGTTTACCCGAAAGCCCAGACGAGCCAAGTGCCTGAGCACTAGGTCCTCACCCGAGGGTGAGCAGTGAGGAGTGGAGAACAAAAGAAGCTGCACCAGGGGAAGGCCCTCCACCGGGGGAAGGTGTGGTCCTGCTACCACCTCCTGAAAAGTAACAGCCATCGCTGAGCAGCCCGTCTCAGGAGCGCCGCTTGGTCCGGCGTTTAGCGGGGGGCGGGGCTGGAGAGGGCTGGGGTGCCTTCTTACAGCTTCCTCCACGACCGGGCCCGGGTGAAGGCTGCTGCTTGGGCCGGGCAGGAGGGGCGGGAGCCGCAGGAGGGCGCCCTCGGCGGCGAGCAGATGGAGGCAACTGCCCGGCAGGCTGGGTGGAGGCAGCAGCGGGTCGGCGGGGCAGGATGTGTTTTATGGCCTCAGTCTGCTTCTGAGCAGTCAAGAACTGTTGGGCAAAGTCCTCGACTGCACCGCTGAACAGGCCGTCTGGGGACATGGGGGTGTCGAGCAGCCGGGAGTGCTTGGCCTCCTTCATGTCTGCCAGGTTCAGCCAGAGATGTCTCTCCTGGACCACGGCTGTGTACATCACCAAACGCAGGGAGCAAACTCGGTCACCTTCGTCGCCCGGAGAGTGAGGTCGGTGGCGGCGCGCAGCTCATCAAAAAGCCCTGGGTCTGTCCTGCCCTCATGCATGTCTCTCAGCATCTGCGCCTGATAGACTTGCATAGTGGCCATAGCATGCAATGAAGCATGCTGCCTGTCCCGCCGCTCTGTAAGACTTCGCCACCAAGGTAGGGCACGGACGAATAGTCAGCGCTTTGTTCCACACAGTCACCCTCAGATCACCCTGGCCACCAGCCGAAGTAGAGCCTCTCAAGGAGGCGCTAGATCGGGGTGTGGTTGAGGGGACGCTCACTCTTGCGAGTCTCGATCGTAGTGTTGCGATGGTCATGTTCCCACAGAGAGAACATGAATCATCCACGAGCGCTGCTCTAGCGTGATCAATGCCCAAACACACTAGACAGCGCTCGTGCCCATCAGAGTCAAATACAAATCTATTGCAACCAGAAGTGCACGGGCGAGGCATCTTTAAAAAGACATGACGCTTGCAAGCTCTTTTGTGAAAAAGGGAAACTCTGAGAGTGTTGAAGCGCCCGGGAGGAAACACACTCACTGGCAAACCACTGCACAGATAAGCACACCAACACCAGAGAATGTGACTTTGAGAGACGAGTGACTTTTAGGGTGGTGGCATCCTCACTGTGTGTCGTGGTCTTCTCTGACCTGAGTTGCTGAGTGTAGTGTGTGTGCACTGTGAGTAGAGTGAGTTTTTTTATAAGGGTGATATCTTGAGACTGCCCCTGTTGGTAAGCCCAGGTTCCTCTGCTGCCAACATTAGGATTTAACAAATTGATGAGAGTGATTGCTGGTCAATGCCTTTTATACTTGTGTCTTTTAATTATGAATAAACTTTATTTCTCTGAACCCATCCATGATTAGGATCTGCGTGTGCCTTTCAGTTAGAGGTTGTTAAATTCTTGGGGTGAAATTCCTCAGGTGGCGTAGTCGGAAATAATACCAACACGAGTTTGAGAGCGTGAACTTATGAACTTATCGCCTCGCCCAACTCCATACATAATAGAGCTGCCCTCGCGCGCTTTGCCACACACACACACATATATATATATATATATCCAAAAAGATAAGGACTCAAACTTTATCAAGGGTTAAAGGTTGTATCAGCGATTTCAGGTCCAAACAAAAATTATCACATTCATCTAATCTTTCCTAACGATCCGCTAGCTGCCCGCCCCATAAGCAGGCTGTCAAAAAAACGCGTCTCTGTAGAGATCTGAGATCTCTGATGGAGTCTGAGATCTGCACACAAAAACAAATGGGTACAACCACCACTCAAAATCAAAATAAACAGTGTTCTAACCAATCACAGACAGGGGCGGGTGTTTGTTTTTGCGCTCGTGCACGGCGCCTGCACGCGAAGTCGGAGCTGAAGAATAAGCCAGCGTCTATCAACCCTATGCTATCAACGGACCAGATACATTTAACATGGAAGAGGCAATCCCCGAGAAGAGAAGGAGGATTAGGGCGAGGGAATACCGTCGTTTTTCGTCAAAGAAACTAATAAGAATCGGAAAGGCTTTTGAACGGTGGAGAGAACTCAAAGAATTGATTTTTTTTTTTTAAACGGACGCCGAGGTTGCACTGTTTCTTCTGGGCAGGTGAGTAGCTTCTAGTGCCGACCGTTTTTATATGTGAACTGTGTGTGAAAATATAATTCTTTAAAAAATATGAGTGAAGCTCGACTAAACTTGGATAGCTCTAGCGCAGTGGTTCTCAACTCCAGTCCTCGGGACCCGCTGCTCTGCACATTTTGTGTGTCTCTCTTATCTGACACACAGTTCAGTTCATGGAGTCTCTCCTAACGAGCTTATGATCTGAATCAGGTGTGTTAAATAAGGAGACATACAAAATGTGCAGAGCAGCGGGTCCCGAGGACTAGAGTTGAGAACCACGGCTCTAGCGAATATCAGATTGTAAGGATTTACTGTGTGAGTTGCGTTTGTTATATGGGTCTACTTTGATGTGTAGCCATAACATTGTACTATTAGCAATAACACTAGCCTACGTTCAAGACTAATGTTAGCCGATTAATAATAATAAACTGTTGTAATATTATTCCAGATAGCTGTTGTTACCATGAGTTTTCCCCATAACGTTAGATCTGTAGATGACTGATTCTGGTAGGCCTAAGTTTTATCATACTGCTGCTTCCAGGGAAGCACCAGCAAAACTAACTGTATGATATGACATGGCTCGACTGCAGATTTTATATACATCATTATACTTTGTAATCCAAAGCAGCCAAGTTCACATTTTAGTTTTATTGTTTTATTTATTTATTTTATTTTTGCGATTATTTTTGGTGATCAAATGTTTGCTTGCCTTAGCTAACCATTTATATTACAAATTACTATTATGTTAGCTGTGAGAAAAGCTGGAAGCTAGCTATGTAGTTGATAACATAATGTTCATGCATACGAAGTAAAAAAAAATAGAAACATTTTCTGCATTAGCCTATTTTAAAATAAACAATATTGAAAGTGTAAGTAACGGATATTATATTTACTTGGTTATAAAATTATGTTAGAAAAACAACTATAATGACTTACCCAGCAGAATGAGCCATCATTGTATTAGACCGTCAATCTGAATATAGTGTGTTTTTGTTGCTCTAAGAAATGTGCGTGCATGATCGTTTTTTTCATTATGCACAAAACTTGAGGGAGGGGCGAGCTAACTTGGTTCTCTTACGAGAGTATCTCTCGTACTGCGTAATATCTTACGCTATGGGGAAAACCTTTTTCCACGAGATATTGAAGCCAAAAATTATCCTTAATTTTTAATCAATGTAAAACGCTTTGCGGCAGCATGCAGACATAGGCAAGACGGCTCGCGCGCCTATTGGCTGCCCTGCAGCAACAGCAGCAGCCTATCGAGAGAGGCCCTGCGTGACACCATATCCAATGGGAGCGATTCGCGCCCATTTCGTCACGTCCCACCAGAAAGGGCGTGGCCTCATCCTATAAATATAGCTCGACAGGCTGATACAAACTGATTTTCATCTCTTCAGCGCATCGCTGGATCCAGAGTGAGAAGCCGCGCTGTGACACAAGCCTTCTGCGGGACGAGCCCTTGAACCTGAAGCCGCTGGCCTTCACCTTGCCGCCTTCAGTCGCTGTACCTGCTACGCTTTCCGGCGTATCCTTTACCTCTGCTGAGAGTGTTTGTTCGCCGTCGCAACTCACACTTATCTATAAACTCCTAAAAGAGCTAGCGTCTTTTTCAAGATGCCATCTTCCTGTGGTTTGTGCTGAGCCCAACTCAGCGACGGGGACCGCCATGTGATCTGCATTTCCTGCCTGGGTGAAGCTCATGCGGCTCTCGCGCTCACTGACGGCGGATGCCCTCATTGCGAGTTGATGCCTATGGTAACTCTGAGGACTCGTCTGGCACCCCGTGATGGGGAGCACTGCTCGAGGGCAGACCGTTCTTTGGCCAGTGGTCAGAACGGGAAAAGCTCCTACACATAAACTGTCTGGAAATGATGGCAGTCGACAATGTGCTACGATGCTTCTGTCCCCAGATAAAAGGCCACCACGTCTTGGTCCGGTCGGACAACATGTCAGTATACATACATAAATCACCAGGGCGGCATCAGGTCCTGAAACCTTTACAGGCTGACGGAACACCTCCTAGTCTGGGCTCAGCACAACCTGCTTTCACTAAAAGTGGCGCATGTGCCTGGTCACCTGAATCTGGGGCCATTCGGCAGAGCGCAGGTGGACCTGTTCGCGTCCCACGAAAACGCTAACTGTCTGAATTTTTTCTCAAAAAGCAAGGATGCGCTGGCCCACGTCTGCCCCGCTGTCCCCTCTATGCTTTTCCCCTGTCTCGCTCCTGCCTCAAGTGTTGGAACGAATCAGGAAAAATGGATGCCCAGTGCTGCTTGTGGCTCTGCTCTGGACAAACCAGACTTGGTTCCCAGTCCTGATGCAGCTGACCAGCATTGCCCCGTGGCCTATACCGCTGAGGAGAGACCTCCTCTCTCAGGGAAAGAGCTCGATTTGGCATTCTCGCCCGGATCTGTGGTCCCTACATGCATGGGCCATCAACAGGTACCCGCTAACCTCCCGGAGGGAGTGTTAAACATGATCACGCAGGCTAGAGCTCCGTCTACTAGACGGCTCTACTCCTCGAATTGGTCTGTGTTCTCTGCCTGGTGTCAAGCTCAGGGCTTTTTACCCGTAGACTGTGGGGTTACGGAAGTACTCTCCTTCCTTCAAGAGCTGCTGGAGAAGGGCAAAACCACATCTACGCTCAAAGTATACGTGGCGGCCATAGCAACGTTTGCAAAACCTATGTCTAGCCAGTCACTGGGGAAAAACGACCTAGTCGTGTGATTCCTCAGGGGAGGTCGGAGGCTGAACCCTCCCAGACCCCCTTCAGTCCCGGTGTGGGACCTATCTACGGTTTTGGAAGCCATGAAAGGTGCCCCATTCGAGCCAATCCATTTGTCAGACATGAAACATCTGTCTTTCAAAATGATGTTTCTTATGGCTCTCGCTTCAGTGAAGCGCATAGGGGACTTACAAACGCTTTCGGTGAGCACGTTGTGTATGGAGTTTGGGCCTAATGACTGAAAGGTCATACTCAAACCAAGGGATGGGTACGTGCCAAAATCCCTCAGCACACCGTTCAGGGCCCAGGTTATTTCACTGTCCGCCCTTCCGGTTCACAATGAAGAGGAGGACGCGAGTCTCCTTTGCCCCGTCAGGGCACTAAGAGCTTATGTGTCCCGCTCGTCTGTTTTTAGACAGACTGAGCAGCTCTTTGTTTTGTTCGGCGGACCTTCTAAGCCGCATCAAAACAGAGCCTATCCAGATGGATAGTCGACGCCATAGCGCTGGCTTACACTTCTAAGGGCCTGCAGTGTCCTTTGGGTGTCAGAGGTGTGGCCTCATCGTGGGTGTGGTCTAGTGAGGGAACTCTAGAGAGGGAACGAGTACTGCGTATCTTGTCGTGCTTACAACACGCTCTGGTTCGCTTCGGCGATGAAAACCAGTTTGTAACAGCCTGTCGAGCTCCCTTTCTGGCGGGACGTGACGTAATGGGCGCGAATCGCTCCCATTGGATATGGTGTCACGCAGGGCCTCTCTCGATAGGCTACTGCTGTTGCCGCAGGGCAGCCAATAGGCGCGCGAGCCGCCTTGCCTATGTCTGCATGCTGCCGCAAAGCGTTTTACATTGATTCAAAATTAAGGATACATTTTGGCTTCAATATCTCGTGGAAAAGAGGTTTTCCCCATAGCGTAAGCTATTACGCAGTATTCGACGAGAGTAGTACTCGACACAGTACTCTAGAGAGAACCGAGGTTATGGTAGTAACCGAGTACATTTGTTTGGGATCTCGCCTCACCCACACACACAGAGAGAGAGAGAGAGAGAGAGAGAGAGAGAGAGAGAGAGAGAGAGAGAGAGAGAGAGAGAGAGAGAGAGAGAGAGAGAGAGAGAGAGAGAGAGAGAGAGAGAGAGAGAGAGAGAGAGAGAGAGAGAGAGAGAGAGAGAGAGAGAGAGAGAGAGAGAGAGAGAGAGAGAGAGAGAGAGAGGGAAGAGAGGAGAGAGAGAGAGAGACTTTGTGTTGGTCGGAGCTAATTACTGTTATTTAGTTGTTCGGCTTGATGAGAACAATTATACGTACAGAGTTTTGTGACTGTAGATAAAACAAACCTTTTATCCTTTTTACAGGTCTACATCTGCCAAGTGTTTACATTATACACATAATGTATAATTATCTCACCGTTTTATCTCACAATTCTGACTTTTTAAATCAGAATTGCATGATAAGTCAGAATTGCATGATATAAATTCGCAATTGCGTGTATAAACTCAAAAGAGAGCAAAGTCAGAATTGCGAGTTTATTCAGAATTGTGAATCAGTTTTTTTCTCGCAATTCAGGTTTATATCTCACAATTATCTTATATATCTTAAAGCTACAGTCCGTAACTTTTCCTTTTTTTTGTCACCATCTCTGTTCGAAATCTGTAACTGCAGTTATTCGCGGAATTATCATCTTTATGTGGGTTGTAAATCAGCATGAAACAGCGCGGATGAACACAGTGTTTTGAGGCGAGTGCTGCTGTCAATCGCCGCGCTGTGTGGATACTGTCATTCAGACAGATTCACTTTTTGAAAGTTTGACCAACATAAGAATTTTTACCGGAAAATGTCTTCTGAACAAGTAAGTAACATCCATTTTTGTTCTGATCAACTAAGGGGGAAAAAGCATTCCACATGACATTCGATCGTTAGTTTTAATCAGCGCGATTTACAGCAACCGTGCAAATCATAGCCTACTTTGTTCTCGAATTGTTCATGTAAACAACATCAGCATTGCGTGACTAACGTTATTTAATGTGTTTTATGATTAAAGTTCAGAATTCATATTCTCCATAATAGCTAAACGAGAAAGGCACAACAAAGGAAACTCCATAACTGTGTAAATTAAGAAAACGTACTGTTACACGATTGAACTATTGAAATGTCTTACTTGTTCAGCAGAAAAAAGCCGTCTCTTCTTCCATTTCGAACCCCTTCAAAACACTGAGTTCAAGTATCTTTCAAAAGCCCCACCGATCTGTATCCTTGTGTTCGCATGAGACGGTTTCTTTCTCTTTCCACCTTAAATCCGAAGTACTAAGTCTTTTGGGTTTTATAACTGGTTAATCTCCAGTTGACACTGATGATTGTTGTTCGGATCTTTCTGGATCCGCCATAAGTTTAATCATGTAAAGTGCTGCGAGAAAAGCCTATCTCTACATCTCCTCACGCGCAGTATAGCCGGCTAGCCGAAACTCCTCCTTTATGTGTACGGGTGTGACGTAATGACCCAAAGACATGCTCGAATTTCCCGCGGAAACCCACCTGTACCACTGGAATTAAAATCATTTACAAGCTAACCGTTTTGAATCTAGCTATGGCAAGCAGAAAGTTTTGAACACTGGCTGAAGATGTTTTTTTTTTTTTTAATTATTAATTTGTTACGGACAGCAGCTTTAATTAATTAATTAATAAATTAATAATTACTGATACAAATATTTTTGATTTTTGAAAATATATTTAATGATTATGATGTACACTCTGTATGCAAGGTGCAACTCATTTACATTTTCTTAATAGTATAAAGTTTTTTTTTAATTATATATGAGACCAATGTGAATACAAAGAGGACATTTCTAAGAGTTCGGCACATGTGTGTAAACTAGATTCTTTCTTTCTTTTTCATTGAACACTAAAACATAGCAGGGTAGTGATGGCTGACCTTTAATTTGCGGCGAGCATTAAATTCCTGTAGTTTTCTTTGTGTTGTGTCCATGTGGGAGAATCGTGCTGCTTTTCCAAGCACCCATGGGTGTTCAAGAGCCTGTTTCACTGTGAGACGTTTATGAGGGTCCAGCACAATCAGCTTACTTACCTACAGACAAAAAAAGATAACCAACAGCTAAAAATGAATTAACAAAAAGAGCTTATTAGAGCAAATTATTAAAAGCAAATTAGCATCTGAGTCTGCCTTTGATATTTTTACATTCTTCTCTCCCATCTCATTTGAAATCAATCTGCAGTGCATGAAAATCATCAGCATTACAAACAGGACAATAATGATATGTTAGCATGCATTACTCACCAGATCCTTTGCATTGAGAGAGACTTCATCCCACCAGGGGGAGACAAACTCATAATCACAATTCAGAATGCGACTGTACATGTACTGGTCCCCCCTTGGATCGAAAAATGGTTCAAACCCACACAGCCTGAGGGTGGAGACAGACAGAACAGAAGCAGATGGCAGAGAAATTGCAATTTATAATTTGGACAATGAACTGCATGGGGAAACACACTAATTATTTGCACAATGCCCCTGAGGATATATATATATATTATATATATATATATATATATATATATATATATATATATATATATATATATATATATATATATATATATATATATATGTATGTATATAAGCTCACCAAGGCTGTATTTATTTGATCAAAAAAAGTAAAAACTTTATTGTATTTCCATTTTTGTAATGTATTCATAATGTGATTAATTTCAGTGATGCAAAGTTAAATTTTCAGTAGCCGTTACTTCAGTCGTTAGAGTCACATATTATCCTCAAAAAAAAAAAAAATGATTCTAATATGCTGATTTGGTTAACATTAGTATTACTATTATGTTTTTAATTTTGTTTTGTTAAAGGATTTTTATTATATAATTAACATATTATTATTATTATTATTATTATTAAGTTGAAAACAGCTGTGCTGCTTAATAGTAACAATGACTGACTCAGTAGAGTAGTTGAATCCATATGTGGTGTTTTATTAAGCACAGTAACACCAACAAAGTATGATCCAAGACAGGAAGCATGGTCAACAAACGTACACAGTAGGGATGGGCGATATATTATCGTTTGCGATATATCGTTAAAAATTTTCCTCACGATAAGAATTAGTCTTCCCGCGATAATAACGATAAAGCCTATGACGCGGGACCCATTCGCAGTTCACGCGCATGGCGGAAGGCGGACGTGAAGCTGAGGTGAAGTTCATCGCTAATGAGTAACTACCTCTACAATCTGGAAATGGTACACACAGATAGATTTTCACCCGGCCATCTCGCCGAACACTGACTGAGCGCTTGAGTTTCGCTCTCCGTCAAGTGATCCGTAATGCCCACTATATCAGTTCATCTCAATGAATAGTGTATTTGACGCGCAGTAAACACTAATGTGACGCGCACGGCTTGCTGTCACTGCTGAGAGCGCTCAGTGTTTCTCACACACTCGATGAGAGAGAGTTACATACCACGCAGAATTGAAATATACATGACGTCTACATGTAAATTATATTATTTGTTGTATTTTCCTGTAAAAATATTGGAGTTCATTTGGAATTATTCAGCTTTTATGAGCAAGCAGAAACTAATGCGCGAACGCAGACGTGATATTAATATTCATGAACCCAGCAGCTCATCAATCCTTAGTGCGGTTTATATTGTTAGTAGTATCAGAATTCGTAGTTGTTAGTATTAGGCCTATAGACGAATCCGGCGAAACTACCGGAAGTAAGCGGGCGCCATAACTGAGCTGTTGCTGGGTAGCGTTGCGCCATTGCCTCCTATTGTTTTAGTTGCAACTTTCGTCCACTGGAATAAACAGCCCGCGATTTACGACTGTCACTAACGTTATAACTTTTATAATGTCGAGTGGGAAAACATTTCAAAGAAAACGTACTCGGTTACTAACGTAACCTCGGTTCTCTCTAGAGAGGGAACGAGTACTGCGTAATATCTTACGCTATGGGGAAACACTCTTTCCTCGAGATATTGAAGCCAAAAATTATCCTTAATTTTTTTAATCATGCAAAACGCTTTTGCAGCAGCAAGCAGACAAGGGCGAAACAGCTCGCGCGCCCATTGGCTGCCTCGCTGGAAAAGCTGCAGCCTATCGAGTGAAGGCACTGCGTGACGTAATGACGAATGAAGACGCTTCGCGCTCATTTCGTCATGTCCCGCCAGTATAGGCGTGGTCTCACCCTATAAATACCCCTCGATAGCTGTATTTCTCTGATTTTGTACACCGAAGCGAACCAGAGCATAGTTCAAGCACGGCAAGATACGCAGTACTCGTTCCCTCTCTAGAGAGAACCGAGGTTACGTTAGTAACCGAGTACGTTCTCTTACGAGAGTATCTCTCGTACTGCGTAATATCTTACGCTATGGGGACCCCATACAAAACGCCGTGCGGACAGGGATCCAACACCAGAGTCCCGGGGCAAAGCCCGGGGCACATCTAGTGCATAATCACCATAACTCACATAGAGTAGAGGAGGAGAGGCTAAAGCATCACTCCTTTATAAAGTCCCGTAGGGACACTGACCCGTAAGGGCAACATAGCCGCATTGGCGGCCAATAAGCCCGAAGTTCAGACCGCCAAAAGCTTAGCTTGTAGGGCGGGCACCTCCAGGTTATAGTACTTGATAAATGTCGACGGCGAGGCCCAGCCCGCAGCCGTACAGATATCCTGCAGGGAGACCCCGCTATACCATGCCCACGACGAGGCCACGCCTCTCGTGGAGTGCGCTTTGACACCCAATGGGCACCGTAGGCCCTTGGAAGTGTAAGCCAGCGCTATGGCATCCACTATCCATCTGGATAGGCTCTGTTTTGAGGCGGCGAGTCCCTTAGAACGGCCGCCAAACAAAACGAAAAGCTGCTCGGTCTGCCTGAACCCAGCCGAGCGGGACACATAAGCCCTTAACGCCCTGACAGGGCAAAGGAGACTCGCGTCCCTCTCCTCATCGAGAACCGGAAGGGCTGACAGGGAAATCACCTGGGCCCTAAACGGTGTATTGAGGGATTTCGGCACGTAGCCGTGCCTCGGTTTGAGTACGACCTTTGAGTCGTTAGGCCCAAACTCCAGACATGACGCGCTTACAGAAAGCGCCTGCAAGTCCCCTACACGCTTCACTGAAGCGAGAGCCAATAGAAACACCGTCTTAAGGGACAGGTGCCTCATATCCGACAGCTGGATCGGCTCGAACGGGGCGCCTTTCATGGCCTCCAAGACCGTGGAAAGGTCCCAAGCCGGGACTGAAGGGGGCCTGGGAGGATTTATTCTCCGAGCCCCTCGTAGGAAACGCACGACTAAGTCGTTTTTCCCCAGTGACTGGCCAGACACAGGTTTAGCAAACGTTGCTATGGCCGCCACGTACACTTTGAGCGTGGATGGGGTTCTTCCCTTATCCATCAGCTCCTGAAGGAAGGCAAGCACTTCCTCAACCCCGCAGTCCACGGGTGAAAAGCCACGGGCTCGACACCAAGTAGAGAACACCGACCATTTCGAGGCATAGAGCCGTCTGGTAGACGGAGCTCTAGCCTGTGCGATCGTGTTTAGCACTCCTTCTGGGAGGCTAGCGGGTACCCGTTGATGGCCCATGCGTGCAGGGACCACAGTTCCGGGTGAGGATGCCAAATCGAGCCCTCTGCCTGAGAGAGGAGATCTCTCCTCAACGGTACAGGCCACGGGGCAGTGCTGGTCATCCGCATCAGGACCGGAAACCAAGCCTGGTTCGTCCAGAGCGGAGCCACAAGCAGCACTGGGCATCCATTTTCCCTGATCCGCTCCAACACCTGTGGCAGGAGCGAGACCGGGGGAAAAGCATACAGGGGACCGCTGGGCCAAGTATGGGCCAGCGCGTCCCTGCGCTTTGAGAAGAATACTGGGCAGTGAGCGTTCTCGCGGGACTCGAACAGGTCCACCTGCGCTCTGCCAAACGTTTCCCACAGGAGCTGGACCGTCTGCGGGTGCAGCGACCATTCTCCTGTCAGGACGTTGTCTCTGGACAGCATGTCTGGACCCGTATTCAGGTGCCCAGGCACGTGCGCCGCTTTCAAAGAAAGGAGGTTGCGCTGGGCCCAGACCAAGAGGGGTTCCGTCAGCCTGCAAAGGCGTGCGGACCTGAGGCCGCCCTGGCGATTTATGTACGCCACCACTGACTTGTTGTCCGACCGGACCAAGACGTGGTGGCCCCTCACCAGGGGACAGAAGCGCCGCAGCGCTTTGTCGACTGCTATCAATTCCAAGCAGTTTATGTGAAGGAGCTTCTCCCGCTCTGACCATAGGCCAGCCAACGGTCTGCCCTCGAGCAGCGCTCCCCACCCCGTGGTGGAGGCGTCCGTCGACACCACTTTCACCCTTGAGGCGGTCCCCAGACTCACACCAGACTGATACCAGCTGGTTACTTTCCAGGGTTCCAGAGCCGAAACGCACCTTTGGTCGACCCTGAGGCGACACCTGCCCGTGGACCATGCCCGGGGCGGGACCCGTGCTTTCAGCCACCACTGCAGCGGGCGCATGCGAAGCAGGCCCAGCTGGAGTGCATGGGATGCTGAGGCCATCAGGCCCAGCAATTTCTGAAACCGTCTGAGCGGGACTATGGAGCCGTGGCGGAAGGATTCCGCGACGCGCTGAATACTTAGTACGCGCTCCGGTGACAGGCGTGCCGTCATGGAAAGCGAGTCTAACACTGTTCCCAGGAAAGAAATTCTCTGGCTGGGACACAGCAGGCTCTTTTCCCAGTTGACCGTCAGGCCCAGTGTCTCGAGATGCTCGAGCATTGTGGCCCTGTGTTCTATGAGCTCTGACCGTAATCGAGCTAGAATCAGCCAATCGTCCAAGTAGTTCATAACTCGCATGCCCTGAAGTCTCAGGGGCGCGAGAGCCGCGTCCATGCACTTCGTAAATGTACGGGGTGCCAAAGACAGGCCGAACGGCAGGACTGTGTATTGATAAGCCTGGCCCTCGAACGCGAATCTCAAGAATCGCCTGTGATGGGACGCTATTTGTATTTGGAAATACGCGTCTTTCAGATCTATCGACATAAACCAGTCCCCTTGGCGCACTTGCGCGAGGATTTTCCTGGTCGTAAGCATCCTGAACTGGCGCTTCACAAGCGCTTTGTTCAGCTGTCTCAGATCTAGAATGGGTCTGAAGCCCCCATCTTTTTTCGGTACCAGAAAATATCTGCTGTATAAGCCCCCTTCGCTCTGAGCCTGAGAAAGGGGCTCTATGGCCCCTTTGCTCAGTAGTTTCGCTATCTCGGCTCGAAGTAGATGAGATACTTCGTTTTTCACCGAAGTCTCGACGGGCGCCGTACAACGGCGTGGACGTCGTGCGAATTGTAGCGAGTAGCCTCTCTTTATAGTGTTCAGCACCCAGTCTGATACCCCGGGTAGCTTCGACCACGCTTCTGCGCGAGTAGCTAGGGGTAGGATGCAGACCGGGCTCTGGCCGTGACCTGGCAACGGCTCGAGAGCCCCGGTACCCTGGGAACACGACGCCGTGTTTACAGCGTTCGAGGCGGGGGGCGCGCTGGGCACAGCGGGCAGTCTGGCCGCGCTCACAATCTCTATGGCGGGACGCATAACGAGAGTGAGCGGGGCGAATCCCGTGGGATTCGGCGTGCTTGCGGGAGGATGTGGGCGCAAACCTACGGGCACATCTACAGCACTGTGCACGCTTTCGGCCGGAGCCGATAGATTGTGTGTTGGTTTCGTTTTTACAGAAACCAAGGGACACGGGGCATGCAGCGTGAGCGGGCATTGTATGGGCGCAATCGCTACATTGTTTGCACAATCGACCTGAGTCAGATTTATGTGTGCTCGCCTCGCACCGTGGCGGGCTGTGTCTGGGTGTGGGAATGGGCACTGGGGCGTGGGCATTCTTACAACACTCATAACACCATCGGCCGTGGCCGGCATACCAGAAAATACACTCTTTATTGGATTTATCTGGGTAGCCATGAAAACGGCTTTTTTGTGCAGGCAAGCGGGCTGAGACACCGGCTGCTTCACTGCTAAATACACTGGCACAGTCACATCGCAAGGAACTGAACGAGCGAATCTTTTCGGTGGGGAGCCGGCCGCAGCGGGCTCCGAACACCGTCGCTTTCTTAGAGTGGCTAGGAAAGCTTCGAGGCCTCGGGCTTGAGCTCAATCTTCGGCCGAGGCCCGCGCTGAGCGGGGCGGCGTCCAGCAGAGCGAGAGCGCGGTCTCTGATCCCGGGCCTGGCGGCGCTGTGTAGCGGCGGCTGCGGGCGATGCAGGCCGAGGCTGCGAGCTGCGAGCAGACGGCTGCTTAGAGCGACCTGCAGCGGAGCTCGAGCGCTTCGGAAGGAAGTGCTTCATGGCCTGCGAAGTCTTCTGCTCCTCCGAGAATCTGTCCGCGAAATCCTTGACGGCAGATCCGAAGAGGCCCGCAGGGGAAATGGGCGCGTCGAGGAATACAGAGCGCTCAGCTTCCGTCATCTCAGACAGCGTCAACCACAGATGTCTCTCAGCAACGGCGAGAGAGGCCATATTCCGCCCCATGGCCTGAGCAGCGGCTTTAGCGGCGCGTAGAGCAAGGTCCGTAGCGCCTCGTAAATCCGCCACGTTGATCGCACCCGGGCCTTCCTCGTCCAGTTTAAGGAGAAGGTCGGCCTGGTAGATCTGCAAGATCGCCATCGTATGCAGCGCTGAGACCGCCTGTCCAGCGGCTGTGTAAGCACGTCCGTGCAGCGATGAAGTCACCCGGCAGGCTTTAGAGGGGAGCGTCGTCTGCGCGCGCCGTCCCGCAGAGGGCGGGCAGAGATGCGACGCGACCGCCGCCTCGACAGGAGGAATGGAGAGATATCCTTTATCTCCCGCGCCGGTGACAGAAGTGAAGGCCGCAGAAGTGGAAGTGCGCAGTCTGGCGGAGAACGGGGCGGTCCATGACTTAGCGACTTCGTCGTGGAGCTCAGGGAGGAAGGGGGCGGCCCTAGACTTAGACGGGGCTTCGTCTTTCTTGAGAAAGCGCCCGTCGAGTCTGTTGCGCGGCGGCAAGGCGGGCGCCTCCCACTCGAGGCCGATGCTCTCTACGGCCTGGGTGAGCAGACGCATCAGCTCAGCCTCAATGCCGGGTCTCCTCACAGAGGGTTGGCTAGACACGTCAGCGGGGGGGAGGTCCACAGAGCTCGCCCAATCCTCGCTATCGGAAGCCACAAGAGAGCATACCTCGGCAGGCTCGTCCAGCTCGGGAGCGGAAGCGGCGGCAGACGGCGGGCGCTGTCCGTCCGGGAGCGACTCAGGTGAAGCCGGCGAAGCAGGCGGGCGAACCGGCGAGCTTTGGCGGGCTGGAGAAGGCTCGGGAGCGCGCTGGGCGCGACGCTTCTTACGGCGCGGCACAGACGGCTGGGACGCGGGTTCAGAGAACGACGCCAGGCGAGTCCGCAGAGTCGCCATAGGCAGAAGTTCGCAGTGCGGGCATCCACCATCCGCGAGCGCGATAGCAGCGTGCTCATGACCCAGGCAGGACACACAGATGACGTGACGGTCCTCATCGCTGAGTTGAGAGCGGCACGAGCCACAGAAAGGCATCTTTAAAAAGACGCAGCTCTTTTAGAACATATAATGGGTGTTGCGTCACGTAAGCAAACACACACACACACAGTGACAGAGTAAAGGATATAGTACGCCGGAAAGCGCAGCAGGTACGGCAGTTGAAGGCGGCTGGGCCAGCGACTTCAGAAGATGGCACGTCCCGCTGAGAAGGCTACAAGTCAACGGCGCGGCTTCTCACTCTGGATCCCGCGATGCGTGAGCTTCGCGTGAAGAATGAAAAAATCAGAGAAATACAGCTATCGAGGGGTATTTATAGGGTGAGACCACGCCTATACTGGCGGGACATGACGAAATGAGCGCGAAGCGTCTTCATTCGTCATTACGTCACGCAGTGCCTTCACTCGATAGGCTACAGCTTTTCCAGCGAGGCAGCCAATGGGCGCGCGAGCTGTTTCGCCCTTGTCTGCTTGCTGCTGCAAAAGCGTTTTGCATGATTAAAAAAATTAAGGATAATTTTTGGCTTCAATATCTCGAGGAAAGAGTGTTTCCCCATAGCGTAAGATATTACGCAGTACGAGAGATACTCTCGTAAGAGAACAAAGCATTTTGTTGATCATCGGATGCCAGGCGAATGAGAAAATACTCTTGAATACCTTTAAAACAACAGAAGGGGCGCATTGGGGCAGTAACGTTAGTAACATTACCGTTATGTATGTTGTTAATGTTTGATTTGCTTGACTGTGATTAACATGCTATGGTCATTAAATGGCTTTCCTGAGCTAAATGTAACGTCATGTGACATAATTGTTCTCCTGCTGTTATATTGACCTCTTTCCATGGTTTAAAAACACTAATTGGTCGATATTATGTATACTTTATAGCTGTACCTTACCCTTGCCTTTTGCAATGTGAAAATGAGATCAATAATGGACACAAATGAAAAACATGAATTTGTTTATTTGATGTCATTCATTTATTTATTGTTGCCAAATGGACAGATCTTTTTATAGTTTCCTTGTTAGCTAATGTTAGCCTAGCTAGCTTGCCAAGCTATTTTCATAAATAATCTGTAAGATCGTTTGTACCTTCATCTGTGACTGGAGGCCACTGTCTAACATCATCAACCCAACAAGTCATTCTGCATGGCTGTAGCTGACATCGAGGGTGCGTTATCACGGAGGTTTGTTTACATACCGGTAACAGCTCAGTAATGGCGTCGCCACAAGATGGCAGCCTACACAGAACGCTCGTCGGATTCGTCTATAACTATTCGTTGTTTTTAGATTTTTTACATTTCAAACTATTTAAACATGATCTGCACTTTTACAGAAGAAACGTATGCAACTTTTCCATTTCTGCAAGGGATGGTGTTTGGATTTTTACTGTTTTTTTTAATTATTATTTTATGTACAGTAATTGGTATTTTATAGGAGCCTATTGAAGGGTACATTTTACTTTGCATGCAGATATCACTTAGCCAAAAACAGTGGTGAATATGGTATTATATAAATATCGTCATTTATATCGTTATCGCAATAAATGCCAGAAAATATTGTGATATATTTTTAAGTCCATATCGCCCATCCCTAGTACACAGGGTCGGTAACAGTAGCGGCAGTCCAAAAAGCAAACTAATCCAAGTCCATAATCCAAGAACCGTTGTCGAACAGGCAGAGAAACATTAACGTGGCAAACAAACAAGGTAACAGAAACGGTCGGTAAAGACAGGGTAAACTGGCAATACTTTGCGCAACATGATGCACAAACACCATGGTTTATAACAGGTAGGAACAGGAAGTGATGCGAGAAGAACCGGCAGTGCTCAGTACTCAGGATGGCTCCCTCTGGCGATTGATGGCGGATGCAGATGTTACTTTCATATTTTTGTGGAAACCGTGATAAAGATAAAGGAAACTCTTTGTAAAGTTCAGGAAGGAATTTGAAATAAGAATAATGTATTACATTACAATTGTCTTTATTATCACTTATGACAACTTGATGCATCTTTGCTGTCAAAAGTATTAAATTATAATTTTTTTTAAAACATAGAAACTCCACAGTATATATAACTCTGTTCCTTTTCGAGGTAACTGCTACACTGCATCAGCTGCTAACGCTATGTACAAACACGCCATACAATGGCCGACACAGTGCAAAGACGCCAAAAGGTGTGCCCCAGCATATAAGAAGGGTGCATGAGAATCATCAGCATCTTTGTCTTCAGGAAGCTGCAGTTGCGCCCTTTACGAATCCATCAAATAACTGTGGTAAATATAGGATCAGTCAACAAACACGGTGAGTAACTTCTCCTGTATTGTCAGTTGCACTTCATGTCTACATGTCACTAGTGTCACTACATGTATAGTATACCCTTCTCTGTCGGCAATATAGGACTACATGTGATAAATGCAGGGAGACAGTCAGGCTGACATAGAAGATTCCAGAACTAGATACACGCATCCAAACTTTAATTGAGGATAGTAAGACTGCAAGTGCTTTAGATACTGCTTTGGATGCGACTAGCTTAGTGAACTCTGTACATTGTTCGGTTTCAGCTGTAGAGCCCGTGCAGCAGGGCAACTGGGTGACCATGAGACGCTGTAGTCGTGGGACAAAACACCACTCTTCTGTACCGATTACAACATTAAACAGGTTCTCCCCACTCAGTGAAACACCCACTGAGAATCCTGTTGAATGTGCCCTAGTGATTGGCGATTATATTACACGTAACATGAAAATAGAGACACCAGCCACCAAAGCAATTTTAAAAGTGCTTGCTAATGCTAATCTGAATTCTCTAAGATTATTATTCACGATGTTTGACTTCGCCAGTCGGAGATCATTAAAATTAACGTTAAAGAGGTGTGTGAACTCCCAAGTACGATGTCAGGCACTGTAATTTGCTCTTGCCCCCTTCCTGTTCGCCGGAGTGATGAGATACTTAGTAGACTGTCCTCACTCAATGTTGGCTGTCTGAGTGGTGTTCGCAAAATAATATTAGGATGATTCATTTGTTGCTGTAGGGGAGGAAGAATTTTGCAAACTCGTTAATTCATCTAAATTGACAACTTGTATGTTAGACCTTATACCGCCTAGGCTACTGAAAGAGATGCTTCCAGGGGTCATAGATCCTCTTCTTAATATCATTAATTTGTCTTTTTCTGTAGGATACGTACCAAAAACCTTTAAGCTGGCTATGATTAAACCGCTTGTTAATAAAACAAAACTTTATCATACAAAATCAGTCAATTACAGGCCGATCTCAAATCTACCTTTGCTGTCAAAGATATTAGAAAAAGCAGTATCGACACAACTGTGTTCCTTTCTTGAAAGAAATTATATCTGCAAGGATTTTCAGTCCTGATTTAGGCAAGGCAAGGCAAGGCAAGTTTATTTATATAGCACATTTCATACACAATGGTAATTCAAAGTGCTTTACATAGGAGAAAATAAAATAATCAAAACAAATAAGAATAATTAAAACATTTTAGAATAAGAAATAAAATAAAGTACAGTAAAAACAGTCGGACGAACAGTGGCACAGTGCTCATTCAGTAAAAGCATAGCTAAACAGATGTGTTTTGAGTCTGGATTTGAATGTGACTACTGTAGGAGCACATCTGATCTCTTCTGGAAGCTGGTTCCAGCTGCGGCTGGCATAGTAGCTAAAAGCAGACTCTCCTTGCTTAGAGTGAACCCTTGGTATTTCTAACTGATGTGATCCTAATGATCTGAGTGATCTGTTGGGTTTATATTCAGTGAGCATATCTGCAATATATCGAGGTCCTAGCCCATTGAATGATTTATATACCAGTAATAATACTTTAAAATCAATCCTAAATGTAACTGGGAGCCAGTGTAAAGACCTTAGGACTGGTGTGATATGTTCATATTTTCTGGTTCTGCTCAGAATCCTGGCAGCAGCGTTCTGTATGAGCTGCAACTGTCTTATGGTCTTTTTAGGAAGGCCAGTGAGGAGTCCATTACAATAATCCACCCTGCTGGTGATGAAAGCATGCACAAGTTTCTCTAAGTCTTGACTGGAAACAAAGCATCTAATTCTTGCAATATTTTTCAAATGATAGTATGCTGATTTAGTTATTGCTTTGACATGACTACTGAAACTAAGGTCTGACTCTAGAGACACACCAAGATTCCTGACTTGATTTTTAGTTGTTAGACCTCTAGAGTGAAGGTATGCATTCACCTTGAGAACTTCATCTTTGTTTCCAAACGCAATGACTTCAGTTTTGTCTTTGTTTAACTGAAGATAGTTTTGGCACATCCAACCATTTACTTCATCAATGCATTGGCACAGGGAGTCAATGGGGCTGTAATCGTTAGGCGATAGGGCTAAGTAGAGCTGTGTGTCGTCTGCATAGCTGTGGTAAGAGATTCGGTTCTTTCTCATTATTTGGCTCATTGGGAGCATATACAGGTTGAATAGGAGTGGTGCAAGAATTGAGCCCTGGGGGACTCCGCATGTCATGGATGTCCACTCAGACTTATGGTCTCCTATACTCACATAATAACCTCTCCCTTCTAAGTAAGACCTGAACCATTTTAGGACTATCCCAGAAAGCCCCACCCAGTTTTCCAGCCTGTCAATAAGTATGTTGTGATCGACAGTGTCAAATGCAGCACTGAGGTCGAGTAGTACCAGCACTGATAATTTGCCTGTATCAGTATTTAAGCGAATATCATTTATTATCTTTATGAGCGCTGTCTCTGTGCTGTGATGCGATCGGAAACCAGATTGAAAATTGTCAAAGTAACCATTCAAGCTTAAGAATTTGTTCAGCTGGTTGAAGACAACTTTTTCAATGATCTTGCCTATGAAGGGAAGATTTGAGATCGGTCTATAATTGCTTAATATGGTCTTATCTAGATTGCTCTTTTTCAGGAGGGGCTTGACAACTGCAGTTTTCAGGGAGTTTGGAAAACTCCCAGAGAGAAGTGAGGCATTTACCACTTCTAGGAGATCTGCTTCTAAACTGTTTAACACACTTTTGAAAAAAGATGTGGGAAGTGTGTCAAGGGCGCAGGTTGATGTTTTAAGGTGCTGTACGGTTTCTTCCAAAATTTTGCCATCAATTTCTTCGAAAACAGACATAGTAACTACTTTCTCAGGTAGTGGTCGGATCTGTTTGACCCCAGCACAACTCAAGGATGAGCTGATCACCTTTCTGATATTATTGATTTTCTCAGAGAAGAAAGAAGCAAACTCACTGCATTTGCTGTCTGAGAGCATTTCACTGGGAATCTGGCTTGGGGGGTTTGTCAGTCTCTCTACAGTAGCAAAAAGAGTGCGTGTGTTGTTTAAGTTGCTGTTTATAATATTTGAGAAGAAAGTCTGTCTAGCTTTGCCTAGTTCCATATTAAAAGCATGGATGCTGTCTTTGTAGATGTTATAATGGACTACAAGTTTTGTCTTCCGCCACATGCGCTCTGCTCTTCTGCATTGTCTTTTCATGTTTTGCACTGCTGTTGAGTTTCTCCAAGGTGCTTTTTGTCTACCACTATTCTTCCTGACTTTCGCAGGAGCAATATCATCAATTACACTTTTAATTTTTGAGTTAAAAGATTCAAGGAGAAAATCAACAGAGTCAGCAGATATGCTTGGTTTTAATGATATAGCCTTCATAAATAGCACACTAGTGTTCTCATTTAAGCATCTCTTCTTGACAGACACAGATCTAGCTTCAATGGCAGGAGAGATCAAAATATCAAAGAAAATACAGAAATGATCAGACAGTGCTACATCCTTAATAACAATCGATGAGATGTTTAGACCCGTACTGATAAGTAGATCTAGAGTGTGTCCACGATTATGTGTGGGTCCATTTACATGCTGTGTCAGATCAAAAGTTTTTAAAACAGTTTTGATTTCTTTTGCCATATTGGTTTCTGCATTATCTATGTGAATGTTAAAATCTCCAGCAATGGCAAAACAGTTAAACTCAGAGGAAATTGTTGATAACAGTTCTGTAAAGTCCTCAGCAAAGGCTGGAGAGTATTTTGGAGGCCTGTAAACAATGATAAGTAAAATACGTGGAGCACCTTTTAACACAATACCCAGATATTCAAAAGATGGGTAATTCCCAAGTGATATTTGCTTACATTGATAGACATCTTTAAAAAGAGCAGCTAAGCCCCCGCCTCTCTTATCCGCTCTGCAAGCACTCATAAAAGTAAAGTTAGGAGGGGATGTTTCATTGAGGACTGTTGCACTGCAGCTGTCTTCTAGCCAAGTTTCATTTAGAAGCATAAAGTCCAGGTTGTATGTGGTTATTAAGTCGTTGACTAAAAGTGATTTATTTTTAAGTGAGCGGATGTTTAAAAGTGCTAACTTAACAGTCTTACTTTTTGTCCCCACAGCGATCTTAGTTTGGCGTGTAATAGGCACCAGATTAGATGGGTTTGCTGTACGGCTTTTGAAGGCCTTAGATTTTCTATCATGTAGTTGAACAGCAATAGGGAAAGATTCAGGCACACTGGGTTCCCGCTTGTTTTGTAAACATTTAAGAAAGTTACTGTTATCATAGCGGGGACCCGACACATATCACTGAGAGCTGGTATCAGTTGTTTTTGGTACACAGCGAGCCGCTGGAGGGGGTTGCGGGCCCTGGCGCTGTGGCAGAGGCCGAAGAGCTCTCACAGGAGGAGGGGGAGGGCGAGCTGGGCCCGCAGGCTTTGGTGGTTGTGGGGCCTGCCGTTTTTTGGTTGACATCTGGGGGCTTGCAAAAGAGTGGGATAGTCTGGTTCCAGCATACACCAGTTGTTCCATTTTCTCTGAGAAGCACAGAAGTGGAGTTGCTGGAGAGAGGGATAACGTGTCTGGTGTTTGCTGTTGCTCTGGTGTTATCGGAGGCTGTAATATGCTGTCCTGGATTTCCTGGCTGTTTTCCAGAAAGTCGTCCTTGGGTGCTGAATCTTCTAGCAGTTCTAGTATGTCACAGTCTGTCTGTGGTGAGCTCTGTGGGCAGGACTCAGCTGAGATTGTGTCCGTCAGCAGAGGTTGTTGTGGCTGAGTGGTGTTATCATTGTCCTTGTGTGATGTGTCAGCCGCATGTCCATTCAGGTGCAGAAGTGAAGTCCTGTGGTCATTAATACTGTGTCCAGGTGTGTGTGTGCCATTCAGGTTGAGTGGATTGGCACATACTGCAGAAGGATGATGGATTGAAAAGAAGATATTGTCCTTTAGCACTCTTGAACCAAGTTTGTTTGGGTGGAGCCCATCCTGTTGAAACAGTTGCCTCTGATTCCAGAAAAGATTGAAGTTGTCAATGAAGTTCAGTCCTTTTATATTGCAGGTTTTTTGCAGCCATGTGTTAAGCCCAAGCAACCGTGAAAACCTGTTTGTTCCTCTTGCTGGGAGTGGTCCACTGATGAATGTCTGAACTTTCAGTCTTTTAAGTGTTTCAAAAAGTTCATTGAAATCCTTCTTAAGGAGTTCTGACTGCCCTTTATGAATATCATTCTTCCCCACATGAACAATGAGTCGATTTGCAGTCTTATGTTTCATCAGAATGTTCTGAAGTTCCCTGTTTACATCAGAAGTTGTTGCTTGTGGAAGGCAGCATGTTGTTGTGTCCCTGCTACTAATGTTTCTGATTATAGAGTCACCCACTATCAGAGTCCTGGGCTCGGCTGCGCTCTGAGCTGAGTGCCGCTGTCTGCTCGACCTTGAGCGCCTGTTAGCAGTGTTAGCTACTGGCTGATTCAGTCTGTGTTCGATCACATTCATCACATTCAGGGATTCCTCATTCATTAATACTGCAAATCTGTTCTCAAGATGTATAGGCGGTGGTAGGAGACCAGTGTTTGCAATCCTTGTCAGAGCCGTATCTGGGGTAGAGGATGCTACTGCGGCAATGTGTGATGCTCGTGACAATCTGATGTCTCGAGTGCCTTTGGGTCTCGCTCCCTGTTTGTGCCATCGATTTGTAAGTCGATCGGCTTGTTTCTCTACACTTAGTATGGCCTGTATTGGAGCACTAGATTCATGGGACTCACCGGCTGTATGCTGAGGGCGTCCATGATGAAGCTCTGTTGTGTGTTCTGTCTGGTTTGGAGGTCCCATAAGTAACTTTGTTTCAAGAACTGCAATCCTTTGTAAAAGTCTCTGGCAGTTAGTGCAGCAAGTAGATTCCAGAAGAGGCATTTTCTCTTATCCTTATGAATGTAGGCAGTTGTGTTTTCTCTTCCCCGGAATGTAAGCTTTCAGTGGGAGGCTGGTCGAAGAAAAGTATTCCGCTTTTTTCTAGTAATCAAGCGTTTGAGCACTGTGCTGATTTGCTGAAGTTAAAATTAGGTGATAAAAGGAAATAAAATATGAAAATATAAACACGATAAGCAATAAAAAAATAAAAGCGATAGAGCAAAGCGCGGAGCAGTAAGCAAGAGCGTTCCGAACAGTAGCTGAGCAGGAAGTGCATTTAGACCGTACCATAGTACTGAGACAGCGTTTGTTAGAGTCACAAATGATTTGCTCTTATCATCCACTCGTGGTTGTATCTCCCTATTAGTGTTACTTGATCTTAGTGCTGCATTTGACACCATTGACCACAACATTCTTTTAACCATCTGGGGTCGGTGGTATTGACCACAACTGGCAATACCAGATCACTTTTTTCGTTATCAGTGCAAAAGAGACTCAAATTACTCTGTTGATTTTGATCTTCCATATAAGTGTTATACATCATTCGATCCTGTTAATTTTGTATTTTTTTTGTGGAACCTCACAATAAAAACAAAGTGTTGTGCTTTTCGCCAAATAAAGAAAAATAAACGATGCGCGTTCTGCGTTCTCTCTGTCAGTGAAGTCCATTCTGAAACGCGTCCGAAAAATGAACTGTAACTCTGTCAATACAGAGATACGAGATACGAGAGATTTCTCTTTATGAAGCTGAAATTCTCTTCTTTTAAATGAAGTAATTTATTAAAAAAATAAATATTTCCAGTTTATGTAATCCGTTTGAAACCAAGGAGAGGTACAGTTTTTTCATTCTCTCTTCTAGGGCTGGGCGGTTTGACCAAAAATTTATATCACGTTTTTTTTTTTCAAAATTATGGCGGTTTCCGGTTTATGACATTTTTTTTTTCTCATGCATAGTCAGGTGTTCAATGCATTTTCAACTGGTTGAAAGAGGAATTAATGCAGTAAATTGACTTAGGATGGTCTATTTTACTGTCATTAGTGAATATTGTAGAATAATTCCACGCTAGTAATACAGGTTTGCATGGCCCCAGAAAATTATGCTGTTGTTTACAAATAAGAGCCATTCATGATTCTAATGAAGTGAGGAATCAGAATGCAAAGACAATTGCAGTCACAATACAGAACTTTTATTTTAAACAACACAATTAGAACAACTTGGAATACTTTTGCTAGTTCAAGTACAAGTCCAGGAACATTACGTGCATTCAAGTAAATATAAAAAGAAAACTTGTCTTGCATTGCTTTTGAGGTCTATAAAAAAATAGTAAAACAAAATTATGCAACTTGCATTAGTTATTCCTTCAAAAGTATTGCTTCGAAACTAGTAACGTCCGGACCACATTTGTTAGCATTTACGGATTTATTGACTCACAATGGCTTCTAAAAAATCACCAAAAGTGTGGGAGTATTTCGAGAAGGTTAAAGATGACCCAAAGAAAGTTAATTGCAAGTTGTGCCAGCAGCTTCTTTCATATCACACGATGACGACCGACAACCGACATGGTGTATCATTTGAAACGGGTAAGGCTTGTTAACTTTACAAACAAAAAACAAACAAACAGTTCTACCACTCTTTTGTCAATACAGACATAAACCCTATATTATTATTATTATAATTTTGGGGAAGACGTGTGCGTATTAATGAGTAGCCTACTCTAGCACACACACGCAAGGTCTCGCGTTCTCCCTCTGCCCTGTGCACGTGTAATTAATGCGGACTCTAGCAAACACACGCAAGGTCTCTCACGCTCTCTCCCTCCCTCTGTCTTGCGCGTATTCAACAAAACCTATAATATATAAAAATACATATATGTTAACGATGAAATACGGGACAAATCATGATTTTTTTCATAATAGCCTAAGTCGGGACACTACAATTAGAGTTGAAATATGTCCCGGGAAAAACGGGACGTCTGGTGACCCTACCTATGTGTGATATGTTTTGTTCATCTGGCTTTAAATGAATAAAAGGTATTTGTTACACACCATGTTTTTCTTTTAATTTTTTTAGCTCTTTTGTTTGAAATGGAAAAAATCTAGCTGCCATCTAAAAAAAAGAAAGAATAAAAGAAAGGTTCGACTATCAGTCGACTATGGCAAAATCTAACGAATCAGATTCGACTATGAAAATTCGTAGTCGAAAACAGCCCTATTTGAAACCAGAACAAACATAAAATAAATATAAAGTGCAACTTGGCACACAGGATTATCCTGTATAATGGAAACAATAATCACACATTTCAACATTTGCAATTTTTTTGCCAGGAAAACCAGACGGTCCACAGCATCTGGTTTGAGTGCGGCCCTGTGGCAAGTGACAATGTTGCCACCAGTGCTAAACACTCTCTCAGATGGAGCACTGGTGGCAGGGATGCATAAATACTGCTGAGCTAGCTTGGCAATGCGAGGGAAATTTGTCTGATGGCATCTCCACCAGTCTGGGTCTGTATCACTGTCAACCTCTGTAGTCTGTAAATAGACTGTCAGCTCCATTCTGATGCTTTCCTCTTCTGGCAGTGTGAGTGTGCTGCTGCTGGTGGTGCTCTGCCTTTTCAAAAAGCTGGCCAAAGCTTTTTCTTTTTTCCTCAGGAGGAGGAACAGGCTCTGCTTCTGCTGCACAAGCAGCCCCTGAGAGCGTGTCCTGCTGAGCCTTCATTAGAGGCACTATCTCTTCAACTCCTCTGTATAGAACCCGCTCCATCTTTTCTTTATCCATATACTTTGTTCTAAACCGTGGATCAAGAAGAGGCACAATGTCAAGCAGGTCATCTGTGACCTGATCAGAATATTTCTCATTCAAGTAAGCTAGAATGTTTCTCTTCACATCCTTTGTCAGCTGAGTATCACTCTCTTCCTCAGCAAGAATGGATGTGTTGAAGAGACTGAGCACTGAGGTAGGAGACACTGACATATTGCTCTCCTGACAAGGCATCTGTGAAGTCCTGGAGTGGGCTCAACACCTTGTTGACAGCCTCTTGGACATTCACATCTTGCCAGCTAAGGACCAAGTGCCATGATTTTTTGTCAGCTTTTAGAACCTGACTAATGGCCCTCTCTTGCTCAAGTACTCTTTTAATCATCATTTGACGTGATCCCCAACTTGTAGGCGTCTCAGTTGTGAGCACATGCTTTGGAAGGCCCAGATCGTTCTGAACAATGGCCAGGTCCCTCCTTTTCTTCCAAGAGTATGAGAAGGCTGACACAATTCTTTTGCAGACACCTACTGCGCGTTGTATGCGGTCATCTTTCATACTTCTCTCTGTAAAAATGACAAATAATTATATATTAGTTCACTTTTCCTAATGTTAATTAAAACATTGATTTTACTTTAGCCCCAAACCAAATGAATGATTACAATAAACTCATAACAACAAAAATTATATAATAATAATAATAATGATGATAATAATAATAATATAATACTGATAATAATAATAATAATAATAATTATGATGATAATATAATGATATAATGATGATTTTATCATCATTATTATTATCATCATCATTCTTTTATTATTATCATCATCATTATATTATAATTATTATTGTTGTTATTATTATCATCATCATTATAATTATTATTAAAAAATATATATTATAAAATAATTATTAATATATTCTAATTTTAAAGCTATATCAATCAAGTATAACTTAGTTCACTATTAATATAATAACTATTGCTTACCTATGGCTAGATGAAGCCTGTGTCCAAAGCACTGGAGTCTTGTCCAGTTGTTCAATTCAATAGCCTTCTTGATGTTGGCTCCATTGTCTGTAGTGATGGCCACTAGCTTCTGCTCTGAAAGTCCCCAGGAATCAAATGCCTCTTTCCAGCGTCTTGATCATCTGCTTGAAGCCTTCTTTTTCGACTGTATTAAGCGGGACCATGTCTTTGGCTATGTGGTTAGTGATCCAATTTGTAATCTCGATCCATCGTTTGCTTTTTCTATCGTAGTAAGTCCCTTTAGCAAATGCGTCTTTAAGTGACATTTGGCTCGACTTTTCTTTAGCTTTCCCCGTGTTACATGCTGATGTGGAGGGCGCTGAGTCCGCGGCTGACTTTAATTTAATACATTCTTGATATTCCAAGACATGTTTGCGGCTAAGGTGCTGAAGCAAATTGCTCGTGTTGCCGCCTTTGGCGAGAATTTTAGCCCGACAGCACTTACATAAAATGGTTGTTTGGTCGACGTCGGATTTTTGGAAACCAAAAAACCTCGAAACAACAGACCCGGCTCCTCTTTTTGGCACAAGTTCTTCTGTGTCATGTTGTACTAATTCGTCAGCATCCATCGTCCATGTAACGTGAGCACTGCTGTTTGTTTACCCTCACTCGTCACTGCTTAGAAGTGGAACATTATAAAGGGTCCGTCTGAAACAGACAATGTCGCGCCGCGTAACGACGTTTCCGAACGTTGTGTAATTAAATACATCGGTATGGCGGTTAATTCAAAATCAATATCGTGACGAAAATATAAACCGGTTTTCGCTTTGAACCGGTTTACCGCCCAGCACTACTCCCTTCATTATCTTTAATTAGCTGAGGCCGCCACGCACCCAAAGCTTTTCACATGGTAAATGAGTGATATATGCATCGCACACACGGCACGCCCCCGATCAATGCCAAAAAACACAAAGTTTCTTCATCAGATTCACTGATAGTTCATCGTTTTGAGGATGGTAGCACGCTACCCCTTTAGAGGATTATGGACAGCGGGGAAGAATTCACCTTTTCCCCAGAGAAAGATTGCAACTCGGATGACCAACGGTTGCATTTTGAAGAACGAATTGACCCCGCCGAGGATAAGTTTGGAGTAAGTTGTTTAGTGTTATATAATTCCTTTTCTGATCATATAGTGCTCAAATGAATTTTCAGAATATATTTTGCCTAGTTTTGGCTAGCTTTTGACATAGGAAAGATTGCCTCAATAGTGTACGCTCGTGTAAACTTTTAAAATGTGATATTTCATTTACATTTAGTCATTTAGCAGACACTTTTCAAAATGTAAATGTACTCTCTAAACATATTTGTATATTACATATATTTAATTGAGAGATTGAATTGAGAGATTGATTGAGAGAAATATATTTCAGACTCTGGTAATGTGATACGAAATACAATATATTTTTTATATATAAATGTTCAGCTTTGGTTGTAGCCTATGACACAACATGCTAAAATACTGCCTTATGTGTAGGCTAATGCATTTTGTTTGTGAATAACTGCTTAAGTTATATAATGTGATTGAGACTTAGACTTAGACTTAGACTTAGACTTAACTTTATTGTCATTCTCACAACACGGATGAGGGGAACGAAATAAGAACTCAGGTCTCGGTGTTGACCAACAACTTCAAATAATTAAAAAAATGCTTAAGAAACTTCCTTAAAAACATTTAAAACATAAATAAAGTGCAATGCTATTTCTTAAAAAGACAAAGGCATGGCAGTGTGGAGGAGTTCATTAGTCTGACCGCATCCGGGTAGAAGCTGTTCTTCAGCCTGGTGGTCCTTGCCTGGATGCTACGCAGCCTTCTGCCTGAGGGGAGGTGGGAAAACAGTCCGTATGCAGGATGGGTAGAGTCCCTCATGATGCAGGTTACTCTATCCCTGCATCGGCTTGTGTAAATGTCCGAGAGGCCTGATAGGTTGCATCCGATGGTCCGTTGTGCAGACCTTACCACCCTCTGCAGCATCTCTTTTTCTGCCATTGTGCAGCTGCCATACCACACAGTGATGCAGGAAGACAGGGTACTCTCCACCACACACCTGTAGAAGGATCTGAGGATGTTAATGTCCATCTTTGCCTTCTTCAGCTTCCTCAGGAAATATAGGCGTTGATGTGCTTTTTTTAGGGTGGTCAAGGTGTTTTGGCGCCAGGTGAGGGTGTTTGAGATGTCTACTCCAAGGTATCTGATGCTGGATACCCTCTCCACAACTGCACCATCAATGCAGAGAGGAGGGGGGACAATGCCCTTCTTGCGAAAATCTACAATCATCTCCTTTGTCTTGTTCATGTTCAGGATGAGATTGTTCTCCTTGCACCACAGTACCAGTCCATCCACCTCCTGCCTGTATGCTAACTCATTCCTATTGGTAATGAGCCCAACCACTGCAGTGTCGTCTGCGAATTTCACTATGAGGTTGCTGTCACAGTGAGCTCTGCAGTCGTGTGTGAGCAGTGTGTAGAGCAGCGGGCTGAGAACGCAGCCCTGGGGGGAGCCAGTATTGAGGAGGATGTATGATGATGTAATATTATTGACTCTTACAGACTGGGGTCTATTGGTCAAGAAGTCCAAAATCCATTTACAGAGTGATGGAGCTAGACCTAGTGCTGCTAGTTTATTCACCAGTGTCTGTGGGATGATTGTGTTGAACGCAGAGCTAAAGTCCAAGAAGAGCAGCCTCACGTAAGAATCCTTGTTTTCCAGGTGTGTGAGGGACTTGTGGACCACAGCAGCGATTGCGTCAGCCGTCGAGCGGTTCCCCCTGTAGGCATACTGGTGAAGGTCAGCTGTTATGTCGATGGACTTTTTTATGTGTGACATAACCAGCCTCTCAAAGCACTTCATTGCTATTGGTGTAAGAGCAATCGGGCGGTAGTCATTTAAACAGGACACTGTGGCGGCCTTTGGCACTGGGACGATGGTAGACGTCTTAAAGCACGTTGGTACTGTGGCCTGGGAGAGTGAGATGTTAAAAATATCCGTCATGACATCTGACAGCTGGTACGCACATTCTTTCAGGACCTGGCCAGGAACCCCATCTGGTCCTGCAGCTTTTCGGTAGTTTATTTTCTGCAGTGTCATCCTCACCTCAGCTGCTGTCAGACTAAGAGGGGGGTCCTCCTGTGGAGGTATGACACTGGACGTGGTGGTATTGTTTAATACCTCAAACCGGGCATAAAAGGAGTTAAGGGCGTCAGGTAGTCGGGGGTTTCGGGAAGAATTCAAATTTTTCTTGCTGTAATCCGTAATGCATTTGATACCCCTCCACATGCTCCGAGGGTCATTTGAGGAAAAGTGTCCCTGGATTTTCCGAGCATAATTTAATTTTGCCCTCCTTATGCCTGCCACCAAGCCTCGTCGGGCTGCCCTCAGTGCGTCTGCATCTCCCCCCTAAATGCAGCATCCCGCTCTCTCAGGAGGCGGCGCACTTCTGCATTCAGCCATGGTTTCTGGTTACGTGAGACCATGACAGTTTTGGTGATTGTAACATCCTCCATGCACTTTTTGATGTAGCCCAGTACTGATGTAGTATATTCCTCCAGGTTCACTGTGTCCCCCTCCGTTGCTGCTTCTCTGAACATCTGCCAGTCCGTGGTGTCAAAACAGTCCTGCAGCATTGGAACGGCTTCAGTAGGCCACACAGTGATGGTTTTCTGTAAAGATTTTCCGTTGTTTAGTATGGGGCAGTATGCAGGGACCATCATGATAGAAATGTGGTCTGAAGCGCCAAGGTTAGGGCGGGGGGAGGCTCTGTATGTTCCACGTCTATTTGTATACACTTTGTCGAGTGTATTTTCCCTCTAGTGGCGATAGTGACATGCTGGTGGAACATGGGGAGTATATCTTGCAGGTGAACATGATTAAAGTCCCCTGCAACAACATACAGGGCCTCCGGGTGTTTGTTTTGCATGGAGCTAATTATGCTGTGCAGTTCCCTCAGGGCTGCATTAGCATTAGCTTGTGGGGGAACATAAACAGCAGCTATAAACACGGCTGTAAATTCGCGTAATAGGTAGTGCGGCCGGCACTTAATAATCAAGTATTCAACTGCTTCAGAGCAGTGACTATCAACCACGGAACAGTTTGTGCACCAACCTTCGTTTACATAAATGCAAAGTCCGCCTCCCCTTGTTTTCCCCGACAGCTGATTTCGGTCTGAACGGAAGAGAACTCGCCCCTCGAGCTGGCAGACGGAGCCCGTGATATTGCTATGAAGCCAGGTCTCCGTCAATACAAGGACACAGCAATTCCTCATCTCCCTCTGGCACAGTCTAAGTTTTAGTAAGTCCATCTTGTTATCCAACGCTCGAACATTGGACAAGAACAGTGATGGGATGGCCGGTCTGCTGGTCTCCTTTAACTTAGCAAGCAGCCCCGCTCTTTTTCCCCTCCTCTGTTTCCTTGTACACCGCCGCCTCTTTCTCCTGTAGTGGAGTAATCTGTTCCTCCATGCCGCTGTCCTCAACAACTGCAGTCTACCTAACATCGTTTTGAGCATAAACGGAACAGGCCAGTTTCCATTTAGTACCAGAAGCTCAGACCTACTAAACTTTATCGCTGTAATCATGCTAATAGTAAGCTCGGTAACACCGGGAGCTAGAGAAGCCGCTGCACAGCTGCGCGCCGCCATCTTGGATATAATCCTAGAAAAAATATATTTCAGACTCCGGTAAAAATATGATAGGCCATTGTCTAAATACAATCTATTTATTATATTTAAATGTTCATTTTTGTTTAGTCTATGACACTACTTATTATGAGTAAATACTGCCTTATGCACAGATGTTTGTGAATAAAGGTGCAAATTTTTGAAGTGATGTGTCATTCACGTACGATCCGTTTATTGAGTGTATGCGTGCGGTCTATATGGGCCATAAACAGATACTCGCGGTGACGCGGTCTACCCATCAATAGATGTTTCTCCGTCCATCAACAGATTGTGCATCCATACCTATTAATTGTCCATTAGTTTACTTTGGATAATTTAGGCTATGTTTTGCATCATGCTTCTCCAGCACCTCGCAGAGGAGCACGCACGCAGGTGTCGTTCAGTTCTCAGTGCAATCGAGAATCATACTGAGTAAGTGCATAGATGTAATATTTTACAGATGAAATGTAGCCTAATTGTGTTTACATCATGATAATGTAAAAGTTCCAATTCTTGTGTGAAATTACAAAAAACTTTTTTTTTTATCCATGGCAATTTGTGATTGATAATGATAATACAGTTTCTTTGATTGTGTTGAGCATGCTCACACTTTTTCTTTATTCTTTTTATAACAGATAAAACATGTCCAAGCACCAGTTCCGAAGAGAGCCAAGGCAAAGAAGCAGGCAAGCAACAGGCAGTCATTCATGGAAAACAGAGACCGATGTTGACATGGTTCCACAGACACTGCAGTTCCTTCCTGCACGGGAAACTGGACCGCAACTGTAGACTCGCATTCGCCCATGAGTCTATTCAAACTATTTTTCAAACAATGGTGGCATGCAAAGCACACACAGGTATGACACAGTAGCATACATGAAAGCCAAGCAAACCAGGTGGGGTTTCAAGTTGTTTGTTCTTGCATACTCATGCAAGAGTATGCAAGAACAAAAAAATCAAGTATACGTAACAAAAAAAAAAACACACAAAAAAAACAAGATTGGTCTTTTTTTATGTTTTTTTTTTTTGAAAGGATGTGTTAAGTGATAGGTATGACTTTAAGTATTTACGTTCTTAGAAAAGATTTCTATTTTGAATAAATGCTGTTCTTTTTAACTTTTTATTCATCAGTGAATCATTCTTAGTTCAGGCTGCCTCACAGCACCTTGGGCCATTAGCCATTGGGGGAGTGTCTTTAGTCTTCCCAGGTGTAAATCACATTAATATTCATGGCCATTCACACACACTCTCACGCATACAGCAGTGCTGACCCAAAAACTGACAGAAGAAATTTAAATCGTTACCTTGTTGTTTGTGAAAGAGTGGTCAGAATGATTTTCACTTAATTTTGTAGTAAAAATTCTAGCCTACAAGAATAGTAACTCAAAAGTATTGTTGACAACTATTCAGTATGTGTTAAATGGCCTTATTGCAGTGACATTTTTTCCCCAAAACCACGCATAATATTTTTTTTCTATAAAATGCAAACATCCATTTTGCTCACATGATATTGTAGCAGAGTTTGTGCTGAATACAGCAAATGTATATGTTGGCAAATGGTATGTTTTAAGTAGCTGAAATAAGCACAAATGTCAGGGCATGTCAAAACATCTCAAGGACCCCAAAACACCTCAGACCCCAGAGGGTTAAACAGACTAGAAAACTATGTTGGCATTAGTGAAATTGCACTAGCATGGTTTAAATCATACTTATCTGACCATTATCAGTTTGTAGCAGTAAATGAAGAGATGTCTTATCGATCACAAGTTCAGTATGGTGTACCACAAGGCTCAGTACTAGGACCGTTGCTGTTCACTCTGTACATGCTACCATTAGGAGATATCATTAGAAAACATGGAATTAGCTTTCACTGTTATGCTGATGATACTCAGCTGTATATTTCCTCAAAACCTAACGAAACTTACCAATTTACAAAATTAACGGAATACATAGCTGATATAAAAAATTGGATGACTAGTAATTTCCTACTACTACATTTTGAAAAAACAGAGATTCCAATTATTGGACAAAAAACTTCCACACTTAATAAGCTAGAGTATTGTCTAACACTTGATGGCTGCTGTGTTAAGTCTTCGTCGTCGGTTAGGAACCTGGGTGTGCTCTTTGATACCAATCTTTCATTTGAAGTCACGTGTCTAGTATCTGTAAAACCGCATTTTTCCATCTTAAAAATATATCTAAATTACGCCATATGCTATCACTGACAAAAGCAGAACAATTAGTTAATGCGTTCATGACCTCAAGGCTAGATTATTGTAATGCTCTACTTGGTGTTGCCCTGCATGCTTAATAAACAAACAACACCTAGTTCAAAACGCAGCAGTTCGAGTTCTTACCAGAACCAGGAAGTATGACCATATTAGCCCGGTTCTGTCAAAACTGCATTTGCTCCCTATTAAACATCGTATAAATTTCAAAATATTGCGGATTACTTACAAAACACTAAATGGTTTAGCTCCCCATTACTTGAGCGAGCTCCTAACACATTACAGTCCGTCGCGTCTTTTGAGATCTCAAAATTCCAGACAGTTGATACCTAGAATATCAAAATCGACTGCTGGCGGTAGATCCTTTTCCTATTTAGCACCTAAACTTAGGAACAGTCTTCTTAACATTGTCCGGGAAGCAGACACACTCTGTCAGTTTAAATCTAGATTAAAAACACATCTCTTCAACCTGGCATACACATAGATCACTATACATTCTTATTATTCAAATCAGTTAAATGATTATTAGGCTGCATAAATTAGTTCAGCCGGAACCGAGAAGGAAGACTTCCTATAACACCTGATGAACTCGCTACATCATAAAAAGAATGGCATCTAATTCAAAACTCTTCCCTGTGAAGGCCTCATCGACACAACAGTCATCGGCACTGATCCTCAACAAACTTGTCTCCATACGCGCGTGATGACTCCGGAGTAGTATTGACATATAACATGTGTCACTTTGATTGATCTCATGATTGACATCAAATCCATGTGTCACTCAAACTTACTGGTCAGTGGGTGTCAAATATGTTTTTACAGAGGAACGTCTGTTGGGGGGAAACTGTTGCTTCGATTGTTGGCGTAATGTTGACACCCTGAGTGTCAAAATCTGTGTTGTTTGATCAATAGGGTAGCCTAATATGTTAATTGAGTCAAAATATTTGAGTCAAGGCATTTAGAAATACCATTACCCCTACACCACACTGGCTATATTCATTAAAATAAGATGTCTGGAACAACTGTGTGTGTGTGTCTGTGTGTGTGCACGTGCACGTGTACGTGTGCGTGTGTGTGTGTGTGTGTGTGTGTGTGTGTGTGTGTGTGTGTGTGTGTGTGCTTGTGCTTGTACTTGTCTACCTATCTAAGTGGGGAACTTGGTGTCGTTACACACTGAAAAACAGGTTACCGCCAACCCAAGTGGGGACATTTTTCAAGTTCCCTGTTGGTCATGCCTTAAAGCCTTGTTCACACTACATGATTTTAAAACGTTGGGCTGAACTGTGCAGTTCACACTACATGACTTGCTCTCTGTGAAATCAGGAGTGTTCAAGTTGTTGAGCTGTTCACACCACACGACACAACGTGATTGATCCGCAACAGGAGGTAACGCACTACAGGAGTTGACAACAACTCTGTCACCCAACGATTCTATCTCGTCTACAAACCACGTTTTGTCACGAAAAATCACGTGATAAAACGAACCGGAAATGACAATAAACAGAATTACAGTAAGATTTAATGTACATTTCAACCTATAACATTTTGCTCACCTAGGTGTTTTAGGGCGTTTGTAATTTCCGTCCACCTTTTCTCTTTCTCACATCTCATGTCCAACATCATAAAGGCATTCATGCTTCTGCCACAGTTCGATTAAATTTTGCTCCTAAAATTTGCTGTTGAGTCCATTGCTTTCTTGACGACATGTTGCTCATCTTTCTGTAAACTCGTCTTGGTCGGGTTTGTTTGAAAATCGCGCATCTCGCGTATTTACCGGTATTTACCATGGTATTTACCCGGTGACCTCAACCGCCTTGCTCTGATTGGCTCCAGCTCATGACATCACTGAGATTGAGTCGCGCGACAGCTCTGGATATCTAGCACGCTAGATATTTTTCTGGGCTCGGCGACGCGTCTGCGAGGTGTCTGCGAGCGTCTTTGATGCGTTGTTGGCTCTTTCATACTAACAGATTGGCGAGCGTTCATCGTCCGCTAATCCCCCGCGATTTGCACGCGATAACACCCTGACCTGTCGGCGAGCTCAACGATTTGCAAATCGGGCTTAAATCGGGCTTAAAATCATGTAGTGTGAACTTGGCTTAAAACAGGTGTGCCCAACCCTGCTCCTGGCGATCGACTGTCCTGCACAGTTCATCTCCAACCCTAATCAAACACACCTGAAGGTCTTCAATTAAGGTCTTAACAACCAATTAAGGTCTTCAGGATTACTTGAAAATTAAAGGCAGGTGTGTTTGATCAGGGTTAGAGATAAACTGTGCAGGACAGTCGATCGCCAGGAGCAGGGTTGGGCACACCTGCCTTAAAACATGTTAAAATCAAGTAAAAAAAACGCTCTGGTAATTTTTTTACATTTTTGACCAAGTGGGGACCTGCAAGTGACCTGGAGCAGGAACTGCTATGTTCATTAACACACGTCGTTCACACTTCTCTATTGTTTGAATGGCTTGCTGTCCCAGGGAGGCTTTAAACTTTAGAGCTGCTGTTTAACATGCTGCTTAGTTAACCCTCTGGGGTCGGCAAACGTGCCGGCACGTTTTGCTCTATTTTTTTCACATAGCAGCAACATAGACTTAAAATACTCTGTCATTTTTAGTCATACAGACTTAAGAAATATGAAAAAACAAACTGTTAAATGTCTACTTTTTTATGTGTCCACTTACAATCAAAATAAAACAAAGTGCTTTTGTAAAATACAGAAAATAAACAGGGTGTGCATTCTGCTTCTCCGTCTCTGTGAACTGTTTTCTGGAGCACATCTCTAAACTTAAACAAAACTCAGCGAATACTATTCACCCAGGCGTGAGCAATATATCTTTATAATCATTTAAGTGTGAACTTTTAAATGATCTAATTCAAAACTAAAATAAATATTCTCTGTTTATGTAATCTATATAAAAAAGAGAGAGATGTCAGCCATTCTCATTATAGTTCTCGCAGCTCATTATTCTGCTAATGTGACATGCCCATGGAGAGCGCCCGCTATTCAAATGCAAATGATCTGAGGCAACACATGCAAACGTGTCCAACGCCCACACCAGCTCGCTAAAACACACCAAGTTTAATCAGATTAATGTACTATGTCGTCTTGCGAGGCTGTGAGGGATAATCCTGGGACATTTACCTCAGAACAAGTGCTGGTTTATTTTCATTTAGAGGAGAATTGTGAATAGTAAGTTTTTTATGCTTTGTTCTAATAACGATATAGTGTATGTAAACACAAAAAGACTGTTTTAATTTGAATATATTGAATCGTCTAATGACCCTATTTTTCTTGCCGGACATTCACTAGAATGTGTACAAGTGGTGCACGTCTTGTCGTGAATGTCATTTGGTGAGTCAACCGGCCTTCCAAAAAGCACCTTTGTGCCACTCCCCCTAATGCAGGTCCCCTTCGATTGAATTGGCATGGACCTCATCGGGCCATTAGAACGATCTGCACAGGGGCATCGCTTTGCATTAGTCCTAGTGGATTATGCAACGCGATACCCAGAAGCAGTGCCGCTCTGCAATATTTCCGCCAAGAGCGTGGTTAATTTCAATTAATCTCTCGGGTGGGAATCCCGAAAGAGATTCTCACCGATCAAGGCATGGCGTTTATGCAGGGTTTCTGCACACTTTTTAAAGTCAAATTTAAGGCTTTTTAAGACCCGAAGAAATCAAAATTAAGACCTTACATTAGGGGTGTGCAATATTGAAAAAAATATGTCTCGATATTTTCAAAGTTTTGTTGATAATAATTAGATGATATTTTACTTATTGTGTTCGTGTGCTGGTACCATGGCTGGTTTGGGCCTGTTGTTGACAGCTGACTAACGAAGATATTCATATTTTTTTTTATATTTTATGCAGTGGTCAGTTCACAGCAGTGACAGAAATTTACTTTTTTTTTTTTATTAACGGGAAATATTTGCAACCTTAAATTGATTTCCAGAGTCATTTTCACCAATATTATGGACCTTTTTTTTTTTTTACTTCGAGGTATGCATCGCGTTTTATGTCAAATTCTAACATTCAAATTAAATTATATTAGAATAATAACACAATGCCACAGTTACCAGTTAAATTAAATCATTAAATCAAAATCCATCTTTGCAGTGCAGAGGAGACTGGCATCAGAACCGGCTATGAGATAGTTTTTTTTTTAAATTCAATATTTAAATATGAACTGATTTCTAAGTGTAACATTTTAATTAAAGGGTACTTTAAATGTGAAAGTAAAACCGCCAGTAGTTTGTGGCAAGTCACTGTCTTTGGAAGTCATTCATTGAACCGATTTGTTCAAACCAACAACGGCTGATTCATTCAGGAAGAGCAAAGCTGCGTCCCAATGTGCATACTATTCACCCTATCTGCCCTAAATAGTATTGACAATTACTAATGTCACATAATATTTAGGATGGATAGTATGTACATTGGGACGCAGCTCAAGTGATTGTTCATTGAATCGTTAAAAGGATTCGTTCAAAACGCGGATTTCAGTCAAAAAAAATCATCGCTGTCTGTTGCATCGAGACTCTGCTATGGTTTCATTTTGAAATTCTCGTCAGCGAAATAAAGGGAAAACAAACAATATTGACTTGTTTATAAAATGTAACTCACAATGTTCATTTAACTGTTATATAAAATAAATATCATATTTGATTGTGCACGGGAAAACAGCCCCCTTTCTGATGTAATATTGTATGATAACAACATAATATATATATATATATATATATATATATATATATATATATATAATATATATATATATATATATATATATATATATATATAAACAAACTCATAGCTAACATAAAACAATCGTTAAAAATATAACGGCGTCAGTCAACCTAACCTGTGGAATGCTGAGATTTTCTTTGATTTTCCATGCTTCTCCTTTGCTTGTTGCTTGAGGTCTATGTTGTGTTGTGGTGCTGTAGCACGTGATCTTCATTTCCTGAAGGCATCACAGGTTCGCTGTTGCGTTCTCCATTATTGGTTCTGCCACTCTTTATTTATACTACGTTATTTAATCAAAATAATCGTGGTTGACAAATGAAACTTTTGAGGGAAAAATACAATACGGAGAAGTTACATACAGCACTATTTTTAAGACCCAGACATCAAAAAAGGTATTATTTCCAAATGAATAAATTCAATGCTTTTAAGGCTTTTTAAGACCCCACAGGAACCCTTTTATGTCACGAACCATTCGCAAACTTTCTGAATTATTGGGCATTAAATCGATTCGACCCAGCGTCTATCACCCACAAACATACGGCCTGTTGGAATGATTTAATCACACGTTAACAACCATGATTCAAAAGTTCGTACAGGAAGACGCCAAAAATTGGGATAAGTGGCTGGAACCCCTCTTGTTCGCTGTACGTGAGATCCCCCAAGCCTCCACAGGGTTTTCTCCCTTCGAGCTTCTCTATGGGTGTCAGCCTCGCGGGGTGTTGGACGTCCTTAGGGAAACTTGGGAGGAGGGACCTTCGAATAGTAAAAACGAAATTCAGTATGTCCTGGACCTGAGAACAAAACTCCCCATTTTGGGGTGGCTCTCTATGGAGAATTTGTTACAGGCTCAGGACAAACAAAGTCAGCTGTACAACAGGGGAACTAAACTACGTAAATTTGCACCGGAGATAAAGTGCTTGTATTGCTCCCTACTTCTAGTTATAAATTACTCGCGAAGTGGCAAGGGCCATTTGAGGTCACACAGTGAGTTGGAGATCTCAACTATGAGGTAGTCCGAACAGATAGGAACGGGGCACATCAAATTTACCACCTCAACCTCCTTAAAAGCTGGAGGGAGGCAGAATCAGTGATGCTGGCGATGGTGGGAGTGGAGAGGAGGATCTCGGTCCAAAGGCGAGCACAAAACCTCAATCTTTCACACTGGCACCTGGAGGAGACCACCTCTCACCCTCCCAGCTCACTGATGTAAGCAAATTACAAGCAGAGTTTGCTGATGTGTTCTCGTCCTTGGCCCGATCCTCAGCTCGATCCAGTTCTGTGTGGATTATCGCAAGGTGAATGCTGTGTCTAAATTCGACGCTTATCCAATGCCACGGGTTACTCCAGTTACTCGATCGGCTGGGTACCGCTCGATTTTATTCGACACTAGACTTAAAAAAGGGATATTGGCAGATCCCCTTATCTTCCATGTCCAAAGAAAAAACAGCTTTCACAACACCGTTTGGATTACACCAATTTGTCACTCTTCCTTTCGGCTTGTTCGGGGCTCCGGCCACTTTTCAGCGTCTTATGGACAAAATTCTCCGGCCGCATGCTGCATATGCCACTGCCTACTTGGATGATAATATTATCTATAGTAACGACTGGCATCGTCATATGCAGCACTTGCGGGCTGTCCTGAGGACGCTGAGAAGGGCCGGATTAACGGCTAACCCAAAAAAGTGTGTGGAAGTTAGATATCTGGGCTTCCACTTGGGTCATGGGCAGGTGCGTCCCCAAATTGACAAGACGGCAGCAGTTGCAACCTGTCCAAGGCCCAAGACCAAAAAGGAGGTTAGACAGTTCCTGGGGCTGGCGGGATATTACAGAAGGTTTGTACTAGGGATGTCCCGATACCATTTTATCTGAACCCGATCCGATCTGATACCAAAAATTCAGAGTATCGACCAATACCGATCTGATACCAGCGCAGTTTAAAAAGAAAATTAAAGTAGAATTTCTATAACTCTGTGTGTTGAATTGATAATCATTCTTTTGTGTGTTAAATGCAATCTACTTAATACAGACAACTTCATTATAAAGAAAAAGAACAAATCAAAATAAAAATGATTATAACCTATGACAAAAATTCTATTATAAACTAGATTAGTGGATAACTCAGTAAAATTTAGTCTAGAAAAACAATAAGTGTTTAAAATCTTAACATTTAGTGGGGAACAAATAAGAGACAATAAGTGTTGCACTAAATCTGGTAAACTTTACACATTGCTCTTTGTATTGTTGTAAAATACATTCATGAAAAACGTCTCGGGTTATGACTATAACCCTTGTTCCCTGAGAAGGGAACGAGACACTGTGTCGAGAATCGACTCTTTGGGGACGCTCCCTTAGCGTGCGCCTCTGAAGTAAGAATGAAACTAATCCAATCCTGATTGGTGTTGCGTCGTGACGTAACATGTGACGGCATAACCGGATGCATAAAAGTGACGCTGACACACACACATATCAGCTCCGCAAAGAAGCAAGACGCTCTAAGGCCTCGAGGGGCGTGGCAGAACGACAGAGTGTCTCGTTCCCTTCTCAGGGAACAAGGGTTATAGTCATAACCCGAGACGTTCCCTTTCGAGGGAACTTAACACTGTGTCGAGAATCGACTCTTTGGGGAACGAATACCCACTAGGTCATGCACCAAAAACAGGCCTGGCCCGGAGTGAAACTGATTCAGGCACTCAGCTAGGACGAGAGCACATGTGCGCCAGGCGTACTAGGGAGGTGCAGACTATAGAACCTAACAAAAGTGTGTGGGGTAGCCCAACCGGCTGCCTCACAGACCTCCTTGATGGGAACTCCCGAGAGGAGGGCCCTAGAGGTAAGGTAGGTAAGGTAAGGTAAAAATTTATTTATATAGCACCATTTATACAGACAAGCTGACCAATTTGCTTTACAGAGCAATATAATATCACACAACAGACAGAACAAGAAACAATGAAATACACATTACACATTATTAAAAGCAATAGAATAAAAGTGTGTTTTCAAGCGTGACTTGAAAACTGACAAGTCAGGTGCAGAACAAATCTGAATAGGCAAGCTATTCCACAATGTCGGGCCTGCAATGGCAAAGGCACGATGACCTCTGTGTTTTAACCTGTACCGTGGTATGACTAAGAGTTTCTGTGTACCTGACCTAAGATCTCTGGAGGGATTATATTGCTCTAAGAGCTCAGATAAATAGAGGGGAGCTAGGTTGTTTAGGCACTTATAGGCAAATAAAAGAATTTTAAAATCTACCCTAAAACGAACCGGCAGCCAGTGAAGGGATGCTAGAATCGGGGTAATATGTTCCCGTTTGCGAATGCCTTTTAAGAGTCTCGCTGCTGCATTTTGGACTATTTGAAGACGTGATAGAGTAGTTGAATTAATTCCATAATATAAAGAATTACAATAGTCCAGTCTAGATGACAGAAACGCATGCATCACCCATTCAAAAGCTTGAGGACATAAAAAAGGCTTAACTTTAGTCAACAAACGCAAATGGAAGAAACACGATCTGACAACAGAGTTTACTTGCTTATCCATTTTCAAGAGAGTATCTACTGAAACACCAAGATTCTTCACACAGGTACTTACTGGCAAAGAAAGTGCTTCAGGGAGGTGGTTAAAACTACTTTTAGAGGGACCAAAGAGTATAAGTTCCGTTTTATTTTCATTTAATTTTAGGAAGTTTACAGACATCCACCTCTTTATTTCGTCTAAGCACGCCTTAAGGTGCTCGAGTGAAGTTTTCCCTGCCCGTTTAATAGGAACATAAATCTGAATGTCGTCTGCATGGCAGTCAAACGACACATCATATTTTTTTAAATATAGAGCCCAAAGGGATCATATAGAGGGAAAAGAGCGTAGGGGCCAGGATTGAGCCCTGAGGGACCCCCCATCGAAGGTGAGCAACCGAGGACATAGAGGAGCCAAAACGAACGGAAAATCTTCGGTCTGTCAAATATGATCTAAACCAATTTAGTACTGTTCCTTTCAGCCCCACATAGTGTTCTAGTCTAGACAGAAGAATATCATGGTCCACCATATCAAAAGCAGAGCTAAGATCCAAGAGCCATGAGGACGCCATGCCTCTAGTAGAATGAGCCCTTGTGGCCAAAGGGGAAGGCAAATTGCGCACCTTGTAGGCCTACCTATGGTTTGTATTGCCGGGAGCCCCTGATAGGTGATCCAAAACACACTACAGTAGGTCCGACCTCCTCTAAGAAGAGGACCTCTCAAGGTACACTACCGTTCAAAAGTTTGGGGTCGGTAAGATTTTTAATGTTTTTAAAAGAAGTCTCTTCTGCTCACCAAGGCTGCATTTATTTGATTAAAAATACAAAACAAACCCAGTAATATTGTGAAATATTATTTCAATGTAAAACAGCTGTTTTCTATGTGAATATATAGTAAAGTGTAATTTATTCCTGTGATCAAAGCTGAATTTACAGCATCATTACTCCAGTCTTCAGTGTCACATGATCCTTCAGAAATCAATATAATATGATGATTTGATACTCAAGAAACATTTATGATTATTATCACAGTTGAAAACAGTTTTGCTGCTTCATATTTTTGTGCAAACTGTGATTCATTTTTTTTTCAGGCATTTAATTAAAAAATAAAATTTTGCATTATTATACATGTCTTTACTGTCACTTTTGATCAATTTAATGCGTCCTTTCTGAAGAAAAGTATACATTTCTTTAAAAAAAAAAAAACGTATTGACCCCAAACTTTTGAACGGTAGTGTAAATACACGGAACTCTGACTGGCAGAGCAAGGAACCTCTCCTTTTCTGCCGACACATGAGGTGGAGGATGAAATACTTGCAGGACCATGGACCTAGCCATGATAAATTGCACTTAAGGCACATAGCTGGGTCTCGGATGCAGGATGGCCTTAACTCCGCCGGGGGCACACCCCAAGCAAGCCGGCGATAATGCCAGGGCTTGGAGATCTCCCAGTCTCTTTAAAGAAATAGCTAAGAGAAAGGCTATCTTGAACCTGAGGTCCTAGGCGAAGCCGACTGGAGGTATTCGAAGGGAGCCAGGGATAGCCCTTCGAGAACCACCGCCAGGTCCTAGGAAGGAACCCTGGACCTGACTGTCGGTCTCATCCTCCAATACCATGGAGAAATAATATGACCAGTTGGTGCCTCCCCAAAAGCCCAACATTTAGTGGTGCATGGAACGCCGCAATGGCAGCCACGTACACCCTACGTGTGGATGGGGAGAGATTCGCAGAGAAACGATCTTGAAGAAACTCCAGAACTGAAGCCATTGGGCAGTTAACTGGGCCTAACTCAAGTTCTCTACACCAAGTGGAAAAACATTCCACTTGAGGCCATATAATCTCCTAGTAGACGGAGCCCTAGAGATAAATATGGTTTCGACCACCCCAGATGATAGACCAGCATCTAGGTACTGAGCCCCCTCTGAGGCCAGACCCACAATTTCCACAGCTCTGGATGAGGATGGAATATAGTGCCCTCCGCCTAAGACAAAAGATCCCTCCTCAGAGGAATCTGCCATGGCGGAGCTATCAGGAGTGAAATTAAGTCAGAAACCATACTCGGGCTGCCCAAAACAGGGCTACCAGAAGAAGACTGATGCCCTCCTGACGGACCCTCTCCAGGACTCCCGGGAGCAGAGCGATCGGGGAAAAAGCGTACAGGCGAAGCCTCGGCCAGTCCTGTACCATGGCATCCAACCCCAGCGGGGCTGGATGAGTGAGGGAGAACCAAAGTGGACAGTGGGACAGACGTCCGTCGAGACGCAAACAGATCCACTTCCACTTGTCCAAACCTCTGCCATATCAACTCCACCACCTCTGGATGGAGTTGCCATTCCCCGACCTCAGCCCCTGCCTCGACAGGATGTCTGCTCCCTGATTCAGAACCTCCGGGACATATATTGCTCCTAAGATAATATTTTCCCTTGGGACCATAAAATGATCTGATGCGCCAATCTGGACAAAGGGCGCGATCTGAGTCTCCTTTGTTGGTTCAGATAAGCTACCACTTAGACGTGGTAACCTTTGATGTCTGTGAGGAAGCTCCTCAGAGCCCAGAAACACAGCCAACATCTCTAGGCAATTTATATGCCAAGAATGATGATGGTCCTGCCACAGACCCCTGGCAAAGCGGCCGTCCGAGACCGCGCCCCAGCCAGCGAGGGAAGCGTCTGTCGAACCAGTTTCCCGGCGACATGACGCCCCTAATTCTGGACCTTGGGACAAGAACCAAGGTTTCTTCCATATTAATAGGGAACGAAGGCATCTGCGCGTGACTTTTATTATACGGAACAGATTCCCCTTGGGGAAAAAACCCTTGGCTTTGAGCCACCACTGAAGGGGCCTCATGTGAAGCAGGCCCAAAAGAATTACGTTGGATGCCGCTGTTATGAGGCCCAGCAGTCTTTGAAATTGCTTTACAGTGATGGCCTGGCCTAGCTTTATCCTGGACACCATGGCCAGAATGGATTCGATACGACCGGGAGACATACGTGCCCGCATCGTAACCGAATTCCATACCACGCCCAGAAGAGTAGTCTTCTGAGCTGGGTCCAACACCTTTTTTTAGTGTTGAGCCTCAACCCCCGGTTCTGAATGTGGCCAAGGACGACATCTCAATGCCGAACTGCCATTTCCCTAGACTGGGTCAAAATGAGCCAGTCGTCGATGTAATTCAGTATACGGATGCCCTGAAGCCTCAGTGGAGCCAGAGCCGCATCCATACACTTTGTGAACGTGCGGGGAGAGAGTGCTAGGCCGAACGGAAGAACCCGATATTGGTATGCTTCGCCCCCGAAAGCAACCTCAGGAACCTCATGTGAGATGGAGACATGAAATAAGCGTCTTTTAGATCCATCGTGACAAACCAGTCCTCGGATCTGATTTGGTTCACGATAATGGGAATAGTAAGCATTTTGAACCTGAATCTCCTCAAAGAACGATTTAAAAGCCCTAGATCTAAAATTGGCCTCAGTCCGCCATCCTTCTTTGGAACTATAAAGTACCGGCTGTAAAACCCGGACTCCCTGTCTGGTAGGGGAACACATTCTATGGCCCCTTAATTCCAGTAGAGTCTGTACCTCTTGTTCCATAACCCGAGCCTGTTCTGGAACCACTGCAGTTGGTACCACCCCAGCAAACTAGGGAGGTCGGTGACCGAACTGCAATCTGTACCCATATTTTATAATATACAGGACTGTGAGGGACCAAGCAGTCAAAGAAGGAGGGCCATAGAAATATTTCCCAAAAATATATTTTACTAAATCAAAGAAATCATATAAAAAAGATTCAAAAGAAAAATAAAGTCCAAATAATCAAATCAAAATGTTTAGGCCTATAAAAGAGATAAACAGAACAAACTAAACTCAAATCAAAATGTTTAGGCCTATAAAAGAGATCAACAGAACAAACTAAACTCAAACTAGGCCTGCACGATTCTGGGAAAAATATGAATCACGATTTTTTAGCTTAGAATTGATATCACGATTCTCTGCAACGATTTTTTTTCTCATGAAGTGTAGGCTATTATAATGTTTATTGCACACATGAACCATGACAAAACAAAAACAAAGGGCAGTGCATGGTTCATGGTTCATGTGTGCACAGTACCAAAAATATTTGTTTTGGCATTAGGGATGTCAATTTTCACAAATTTGAAATTCCCATGACTCAAAACGCTATTCCTCACCAAATTAATAAGAATGGTTATTAATCTAAATAAAGGGCTATAGTATTGTAAAATGTTTCGATGTGATTGATAATTAAATGAATAATAATAGGCTAATAACCGTTGAGCACTTTGCTAGCGCGTTATTTAACTCAGAGAAACGCACCCTATATGAGATTAATCAGATATATACAAAATAAACATAATATTACAAATGATATCTGCACAAAATGACGTGAATGCACAAGTGAACTTGAAGTTACGTGCCATTCAGAATGACTCATGTTGTGGACGCGCTCTTCCTGGAACAACACGACACGGCAACTAAACCCAAATAATTCACAATGTTTTATTACAATATTGTTCTCTTTATAATGTTATGTAATATGACAGCCCCAAATAATCATTATTAGTCGTGCAGTGCCGTTTGAGCTGCGCACGCTAAAGATCGCGCTTAGCGTCAATTCTTAACCAAATGCATCCAATATGATATAAATCAGATATAGATAGCAAGATAGGCTCACACAAAATAAACTATTACAACTTACATTTGCACAAAACAAAAGGCTGCGAATGCAGCAAACTTATAGTCATGATGAAGGTGTAAAATAGTCCCAAACATAACTCCAGCGAGCTCACTTACATGTTTCATGACTAAAAGGCGCTTTGTCGTTGGCTGAGAGTGAAGCCCTGAACTTGGTGCGAGCTGTCCTTTCAAAATACAGGTCGATTTTTTTTTTTTTTAAATCGAAGTCATTTAAAAATTAAATCGTGAACAGGGTGAATCGAGACCGCGATTTTATAACGATTTATCGTGCAGGCCTAACTCAAACAACTGAGTATGTGAGAAAACAAACTAAACTGATCTACAAGTTAAAGAGCAGGGACACATTTATACAAACGGACTAGTCCATATTAACACATAAGGGAAGACAAACACAACAAACTTCACAATACAATAACAAAATCATTACCAAGGCCAGTTACATAATTATCCTATAATTATATCTTAACACCATATCTGCATATCTTAACACCAATAATAAATATATCTTAACACCAATAATAAATCTAAGGAAAAGTACAAGCAATTAGAAAAGACGATACCAACACAAACCCTTCGACTCCCCCCCCCCCCACAGTCAATCTGCTGGTTGGTAGCGGCAAGCGGACCTAAAAATAGCAGTTGAAGCGGTATGCCGGCCCTTAATTCGCACGGACCACAAACGAAACTGGTGATCACCATCCGCAACCTCCAACCATCCACTCCTCAGCAACAAAGCGGTAACTTAAACTCAAAGAAAGCAATATTAATAAGTGTGTACTGTAACTCAAATAAATATCTTAATGATAAATAAACAATGTCTGCATCTTATTGCCAAATAAATATATGAACACATGCGCGTGCGGTCTGTGTTTGTGTTTGGAGCTCCGTCGAATTGATTCATTAATCCTTGATTTTCTTCTTTACCACTCAATTGTAAACAGGCACTTTCTATTTTTATATCATGTGAACTTATCCTCGATACTATTCCTTATAAAAAAACAATCGGATTGCTTTACTGTTTACTGTTACTACTAATTTACTGTTCATCTGTTATAATGGCGAACATATCGGATGTGTGTCTAACGTTACCTCTGAGTGCAGGTGAGGACACATTCGAGCTGATTTCGGTACGATTGGAGCTGGAGTCGGTGGAGAAGCAGATTCGTGTTCTGCTGGAGAAGCAAGCCGAGCTGCGAGATCGGCGATCAGCGCTTGAAACATCACGCGCCGATGCTCACAAGTCAGTGGTTAGTAACTTTGTGACTTTGACTCCGACTTCGTCTACTCCGTGCGTTTCTCTGCCCAGGAGGACGCGATCATCTCTGCCTTCAATCACTCCTGCACCCTGGGTCACGACACGAGCCAGGACCAGAGCAAGAACCTCTCCCCCCCTCCCGGTCTTCGAGATCTCCACCCGGAACCGCTTCTCCCCTCTTCGCGAGTCGGAACGCGACGACGCCGTGATCATCGGCACTTCCATGGTCCGCCATGTCCGTGCTACCTCGGGTAAAGGTAAGGTGCGCACTCACTGCTTTCCTGGTGCTCGTGTTCTTGATGTCGCTGCGCAGGTTCCCGAGATCCTGAACGGTGACGAGCGCGTCGGAGCTGTCGTGCTGCACGCGGGGACGAATGACATCAGGCTGCGGCAGACGGAGGTTCTGAAGAAGGACTACCGAAGCCTGATCGAGACGGTACGCAGCACATCGCCTAGAGCAACGATCGTCGTGTCTGGACCGCTTCCCACTTACCGACTTGGACAAGAAAGGTTCAGTAGATTATTTGCTTGGTTAATGTCATGGTGTAATGAACAGAAACTGCTCTTTGTAAATAATTGGAATCTGTTTTGGGAGCGACCTAGGCTCTTCCGTCCTGATGGTCTGCACCCCAGCAGAGTCGGAGCGGCTGTTCTGTCGGACAACATCTCCAAGACGCTACACACCATCTGACTAGTAAGTCAAAGTCCAAATCATAGTCTTTGCTGTCCCAACTTAATTGATATAAGTACCAATGTAGAACATTATATAGAAACTGTGTCTATTCCTCGCTTAGTGAAGCCAAACAACAAATCTACTGTAAGATCTAGCAAGAATATTATTGTAATTAAACCAGAAAATCTAAATATCAGTGAACAAAAACAATTTCTAAAGCTAGGTCTTCTAAACATTAGATCGCTCACACCTAAGGCGGTTATTGTAAATGAAATGGTCACAGATAATAATTTCGATGTTCTGTGCCTTACTGAAACCTGGCTTAAACCAAATGATTATTTCGGTCTAAATGAGTCTACTCCACCAGGATACTGTTATAAGCATGAGCCCCGTCTGATCGGTCGTGGCGGCGGTGTTGCAACAATCTATAGAGATATTCTTAATGTTACTCAGAAAACTTGTCATAGGTTTAATTCGTTTGAAGTACTTGTGCTAAATGTTACGCTCTTAGATGTAAGAAAGAAATCCTTATTATCTCTAGCCTTGGCTACCGTATATAGACCTCCAGGGCCATATACTGATTTCCTAAAAGATTTTGCAGACTTTCTCTCAGACCTATTGGTCAATGTCGATAAAGCAATAATTATTGGCGACTTTAACATACACGTAGATAATACAAATGATGCTTTAGGGGCTGGGTTTACAGATCTATTAAACTCTTTTGGGGTGAAGCAAAACGTCAGTGGTCCCACTCATCGTCTAAATCATACACTAGATTTAATTATATCATATGGAACCGATCCAACCGATATAGATATTATACCGCAAAGTGACGATCTCACTGATCATTACATGGTAACTTGCATTATACGCACTGCTGAAATTTGTCATGTTGCACCACGTTATAGACCAGGCAGAACAATCCTTCCCACCACTATAGATAGATTCTCAAATAGCTTACCTGATCTATCTCAGCTGCTCAGTAAACCCAAACAAACAGATGAACTAGAGGAAATGACTAGCAGTATGAGCAACATTTTCTCTAGTACACTAGATATTGTTGCACCAATTAGATTAAAAAAGGTTAGAGAGAAAACTAAAACACCATGGTACAACAGTGCTACGCATGCTATCAAGAGAGAAACTCGTAACTTAGAGCGTAAATGGAAACGAACTAATTTAGAGGTCTTCAGAATCGCGTGGAAAGACAGTATGTCACGTTGTAAAAGGGCTCTAAAATCAGCCAGGGCTGAGCATATCCGCAAACTAATTGAAAATAACCAAAATAATCCAAGGTTTTTATTTAACACCGTGGCTAGACTAACAAATAATCAGACATCTCCAGAGCAAAATATTCCGTTACAATATAGTAGTAATGATTTTATGAATTACTTCAATGAGAAAATAGAAAGCATCCGAAACACTATTGTAAATGTACAATCCTCTATGGTGTCTTATGACTCGGCCTCAATTATGGCCCCTCTAGAACAACTACACCGCTTTACAACTATAGGACAGGAAGAACTAAATAAACTTATCATTGCATCTAAACCAACAACATGTTTATTAGATCCAATACCCACTAAACTACTTAAAGAAGTGTTACCTGTAGTGGAAGAGCCTCTTCTCAATATTAACTCGTCTTTATTTTTAGGTCACGTTCCAAAAATATTCAAGCTGGCAGTAATAAAACCTCTCATTAAGAAACCGCAATTAGATCCAAATAACCTAGCAAATTACAGACCCATCTCAAATCTTCCATTTATGTCTAAAATACTAGAAAAAATTGTGTCCGCTCAATTGTGCTCTTTCTTGCAAGAAAATGATATCTATGAAAAATTTCAGTCGGGATTCAGACCGCATCATAGCACAGAAACTGCGCTAGTTAAAATTACAAATGATTTACTCTTAGCCTCTGACCAAGGCTGTATCTCAATACTAGTTCTACTTGATCTTAGTGCTGCGTTCGACACTATAGATCATAAAATACTCTTAGATCGACTACAAAACTACACTGGTGTTCAGGGACAGGCATTAAGCTGGTTTAGATCGTACTTATCAGACCGTTACCATTTCGTCTGTTTAAATGGGGAAAAATCAAAGATAACATCAGTAGACTATGGAGTGCCGCAAGGATCTGTCCTAGGCCCTCTGCTATTCTCAATATATATGCTGCAACTTGGTAATATTATAAGAAAACATGGAATTAATTTTCACTGTTATGCTGATGACACTCAATTATATATCTCATCACGACCAGATGAAAACACTAACTTATCTAACTTGACAGAGTGTCTAAAAGATATAAAATGCTGGATGACGTGTAATTTCCTGCTATTAAATTCAGATAAAACAGAGGTATTACTTATTGGTCCAAAAAACTACCCACAAAATCCCTTACAATACAACTTTAATTTAGAAGGATGTCCTGTTACTCTATCCACTACAGTAAAAGACCTGGGTGTTATACTAGACCGCAACTTGACTTTCGAAAATCATATTTCATATGTTACAAGAACAGCCTTTTTCCACCTTAGAAACATTGCTAAGCTACGTAACATGCTATCTGTTTCTGATGCAGAAAAGTTAGTTCATGCATTCATGACCTCGAGACTAGATTACTGTAATGCTTTATTAGCTGGTTGTCCTGCATCCTCAATAAACAAACTACAGTTAGTGCAAAATGCAGCCGCTAGAGTTCTTACTAGATCAAGAAAATATGATCATATAACACCAATTTTATCATCTCTACACTGGTTACCTATTAAGTTCCGTATCAATTACAAAGTATTACTATTGACTTATAAAGCTCTAAATGGTTTAGCTCCTGTGTATTTAACAGACCTTCTATCGCCCTACAATCCATCGCGCTCTTTAAGATCACAAAATTTGAGGCTTCTGGTCGTTCCTAGGATATCTAAGTCTACTAAAGGAGGGAGGGCGTTCTCACATTTATCTCCTAAACTCTGGAATAGCCTTCCTGATATTGTTCGAGACTCAGACTCGCTGTCCCAGTTTAAAACTAGATTAAAGACGCATCTCTTTAACCAAGCATTCACTTAATGCTTACCTTTTATACTACTTCTGAATCAGTTCGAATGCATTAACATTATGAACATCAGCTATGCTAATTATTTCCCATCTGTCTCTCTGCTGTTATCTCGGGACGCTAGATAAATAGCGTTTTTAAATAGCCTTCGTCAGCTCCAGTTTGTATCCAGCCTCTCACGAAGACTTCAGATGCCCCAACACCTGTGGAGAGACGACTAAATGCCGGTGGAGAGATGACTAAACGCCTGTGGAGAGACGACTCGACGCCTGTGAAGAGACGACTAAACACCGGCGATATGTTATGCCTAAATTTATACATGATTAACTAACTGTATTTTTCTTTGTACATTTCTGAAATGCACTTTCTGTAAAGCTGCTTTGAGACAATGTGTATTGTGAAAAGCGCTATACAAATAAACTTGAATTGAATTGAACTTGAATGAACAGAAACCATTGAGAAACCGAGTAAAACCAAAGAATGCGCAGGATAATTTCCAGAAAATCTGAGTTATGGGTGTTTGTATGTATGTGTGCGACATCACCGTTCACTGATGTGTGGCTGCATCGGGGCCATCACAAGGACCCATATAAATATATAGCCATATTTAGGCCAGCAGCCATATCACCCTGTAGCCCAAGACTGGTTGCCCACTGAAGCTAAGCAGGGCTGAGCCTGGTTAGTACCTGGATGGGAGACCTTCTGAGAAAACCAGGTTGCTGCTGGAAGAGGTGTTAGTGTGGCCAGCAGGGGGTGCTCACCCTGTGGTCTGTGTGGGTCCTAACACCCCAGTATAGTGATGGGGACACTATACTGTCAAAGAGCACCGTCCTTCGGATGAGATGTTAAACCGAGGCCCTGACTCTCTGTGGTCATAAAAAATCCCAGGATGTCCTTCGATAAAGAGTAGGGGTGTAACCCCAGCATCCTGGCCAAATTTGCCCCTTGGCCTCTGGCCTCCTAATCATCCCCATATATACTGATTGGCTTCATCACTGTCTCCTCTCCACCAGTAAGCTGGTGTGTGGTGAGCGTTCTGGCGCAATATGGCTGCCGTCGCATCATCCAAGTGGATGCTGCACATTGGTGGTGGTTGAGGAGATTCCCCCCCCCTTCTATGTAAAGCGTTTGAGTGTCCAGAAAAGCGCTATATAAATGTAATGAATTATTATTATTATTAGGGATGCACGATATATCGACCACATATCGATATCGGCCGATAAATGGTCTTTTTTGGTGTTATCGTTATCGATCCGATAAGAAAATTGGGCCGATATATCAAAGCCGATAAATAATAGATTATTTACTTCAGTTGAGAGATGCGCGCGCTGTTCGCCATGATGGTTCTGAAAGATTGGATTCACTTCGAAAAGGAAGCTACAGGTCAGTGCAACATGTGCAGCACAAATCTGTCACATAGGCTTCATAACATTATAATAAAAACACGCCTGCAAAAGAATGTTATGAATTCTTGTTCGCCAGTGTTTCAGCGCGACGAGCGCGTTGAGGCGGAAAGAGCGCGTCTATGGAGTCAGGCCTTCATGACAAGCACAGTCAAGTTCTCTTGATCATTCGCAGCATTCTGTGCCACTGTAATTTGTAATATGTTTATTTTGTGTATATAGGCCTATATATCTGATTAATCTAATATAGGATGCGTTTTGTTGAGTTAATGAATGACGCGCGCTTCATTGTACCGGTGATCATCTTTATCTTTAGCGTGCGCAGCTCAAACAGCGATGCACTTTTATAACTATAATTGGGACTGTCATATACATGCCATTATAATGAGAACACTATTGTAATAAAACGTTGTGAATTCTCTGGGTTTAGTTGCCGTTTCAGCGCGTTGTTGTGGGAATAGCGCGTCCAGAACAGGGATTAACAGATTATGACCAGCACAAGTTCGATTGTGCATTCACGTCCTTTTGTGCAGATAAATCGTAATATAAATATCTGATTAATCTCACATATCATGCGTTTCGTGGATTTAAACAACCTAGATTCTTCAGTTTCCCGGTGCGTTCTCTTCAGCTTCAGCGCGCGCAGATTAAACCATGCAAAACATTAAAAGCTATGATTTGCACTGTCATATAATTATATTCTCCATTGTAATAAATTTGTAAATTCTTTGGGTTTGCATTCTTCAGCAACCGTCGAGTTGATTAACCTTCTAGCAAAGCGATTTCGTTTAACGTTTGTTCTCTTCAGCTTCAGCTCGCGCAGATCACACGTCATTTGAAACAGTAATACTATTAAAGAGGTTTAGGCTACTATTAGGCTACTGTAATATTAAAATTGTTAATTTTTTTTCAAAATCATCGTATTATTTTCATCAACAATATGATTTGATTAAAATAATTTCCTTATTGTCCGTGCAGAGGCGATTCCGTTTTATTGATCCATGCCACATGCATTTTGTTTCTTTATATGCAGCCCAATGTTAGCCTATCTAATGACTTGTTTGCAATATTTAGGTATTTTATTTTTTGTTAGGCAATAGATTTTTTGATAACACTTTACAATAAGGTATCATGTTATGCATTAAGTAACAGAGAGCAATAGCCTTAATTGTTAGTTAATCAAATATGTGTGTTCATGTTAGTTCACAGTGCATTGACTAATGTTAACAGATACAACTTTCTAAAAAATTGTTGGTTCATGCTAACTTAATACTAACAAAATTAAACCTTATTATAAAGTGTTACCATTTTTTTAATAAAGAAAGTTGCCCAGTGTAAAATTAATTTTAAAAGTTAAGGAATCTTACACTGGTTCAAACTAGGCTATACTGTAGTATATGTTTGATTTATGTTAAAAGTGTTTGAGACAAGGCTTTTCATTGTGGGCCTTTTGTTTATCTATACATGCTATCAAAGTATATAAAAAATTTAATTTAGATTTATCGGCCAATATATCGGTTGTCGGCTTTCAAATGTAAAGAATTATCGGTTATCGGTATCGGCCAAAATGTTCATATCGGTGCATCCCTAATTATTATTATATATATTCGGAAGGCGTTGCCATTCTTCTACAAAATCTACTAAGGGAACCAGCCCCTCGAGATTGGCCTCGGGTGTTTTTCGAGCACTATTCTCGACTTCCTGAAGCGGAGGACCGGCAGGAAAAAAGTCGATACAGATTTTGTGTCCATAGTTGGTGCCCTGTTGCAAGCTTTTGGGGCGCACACCACGGTGTGCGTTCGCTGGAAATCGATGTGGCCCTAGGGGGGCTCTAGAGGCAACGCTTTTTTCTTTTTTTTTTCGCTTCCTGAAACCTGTCAACTACTGTAGTGACAGCGTTGGAAAACAGGCCAGAAGGAGATAGCAGTCCAACAGGAAATATTCCCTCATTTAGACCTTTAAGAAGATCGGCCTGGTACGCCTGCAAAATTGTCATAGAGTGCAGGCACGCACCAGCCTGACCTTATTTTTTTATTTTTTTATTTTTTTTCCGAAATATTTTACCAAAGGAACCTCGAGCCTGGCTTCGGGTATTAATCGGGATTCGTTCTCGACCCCCTGAAGCGGGTTTCCGGCAGGGCTGGACTGAAAACGATTCTCGATGGGCGAACGCGAAAGCTGCCTGGCCGCAAGCCTGTGGGGCGGACAGTGCAGCCTGCGTTCGCTCGAAACCGATGTGTCCCGAAACGTTTTTAACGGTGGAAGAGCAACATCGATTTCCTGCACCATATAAGCCCAGCCAACCAGTGCAGAGGTGTCCCTGCACGGTTTGTTGGGCAGCGCCGGGGCTTAAAGCGAAGATGCCAGATCAGGAGAAAGATAGCTCGCTAAAGCTTCCTCCATCTGCGGCATCTTGTCATAACCCGACTCTCTCGCACCCACCACATTCGAATAAACATATAATGAATGTGGTGAGATACGTAAAGAGTGGGGTTTCTCCCAGGATCTATATATATATATATATATTTGCCCCGGCTCTGAGTTTGTGAATGGTGCTGCAGGAATCTCTCGTCTAGTTCATTTTGACGGGGATCATCCTGCTTATTTTGTGGCCAGCTGATATATTTTATATTTATTTATTTATTTATACTGGCCACAGCACGCATCACAACCTCCACGAGCTCTACATAAGCAGAAACATAAGCCGGTGAGTGTGACTCATGTTGCTCGTTCCCGATGCTGAGCACATCTACTTCCTTATAAACAGATAGCTCGAGCACTGGGCACTCGTCACGGGCAGAAGAAGCCGCATCGCGAACGAGTGTCATAGAATCTGCGGATGATGAACAAAAAGGTGCCTCAGCAGTCTCGTTCTCATCCGTGAGTTCCTTCTGCGATTTCCATGATCTAAGCCATCGCACCGCCTTAACGGACGCGGGACCCGAATCGCGGGGATCGCAAGCCTGGCCATTATCAGGAAATAATATAACCAAGCGGGAGCGCAGCACTCTAAAAGGAAGTGCTTCACAGTGTTTACAGGCAGCTCTCTGTAAGAGAGAGTTAGAGAGAGAGAGAGCTGACAGTGCGTGCTGCGCCCCTAAACAATACACACACACACACACAGCTGATGCGTGTCCCCACCCGTGGCATATAGATATATAATCTTGGGCAGGGGTGCACACACTTAGTGTATTGTTCACTCGCCATAATATAGAGCTTTGCACAGACAAAACAACACCAAATAATTCAGACAGTTTCACAGAGAGCGCTTGCTGAAGAGCGAAAGCTGATATGTGTGTGTGTCAGCGTCACTTTTATGCATCCGGTTATGCCGTCACATGTTACGTCACGACGCAACACCAATCAGGATTGGATTAGTTTCATTCTTACTTCAGAGGCGCACGCTAAGGGAGCGTCCCCAAAGAGTCGATTCTCGACACAGTGTTAAGTTCCCTCGAAAGGGAACAAGATAACAAACATTAGAAAGATCAATTATTTTCAGTGTTGGGAAAGTTCATTTTCTACATGAACTAGTTCAAAGTTCAGGTCACAAATTATAAAATGAACTACTTCAGTTCATAGTTCATACTTCAAAAAATGAACTAGTTCATAGTTCTTTTTTTCCATATGTTGCTGCGAGCTTCTTCTTCTTTTTTTTTTTTTAATTATTGCCACAGCCCTTATACAACCACAGACAGCAATTATTTTATCGACTGGCAAAGTTTGCACAGAAATGTAAGATTTTTCCCATCCTCACCAACCTTGTCATAAAACTCATTTAAATGATCATATGACGCCTCCTCGCTCGCTGCTTTGTCGACTACATGCTGCTTTTTGTTTCGATGACGCATGCGGCGGTGCGTGCGACACTGGTGGCTGATGTTGCCAGATTGGGTGTTTTTTTTCGCTACATATTAAGGCCTGTTTACGGTGTGTTTTATCCGGGTTTTCGCCTGGAAGGCTCTATAGAAATCTGGCACCCTATTGAACGAAGTTAAACTGAGAGAAACATTTCTTTAAACATGGTCTCGATCTTCACGTCTGAGAAGTTTCTCTTCTTTGCCATCTTCCGTGTGTCCATGGCGTAATATGAGGGCGTGGGGGAAGCGGAGACTTGAATATATAGGGGCGTGTTATTCTAATGACGATCGTTTTCAGCCGCGGCATTTATCAAGGACAGGTATTGCGTACACCTAGATGTCAAAGGTACGCATAGCTTCATAAATCGGGCAGTGAGAGGAGTGTAAGCATAATCTTACGCCAACATATACGCTTCTAAGCAAGAATGATAAATGAGGGCCAATGAGTCCATGGTGAACACATAACACAAGGAGAGAGAGTGCCCTCCAGTGGCTCACACGGGCACTCTAGCTGGTATACATGACAATATGATAGATAGGACAGAACAAAAAAGGCTTTTAATAGTCTTTCATTGCGAAAAAGTATTATGATATGATATGATTATGAAAGACTCCAATACAGTGCGGCACAAACCACTTATGCACATCCTGAGCGCAGAATGATGTGCTTTAAGCAACACGGAATCACAGCGCGCAGCTCTTCGAGTCCGCATTGAAAAGTTCAAGACACAAAAGTTCAAAAGGAAAGACATATCGATGCGTAGTTTATTATACAGTATCAATCTATGCAATAGTTTATTGAGCCTTTTCTTTTAACAGTTTTACATTTCAGTTACTGTGTGCGTGAAGAACAATGATAGTGCTCTCCAATGTTGTGATCTAACAGGCACACGGTAGAAAGTAACATGATTAAGGTACAGCAATACAGTCCAGTAAGATAGTCATTTTATGCGAAACCAGAGAGCTTTATCTAAAGATCAAGTATAAAAATATTAACATTAAATCATCTTGGAGAGTTTAATCGTTGACTGTCGTAACCGAGCACGACGCGCTGTTTGATGCTGAATGGAGAATGACTGACAGCCGCAGCGGAGGGAAAAGTTTACGTGAACTTGAATTTAATGACTTGCATATTAATTTATATCTCACATTATACTATAGAATGGCTTCAGAACACTTATAATATAGTGCACAAAAACTTTATGGTGCTTTATAATGCTTTTGTGGGGCTTAACAATAAAAAAATTGTACCTTACTATTCTGACCTCGCCAGCCCGCTGACTGATTTAACTAAAAAGGAAGTGCTAGATACGGTCCAGTGGACGGAGCGGTGCAAGCAAGCTTTTACCCAGATAAAGGCTGCTCTATGTGACGGACCGCTCTTACATGCTCCTAACTTTGCTATATCCCCTTTATCCTACAGACTGACGCGTCGGACAGGTGGCTGGGCGCAGTCCTGTCCCAAAAGATAGAGGGTGAAGAGCGGCCGGTGCTGTACATCAGTCGGAAGCTCTCTAAGAGAGAGATTATGTACAGCACCATCGAAAAGGAGTGTTTGGCCATCAGGTGCAGTGGCTCCACCGCATGAAGAATACCAACGCGCGGATCACCCTTTAGTATCTGGCTTTACAGCCTTTTATGTTCCAGGTGGTCCACAGGCCGGGTGCACAGATGGCTGTGGCCGACTTCCTCTCCAGGAGGAGGGGAGGCCACAGGCCGGATTGCTCCCCGGCCTGAGTCGGGCGGTGGGGGTATGTGGCGAGGGGGGCGTGGTTCAGTGAGGTCTGTAGCGGGAGAGAGAGGAACGAGCCGAGCAGTAACTAAGTAGGTCAAGTGCAAATGTCGAACACCTGTGTCTGATTGCAGTAATTGACATGGAGAGACCGCATAAAGCTGGCTGGAGAGAGAGAGTGGGAGAGAGAGTGACTGAGGAATCGCCTGAATGCCAGAAACGTGTTGTGCAGTGCTATGCTGTGCTGTGCTGTCTATTCATTATTATTTAATTTGTTGTGTGCTGTGTCGCCAGAGCGGCACAGTGAATGAGCCTTTTCTTTTGTTCTTTTTGTTTATATTATAATAAAAGCGAGTCCCAGTCACGCCGACCCTTGTCGTCTTCCTTCCTAAACCCTGAACCTCATCACAACTAGGGGTGTAACGGTACACAAAAATCACGGTTCGGTACGTACCTCGGTTTTAAAGTCACGGTTCGGTACGTTTTCGATACAGCAAAAAGAAAGAAATGCCAGAGAAATTTCCTATTTATTAAAAGATTTTTTTTTTTTTATATAAGTGTGAGTTTTCCTACATCTTTGAAACTCAGGTTTAAATGGGGTGGGTAATTTTGAAGATGATAATAAGTTTTGGTCATCACATTAAAAATTACATTTAAATAATATTTATTTATATAATATTTATATAATATTTGAGTTTTGAAGTGCTGGAAAAAGATGTGTGAAGTACTTGAAAGCATTTCACTATTCCAGCCAAACTGGTTAAAATTAGTGTTACTATGGTGAATGTTGCTGATCTGTGGACTTAAAGCCTAATGTTATTACTAGATCATTCACGGCACAATGTTTCTCCTGGTTTTCACGTCAGCGCTGTTTGATCTAATAGAGATCTACGATTAATAACAGAGACATGTGAACGCTCCTCACTAGACTTCGCAGCGATGTTATTACTTCAGTGGCGAATTCAAATGCTTTCTTTACTGGATCTCTTAGGGCTGTGTAGTAACAGTGTCGCTTGATCGAGGTCGGCTCGCGCTCCGTCTATGCTCACGCTGCCAGACGGGCTTTGGCGCTGCACAGATCTATGTTGCTGGTCCGAACTGATAAAAGGTCCGTGATGCACAATATAATGAGTAGTGCAGTTTCGTTCCGCTTTAATTACGTTTGCCATGTGATGTTGTGCAACGTTGTGGTGGTTGTCGGCAGGAAAAATGGTCCAAGGAATCGTTCGGTTTGAAACGGTTCAATACGAATACATGTACCGTTACACCCCTAATCACAACAACATTTCGTAGTTTTGGATAGATTATAAAGTTTTTGCTCTAAAATAGACATCAAATAAGCTTTTGTTAGCCAGTTTCTGCTCATTTGTTAAATATATAGTATGTTTTGTCAAAAATAAACTCATCAACTAAGATGTTATTATTGTGTTTGTTCCAATGTAAGCTATATCAAACTAATGAATCCTTAACTTTAAAATATGTATTTTTTTTAATATTTAAAAGAAATATATGGAAAAAGACAGTTTTCTTTTCAAGTTGTTTCCAACACTAACTTTGAACAAATTCTGTAGAATGTCCCATATAGCCTATTTGAACAGGATTTTTTTCCAGGTATGACTATGTACTAATAATGTGCTTTTGACATTCATTTATATTTGGATTATATATATATATACACAGGTGCTGGTCATATAATTAGAATACCGTAAAACTTAAAATAATAGCCCAGTCCTAAATAGACGCCTGTCTCTTTTACACGCCTGGTGTGGCGACAGGTTTGGGTAAATAATGGCCAGTCTCAAATAGAGGCCGGGTCTGTTTTTTAGTTTCGGGTTGTATTTAATCTTCTAAAACCTGTCAGCACGGCCGCTTTTTGGTGGCTGCCAAAACAAATTTGTGTCTCGCCAAAGCCTTTTTTGATCAGTGAGTGATGTAGAATAGAATGACTGCTGCGCTTGACAGGGCAAATGAGCAGAGAGAGAGAGAGAGAGAGCACCCCGGCGTGCGCGCGCGCACTCTCAGGTCTTCAAACAACACGAGCGCTGTCTGGCTCTCTCTCCATCGCGCATTTTAATCAAAATCAATGGACACAATAATAAAAGGTCGGAAGACCACAGTTTCACATGGAGCATTTGGAGATTTTTAGATATTAGAGACTCTAGGAACAACATCTCAATTAACAACATCTCAACACTAAATTATAAAGGCCTGTCTCATATAGACGCCTGTCTCAAATACAAGCCGGTGCAGTTCGACGATTTGGGAAAATAAAAGCCCAGGCTATTATTTGAAGTTTTACGGTATCATCAAAAAGTTGATTTATTTCAGTAATTCCATTAAAAAAGGGAAATTTGGATATTATATTCATTCATTACACACAGACTGATATATTTCAATTGTTCATTCCTTTTAATTTGGATGATTATAACTGACAACTAATGAAAACCCAAAAATCAGTATCTCAGAAAATTTTAATATTGTGAAAAGGTTCAATATTAAAGACACCTGGTGCCACACTCTAATCAGCTTATTAACTTAAGACACCTGAAAAGGCCTTTAAATGGTCTCTCAGTCTAGTTCTGTAGGCTACACAATCATGGGGAAGACTGCTGACTTGACAGCTGTCCAAAAGTCTACCATTGACATATTGCACAAGGAGGGCAAGACACAAAAGGTCATTGCTAAAGAGGCTGGCTGTTCACAGAGCTCTGTGTCCAAGCACATTAATAGAGAGGTGAAGAAAAGGAAAATATGTGGTAGAAAAAAGTGTACAAGCAATAGGGATAACCGTACACTGGAGAGGATTGTGAAACAAAACCCATTAAAAAATGTGGGGGAGATTCACAAAGAGTGGACTGCAGCTGGAGTCAGTGCTTCAAGAACCACTACACACAGACGTATGCAAGACATGGGTTTCAGCTGTCGCATTCCTTGTGTCAAGCCACTCTTGAACAAGACACACTGTCAGAAGCGTATCGCCTGGGCTAAAGACAAAAAGGACTGGACTGCTGCTGAGTGGTCCAAAGTTATGTTCTCTGATGAAAGTAAATGTTGCATTTCCTTTGGAAATCAAGGTCCCAGAGTCTGGAGGAAGAGAGGAGAAGCACAGAATCCACGTTGCTTGAAGTCCAGTGTAAAGTTTCCACAGTCAGTGATGGTCTGGGGTGCCATGTCATCTGCTGATGTTGTTCCACTGTGTTTTCTGAGGTCCAAGGTCAACGCAGCCGTCTACCAGGAAGTTTTAGAGCACTTCATGCTTCCTGCTCCTGACCAACTTTATGGAGATGCAGATTTCATTTTCCAACAGGACTTGGCACCTGCACACAGTGCCAAAGCTACCAGTACCTGGTTTAAGGACCATGGTATCCCTGTTCTTAAGGCGAGACACAGGCAGGCAAAAACATAGTTTTTTTTTTTTCACTGTTCAATTTTGAGATTTTGGGATATTTGTCTTCAATAACATGTCTTCTTTCAGACTTGTGGTGAAAAAAAAGTCAGAAATACACATTTAGGTCTTTATTTTACTACACTTTGTCTGTTTGCGTCTGTAGATTTCTCATAAATTCTTCAAAAGTTGACGTTATAAATCATCCTGATGCTCAGCGATCGCGATCTGCACCCTGTCATCACACACACCGTTAGAAAGCTCTCTTTCTCCTGTACAACGCTGTCGGATCCAAATTTAGTAATTTCCTTTTTATCAGCAACCAATCGTGAAAGTAAAAGGGGGGATTTAACTCTAAATGCACGATCTCATTGGCTGATGCTAAATCTTTAAAGCCAGTTTTCTCAAAATGACTTTTCTCTCATACTCCAAGTCCGAAATCTCCACTTCAGTACCACCTATATACACCAAACTTTCCAGTCTTGTACCTAGTTATATTATGAAGACATTTACAGAGGTATTTGTAAATATATCATTCCTAGTCTGATTTATATAACATTTTATTCCAAAAAACATGGCGAAAATCATTTTTTTAAGGCTATTGGCAGTATATTCTGATTTACAGGATAACAAAAGTAGATATCCATAAATCCTAAATCCCTCTGTAATTTTTTTCTCATCTAATATGTGAACACAATGAAAAAAGAATTTTGAACCTGGCTTTATCCAATACTCAGATTTCGTTTTTTAAAATATATGCAAATTAGTGCGTATTTAATTAGATAATGCCTCATTTACATATTTAAACATTAAATTACAGAAAACTTGTAAATATATTTTTTTCTCATCTTGTAGTTCTCAATGTAGGTAATCAACTGGGAAAGTTTCATGGTGATATCTGCTAGTTAAAAAAATTACCCTATTCACCTGTAGTGTCTCGCCTTATTTGGCCAGCAAACGCGCCTGACCTAAACCCTATAGAAAATCTATGGGATTTTGTGAAGAGGAAGATGCGATACGCCAGATCCAACAATGCAGAAACAGCTGAAGGCCACTATCAGAGCAACCTGAACTCTCATAACACCTTAGCAGTGCAACAGACTGATCGACTCCATGCCACGCCACATTGCTGCAGTTATTGAGTGTTTTGAGTGCTGTACATGCTCATACTTTTCATGTTCATATTTTTCAGTTGGCCAACATTTCTAAAAATCCTTTTTTGTATTGGTCTTAAGTAATATTCTAATTTTCGGAGATGAATTTGGGGTTTTCATTAGTTATAATCATCAAAATTAAATGAAATAAACATTTGAAATATATCAGTGTGTGTGTGTGTAATGAATGAATATAATATCCAAATTTTATTTTTTGAATGGAATTACTGAAATAAATCAACTTTTTGATGATATTCTAATTATATGACCAGCACCTGTGTATTGTCACGGGTGTGGTGTAGATAAAGACAGAGGCTGAGGCAAAAAGCTCCAGTTCAAAGATTTACTCAAAATCCAAAAACAACACATAGGTAAGGCAGGCTGACGGGCAGAAGGTAAACACACACAAAACACTGTAAAATTAACAAGAACCGACCAGGACTAACTGAACAGAAGGAAACTAAATACAGATACCAATGAACAAAAATGAGGTGAAGACAGGTGACACGGATGATGATGACGAAGAACAGGTGGGTGATTGAGGGAGTGAATACAGGTGTGGAAACAAGAAGGATTCTGGGAAGTGTAGTGCAAACGAGGACAGAGAGGTGCAGACGAAGACTGTGACAGTACGGCCCCCATTCAAAAAGGCGCGACCTCGCGCCATGAAACATCAACTGGGGTGGGTGGGTGTTTGTCCTGAAGGCTAACCAGGGCGTGGCCTATCTGGGGCAGGAAGCCTCCAGGGCGGAGCAGGGTGAGCAGGTGGCCAGGGCGGCCAGGGAGCCTTCCCGGCCATGGTGGTGAGGACCCTTCAGGTGGCCATGGCGGAAACGGCCATTTTCTTTGGGGGAGGGACAGGTTCAGGGACAGTCTCTGGCTGGACGGAACCAACGGTGAAGGCTCGGCTGGACGGAACCAGAGGTGAAGGCTCCACTGGGCTGGACGGGACCAGCGGTGAAGGCTCGGCTGGGCTGTAAGGGACCAGCGGTGAAGGCTTGGGGAGGGACAGACTCAGGGACAGTCTCTGGCTGGGCAGACGGGACGTGAACAGTCTCTGGCTGGGCAGACGGGAAGTGGAGCGCAGGCTCAGCAGGGCTGACTTGGAGCGCAGGGCTGACGTGGAGCGCAGGCTCGGCAGGGCTGATGTGGAGCGCAGGCTCGGCAGGACTGCCGTGGAGCGCAGGCTCGGCAGGGCTGGACGGAACCAGCGGTGAAGGCTCGGCTGGGCTGGACGGAACCAGCGGTGAAGGCTCGGCTGGACGGAACCAGCGGTGAAGGCTCGAGGCTGGACGGGACCAGCGGTGAAGGCTGAGTCTAAGTCTATAAGCCAGTTTTCCACTAGATCTCGGAGAGGAATAAAAGATTCTGGTGGGATGATCTCGGCGGGACGAGAACCAGGGCCAGGGATGAAGACAGGAGGCGCGGTGATGGCTGAAGATGGTGATTGAGTGGTGATGTTATCAGCTTCACCCACGGTGAAAGGGGATCCACTCAACCACAGCACATGATCCAGGTACTAGACAAACGTGCCTGAGATTGCCGCCGCTGGAGCTTGCTGGTACAGACTATCATCCAATCCACCACAAAACACAGTTGTTAGGACTTCGTCTGTCCAGCTTACCCCATTGGAAATGTTCAGGAATCCGGCGACATAATCCCCGATTGGGAGGCCGTCCTGAAAACAATGGACCAAACAATCGGCTGGGGTTGATAGGAAGCGGCCAACTTCCATGCTTTTTTTGTGGTCGGTTCTTCTGTTACGGGTGTGGTGCAGTTAAAGACAGAGGCTGAGGCAAAAAGTAAGGATGGCTGATGCGAAACAGTCGTTCCGAAGCTTTGCGAGATCCCGAAGCGCAGATGTTTCAAAACACTGATCTGAAGCGTGATTCAAAAACACCCATGTCACGTGACTTCGGCTAAATGAAGCTTCTGAGTGTTTGGACAGGTGACAAGCTCCGCCGATTCAGCGTTTGATTGACAGGGTCGGGAACAGAACACACAATCGCACATCTGTATGAAAGTGAAGTAAATGCATCTTGACCTCGTGGGTTTTTTTGTGAGAGGATTTTTTCAAAGACTGGAGAAATTATCTGTTAAAAAGAAGTAGGCTAATTCATTTGACAGCAGAGAAATTAATATTTTTGAATAAAAATCTATTAAAAAGGGAGATATTGTGGCTTGATTTCTTTTATTAATATTTAATATTTTTCAGGACCAAAATAACATTATGCACAGTGAGGAGACTACAGGTTACAACCTTCACATATTAGGAAAATAACTACAATAATAAAAAAATAAAAAATAAAAAAAAAATTAATGGCTCGTTGTCAAGGTTGTTTCAGATCAACACCTGCAAGCAACCACTAGATGTCAGCGTTGAGACGGGTGTCGGATTGATTCGAGGCCTCGACACAATATGGCACATTTGGTTCAACTGTTTCATTGCTTCACGAAGCCTCGATCTGCCCACCACTAGCAAAAAGCTCCAATTCAAAGATTTACTCAAAATCCCAAAACAAAAAACAGGTTCAGGCAGGTTGATGGGCAGAAGGTAAACACACACAAAACACTGTAACATTAACAAAAACCAACCAAGACTAACTGAACAGAAGGAAACTAAATACAGATACCAATGAACAATAATGAGGTGAAGACAGGTGACACGGATGATGATGATGACGAAGAACAGGTGGGTAATTGAGGGAGAGAATACAGGTGTGGAAACAAGAAGGATTCTGGGAAGTGTAGTGCAGACGAGGACAGAGAGGTGCAGACGAAGACTGTGACATGTATATATATATGTTATTAATATGAATTATATGTTATTAAATTAATATTAAAGAGGTGTTTGAACTCGCAAGTACGATGTCAGGCACTGTAATTTGCTCTGGCCCCCTTCCTGTTCGAAGGAGTGATGAGATAGTTAGTAGATTGTGTTCACTTAATGGCTGGTTGTCTAAGTGGCAGGCCCGGACTGGCCATCGGGAGCACTAATTTGGCCTGCTGCCAGCCAGCGTTTTTTAAAAAAAATATATATATATTGTTACCTTTACCAGTGATCATTTTCAAATTCGTCATTTAATTAAAATATTATTAATATTAATAATAATAAATAAATACATAAAATCATGAATCTGTTAGTCTTGACTGGCAAGGCTACGATTCGACTTTACGCATCAGCCAAACGGTTAAACAGAAAATGCGAGCAGCACCAGATGATGGAGAGAAAACGGTCAGGTGGAGCAGAGAGGGAAAGGACAAAGAAAAAGAAAGCACTCCAAGAAGAAGCAGCAAAATGTTGCAAAATTATTGGCCTGTTCAGGGCTTCAAGTGCAGGTCAGTTAAATCTGTAAATACTGTACTTTTTTCTTTGTTAACTTAAATTAAACTATTAAGCAGTTAAATTAACTGCTAGCAAATGTAAGCGGTAGCGCCTGTCTAACAGTGAAACAGCACACAGAAAACTCACAGAAGAAATGTACTGAGGTAAAAATTCTAATTGTTTTTTTTTTTATAACATGATTTAGTTTAACATAACACAACATAGGAAGCTGTTTTGCTGAATATTATCACGATTGAAAATGTTACATTTAATTTATTGTTCAATAAACAAGTAGCGTAGTTTATATTTATTATTAAGTTACTTACATTTTAGACACAAACCATATGAACTGTTTTGTTCTATTCCACCGACGGGTTTTGTTACTGAATGATTCAGCGTTTTGAACAAATCTTTTGTATGAATGACTCCCTAATTAAGACGGCCACTTGCCGCCACCTATTGGCGGTTTAGTTTAATGTTTAAGTATTGAATTTTTTTTATTTGTATATTCAAACATTTATTTAAAACATCAATCTCATAACATTATTTATTGCAGTTGTAGTTGCAGTGCACATTTTTTTTATTTGATGGGTAACAGCCCTATAGTGTCTTATTATTATAACTGAATTTAGGCTATTGATCAAATGTAAGAATTTCACATGAAAGATGATGCATACATTTGCTTTACTTCTAGGTTGGTTGTTTATGTTTTTATGTTATGGTCATACTGTGAAATAAATGTAATTTGGGGGGGGGGGGGGGGGGGGGGGGGGGGGGCAGGGTTGTAGTGTTTCTAAAAAATTTTTGGGTACATAGGATGTCCTGGATGGGTGTAGGATTTCCCGGCCTGAAATTGTGTCCCAGTCCGGCCCTGCTAAGTGGTGTCCGCAAAATATTATAGAATTCATAGACAATTGGAAAAGTTTTTGGGGCAAACCTGACCTGTTGAAAAGAGATGGTATTCATCCCTCCTGGGATGGTGCTGCTCTTCTCTCTAGTAATTTGGCTCATAGTCTTAGAGATAAAACATGACAACCTGGGGCTCAGGTCAGGAAGCAGACAGACTGCCTAAACCGACCGTCTGCTAGCAGCCTCGCGTCACCAAGGTCAGATAAATCCCATCACATAGAGACTCTTTCGCCTAGATATCATCATATAGAGACTGTGTCTGTTCCCCGAATTTGGAAATCCAAAAAACGTCCAAACCTATCTAAGGTTAAAAATTTAATTGATGTTCAACAAATAAAAAACAAATATAATACAGATGAGCAAACGATAAAGCTTGGGTTGCTGAATATTCGATCCCTTACTTCAAAAGCGCTCATAGTTAATGATATGATTTTAGATTATAACCTAGATGTGCTGTGTTTGACAGAAACCTGGCTAAAACCAAACGATTACATTACTTTAAATGAGTCCACCCCGCAAGATTACTGTTATAAACATGAGCCTCGTCCGAAAGGCAAAGGGGGAGGTGTTGCTGTAATTTATAGTAATATTTTCAAAACCAGTAAGAAATCTAGTTTTAAATATACTTCTTTTGAAATGTTGGTGCTTAATGTAAAAATATATAGTGTAAACAATAAATCACGTTTGAGAATTCTGCTGGCTACTGTATACAGGCCACCAGGGCACCATAAAGACTTTATCAAAGAATTTGCTGACTTTCTATCAGAATTAGTATTGACTGCAGATAAAGTACTAATTGTTGGTGATTTTAATATACATGTAGATGATGAAAAAGATGCATTGGTATTGGCATTTAAAGACATCGTAAACTCAATTGGAGTGAGACACGTGTCAGGACCTACTCATTGTCGTAATCATACTCTAGATCTAATATTATCACATGGAATAGATGTTGATGCCGTTAAAATTCTGCAGCAGAGCGACGACATCTCAGATCATTATCTAGTTTCGTGTAAATTACATTTAGCCAAGGCTGCGAAGCCGACTCCGTGTTATAAATATGTTAGACCTATCACTTCTGCCACTAAAGATTGCTTTATCCAGTCCCTCCAGGATTTCGCGGGCCTTTTTTCTGATTGTTGCGGCATAAAATTCCTGATGTTGCGGCCGATTTTCTAAAAAGTTGCGATGAAAGTTGCAATGTTCTTTGGCATTTGTTTTTATAGGTTAAAACAGCAAAGGTAGATAGATTTTTACTTAAAGTGATCATATGCTTTTTTTCCTTTCCTTTATTGATATATCTTTTTTGTGCATGTTATAGGTGATAGGTGATATACTACAGTAGGCCTACATTAACGTTACCTCTAAGTTACCATGCATTGTATGTATAAATATTAGGGGTGGAACGGTACACAGACGTCGCGGTTCGGTATGATTTCGGTACAATAGAGTGAAAAGCAAAACAATAATGCAGAAGGCATTTTAAAAATGTCTTAAGCCTTGTATTTGTAAAATAAGTTTTATTAATAAAGGCATAGAACCAGTTTATTTGTAGTGCACTGAATAGTTTTATATAATTAGTTTATTAATTAAATTAATAAAAATACAAAAAGACCATGCTATATGTTTGGTAATTGTACCTGAATGAATTTAAAATTAATTTGCTATATTTCAGATCAATATATTTGTTTTCCTTAGTTTTAATTAACCCTAACTTTATTCTCATCTGAATTATAAATACTTGATTTCCGTATAAAATAATACTACTATTAAAAACACATTTGTTTTTTTTTAATCAATGTAGAATGTGTAACTTAAAAATAAACAGATTAGTGCTCTGAGGACAAGAAATGAAAACCAATGCGATATGATGTATGTCCAAAAGATGGCTGTTTTGAAATGAAGTTGGATAAATATTTTGCTTTTAAAACGCGCGTGTGTGTGTGTGTGTGTGTGTGTGTGTGTGTGTGTGTGTGTGTGTGTGTGTGTGTGTGTGTGTGTGTGTGTGTGTGTGTGTGTGTGTGTGTGTGTGTGTGGTGTTTGTGTGTGTATGTGAGTTGTAGGTTACAGTTTGACAAGAGTTTAGAGTGCGACAAAAGCACAATGTTGTGTTTTATTGCGAGTGTAAACAAATAAGCAAACACTTTGCTGTTTGAATGTCCTGTATGAACAAAGCTATCCGGGATGCTGAGATGACGAAACTGATTAGGAAGATTATTGATAAACAGTCCCTCCAGGATTTCGCGATGTCCCGATCGCAACTATTAACGCAACTTCAACAAATCCCCGTGAATTCAGTGTGCCTTGCAATTTTGACCAATCACCGCAACTTTTCTGCAACTTTGACCAATCGTCGCGGTCTCCAGCAAAGCGTCATCAAACTAACTTCTTTGTTTTGTTCAGAAGACAGCAGAGCAGACATGTGTGCTAAAGCGCTTTTCCACTGCATGGTACGGTACGGTACGGTACGGTACGGCACGCTTATGCGCTTTTCCACTGCATGGTACGGTACATGGTACTTGATATAACGCCGTGGTACAACGAGCACACCCGGTTGCTTACAGAGAGGCTTTAAAAGCTGCTAGATCTGATTATTTTTCAAACCTATTAGAAGAAAATAAACATAATCCTAGGTATTTATTTGAACAAGTGAATAAACTAACGAAAAAGAAAGCTTCAAGCCCAGACGTTTCCAAGAAACACAGCAGTAATGAGTTTATGAACTTATAAGATCGATAATATCAGGGACAAAATAATAACTATGCAACCGGCTACTAAAGTATCGCATCAGACAGTGCAGTGTAGTCTTCATGACGAAAAATTTGATTCATTTGTTGCTATAGTAGAGGAAAAATTTTGCTAACTCGTTAAATCATCTAAATCAACAACATGTATGTTAGACCCTATACCGACTAAACTATTGAACGAGATGTTTCCAGAGGTCATATATCCTCTTCTAGATATCATTAATTCATCTTTGTCATTAGGATACGTACCAAAAAGCTTTAAGCTGGCTATGATTAAACCGCTTGTTAAAAAAACGCAACTTGATCCTACAGAATTAGTCAATTACAGGCCGATCTCGAATCTACTTTTTCTGTCAAAGATATTAGAAAAAGCTAGCCTGGCATGCCAGACCTACATCAAGATGTTAGGTCTGGGAACTCTCCATTGACATACCTCAATCCGAGGGGCGGGATAAACGGTTGTCTTTCAAAATCCCTCGGCACGCAATAGGACAGCGCTAACCAACCAGAGCAACGAACGGCTGTGGCTGAGTGAGTCCCGTGCGTTTTCCCACTAGCGGAGCTAGTTGATATATTAAACTTTTGCCGTATCCGGTCGGCAAAACTCCGAACACATCTTCCTTTTCTAAGAATGACTTAAGTGATGTTCTCTTAACTCCAAGTCCTCCAGAGTCGCGGCCAAAGCCGATTCGAAAGACCGCTGCATCTTCATTGTTTTCAAGCAGCAGGGAAATCACCTATGGAAATCACGCGGAACGTCATGAACTGTGCCGTCATTGTGTTAAGCCCGCCCGCCGACTCTATACACGATGTGATTGGCCTGACCCGAAATTGGTTTTTCCAACTAAAAAGTCTATTGAGAGTTGCTAGACCACACTGGCAGCGAAATGATTTTCGCGGCCGCTAGGGTGCGTCTAGATTTCTAGGCTAAGAAAAAGCAGTATCCTCACAACTGTGTTCCTTTCTAGAAAGAAATAATATCTTCAAGGATTTTCCGTCCGAATTTAGACCGTACCATAGTACCGAGACTGCTCTCATTAGAGTCACAAATGATTTGCTCTTATCATCCGATCGTGGTTGTATCTCTCTATTAGTGTTACTCGATCTTAGTGCTGCATTTGATACTATCGACCACAACATTCTTTTAAATAGACTAGAACACTATGTTGGCATTAGTGGAATTGCACTAGCATTTTTTAAATCATACTTATCTGACCGTTATCAGTTTGTAGCAGTAAATGAAGAGATGTCTTATCGATCACAAGTTCAGTATGGCGTACCACAAGGCTCAGGACTAGGACCGCTGCTGTTCACTCTGTACATGCTACCATTAGGAGATATCATTAGGAAACATGGAATTAGCTTTCACTGTTATGCTGATGATACTCAGCTGTATATTTCTTCAAAACCTAACGAAACTTACCAATTCACAAAATTAACTGAATGCATAGCTGATATAAAAAATTGGATGACTAGTAATTTCCTACTACTAAATTCTGAAAAAACAGAGATTCTAATTATTGGACAAAAAACTTCCACACGTAATAACCTAGAATACTGTCTAACACTTGATGGCTGCTCTGTTAAATCTTCGTCGTCAGTTAGGAACCTGGTTGTGCTCTTTGATACCAATCTTTCATTTGAAAGTCACGTGTCTAGTATCTGTAAAACAGCATTTTTCCATCTTAAAAATATATCTAAATTACTTCATGTGCTCTCACTGACAAATGCGGAACAATTGGTTCATGCGTTCATGACCTCAAGGCTAGATTATTGTAATGCTCTACTGGGTGGTTGCCCTGCACGCTTAACGCTTAGGGGTCGGAAAACGCGTCCTCGCGTTTTGCTGGATTTTTTCCTTATCAGTGCAAAAGAGAATCAAATTACTCTGTTGATTTTGATCTTACATATAAGTGTTATACATCATGCGATCCTGTTAAGTTTGTATTTTTTTTTGTGGGTACTCACAATAAAAACAAAGTGTTGTGCTTTGCGTCAAATAAAGAAAAATAAACATGATGCGCGTTTTCCCTTCTCTCTGTCAGTGAAGTCCATTCTGAAACGCGTCCGAAAAAATAACTGTAACTCTGTCAATACTTGTCACAGAAATAAGAGAGATGTCTCTTTATGAAGCTGAGATTCTCTTCTTTTAAATGAAGTAAGTTACTAAAAAAAATAATATTTCCAGTTTATGTGAATTTTTTGAAGGGACAAGTAGCCTAAAAGAGAATTTTACTTGCCCAACCGGACTAGCCTGATTAGATCATCAATAAATAAACAAATAACTAGGAAATCACTAAACCAAGAGAATGATTCTGATTTTATTACATTTATTGTAAGTTGCGATCGATTATGGATAATGTATTACTGAAGGTAAGGTTGCGCTGTTGATGCTCGTGCAGCCTCTCGAGGAAAAATCTACACACATGAGTGCAGCACACACACTCAGTTAACAACATACTGGCTACAAAAAATCTAAATGTGGAGTTTTTATATTTTTAACATATGTTAAGCAACCTCAATTATTTTTCCTAAATACCATCACGATTGAAAATGTGACATTGATTTCCTACAAGAGTTCAATAAACAGTTAAAATTAAGTCACTTACATTTTAGATGCAATATTGGCTGTTTTTGTTCGGTTTCAGCAGCGAAAATAGTTCCAAACAAAAATCACAGCAGAACCACGGCGCATCTCACAGGAACACTCATCCTCTTTTCATTACTGAATGATTCAGCATTTTGAACAAATCGATTGAGTCAAAGATTCAATGACCCATTCATAAACATCTGTCTCATTCTTGAATGAATCTGCCGTTTGAACAAATCGTTTGAATTAATTAATTAATGACTCACTCATTAAGACGGTCCCCTGCCACCACCTACTGGCAGTTTAGTGTTACGTTTAAAAGTAGTATCATTCTTTCCAACGTTTCTTATTTGTATATTTAAATCAATTTAATAACATTATTTTATGCAATTGTAATTTTTCAGTGTGAATGATTTAATTTGATCAGCCCTACAGGGTAATAATAGCCAAATAGTGTCTTATTATTCTAAATAATTGAATTTATTGATCAAATTTAGGAATTTAAAATGAAAGATGAAGCATACATTTAATAACATTGGGGGAGGAGATGCCCTTTACACTTGCAGATATTACAATATGCCGATTTAAATATCAAAGCTGATTGAACACTGATTGCTGAATAAATTAACAAAAAAAATAAAAATACGGACAAGCAACTTTTTTACTCGGACAAGTGAATGACAGATTCACATGAAGCACAAGGCTTAATGTCGAGCCCTGCTGCAGAAAACAGCAGCGCGTTAAGTCAATGATTACAATGAAATTCATTAAACATGTAAAAAAAAAACACACACCATAAGCATACAATGCAACATATCTGCATCAAATAACACCAGATAAAATTAAAACAATCGCATGCATGTTTTTGGGTAATTTTAGAATCAGTAATAGTTTATTTTGTTTAAGTTACTTTTTTTTGGACAATGTACATTGTTTCTTTCTAAACTGCATTCCATGTTTTATTTTGTGCAAATAAACCTTTAAAATTTCTTGGTTCACTTGATTTTTCAGAACATTTTAACCAAATGCTTTCAAAAAGTGGTGGGGACAAAATCAGCCATTTCAAAAAGTGGTGGGGACATGTCCCCAGCGTCCCCAGTGTAAATGACACCTATGGAATTTTCAGACTGTATTTTGCCTAGTTTTGGTTAGCTTTTGACACAGGAAAGATTGCCTCACAATATCCCTATTCGTGTACGCTCGTGTAAACTTTTTAAATGTGATATTCTCTAAACATATTTGTAGGCTATATTAGCCTACATATATTTCACTCAGTTTTGATAAGTTTATGACACTGATTATCATGCTAAATAGCCTACTGCCTTATGCTTATGCATTTTGTTTTCGAACTGCTTGGTTATGATTTAGTGAAATATATGTCAGCTTCCGGTAAAATATGTGATACTGTCTAAATACAATATATTTTTTTACATATAAATGTTCAGTTTTGTTTAGCCCATGACTACTTATCATGCTAAAATAGCCTACTGCCTTAGCCTATGTGTAATGCATTTTTTGTGATAGAAATATATTTCAGACTCCGGTAAAATACGTGATAGGCTACTGTCTAAATACAATATGTTAGTCTATATATAAATGTTCAGTTTTGGTTAGCCTATGACACTTTATCATGCGTAAATAGGCCAACTTGTTTGTGAATACAGGTGTGTTTGAAATGTAAGTTTGCGAACAATCCGTTCATTGTGTAGCCTATCCCTAAATGCGTGCTGTCTATATGGGCCATACTCGCAAATGTTCAGTTTTGGTTAGCCTATGACACTTATTATCATGCTTACTGCCTTATGCACTGTTTGTGAATAAAGGTGTAAATGTTTGAAATGTAGTGATGTGTCGTTCGCGAACGATCCGTTCATTGAGTGAATCATAAATGCGTGCGTTCTATATGGGCCATCAACAGATACTCTGTTGTATACACAATGTATGCTATTGCTAACAGTTATTTTTGTTTTGTTTTTTAGTAAAGTGCGGCTGCATCACATTCTCCTTCTCCAGCACCTCGCAGAGGAGCACGCAGGTGTCGTTCAGTTCTCAGTGCGATCGAGAATAATACTGAGTAAGTGAGACGTAATATTTTACAGATGAAATGTTGCCTATTATGTTTACATTGTCATAATGTAAAAGTTCATATTCTTGTGTGAAATTACAAATGTCTTGGTAACGCTTTATTTTACGACCCGCAAACAACTGCGTAAGTAAACCGAAATTATGGTGTACGTTTCTGTAATTATAGCGTACTTCCGTGTAGGTATAGGGGAACAATATGTTTGGGGAAATAAAGGGGTAACAAGCAGATAGTATACAACCTGCAAATAAATTCGTAAGTAAACTGAAATTACGGTGTACGTTTCTGTAAATATAGTGTACCTCCGTGTAGGTATAAGGTAATAAAGGGGTGAACAAGCTATGCAAGCAAATTATTTATAATGTAATTATTTTAACAGGTACCTATTATGTTAATATATTCCAGGCAAAAATTGTACATCTGTTGTATATAAAAGTTATCATCATATTTCAGGCAAAATATGTTCTTGTGCAATTTTACATTTAATTTTGGCATCTGTGGGTTGATTTAACATTAATTAATCTAGTAAGAAAAGCCAAAAAAATCATTTTTTATCATACTGTGCTTACATACAGCCATACACGTTTCATTTTCAACCCATAGATGTCAAAATTACCCTGTAAAATTGCACAAGAACATATTTTGCCAGAAATGTGACTTTTATACAACAGACGTACAATTTTTGCCTGGAATATATTAACATAATAGGTACCTGTTAGTTTTAAAATAATTACATTATAAATAATTTGCTTGTATATCTGCTTGTTACCCCTTTATTAGCCTACCCAAAACTTAACATATTGTTCCCTTATACCTACACAGAGGTACACTATAATTACAGAAATGCACAACGCAATTTCGATTTACTTACGAATTTACAGGTTGTATATCTGCTTGTTACCCCTTTATTGCCCAAAACTTAACATATTGTTCCCTTATACCTACACGGAAGCACGCTATAATTACAGAAACGTACACCGTAATTTCGGTGTACTTACGCAGTTGTTTGCGGGTCGTAAAATAAAGTTTAACCCAAACTACTTATTTACTCTTACTTGAGTCATATTATATTTCAGTACTTCTACTTGTACTCAAGTAAATTATTACTTAAGTAGCAATACTTTTACTTAAGTTCAATTTGTCAGTACTCTTTCCACCACTGAGTGTACTACCGATACTAAAATGTGACGTGAAAACACTGCAGATCACTGATTGGTCAGACAGAATCTTCACTACCAGCGTCATTGTATTTATGAGACTTCAAACCTGATAGAATTAAATAGCCAGTAACAGCCACCACTTAAAACTACTTGCTTGACGAAAAAAGAAAGAAAAAATACTTCCAAAAAAGAAATGGCTGAATCGTGGTCAGTGGACAAAGTGCAGACGTTCCTCTCGTTGGTTGCCGAGGAGTGGATAAACTACAACGATCAGTCTATAATCCCACCCACTTTGAAGTGGTACTAACTGCAGTGGAAAAGCAAACTGAGCTAAAGTGTACCGAGCCGTGCCGTGCTGAGTCGAGTCGTAGCACACAGTGGAAAAGCGAAGCGAGCCAAAACGTGCTGAGCCGTACCATGCAGTGGAAAACTGCCATTAGTGTCTTGGAAATGTTCTTATAGCCATAGCCTTCTTCTCTTAGCATTAGCATGAGCTAAATATATACATGTGTCACAACTAAAGTGCTTTTATAGTGTTTCCAAATGTTTAATTGTGTTTTAACACAAGTTTAACCCTACAGTTAAGTAATTTAAAAACAGCAATTTTGAATAGGGGTTGAATAATTATGACAATGTTTTTTTGAAAAAATCCTATAATTTAAACATATTATATTATATATTGACATTATCACTTTGAATATGCCACTAAAGTGTTAAAAAAAAACATTCATATGATTAGGCACTTTTTCCATATACTTGCAAGTCAGATAAAAGAGTCTGCACAATGAATAATACAGTAATGTAAATGTATTACTTACAAAATATAAAGGATGACTCCCACTGACCACATGTCGACCTCAGGGCCATAAGCGTTTCCTCTGAGGATCTCAGGAGCTGAGTGGATGTGAGAATAGAGGCAAATAATTGCAAATTAATTGTCTTATAAAACTTTATAAGTAATTTACAGGAATTCACTTACTTGTGGACATCTAAATGGTTTATTTTAGAGGTATGTGTTTATCTAAAAAACAACTAAATAAATCATAACAGAAATAATGTGCTATTTTAAATTCTGACTCACCGCAGTAGCCAGGAGTCCCACATACTGTCTTCATTGTCACTTGCTCATCAATTATTTTAGAAAGGCCAAAGTCCGCTGTGGACATTACAGAAAAGATCGGATCAATTAAAAACCCATTCATTACTGATAGTTACACTGTCCCGTTTAATTTTTCCCACATCAAAAACATAATGGATTAAATGTATGAGTATACAGTTTGTTACCTATCTTAAGAGGTGCGTCTATTGACAAGTCAGCATAGAGGAGATTTTCTGGTTTAAGGTCTCTGTGAACAACTCCATTCTCATGTAAGTACTGCAACAGATATAGAACAGAGGTAGCAGATCACTTTTGTGTACAATTAAGGATCATTTTAAGTGATTCATTCTCTGGGTCTTTTTTACATATATAGAATGAAAGTCCAATGAGAAATATAGCTGCGAGCAGCGATTACGGGCCCAAGCCGGTGGCACCGCAACCCTGGTGCACCAGGGTGGCGGTTACCGCCGGCTTTGGCCCTTCATCGCTGCTCGCAGCTATATTTATATATATATATATATATATATATATATATATATATATATATATATATATATATATATATATATAATATATATATATATATATATATATTATAAAGCCGGTGGCACCGCCACCCTGGTCCCTTTAGGGTTATTGTGCACGACGTGACAAAATATCTGCTCGCTATCTGCCGAACGGCTCTGGTAGTCCCGCTTCAGCACTGATGATGTTGTAGAAATAGTGTGCTCTGGTTGGTCTGGATTATTCAGGATTTATTATTTTATACAGAAATAAGTTATTTATAATTCAGATGAGAATAAAGTTAGTGTTGATTAAAATGAAGGAAAACAAATATATTGATCTGAAATATAGCACATTCATTTTACATTTATTTAGGTTCAATTACCAAATATACAATCATAATTTAATTTAAAGCAAACAATACATTTAAAATACATGGGTTGTATGCACATTTTTTTTAATAAAAAATATATATATATCCAAAAAGACAAGGCTTACAAACTCTTGTCACTGTAACAGACACAATCTCTCTCTCTCACACACACACACACACACACACACACCACACACACACACACACACACACACACACACACACACACACACACACACACACACACACACACACACACGTCAAGTCACTTACATTTTAGATGCAATATTGAATAAGCAGAAAAATCGGATTTTCTGCTCTGAAAATATAAATAAGCATACAAATTGAATAAGCACTTTGAATATTCTAAACAGAATAAGCACTAGTCGCTAATGAATAAGTACTAGTACTTAATGGAATAGATACTAATATCTAAAAAATAAGTACTAGTAGCATGAAAATAGAGACTAGTAGGTTAAAATGATTAAATGTTAAAACGGCTTGCCATATTGGCTCAGAGCATCAAAAGCATCAAACAAGAATATTAAAGTTTGATGCGTTGCCACGGCAACAGTATCTAAGATATCAATAATCCTTTCTCAGGTCTACATCTGCCGTGTATTTACATTATACACATAAAGTTTGAAGCAAATTGGGTGAAAATAAGAGGGTGATTTCAAAGCATTTAGGAAGTGACACACTTCCTGCTGCCAGTTGGTGGCGCTATAACTTTGACTCACAATAGTCACATCCATGTGATCGGACACTTACACCGAACACACTGCTGAAGTTTCATCAAGATCAGTTAATGTATGCAGAAGTTATAACACACTTCCTGTTTCCATTATTCGCCATAAATTCGTTTCCTCGCCACGGCCAAACCGTTCGAGATATCAAAAATCCCCTGGCAATTTTTCATCCTCAATGTCTTGACTTCATGCTGACTGAGTTTCGTGGCGATTGGTTGAATTCTCTAGGAGTAGTATATCGAATTCCAGGGGCATACGCTTTCAAACAAACCATAATAGCCGACTTCCTGTTGGGCTGGGGTAAAAAGTAAAAGTACAAAGGATATATGAATCGATGAGATCTATATGTGTACCAAGTTTCATATTATTACATGCAAGCGTGTTTGATTTATGGACCAAGTTTTCGGACCCCGTTCCAGGGGGCGCTGTCGAGCCCCCCTGCCACGCCCGGGTACCATCTTCAGCCCGGCCCTGATGGCCGCGGGTTCTGACCCGTGTGCAAAGATTCAAGAGTTTTTGAGCACGTTAAGGGCCCCAAAAGTGCGCTGAGAGTCTCAAAAGTATCCAAAAAGAATATTAAAGTTTGATGCATTGTCACGGCAACAGCATCTAAGATATCAATAATCCTTTCACAGGTCTACATCTGGCGTGTGTCTACATTATACACATCAAGTTTGAAGCAAATCGGGTAAAGCCTGTTTGATTTATGGACCAAGTTTTCGGACCCCGTTCCAGGGGGCGCTGTCGAGCCCCCTGCCACGCCCGGGTACCAGCTTCAGCCCGGCCTTGATGGCCGCGGTTTCTGACCCGTGTGCAAAGTTTCAAGAGTTTTTGAGCATGTTAAGGGCCCCAAAAGTGCGCTAAGAATCTCAAAAGTATCCAAAAAGAATATTAAAGTTTGATGCGTTGTCACGGCAACAGCATCTAAGATATCAACAATCCTTTCACAGGTCTACATCTGGCATGTGTCTACATTATACACATCAAGTTTGAAGCAAATCGGGTAAAGCGTGTTGGATATATGGACCAAATTGTCGGACCCGTTCAAGGGGGCGCTGTCGAGCCCCCCTGCCACGCCCGGGTACCAGCTTCAGCCTGGCCCTGATGGCCGCGGGTTTTGTCCCGTGTGCAAAGTTTCAAGAGTTTTCGAGCACGTTAAGAACCCCAAAAGTGCCTGAAAGCATAAAAAAGCATGAAAAAGCTTAAAAAAAGGAATATTAATGTTTGATGCATTGCCATGGCAACAGTGTCTAAGATATCAATAATCCTTTCACAGGTCTACATCTGGCATGTGTCTACATTATGCACATGAAGTTTGAAGCAAATCGGGTAAAAATAAGAGGGTGATTTAAAAGCATTTTTAAAGTGACACACTTCCTGCTGCCAGTTGGTGGCGCTATAACTTTGACTCACAATAGTCACATCCATGTGATCGGGCTCTTACAACGAACACACTGCTGAAGTTTCATCAAGATTAGTTAATGTATGCAGTAGTTATAACACACTTCCTGTTTCACGTTTCTCGCCATAATTTCGTTTCCTCGCCATGGCCAAAACCGTTCGAGATATCAAAAATCCCTGGCAATTTTTCATCCTCAGTGTCTTGACTTCATGCACACCGAGTTTCGTGCCGTGTGTTTCAATTCTCTAGGAGGAGTGTTTCACATTCCATTGCATGCGTTTTCCAAACAACCCTTAATAGCCAACTTCCTGTTGGGCGGGGGTAAAAAGTAAGAGCATGAAGTATATATGAACCGATGAGATCTATATGTGTACTGAGTTTCATATTATTACATGCAAGCGTGTTTGATTTATGGACCAAGTGTTCAAACCCCGTTCCAGGGGGCGCTGTCGAGCCCCCCTGCCACGCCCGGGTACCATCTTCAGCCCGGCCCTGATGGCCGCGGGTTCTGACATGTGTGCAAAGTTTCAGGAGTTTTTTAGCATGTTAAGGCCTCCAAAAGTGTCCAAAAGGTAGTAAAAAAATAATAAATATAGCTGCAAGCAGCGATTACGGGCCCAAGCCGGTGGCACCGCAACCCTGGTGCACCAGGGTGGCGGTACCACCAGCTTTGGCCCTTCATCGCTGCTCGCAGCTATATTTATTTATATATATATATATATATTTATATATATATATATATATATATATATATATATATATATATATATATATATATATATATATAAAGCCGGTGGCATCGCCACCCTGGTGCCTTTAGGGTTATTGTGCACGACGTGACACAAAATATCTGCTCGCTATCTGCCGAACGGCTCTGGTAGTCCCGCTTCAGCACTGATGATGTTGTAGAAATAGTGTGCTCTGGTTGGTCTGGATTATTCGGGATTTTTTATTTTATACAGAAATAAGTTATTTATAATTCAGATGAGAATAAAGTTAGTGTTGATTAAAATGAAGGAAAACAAATATATTGATCTGAAATATAGCACATTCATTTTACATTTATTTAGGTTCAATTACCAAACATACAATCTTAATTTAATTTAAAGCAAACAATACATTTGAAATACATGGGTTGTATGCACATTTTTTTTTTATAAAAAATATATATATATCCAAAAAGACAAGGCTTAAAAACTCTTGTCACTGTAACAGACACAATGGCCCTCATTTATCATTCTTGCGTAGAAACGGGCGTATATGTTGGCGTAAGATTATGCTTACACTCCTCTCAACGCCTGATGTATGAAGCTGTGCGTACCTTTGAAATCCTGGTGTACGCAATACCTGTCCTTGATAAATGCAGTGGCTGAAAACGATCGTCATTAGAATAACACGCCTCTAAATATTCAAGTCTCCGCTTCCCCACGCCCTCATTTTACGCCATGGACACACGGAAGACGGCAAAGAAGAGAAACTTCTCCGACCTGGAGATCAAATGACCTATCACAATGCATTATTTTACAGCACGTGTTTTGAAACAATTAGCATTTAATATCGTATCATGTACAATAGTGATGATGATGTGATGTGGAGTAGCCTACCATTCATTCACATTAATAATTGCATGTCCATTTGTAATATTCTTATTCTTATTATTATTCGTGTTCGCATTTATGAGGAAAAAACAATGATACGGACATGAGCGCTCTAAAAGCGGCACTAAAATATATTTAAAAACTTTCACAGAGACATCAAACATAAAGCACAAAACCTTTCTTTAAACTGAATTTCGTTTTGTATTAATTGTATCTTAATTTTAAACAATGTTTCGTCAACCAATTAGGCCTACCTGGATTTAACAAATAGGAAAGTAAATAGCAGATGATATGAAACGGAGGACGCGTGAACTGAGCTCATCTCATAAATAAACCGAAACTCAGCATATAAGGTGCCTCAGACATGTCTACTTTTAAACAGAACAATTCAAAACGAAAGAAAACAGACTGCAGACTGCTCTCTGCTTATGTAATCTGAAATGTGCATTTCTCTCTGGCGCGTTCACTACTGCGAAGATCGCGATTCAGCATCTCAACTTCATCTTTGCAGCCGACACAAAGAAAACACTTCTTTATTAATAAACAATTAAAATATCTCCTTGCTATATTTTACATATTCATAATCATTACTTTTGCCGGTTCTTTGTGACAGATTTTTACACTGAAGTTTATAATTAGCCTATGTTGTTGTTGTTGTTTTTTTTGCATATGTTTTAGTTTGTCAGCGCATTTTGTGGTGTTAGGAATTGTGTTTCTGCGCGTTTCCGCACTAACTCAAACGTGCGTACACCACCTCCTGAGCTGGCGTGGGATTTGAGCGTGCCGTACGGCAACGTCCATATTGATAAATCTCAAAGTCACCGTGGTTTAGGGTGTACGCCAGGTGTACGCTCGAAATTTGGTGTACGCACTTTTGATAAATGAGGGCCAATCTCTCTCACACACACACACACACACACACACACAAACACACACACCACACACACACACACACACACACACACACACACACACACACACACACACACACACACACACACACACACACACACACACACACACACACACGTCAAGTCACATTTTAGATGCAATATTGAATAAGCAGAAAAATCGGATTTTCTGCTCTGAAAATATAAATAAGCATACAAATTGAATAAGCACTTTGAATATTCTAAACAGAATAAGCATTAGTCGCTAATGAATAAGTACTAGTACTTAATGGAATAGATACTAATATCTAAAAAATAAGTACTAGTAGCATGAAAATAGAGACTAGTATGTTAAAATGATTAAATGTTAAAACGGCTTGCCATATTGGCTCAGAGAGAGAGAGAGAGAGAAAATGACATTTTAGATAATAGCACCTATTAATAGATACTAGTATTTATTCAATAAATACTAGTTCTAAGTCATTACATACTAGTACCTATTAAATAGATACCAGTACTTATTCATTAGCTACTAATACGTATTCAAAAGAATATCTAAAGAATAAGCACTACTATCTAAAGAATAGGCACTAGTACTAAAGAATAAGCACTAGTCGCTAATGAATAAGTACTATTACTTAATGGAATAGATACTAGTATCTAAAAAATAAGTACTAGTAGCATGAAAAAGAGACTACTAGGTTAAAATGATTAAATGTTAAAACGGCTTGCCATATTGACTCAGAGCATCAAAAGCATCAAACAAGAATATTAAAGTTTGATGCGTTGCCACAGCAACAGTTTCAAAGATATCAAGAATCCCTTCACAGGTCTTCATCTGCAGTGTATTTACATTATACAGATGAAGTTTGAAGCAAATCGGGTAAAAATAAGAGGGTGATTTCAAAGCCTTTAGGAAGTGACACACTTCCTGCTGCCAGTTGGTGGCGCTATAACTTTGACTCACAATAGTCACATCCATGTGATCGGACTCTTACAGCGAACACACTGCAGAAGTTTCATCAAGATCAGTTAATGTATGCAGAAGTTATAACACACTTCCTGTTTCCATTATTCGCCATAAATTCGTTTCCTCGCCACGGCCAAACCGTTCGAGATATCAAAAATCCCCTGGCAATTTTTCATCCTCAATGTCTTGACTTCATGCTGACTGAGTTTCGTGGCGATTGGTTGAATTCTCTAGGAGTAGTATATCGAATTCCAGGGGCATACGCTTTCAAACAAACCATAATAGCCGACTTCCTGTTGGGCTGGGGTAAAAAGTAAAAGTACAAAGGATATATGAATCGATGAGATCTATATGTGTAGCGAGTTTCATATTATTACATGCAAGCGTGTTTGATTTATGGACCAAGTTTTCGGACCCCGTTCCAGGGGGCGCTGTCGAGCCCCCCTGCCACGCCCGGGTACCAGCCTCAGCCCGGCCCTGATGGCCGCGGTTTCTGACCCGTGTGCAAAGTTTCAAGAGTTTTTGAGCATGTTAAGGGCCCCAAAAGTGTGCTAAGAATCTCAAAAGTATCCAAAAAGAATATTAAAGTTTGATGCGTTGTCACGGCAACAGCATCTAAGATATCAACAATCCTTTCACAGGTCTACATCTGGCATGTGTCTACATTATACACATCAAGTTTGAAGCAAATCGGGTAAAGCCTGTTTGATTTATGGACCAAGTTTTCGGACCCCGTTCCAGGGGGCGCTGTCGAGCCCCCTGCCACGCCCGGGTACCAGCTTCAGCCCGGCCCTGATGGCCGCGGTTTCTGACTCGTGTGCAAAGTTTCAAGAGTTTTTGAGCATGTTAAGGGCCCCAAAAGTGCGCTAAGAATCTCAAAAGTATCCAAAAAGAATATTAAAGTTTGATGCGTTGTCACGGCAACAGCATCTAAGATATCAACAATCCTTTCACAGGTCTACATCTGGCTTGTGTCTACATTATACACATCAAGTTTGAAGCAAATAGGGTAAAGCGTGTTGGATATATGGACCAAATTGTCGGACCCGTTCAAGGGGGCGCTGTCGAGCCCCCTGCCACGCCCGGGTACCAGCTTCAGCCTGGCCCTGATGGCCGCGGGTTTTGTCCTGTGTGCAAAGTTTCAAGAGTTTTCGAGCACGTTAAGAACCCCAAAAGTGCCCGAAAGCATAAAAAAGCATGAAAAAGCTTAAAAAAAGGAATATTAATGTTTGATGCATTGCCATGGCAACAGTGTCTAAGATATCAATAATCCTTTCACAGGTCTACATCTGGCATGTGTCTACATTATGCACATGAAGTTTGAAGCAAATCGGGTAAAAATAAGAGGGTGATTTCAAAGCATTTTGAAAGTGACACACTTCCTGCTGCCAGTTGGTGGCGCTATAACTTTGACTCACAATAGTCACATCCATGTGATCGGGCTCTTACAACGAACACACTGCTGAAGTTTCATCAAGATTAGTTAATGTATGCAGTAGTTATGACACACTTCCTGTTTCACGTTTCTCGCCATAATTTCGTTTCCTCGCCACGGCCAAACCGTTCGAGATATCAAAAATCCCCTCGCAAACTTTCATCCTCAATGTCTTGACTTCACGCTGACCGAGTTTCGTGCCGTGTGTTTGAATTCTCTAGGAGGAGTGTTTCACATTCCATTGCATGCGTTTTCCAAACAAGCCTAAATAGCCGACTTCCTGTTGGGCTGGGGTAAAAAGTTAGAGTGCGAAGTATATATGAAACGATGAGATCTACATGTGTACCGAGTTTCATATTATTACATGCAAGCGTGTTTGATTTATGGACCATGTTTTCGGACCCCGTTCCAGGGGGCGCTGTCGAGCCCCCCTGCCACGCCCGGGTACCATCTTCAGCCCGGCCCTGATGGCCGCGGGTTCTGACATGTGTGCAAAGTTTCAGGAGTTTTTGAGCATGTTAAGGCCTCCAAAAGTGTCCAAAAGGTAGTAAAAAAATAATTAGAGGAATAATAATAATAAAATATAGCTGCGAGCAGCGATTACGGGCCCAAGCCGGTGGCACCGCAACCCTGGTGCACCAGGGTGGCGGTACCGCCGGCTTTGGCCCTTCATCGCTGCTCGCAGCTATATTTATATATATATAATATATATATATATATATATTATTATATATATATATATATATATAAAGCCGGTGGCCACCCTGGTGCCTTAGGGTTATTGTGCACGACGTGACACAAAATATCTGCTCGCTATCTGCCGAACGGCTCTGGTAGTCCCGCTTCAGCACTGATGATGTTGTAGAAATAGTGTGCTCTGGTTGGTCTGGATTATTCAGGATTTATTATTTTATACAGAAATAAGTTATTTATAATTCAGATGAGAATAAAGTTAGTGTTGATTAAAATGAAGGAAAACAAATATATTGATCTGAAATATAGCACATTCATTTTACATTTATTTAGGTTCAATTACCAAACATACAATCTTAATTTAATTTAAAGCAAACAATACATTTAAAATACATGGGTTGTATGCACATTAAAAAAAAAAAAAAAAAAAAATATATATTATATATATATATATATATATATATATATATATATATATATATATATATATATATATATATATATATACTATATATATATATATATAATATATATATATATATATGTATATATATATATATATATATATATATATATATATATATATATAATATCCAAAAAGACAAGGCTTAAAAACTCTTGTCACTGTAACAGACACAATCTCTCTCTCTCTCACACACACACACACACCACACACACACACACACACACACACACACACACACACACACACACACACACAACACGTCAAGTCACTTACATTTTAGATGCAATATTTAATAAGCAGAAAAATCGAATTTTCTGCTCTGAAAATATAAATAAGCATACAAATTGAATAAGCACTTTGAATATTCTAAACAGAATAAGCACTAGTCGTTAATGAATAAGTACTAGTACTTAATGGAATAGATACTAATATCTAAAAAATAAGTACTAGTAGCATGAAAATAGAGACTTCGTATTTCCAGAGCCCGTCTAACTTGTCCGCTTGTCCGGGACAAATGGATTTTTGAAGGACAAGTAAAAGAGAATTTTACTTGCCCGAACGGACAAGTCAAGTAGCCTGATTAGAACATCAATAACAAACAAAATACATAACTAGGGAATCACTAAACCGAGAGAATGATTCTGATTTTATTACATTTATTGTATGTTGTTGCGATCGATTGTGGATAATAAATAGGTTGCGCTGTTGACGCTCGCGCAGCCTCTCGAGGAGAAATCTATATGAGCGCAGCACACACACACACACTCAGTTAACAACATACTGTAACTGCCTCTAAAAATCTAAATGTGGAGTTTCTATATTTTAACATATGTGTTAAGCAGCCTCAATTGTTTTTCCTGAATACCATATCAAAATGTGACATTGATTTCCTACAACAGTTCAATAAACAGTTAAAATGTAGTCACTTACATTTTAGATGTAATATTGGCTGTTTTTCTTCTGTTCCAGCAGCGAAAATAGTTCCAAACAAAAATCACAGCAGAACCACGGCGCATCTCACAGGAACACTCATTGTTTTCATTACTGAATGATTCAGCATTTTGACCCGAATCGGTTCGGTTGAGTCAAAGATTCAATGAGCAATTCCTAAACATCTGTCTCATTCTTGAATAAATCAACCGTTTAAACGAATCGTTTGAATGAATGAATAAATGACTCACTCATTAATACAGCCGCCTGCCGCCACCTATTGGCAATTTAGTGTTATGTTTATAAGTAGCCTAGTATACTTCTTTCCACTGTTTCTTATTTGTACATTTAAATCAATTTCATAACATTATTTTATGCAATTGTAATTTTTCAGTGTAAATGATTTAATTTGATCAGCCCTACCTAGGGTAACAGTAGCCTATGCTTCATCTTTCATTTTAAATTCGTAAATTTGATCAATAAATTCAATTATTTAGAATAATAAGACACTAATAGGACATTTAATAATATTGGGGGAGGGGATGCCCTTCATGGGACACTATTATGCGACAGTATCGCACTTTAAGATATATAACTAACACCGTATTGCATTTAGGGTGATTGATAACATACATAATATTCAATATTCTTAGTCAATATCCACAACATTCAATGCAGATATTACAATATGCCGATTTAAATATCAAAGCTGATTGAACACTGATGAGAATATTGCTTCAGAATAAATAAATAAATAAATCCGGAGAAGCAACTTTTTTCTCAGACAAGTGAATGACAGATTTACTTGTCCGGAGGACAAGCACATGAAAAAAAAAAAAAAAAAAAAATATTTTGCTCTCTCTCTCTCTCTCTCTCTCTCTCTCTCTCTCTCTCTCTCTCTCTCTCTCTCTCTCTCTCTCTCTCTCTCTCTCTCTCTCTCTCTCTCTCTCTCTCTCTCTCTCTCTCTCTCACACACACACACACACACACACACCACACACACATCAAGTCTTTTAAATATACTATTGCCACCCACCGTCAATTTGATGTGTGTGTGGGTTGGTTTATGTGATTTATGAGGACACAAATTTGTATAATGGCATGTGTATTACACTGGTATTACAACTTATGGGTGGTTTATGAGGACATTTCAAAAGTCCTCATAAATCAAATGGCTTGAAAAACATAAAAAACAATGTTTTATTAAAAAAATTTAAATGCAGCATGTCTGTTATATGCCTTTATTAAAAAAACGTATTTAAAAAATACAAGGCTTAAGACATTTTTTTTTTTTTTAATGAAGGCCAAACCACACAGCAGTGAAATGGTTAATATAGCCCCACTCCCCCTCCCCCTTCCCACACTCACAGACACACACACAGAGAGCAGGCACATAGCCCCACTCCCCCTCCCCCTTCCCACACTCACAGACACACACACACAGAGAGCAGTCACAGAGACGTAGGCTCAGAGAGAAATGACCATATTCAAACCAAAATATCTGACTTCCTCTTGGTTATTGCTAATGACTGTAAATTAGAAAGTTGTCTGGCTGGAGGAGAACTATATAAATACAGATTTTTGTAACTCTAGATGAAACTAACCCCCCCACTTTTGTCAAAAGGTGGCGCTACTGAGTCCCTGCACCACGCCCGTTTCTGAAACTATGCACATGTCACCTGGCTAATAAATGTGATCTGTCTGTCGAGTTTCATGCAATTTTAAGCAATTTCAGGCATGCTAATAGTCTCAAAAGCATCCAAAAAGAATATTAAAGTTTGATGGATTGCCACAGCAACAGTTTCAAAGATATCAAGAATCCATTCACAGGTCTTCATCTGCCGTGTACTTACATTATACAGATGAAGTTTGAAGCAAATCGGGTAAAAATAAGAGGGTGATTTCAAAGCATTTTGAAAGTGACACACTTCCTGCTGCCAGTTGGTGGCGCTATAACTTTGACTCACAATAGTCACATCCATGTGATCGGGCTCTTACAACGAACACACTGCTGAAGTTTCATCAAGATCAGTTAATGTATGCAGTAGTTATGACACACTTCCCGTTTCACGTTTCTCGCCATAATTTCGTTTCCTCGCCACGGCCAAACCGTTCGAGATATCAAAAATCCCCTCGCAAACTTTCATCCTCAATGTCTTGACTTCACGCTGACCGAGTTTCGTGCCGTGTGTTTGAATTCTCTAGGAGGAGTACTTCACATTCCATTGCATGCGTTTTCCAAACAAGCCTAAATAGCCGACTTCCTGTTGGGCTGGGGTAAAAAGTTAGAGTGCAAAGTATATATGAAACGATGAGATCTACATGTGTACCGAGTTTCATATTATTTCATGCAAGCGTTTTTTATTTATGGACCATGTTTACGGACCCCGTTCCAGGGGGCGCTGTCGAGCCCCCCTGCCACGCCCGGGTACCATCTTCAGCCCGTCCCTGATGGCCGCGGGTTCTGACATGTGTGCAAAGTTTCAGGAGTTTTTGAGCATGTTAAGGCCTCCAAAAGTGTCCAAAAGGTAGTAAAAAAATAATAATAATAATAATAATAAATAATCCTTAGGAAAACAATAGGGCCTTCGCCCTTTGGGCTTGGGCCCTAATAATCCTTAGGAAAACAATAGGGCCTTCGCCCTTAGGGCTTGGGCCCTAATAATAAATAATCCTTAGGAAAACAATAGGGCCTTCGCCCTTAGGGCTTGGGCCCTAATGAGAGTCCAACACAACATGTGACTCCATTGATTTTTGTTGACATACAAAATTTCTTCAAAATATATTATTTTGTGTTCCAAAGAGGAAAGTCAGTTATAAAGGTTTGGTGGGTGTAAATATACATATAATGTGCAGTATAGTAGTTCATTAGGAAGGGCACAAGTTCAATGGAAAGATACAAAATGGAAACAAGACTTTGTTATCTAGTCTAGACAAGCGTTTACCGCAGGGGCAAGTTGCAGTTTTTAATGAATGGTCGAAAAATGTCATGTATGGGCGAGACAAATGTCATTATGAGATAATGAGATAAGAGGCAACACTGACGATGTCTAGAAATCAATTTTGATAGTACATTGGGTTTAATTAATCAGCATATAACTCATGTTTAATGAGACAGTTTCATCATTACATCTACCTTTAATACAATATATTGATAGTGCAGAGATTATTCATGTGAATAAATTCATAGATCCATGAAATTAGCTTGTGTACCCTAATGGTCTAGTGATAGAGCTTTTGTTAAAGGGATAGCCCACCCAAAAATGAAAATCTCATTATTTACTTTCTTGTTTGGAACACAAATTAAAATCTTTTTGATGAAATCTGAGAGCTTTCGAACTCCCCAATGAAAGTTTTACAGAATTGGAAAGAAGGAATGAATGAATTAATTCGTTACATTTATATAGCGCTTTTTCTGGGACCTCAAAGCACTTTACATGGAAGGGGGAAACTCCTCAACCACGTGCAGCATCCACCTGGATGATGCGACGGCAGCCATATTGTGCCAGAACGCCCACCACACAGCAGCTTACTGGTGGAGAGGAGACAGTGATGAAGCCAATCAGTTATATAGGGATGATTAGGAGGCCATGATGGACAAAGGCCAAGGGGCAAATTTGGCCAGGATGCCGGGGTTACACCCCTACTCTTTATCAAAAGACATCCTGGGATTTTTAATGACCACAGAGAGTCAGGACCTCGGTTTAACGTCTCATCCGAAGGACGGTGCTCTTTGACAGTATTGTGTCCCCGTCACTATACTGGGGTGTTAGGACCCACACAGACCACAGGGTGAGCACCCCCCTACTGGCCTCACTATCACTTCTTCTAGCAGCAACCTAGTTTTCCCAGGAGGTCTCCCATCCAGGTACTTACCAGGCTCAGCCCTGCTTAGCTTCAGTTGGCAACCAGTCTTGGACATAGAAAGACATGAAGGTGAGTAATTCATGTCAGAATTTTTATTTTTGGGTAAACTATACCTTTAAGCATGTCAGAGGTTCTAATCCGCCCGCTTATCGTTTTATTTTTCTCATCAAAACCTAACCCTAACCTTTTAAGACATAGTTTCATAGGCAAATTTAAATGGAATTTGCAGCAATTCACTAAATCATTGAAGGAGCATCATGGATTAACTGGATAAACAGTAAAATTACTGGCAATATGATTGAGTCAACAAATGTCTGCAAACCCCCCATCACCCCTCATTTAGCTACTCTAAAAGGTGATTTGTTATGGTTATTACCTTCATTAGAACTAGAATCTCAGAGCATGTTTGTGTGTCTGACTGTGTGTGACATCTTCGGTTCTCTGAAGTCCTGATGGAGTGTAGGTGTGAAAGATGAGTTCACTGAGGCACTGGTGCAGTTCTCTGTGCTGTCATGAAGGCAGAGACAGACTCTTGCTGCGTCCCAATTCGCATACTATCCGTCCTAAATAGTATTCGAAAATAGAATTAGTACGTCACAAATCGTAGTATGTTGAAATGAGTGTTTCAAAGATACCCGGATGGTCTACTATTTCCGGTCAGAATCCGAAGTGTAGATCGATGCGCACTCTAACGGCTGATATTGCCCACAACCCATCGCGCGCTGGACGAGGATTCGGTTACAACTACAAACACGAGTGAAAAGTGTTAAAAAACGACAGACATGGAGGACGCGCGAGTCCCGCGGTTATGTAGAGAGGTTTAGATAAAGAGGTTTGAGTGATTAATTATCAGTATCTGACCTGACGAAAATTATTTTATTCAATGTTGTCCACATTATATTTCGTCTGCAGCAGCATTGTGAACTTTTGTAAAGATACGTTTAGCCATTACCTTTCAAACGCATCATTATATTCAAATTACAAACACGAGGAGAGTATCCGCATGAAAGACCCACGACTGGCAGATGAACGTGCTCTCCGAAACGGTAGGAAATCAAATTAGATTGAATGGAGGATTAACTGTGACAAGATGATTGACATGGCAGTTTACGGTGACAGCATGCATGCAGCACGCGACAGAGCTGTCCGTTAAAGAAGACGTGACAGTATGTCCCAAAGCTTGCCTACTCTTTAGCTACACACTCAAAAGTATGTACTTTTTCTTCACAAAAAGAGTACATACTTTTAGGGCGTAGTATAAGTAAGCGAATTGGGACGCAGCATCTGTATTTAGTGTCTCTGCACTTCACAGTTTGTAATGCCTAACCAGCAGAGGGAGTTCTCACCAGAGTATTGACTGTGATCCACGCCCTCTGCTTCCTCTACATTCATTTCCTGTTTGCCTGCCTTTTTATTCAGAGACTATAGCCGTGTCCCAATGTGAAGGCTGCGTCCTCAGAAGGCCGCTTGGCCGCATTTGAAGGCCGACTGCGTCACAGCGGCGCAATGAAGGCTGTCCCAATTCAACGGGTGCAGGGCCGGCCCGAGGCATAAGCGAACTAAGCGGCTGCTTGGGGCCCCCAGGTAAACTCGAGTTTAATATATATATATATATATATATTTTTTAGATGACTTAAACATGTGACATAAATGAATTAATGAATATGACTGAATGAATGAATAATTCAAGACAAGAAAATTCTGATTTCATGATCAATATACCTGCCTACAACTGCTGTCTCAACGTTTAAGTCATCCGCATAATCTAGACACCTCGCGCGTGCATAGACGCAACTGCGCATAGTCATGGACGGTATCGGTTGGAGAAAACAGCCGCAGGGGAACTTAACCTTCTAGGTGTAATAAATGAATAAATTTGTTTGAATAAATAATAAACATAGCAGTTTGACCTATTCTCCACTTTATTATACCACACATCAGATCACTAACTCCAAAAACCCGCGACACTCCAGTACCAGCAAGTGCGCACGACCCAGCCATTCCTATCTACGGCAAGCCCCGAGGGGAAAAATACATTGCATACACACATACAACGAGCGCCAGTACATCATTACCGGTATTATAGTAACAGACTTTGTTGGATTCTGACTGTCATGTACAATCCAACAAAGTCTGTTACAATAATAATAAAAAAGATTTTGAGTTACACTGTATTTTTACAGTTTTCAACAATAATTGTCATTGTTGAACCCTTGCTCTTATTATGTTTCTGATTTCTCAGTTTTGTCATTATTTTAACAAATAATTTATTTTATGTTTTGAGACAGTTTGTTTTAAGAAGTTTCAAAAAGTAAAAGTTAAAACTTTTTTATTTAAGTAGGCATCTATTTTTTATTAAGTATTTATTTTGTATTAATACATAACCTCACTATATTAATTTATTATGTATCATAATTGCGTGACATTTGTGTCAATAATCGTCAAGCACAGGTGACTCCGTGTAGTGGAAGGGGGCCCCCAAATCAAATTCTGCTTAGGGCCCCTAAAAGGCTCAGGCCGGCACTGAACGGCTGCATCTTCGAAGGACGCATTTGAAGGCCGATTGCGTAACCGCGGCGTGATGAAAGGTTGTCCCAATTCAATTCCGCATCCTTTGAAGGCCGTATTCGAAGGCCGGTTGCGTCATCGCGGTGCGACGAAGGCTACCCTGATTCAAAAGCGACACCAAATGCAACCTTCGTTTCCCTGTGAAAGTGTCACATGTCTGTCCTGTCTTGCTAGCACATGGGTGTTTTGTTATGTTGTGCCATGTGCTGTTGTGATTGTTTGATCCCTCCCCCTTGTTACCTGATTAGTGTTTGAGTTGTTCCACCTGTCCCCTCTTGATTTGTTCCCTTTTTAAGTCTCCTCTTGTTTGCTGTCTTTGTCGGATCTTTGTCTTTTGTCACCCCGGTTTCCCTGTGATGGTTGTCATGTTCTTAGTCAGTATTGGTTCTCCTAGTTCAGTGTTGTTTTATGTTTCATTTATTGTGTTTTCCCCCTTGTGGGTGTTTGCTTTGTGTTTTGTTTTATTTTGTTAATAAATCATCCCTTCACTGCACTTGAGTCCTCCTCTCCACTTTTGTAAATTGTATCGTGACAGAAAGATCCGACCACTTGAGGACTCAGCAGCATGGAGGACGAGGAGTTTGACTGGGCGAATCTGGATGACAATTATATGGACGATGATTACTTGGATTGCCCGGATTATACCATCGCCACATTTGGGTCAACCCAATTTTCGTCCACCTATGGTGACAGAAGGATTCCGCCTAACCCTGGGTACAGCGGGGGGTTTTCGAGATTCTCTTCCCCAGCCACGGAGCAGGAGAGGAGAGATTTTCGGGGGACTCGCCTGAGCATTTTTCGAGGGACCCGGGGAGGTTGTAAGGGAGGACGAGAGGGTCGAGAAGTGGTTCAACACCACGCTCCATCCGGGGGCCCCTTTGATCCTGGGCCATTGAGGGACAGCTCAGGACCTACTTCTCGCCGTCACGGACGGAGGAGGAGGAAATGCCCGTCTGCCCAGCGAGAGACTGATCACATTCCGTCTGTTCAATCTGGGACAGAGCCAGAGATCCCCTTTGGCGTGGCCGCCAAGGTTTTGACGGATTATCTGGAGCGTCTGGCTCGGATCTTGGAAAGGCCAGTCTCTGCTGTTCCGGTTCCAGAGGCGGAGCCCACGCCTGTTCCAGAGGCGGAGCCCACGCCTGTTCCAGAGGCGGAGCCCACGCCTGTTCCAGAGGCGGAGCCCACGCCTGTTCCAGAGGCGGAGCCCACGCCTGTTCCAGAGGCGGAGCCCACGCCTGTTCCAGAGGCGGAGCCCACGCCTGTTCCAGAGGCGGAGCCCACGCCTGTTCCAGAGGCGGAGCCCACGCCTGTTCCAGAGGCGGAGCCCACGCCTGTTCCAGAGGCGGAGCCCACGCCTGTTCCAGAGGCGGAGCCCACGCCTGTTCCAGAGGCGGAGCCCACGCCTGTTCCAGAGGCGGAGCCCACGCCTGTTCCGGACCCTGTGTTTGTGTCTGTGTTTTTGTCTGTCCTTGTGTCTGCTTCTGTTCTGATGTCTGTTCCTGAGCCAGTGCTTGTTCCTGAGCCGGAGGCAGAGCCAGGGCCCGTCCCAGAGCTGGAGCTCATGTCGGTTCCGGACCCAGTGTCTGTGTTTATGTCTGTCCTTGTGACTGTTTCTGTTTTAGTGTCTGTTCCCGAGCCGGTGTCTGTTCCCGAGCCGGTGTCTGTTCCCGAGCCGGTGTCTGGTCCTGAGAGGGCTTCACCGCCCTGGCCGCCCGAGGGGTCTTCACCGCCCTGGCCACCCGAGGGGTCTTCACCGCCCTGGCCGCCCGAGGGGTCTTCACCGCCCTGGCCGCCCGAGGGGTCTTCACCGCCCTGGCCGCCCGAGGGGTCTTCACCGCCCTGGCCGCCCGAGGGGTCTTCACCGCCCTGGCCGCCCAATGGACTCTGTGTGTTTCCCTCACCGCCCAGGCCGCCCGATGGACTCTCACCGCCCAATGAACTCTGTGTTTCTCCCTCACCGCCCTATGGACTTTCCGTTTCGCCCCGGTCGCCTGATGTCTCTGTCCCTCCCGTCCCGCCCTGGTCTGTCCCTCCCGTCCCGCCCTGGTTTGTCCCCCCCGTCCCGCCCTGGTTTGTCCCTTCCTGCCCCGCCCTAGCCTGATGGAGCGTCTGGTAGCCGCTCCGTAGGGAGGGGGTTGTGTCACATGTCTGTCCTGTCTTGCTAGCACATGGGTGTTTTGTTATGTTGTGCCATGTGCTGTTGTGATTGTTTGATCCCTCCCCCTTGTTACCTGATTAGTGTTTGAGTTGTTCCACCTGTCCCCTCTTGATTTGTTCCCTTTTTAAGTCTCCTCTTGTTTGCTGTCTTTGTCGGATCTTTGTCTTTTGTCACCCCGGTTTCCCTGTGATGGTTGTCATGTTCTTAGTCAGTATTGGTTCTCCTAGTTCAGTGTTGTTTTATGTTTCATTTATTGTGTTTTCCCCCTTGTGGGTGTTTGCTTTGTGTTTTATTTTGTTAATAAATCATCCCTTCACTGCACTTGAGTCCTCCTCTCCACTTTTGTAAATTGTATCGTGACAGAAAGGAAGGATACATAAATGGATCCTTAGCGGCCTATCCTACCCTGATCCTACCCCATAATTCATTGCGCGCCGGTGACGACAGCATTTTTAGTGCAGTGGTGTGTAGCCTACAGTTCAAGTTCAAATGTTGGTGTTAAACTATGCCTTTTAAAACTACAATAACCGTTCATTTTTCGTTTTTCAATTACGGGTTAAAAAATTAAAAACGAATGGACGCAAATTTACACGGACTATCAAACTAAAGATAGTTTAGTGATAGTTTTTAGATTAAAGTCTTTGATTTTACTAGTATTTTGATTGGCTATCAAACCTTTCTACAAATACATTATTCGAAATATTTAACAATATAGCTAGTAAGGTTTGCGTCCATTCGTTTTTCTTTTTTAACCCGTAATTGAAAAACTAAAAATGAATGGTTGTTGTATTTTTAAAAGGCAAAGTTGAACACCAAAATTTGAACTATAGGCAACACAAATGCTGCGCAAAAAAAAAAAAAGGACTTTTTGCCCCTTTATTAAACATTTAAAATATTCACAAATTAATATGGGACAAATGTCGATTTTACTGGTTTTCTAAGGCCAGATTAGAACCTGGAAATTATATTTTTCCCTCAGTGCTGAATGAGAAGAGCCATGTCTCTGGAACCATGATTTATAGGCTAATGATAATAAATATGTCTGAATAAATAACAAGGCATTTTAATTGTTCGTTTAAAAGTGAACAGTTCAAGCTTTAGGCTAGGTATATTTTGTTTCAGTTCATTTATGAGACGCGCGCTCCAGTTCACGGAGATCATGAAAGCGCGCCTGATTGTTTTATTTTATTTTATTTTACAAAAGCACAACGTTTTCTTGTTATGTGAGTTTGGACAAATAAAAGTAGTTGCGAATGATGCATTATTCTTTTCTGTATGACCAGAAATTATAGAGTATTTTTTAAGTTGTTTCCACTGTTGATAGGAAAATGCAAGTGTTCGCGGCCGCGCCTCCGTGCCATGCAGTGCGCGCTCCACACTCCCACACACACTTGCGTCAAAATCTTGTTTATTTGTGATAATCTTAGCCCTGTATTATGACTGACATTTGACGAATTTCTTTGTTTCCTTTTTTGGATAAAAGCACCTTCTAAATATGTAGCCTAAATGTAGGATAATAATAATAATATTATTATCATTTGCGTTGAGTTCACTGAAGACAGAAATATATTAATCATAAAATAATTTATGAATTTATGAATTTATTTTTATATAACCTAACCTTGTGTTTGTCACGTTTCAGTGTGTTTAGTTATGTTTTGTGATCTTGGTTTCCCCTGTCTTGTGTGATTTTTGGTTTAGTCCTGTTAGTTTTCCCGCTCCTCGTTTGTGTCCAATTTTCTGCACCTGTTTTCAGTTAATTATCTTGTTTGGTTCAGTTCATTTAAGCCCTGTGTTTTCCCTCAGTGTTTGTCGATCGTCGTCTATGTATGGTTGTGTGTTAACCCTGAATTCCTGGAGTTTTGTTCTTGTTTGATTTTGGAAGTTTCATTTTGTTTATTAAAACTATTATATTGAAGCTCCCGTGTCCTCGTCTTCAGCAACCTGCACCCAACCCTGACAGAACGATCGACCTTTAAAAACTGAAAATGGGCCGAAGGAGGAAGAACAAAGAGGTGAGCCCCTTCGTAAACCCAATCCTCTTCCAAGAGGAACGCTCACTTGAAGAATATGCAGGACTGTATATAGAATTGTATGATGACGAGACTCAGGATGAAGAAGAGTTGACTAAGAGTTTCTGGGGTGGACTGAAAGACCCACTAGCCCAGATAATTCTGGTCAGGGACCTCCATCTATCCTTCCTGGAGTTCGTGGATCACACGCTGTGGTCGTGTGGATCTGCATACCACGTGGAAGATCTCCCACTCCAGCCAAATCCAAGTCCGGTATGCCCTGAGCCCGTCACCTGCCCATCAGAGCCTGAACCCATCACCTGCACGCCAGCGCCTGAGCCCATCACCTGCACGCTAACGCCTGAGCCCATCGCCTGTCCGCCAGAACCTGCACACCGCATCAGCCCTGCCATCAGATCTGTCCCTGGATTTCCCTGGATGATATCCAGTTTGACTGATCCCCCGCTGATATCAGTGCGGTTAGCCAAAAAGATGGCTGCCGAGGCTGGGGTTCACGTCAGCCACATCCAGCCAGAGACCGTCCAGCCAGAGACCGTCCAGCCAGAGACCGTCCAGCCAGAGACCGTCCAGCCAGAGACCGTCCAGCCAGAGACCGTCCAGCCAGAGACCGTCCAGCCAGAGACCGTCCAGCCAAGACCGTCCAGCCAGAGACCGTCCAGCCAGAGACCGTCCAGCCAGAGACCGTCCAGCCAGAGACCGCCAGCCGAACCGTCCAGCCAAGACCGTCCAGCCAGAGACCGTCGCCTGCCCGCCAGAGCATGAATCCAGTCCCAAGCTCCCTGATGTGCTGGCCCCGTCCAGTTCCGAGTCCCCTGATGTGCTGGCCCCGTCCAGTTCCGAGTCCCATGATGCACCAGAGCCAGAGCCCGTTGACCCAGCGCCAGAGCCAGAGCCCGTTGACCCAGCGCCAGAGCCAGAGCCCGTTGACCCAGCGCCAGAGCCAGAGCCCGTTGACCCAGAGCCAGAGCCCGTTGACCCAGCGCCAGAGCCAGAGCCCGTTGACCCAGCGCCAGAGCCAGAGCCCGTTGACCCAGCGCCAGAGCCCGTTGACCCAGCGCCAGAGCCCGTTGACCCAGCGCCAGAGCCCGTTGACCCAGCGCCAGAGCCCGTTGACCCAGCGCCAGAGCCCGTTGACCCAGCGCCAGAGCCCGTTGACCCAGACCCCCTTGACCCAGCGCCCGTTGATGTCAAGTCAGTTCCCGATCCTGAGCCTGTCCTCCCCAAGAAAATTTTGGGGGGGCCGCTATACGCCTTCGCCGTGGCCGGCCAAGGACCCATGGAGAGCTGAAAAAATGACACCACCATGGCCGCCCGAAGGGTCCTCACCGCCGTGGCCGCCCGAAGGGTCCTCACCGCCGTGGCCACCTGAAGGGTCTTCACCGCCGTGGCCACCTGAAGGGTCTTCATCGCCGTGGCCACCTGAAGGGTCTTCACCGCCGTGGCCACCCGAAGGGTCTTCACCGCCACGGCCACCCGAAGGGTCTTCACCGCCGTGGCCACCTGAAGGGTCTTCACCGCCGTGGCCACCTGAAGGGTCTTCACCGCCGTGGCCACCTGAAGGGTCTTCACCGCCGTGGCCACCTGAAGAGCCTGCACCGCCATGGCCACCCGAAGGGTCTTCACCGCCGTGGCCACCTGAAGGGTCTTCACCGCCGTGGCCACCTGAAGAGCCTGCACCGCCATGGCCACCCGAAGGGTCTTCACCAGGGTCCCACAGCTCCGCCCTGGATGCCCGAGGGTCCCACAGCTCCGCCCTGGACGCCCGAGGGTCCCACAGCTCCGCCCTGGACGCCCGAGGGTCCCACAGCTCCGCCCTGGACACGCCCACAGCCTGCTCCACCATGGCCACGCCCACAGCCTGCTCCACCATGGCCACGCCCACAGCCTGCTCCACCGTGGCCACGCCCACAGCCTGCACCATCGTGGCCACGCCCACAGCCTGCTCCACCATGGCCACGCCCACAGCCTGCTCCACCATGGCCACGCCCACAGCCTGCTCCACCGTGGCCACGCCCACAGCCTGCACCGTCGTGGCCACGCCCACAGCCTGCTCCACCGTGGCCACGCCCACAGCCTGCACCGTCGTGGCCACGCCCACAGCCTGCTCCGCCCTGGAGGCTTCCTGGACCTGCACCATGCCCTCGTCAGCCTCCAGGGCGCCCACCCTCCCACCCCTTTGGATATTATACAGCGCGAGGACGCGCCTTCGGGGAGGGGGGAGGTACTGTCACGTTTCAGTGTGTTTAGTTATGTTTTGTGATCTTGGTTTCCCCTGTCTTGTGTGATTTTTGGTTTAGTCCTGTTAGTTTTCCCGCTCCTCGTTTGTGTCCAATTTTCTGCACCTGTTTTCAGTTAATTATCTTGTTTGGTTCAGTTCATTTAAGCCCTGTGTTTTCCCTCAGTGTTTGTCGATCGTCGTCTATGTATGGTTGTGTGTTAACCCTGAATTCCTGGAGTTTTGTTCTTGTTTGATTTTGGAAGTGTCATTTTGTTTATTAAAACTATTATATTGAAGCTCCCGTGTCCTCGTCTTCAGCAACCTGCACCCAACCCTGACAGAGTTTGTGTTATATTTGTTTTTTATATGTGAAGTCTTTTTTTGTTGCTTATTCTAGTATACTGAGCTTTTTCCTCCTAAAAAAAATGACTTTAAAGACAAGTGGCCTATGTCGTTTTTTAGAAAATTCAAGAAATATTAACTTTAAACATAATGAAATGCATCCCGCATAAACAGGAGGCCAGGTTGGCACAGACTGGGGGAGAGGTCACAAATCATAATATATATATATGCCTAATGTGTTTTCTTTTCATATATTTCATTACATTATTTACATAAATTAACGCCCAATAATTGAACAGTTTAAAGTGTAATCCGGCAGTTTAGGAGTAGGGACGCAGCCTCTGAATTGGGACGCAGTAAACCAGGTCTGGTGGCCATGGTTTTGTTTAAGCCGAAAATACATGACCCGGCGGCGCCGGAGGTGAAACATCCTCAGTAAAATATAAAACATAATTAAAGCTGAAAGCAGCATTGAAAGGGCCCTCGCACCTGTGCCACCGCCACCCGGTGGCTTTAGGAAGACAGAGCACGGTGGGCAATGTGCATTTAAGTAGGTAAATATAGAAGTATGTCAAAATCAGTTACAAAAATGTCCTTTATTATGGGGATTATAGCATGCGTTAACACTCAGACTGTTGCTAGCATGTCTTAGCATGTTTCTAGCATGTTTAGAACTCAATGGCATATTTAATATGTTGCTAGTACTGCATCAGTGTTAAACATGTCACTTCCTCTTGCCAGTAGGTGGCGCAATTACTATAACTGAATATTCTCATGTAGATGTGTTCAGGCATGACTCTTATCAAACGTGTGAAGTTTGGGGCAGATTTGACATTCCATGCCTGAGTTACAGCAAATTCCTATTTAATTGCAGTAATAGCATGCTTTAGCACTTAACTAAGTGTTTGCTAGCATGTTTCTAGTATGTTGCTAGCATGTTTAACACTTGCTGGCACTTTTTTATATATTATTAGAAGTCCACAACAGTGTTAAACATGTCACTTCCTGTTGCCAGTAGGTGGCGCTATGACTGTAACTGAATATGAGCATGGACATGTGTTCAGGACAGAACTCTTATCAAACGTGTGAAGTTTGGGGCAGATTGGACATTGTTTGCCTGAGTTACAGCAACTTCCTGTTTCATGGCGAAACATCGAAATTTGTCAGGCCGCCAGGACACGCGCTTTGACGAAAACTCAAGATCTTCGCAATTTAACGTCACAAAGGCCATAAGATTACACTCACCAAATTTGAAGATGATCAGATTAAAACTGTAGGAGGAGTTAGTTAAAGTATGAGGCCTGAAAATGGCAAAAACTACACACAAATCAGAGAGGAAGATCAACATGGCTGACTTCCTGTTGTGTTTAGAGATACGCTCCAAGAGACTTTTTTGTAGGTATTGGGTCATTACATGCATGAACCTATTAGGAGTCCAGAACAGTGTTAAATGTCACTTCCTGTTGCCAGCAAGCAGTGCTATGACTATAATTGAATATGAGCATGGACATGCATTTAGGAGATAACTTTTATCAAACGTGTGAAGTTTGGGGCAGATTGGACATTGCCTTCTTGAGTAACAACAACTTCCTGTTTCATTGCATTAGCATACTTTAGCACTTAGCTAAGAATTGCTAGCATGTTTTAACATGTTTATAACATGTTTATAACTCAATGGCATATTTAATATGATGCTAGTACTGCATTACAGTGTTAAACGTGTCACTTCCTGTTGCCAGTAGGTGGCGCTATTATTATAACTGAATAATCTCATGTAGATGTGTTCAGGGCAGGACTCTTATCAAACGTGTGAAGTTTGGGGCAGATTTGACATTCCATGCCTGAGTTACAGCAAATTCCTGTTTAATTGCAGTAATAGCATGCTTTAGCACTTAGCTAAGTGTTTGCTAGCATGTTTTCGCATGTTTCTAATATGTTGTTAGCATGTTTAGCACTTGCTGGCACTTTTTTATATGTTTTTAGGAGTCCACAACAGTGTTAAACATGTCACTTCCTGTTGCCAGTAGGTGGCGCTATGACTGTAACTGAATATGAGCATGGACATGTGTTCAGGACAGAACTCTTATCAAACGTGTGAAGTTTGGGGCAGATTGGACATTGTTTGCCTGAGTTACAGCAACTTCCTGTTTCATGGCGAAACATCGAAATTTGTCAGGCCGCCGAGGACACGCCCTTTGACGAAAACTCAAGATCTTCGCATTTTAACGTCACAAAGGCCTCAAGATTCCACTCACCAAATTTGAAGATGATCAGATTAAAACTGTAGGAGGAGTTAGTTAAAGTACGAGGCCTGAAAATGGCAAAAACTGCACAAAAATCTGAGAGGAAGTTCAAAATGGCTGACTTCCTGTTGTGTTTACGGCTATGCTCCAAGAGACTTTTTTGTAGGCATTGGGCCATTACATGTATGTACCGAATTTCGTACACGTACGTGAAACGTAGCGGGAGGCGTACTCCGTTAAAATTTTATAGGTGGCGCTATCGAGCCATTTTGCCTCACCCAATTCTGAAACACATATCAGATGTAAATTTTCGGCAGTTCTGACGCGTGTGCAAATTTTTGTGAGTTTTCCTGTATGTTTAGGCCCTCAAAAATGGGCGGCGGTGCCACCGGCTTTGGCCCTTCATCGCTGCTCGCAGCTATATGTATATATATATATATATATATATATATATATATAATATATATATAAAGAAGCCGGTGGCACCGCCACCCTGGTGCCTTTAGGGTTATTGTGCACGACGTGACACAAAATATCTGCTCGCTATCTGCCGAACGGCTCTGGTAATTCCGCTTCAGCACTGATGATGTTGTAGAAATCGTGCGCTCTGGTTGGTTCTCATTACTGAATGATTCAGCATTTTGAACGAATTGGTTGACTCAAAGATTCAATGACCAATCCATAAACATCTGTCTCATTCATGAATGACTCAGTCGTTCGAACGAATTGTTTGAATGAATGAGTCAATGACTCGCTCATTAAGACGGTCGTCTGGCGACACCTAATGACGGTTTAGTGTTATGTTTAAAAGTATCATTCTTTCCAAAGACTTTTAATTGACTCATATTTAAAACAATCTCATAACATTATTTAATGCATTGTTATTTTTCAGTGTAAACGATTTAATTTGATCAGCCCTACCTAGGGTAACAGCCATATAGCCTAGTATCTTATCATTCCAAATAATTGAATTTATTGATCAAATTTACAAATTAAAAATGAAAGATGAAGCATACATTAATAAGACTAGACTGGGGTGCCCTGCATATATTACAATATGCAGATTTAAATATACCATTGCCCCCCACAGTCAGTTTGCCCCCCCCCCCCCCTCTCTCTCTCTCTCCTCTCTCTCTCTCTCTCTCTCTCTCTCTCTCCTCTCTCTCTCTCCTCTCTCCTCTCTCTCTCTCTCTCTCTCTCACACACACAGTTTGATTGTCAAGATTGCAATGTGTGTGTGTGTGTGTGTGTGTGTGTGTGTGTGTGTGTGTGTGTGTGTGTGTGTGTGTGTGTGTGTGTGTGTGTGTGTGTGTGTGTGTGTGTGTGTGTGTGTGTGGGTGGGTGTGGGTGTGTGTGTGTTTGCATGTGAGTCCCAGCAAAGATCAGCAGCATTAGTCAAATTTCATTACACCAGAGTGAAGAGCTGACTGAATAAATGATGAGGGAATCTGTCATTATACTCTTTTGTTGTTGTGTTTTCCATGAAAAATAATAGGCTATTGAACTCACAATTCAAGCAATCGGCCCCAGAAAAGGCGCTAATTTTAAAAGGAAACTAACGGCTGCACGGGCATTCATAACCATGCGCATACACTGTGATTTCATTTATAAATATAATTTTGGACACAAGAGGGCAGGGCAGTATAGCCCTATATTCACCAGGAGTCTCTTGACCAACACAAAATAAAGTAGGCCTAGTTGTAAACATTTGGGCTTATTTAACTAAAATAAATAATATTTGTAACTTGTAATATTCGTAATGTTTAATTTTAGAGTTGTAATATTTAGTTTTAGAGTTTTGCCAAAGTTTGATTGACAGTTGATCTGACTGTTAATTATATAAAACGGTTACACCTCAAAAGAGAAAGGCGATCACAGTTTATTATTATTAGGCTATTATTATTATTATTATTATTATTTAGACTATGTCTTTGCTGGTGCATAAAAACATAAGATTATTTATAGATATAGCTATTTGATTATTTATCTTTTAATTCTGCCTTTACACTATTTTCCTGCATTAAATAACATGCTACTATCTCGCTGATTCTACACGTTCACTAAGCCGTTGAACAGGCTATATAAGCATAGTCAAACGTGCATGTCTCAGACTATAACTTAGCCTACTTTTTTCTCATACCTGCAAATTTTATTTAGTTTCCACAATTAATTCAGATTTGCATCATTTGGCATAATGTTTTTACAATGGCAGATTGTAGTTGTATTATTTTTCGGATATCAGTCATGATGTTTTAATAATAATTTTAGTAATCATAGTTTTATATAGGCCTATATATAAAAATATTATTTTTCAATTCTATTCTTCTATTTAAAGGATATACAGAATGTTTTCTAGTTTACCAAAGTGCTGTAGCCTTTTACAATTATAAAAAAAATAAAAACACAATTACAACCCCAACAATAAACTATAAAAATACAATAGCCTATATCAATTTTGTTTCTTCATAATTCTATCTTTGTGGGGGCATTTGGCCCTCAAAATGTGGGTTAAACAAGAACACACACAAACACATATCCTATATAAATCACAGACGCAAGTATCACGAGTGCATGTTGCAAAGTTAGATTAAAGAGCCGATCGGAACGCCATACTCTCTCTCTCTCACACACACACACACACACACACACACACACACACACACACACACACACACACACACACACACACACACACACACACACACACACACACACACACACACACACACACATGTTGGTGCAACAGCATTATGAGGACTCTCCATAGGCGTAATGGTTTTTATACTGGACAAACTGTATATTCTGTCCCCCTACACTGCCCCTATCCCTAAACCTACCCATCACAGGAGACATGCTGCATTTTTACATTTTTAATAAAACATTGTTTTTTTATGTTTTTTAAGCCATTTGATTTATGAGGACTTTTGAAATGTCCTCATAAACCACCCATAAGTTGTAATACCAGTGTAATACACATGTCATAATACAAATTTGTGTCCTCATAAATCACATAAACCAACCCACACACACACACACACACACACACACACACACACACACACACACACACACACACACACACACACACACACTTTGATCGCGCCCGCGCCCCTCCCTCTCTCTCTCTCTCTCTCTCTCTCTCTCTCTCTCTCACACACACACACAATTCGATCGCGCCCCTCCCTCTCTCTCTCTCTCTCTCTCTCTCTCTCTCTCTCACACATAGAGTTTGATCGCGCCCGCGCGCCTCTCTCTCGCGCACACAACACACACACACACACACACACACACACACACACACACACACACACACACACACACACACACACACACACACACACACACACACACACACACACACACACACACACACACCAGCATTGCAATCTTGACATGGCAGCCTGATCATTATGCTGCGTTCACATCAAACGCGAATAGAGCGAAATTTATCGCTATTTAGACTGAATAGATGATTAAGGAATATTTTGTGTAAAAGCGCCTATTTAAACGAATCTGTCATTATACTCTTTTGTTGTTGTGTTTTGCATGAAGAATAATAGGCTCTCCACTTTATTCCTGACGAGCTTACTGCGTTTTGAATTATGGGTGGCACTTCCGGTTTGGGAAACTTCCATTCAAAAAGACTGACACGAATAATTTCAAATCATTAGATTGCCTTACAAATAAATCTGACCTGTCAGTTTGACTGAATGAGCTGTCAATTTTCCTTCATGATTTATTTTCAGACATCATGAGAATAACGTAACACTTCGTATTTTTAACGTGACGTTATAACAAGAATATCTATGACAAGAGCTCGTTTCAGTCGCTGCTTTCGTTTCCTCGTGATAATTTTATTTTTTCCCTTTTCATTTCGCTGTAATAGTATGAAAAAATTACAACATATAGCCTGGGTACTGCACATTTGTGGTCTGTTCTCCTGATTTAGTTTACGATATATCCCATTAAAGGGTACCTATCATGGAATTTTGAAAATTACCTTTCATGTAGTGTGTAACATAGATCTAAGTGAACGAAAACATCCTGCAAAGTTTTAAATATGAAAGTTCACCATATACAAAGTTATTATCTCTCAAAAGTAAGAGTCGACTCTGAGTCGTTGATATGAATCGATAGACGAACGATGCACTTTCGTACGTCACTTGTCCAAGTTATTTGAATAAGATACGCCCACTCATTGCATTAGGAGACACCAGGGAAAACATCATGTCGACGAGATGCTGCTGTGTTTTGAAGTGCGACGCAAAAGCAAACTTTTTTCATCTGCCCAGTGAGGAGCATTTGAAGACAGTGGCTACAGTTCATAACTATACCACAAAAGTATTATAGCCCGAACTTGTTCTGTGTTCGCGTCATTTTGAAGATGATTGCTTCACAAACCTAAATGCTATAAAGTATGAATTTGCGAGCCGGCTGATACTGAAGGAGGGAGGTTCAGTACCGAGTTTATTTGGATCAGCTTTCTTCTCCGAATCACAATTTGTAAGTAGGCTGTTGCTTTTATGTTTGTATCATGTTCTATAATTATTTTGTGTGTTGTGTACGCACAGGCACAGCGCAGCTTCTAGCAGCTAACTTAGGTCTTCAATGTCAATTGTATTGAAATATGTGAAGTGTTTGTCGTTGTTAATGGAGTTGTCACAGGGCTCTCGAGTGTCACGCATCACGCATTGAGCGTGACAGTCACTCATTTCGGTCTTTTGTCACGCTCTCCGGCCACACATTGTATTTCTCACGCTGAAAAACTATTTGTAATATATTTAATATGCCGCAGTGCCCAAAACTCACTTACTGTGGAACCGGCAGGATTCAAGCGCGTCTCCTCCAGTGTTGCCAGGTCCGTATGCCTGCACTGTTTCCGCGGGTTGTTTGTGTAGTGCACGCTGGTTGACGCGATTGTTTTATCCACTGGAACATGATTGTTATTGAGGAAACACCCGGGAACGCTATTTGAATATTTTTGGCCGTGATTGGGTTAGTTTGATGAGCAATTGGGCTGGTTTTGTTGTGCAGACCTGGCAACCCTGGTCTCCTCTGGTGTTGTTCGTCTGGTGTTGTTAGCCAATCAGAAAATAGCACTGTTGTATCTGGGTAAGATCTAGCGCAACAACCAATGACACCCCGTCGGCTGGGTGTCTAACATATCACCACAGATTAGCGTCACGCAAAGGCGGGGTTTGAAAAAATGACTCGCTAAACGATTCATTTGGGAGTCGGTGAGCAAATCAGGTAAAAATAAATGCATATTATAAGACAACAAAAGTGTTTTTTGTCATTGCATGCTTGTAAAACTGTTGTTGGGGACTCCCAGAACAATATTAGGAACATTTTAAATGCCATAATAGGTACCCTTTAATAATTCACTGGAATGAAATCTCTCATTTTTCTCCTCAATCCTAACGTCTCTTCTTTCCAGGTTTGTTTTCACGCAATGGTAATAAATAGTATCATGCAATGCTGAAGAAATGAGCATTTTTTATTAAGGCAACAAGTGTTACATAATATGTATTACTGATATTTAACCCGTCTGTTATTACCGTGGAAATAATCTCGCTTTTGGGGTTATTTATGGTCTCTTGTTGAAAGTACCTTGTTGATGCTTTTACACTTTTAAATGTCCTTTTAATGTTCGATGGTTGAGTCAGTAGAATAATACTATCTCATTGTACCCAGCGTACAGAAAAAAACATTAAAAAAAGAAAAACGTATAATTCACGAGTTCACACTTACATCAATTAAACAGAGTAAAGATTATGCGTATTTGGCGTGTTGTCCGGGGGTAGGGGCTCCGAGCTCGGAATTTTTCCCGAACCCAGAGTACTCCTCCCGTTGTTGTAAGAGTATTAGGACTAGAAGTGAGGAGATGGGGTGGTGGAGGGATGCTGTTAAACTGTCAATGAACGGAGGTAAGTTTGCTGTATATATACAGCGCTTAACTCGTTGATTAAGTGAGCTCCACTCATGTCTAATTAGGTTTGATGATCTGAATGTGCTCCACATGTGTTTAATTAGGTTTAATTATCTGAACGTGCTCCTCCCGAACTTTGTTAATAAAACATCATTTCACGAGTTCACACTTACATCAATTAAACATAGTAAAGATTATGCGTATTTGGCGTGCTGTCCAGGGGGAGGGCTCCGAGCTCGGAATTTTGCCCGAACCCAGAGTACTTCCCCCGTTGTTGTAAGAGTATTAGGACTAGAAGTGAGGAGATGGGGTGGTGGAGGGATGCTGTTAAACTGTCAATGAACGGAGGTAAGTTTGCTGTATATATACAGCGCTTAACTCGTTGATTGAGTGAGCTCCACTCGTGTCTAATTAGGTTTTATTATCTGAATGTGCTCCACATGTGTTTAATTAGGTTGAATTATCTGAACGTGCTCCTCCCGAACTGTGTTAATAAAACATCATTTGCGTTCATAAAGCGAGCCTTTCACTGATTGTTTACAGCTTAACGGAAGTTACACCCATAATTCGCGCAAAGCGTCATGGGGCGTAGGAATAAGGTGGATTGAACTCACAATTCAAGCAATCAGCCCCAGAAAAGGCGCAAATTTTTAAATGAAACTAACGGCTGCACGGGCATTCATAATGGTGCGGGTCCTTGACGATGAGCGAGCAGAAAAAAGCGAACGTTTTTTAGTTCATTCCTACTTCCATAGGAATTCCCTCGAGCGCTCTACACGCGCCACCTTTATCAATGTCCGTGTGGACGTCCGTATTTAAAAGCTCTTGCTGGTGTCACACGTTGGGAAAAAATCCTATAAATATAATTTTGGACACAAGAGGGCAGTATGGCCCTATGTATGATTTTGTGTTTAAAAGTAAACTATCCCTCGAAGAGCCCCTCCCCCTCCCCACACAGACACACACACACACTCACAGAGAGAAATGGCAGGGTCCATTGTCAGAGAGAGACAGAGAGAGACAAAATGCTCAGAATCCACATTCAAACCAAAATATCTGACTTCATGTTGGTCGTTGCTAATAACTGTAAATTAGAAAGTTGTCTGGCTTGAGGAGAACTATATAAATACAGATTTTTGTAACTGTAGATCAGGTGTGCCCAACCCTGCTCCTGGCGATCGACTGTCCTGCACAGTTTATCTCTAACCCTGATCAAACACACCTGCCTTTAATTTTCAAGTAATCCTGAAGACCTTAATTGGTTGTTAAGAACTTAATTGAAGACCTTCAGGTGTGTTTGATTAGGGTTGGAGATGAACTGTGCAGGACAGTCGATCGCCAGGAGCAGGGTTGGGCACACCTGCTGTAGATGAAACTAACCCCCCACTTTTTGTCAAAAGGTAGCGCTACTGAGCCCCTGCACCACGCCCGTTTCTGAAACTTTGCACATGTCTACTGGCTAATAAATGTGATGTGTCTGTCGAGTTTCATGCAATTTCAAGCATGTTAAGAGTCTCAAAACCATCAACAAAGAATATTAAAGTTTGATGCGTTGCCACGGCAACAGTATCTAAGATATCAATAATCCTTTCACAGGTCTACATCTGCTGTGTGTTTAGATTATACACATAAAGTTTGAAGCAAATCGGGTAAAAATAAGAGGGTGATTTCAAAGCATTTAGAAAGTGACACACTTCCTGCTGCCAGTTGGTGGCGCTTTAACTTTGACTCACAATAGTTACGTCCATGTGATCGGACTCTTACAGCGAACACACTGCTGAAGTTTCATCAAGATCAGTTAATGTATGCAGAAGTTATAACACACTTCCTGTTTCCATTATTCGCCATAAATTTGTTTCCTCGCCACGGCCAAACCGTTCGAGATATCAAAAATCCCCTGGCAATTTTTCATCCTCAATGTCTTGAATTCATGCACACCGAGTTTGGTGATGATCGGGTCAATTCCCTAGGAGAAGTGTTTTAAATTCCTGAACATGCGTTTCCAAACAACCCATAATAGCTGACTTCCTGTTGGGCTGGCGTAAAACTTAGAGCGCGAAAGTTGTTCGGCCCGACGAGATCTATATGTGTACCGAGTTTCAGATTATTACATGCAAGCGTGTTTGTTATATGGACAAGTGTTCAAACCCCGTTCCAGGGGGCGCTGTCGAGCCCCCCTGCCACGCCCGGGAACCAGCTTCAGCCCGGCCCTGATGGCCGCGGGTTCTGACCCGTGTGCAAAGTTTCAAGAGTTTTCGAGCACGTTAAGTGCCCCAAAAGTGCCCAAAAGGTAGTAAAATAATAATAAAAAGAAGAATAATAATAATAAGAATAATCCTTAGGAAAACAATAGGGCCTTTGCCTTTTCAAGGCTTGGGCCCTAATAATCCTAAGGAAAACAATAGGGCCTTCGCCTTTTCAAAGCCTGGGCCCTAATTATAAAGGGAGGGAGTGAAGACAATACACTCAGCTGAAATTTGCATTTTCACTTATATGTTCTAAAAAATCCGTTCAAAAATGTGATGACGTCACTTAATAGCAGAATGCTAGCGTGTTCCGGCCAACAACGGCCTAACCTGTAAGAAATTGAAAGGACATAAGTACTCGTTCATTCGACTTTTGGCCTATAATCTATATTGAACTTGCGGAATCAGCAATAAAATCTATGTTGATTCAACGACAAGCAGGAGAAAGAGATACATTTAGCCATTTAGCTCTATAGACTCCCATTCATTCTGCACTCGCCCGCGATCACTTCCAGTGGAATTCTAATGGAACTGCAACCAAGATGATACACAATGGGGCTAATAGGAAGTGCCAAGGCTCTCTGTTAGACGGGCTCTGAGTAGACGCTGTATATCTTCTTCGCCATTACGTATGTATGCTCGGCAAGACCGTTTTGTGTTTGAGCGCCCCCAAGTTGTGTTTTACTGTAACTTCAGAAGCTCCAGACACGTAAGCAAAAGCGGCAATCTCATTGGTCGGATAGTTTTTGACGAGGCGCGTCAAACCAAAAAAACGAACCCGAGGCGTTTTAAAAAAATAACGCTTTTACGCGTGCCGTTTTACACGTCGGTGTGCACACTCACATTGGCGCCCATTGTTTAGTAACAAGGCATTAAAAGTTGGCGAACAGGCCTTTATTGTGCACGACGTGCAAAAAAACGTAACCCTGCTTTGAGTGTCGAAAAGAAGTGTGCTGTAGAGCTTGCATTGGCGTAGGCTCTGCAAAAGTGCGCATTGAGGGCACATATCAATCACAAAGTATGCGTGAGCAACCTTCTGAAAGGTCAGGTCTACATCCAGGTCTACATCTGCCTTGTGTTTACATTATAGAAGTAGTGCTCGCAGCTATAAATATATATATATATATAATATATATATATATATATATATATATATATATATATATAATATATATATATATATATATATATATATATATATATATATATATATATATATACATATAATATATATATATATATATATATATATATATATATATATATATATATATATATATATATATATATATATATATATATATATATATATATATATATTAGGGCCGGGACTTTAACACGTTAATTAAGATTAATTAATTACAGACTTTAACGCGTTAATTAACACAAAAATTATTTTAATCGCACTTATTTTTGCACCGCAGAACGTTTCTCACTGGATGAGTTTCGGCGGACCGATTATACTGGAGCACCAACTAGCGTTCGTTCATGATCTGATGAAGAAGCAAGGGGTAATCCATCAGCCGGAAGTTGAAGCTGCCTCCGGGGGCCGCCATTGTAGCTGGCTATCACCTGCTGTTAGCATCCCATTGACGCCCATTCATTTTGGCGTCACTTTGACAGCGAATAACTTTACATCTGAGGCGTCCAAAGACTCCATTTGTCCATTATTTATTTCTAAAGAAACACGACAACGTATAAAAGGCTCCATTACTCTGTATCTTACGTTATGGCCCCGTAGAAGCCTTTTTTGTAAAAATAGGCTAACGATTGCGTCATAACACGCAACTCTCTGTCGCGCAGAAGAAACATTTACCGTAAAGACAGAAGTAGAAGCTCCCGTGCAATTGGGGGGACGTGGAGGCATAAAGTCAAGGGAGAAACCCATAGAGAGTCATAAAGTTGCTCCTGCTACGAGCTCATGAACAGCTAATACTCACGATCTCCGGCTCTGCAAGATTCGGAAGGGAATGATTCAGATTCCTCTTGGCACCGCTACTAGAAGACGTACAACTGTCAGTCAGGTTGCTCACGTCGTCAAGCTCAGTTTGAGCATGCGCAGTACGCTTGGCTATCAGGAAGTAAGTGCCCATGTTGGGCTTCAACTCTCTTCGTTGAAATCAACGGGGTCGCTCTGCCCATTTCTTTTACTGTCTATGTGAAGAAGCTGACGGGATCGCGCTTCATAGACATGTTCATAGATCGCCTAGATCGCTTTGGTTGGCCCCGTGGATGGGACATTTTGTTATAAAAAACGAACTTTGTTGTGAGATGTGTCTTTAATGTGTTCAGTTCGGGACAGCTCAGTGTGTGTGTGACCGAGAGTGAGCGAGTGCGCTTGTAGAAGGCGCGCGCGCGCCCCTTTGTTGTTCCCCGTGAAGCAGCGGATGAGTGTGTGTGAGAGTAATACGGTGATCCGTGCAGGTAGCTAGCTATGTGCAGTGTATTTCAGTGCAGTCAGTCAAATAAAGCACCTAAACTCTTCTGCAAGACGGCCTCGTTGTCCTTTTATATGCTACCATCACACCAAACAGCGTGAAGTTTAGGGAGTTAAGGTGTTTCCATTCATTTTCGCACTGAATCGCACAACATTCAAGCAAACATTTGCGTACAAAGTTTTGGTAGACAAAATGCATAGCGCTACCAACAAATGATAAATATTGCACATGTTTTAATAGTGCTTAGAGTCCTGCATGTCCATTTTTGGAGACCTGCCCCTGCCCGTACCCGCAAAGTTCAGCACCAGATCTGACCCGTCACCCGTGATAATGTCAAAAATAAATCCCTACCCGCCCATTATATATTTGTCCCATTACCCGACCCGTGCCCGAAATAAATCACGCACAAGCTGTCACAGTGTCTGGTTTGTGTTCCCTGGGTTTTCACTAGAGGTTGCTTTCCCTGATCGTCACCCTTATCATGAACTGCATTTCCCATAACCCTTTGCCTGCACTCATCATCTGATCATTGCACACAGCTGTTCCCAATCACATTGTTAGTTTCTGTGTGTATTTATACCCTGTCTGTTTCTGTGTTAGTTGTCGAGTCCTTGTTTTACTGTCTTGTTGCACTTCCTGTTCCACTCTGTATTGTTTCTTGTTTTGGACTGCTTTTCATGGATTTTGACCTTTTGCCTGGCTGGATTACGAATACGGATTACCCTAATAAACTGCTCTTGGATCTTACCTTCTTTTGTGTGCATTTCGTGACAGAAGGACTCGACCATGAATAGATCCAGCAGTCCGGGACCTCCTAAGAAATTATTTTATTATTTTGCCATGGCTGCTCAGAGGCCTGAGGAGACGATAGCAGCCAGCCGTCAATCCTTCGAGGGTACCCGTCTAGCCAGATTCTCTGGGACTCGTGGAGGCCGCAAGAAAGGACGTGGTTGTGATGGACCCCAACGCCATTACCCACTACAACCTTTTTTCAGCCATGAACCCGTGAGGTCCAGCGGTGCCGAGTCTGAGTCAGGGGTCACAAGTCCGGTGGGCCGGGTGGACCTGACTTTGGTGGTCCCTAGCCCGGTGGTCCCGGAGGACCCGACTTTGGGGGTCCCAAGCCCGGTGGTCCCGGAGGACCCGACTTCGGTGGTCCCTAGCCCGGTGGTCCAGGAGGACTCTACTTCGGGGGTCTCAAGTCTGGTGGTGGCCAAAAAGGCTGCAGTACCATCGCGACCTCGTAAATGGAGGAGGAGGCTGGCGTCCACCACCTCTAAAGACCCAGAGGTCGTTCCCAAGCTGCCCGCTGTCATCTCGGAGATCGTTCCAGAGCAGCCCGCTGTCGTCATGGAGGCCGTTCTTGAACAGCCTGCTGTCGTCCTGGAGACCGTTCCCGAACAGCCCGCTGTCGTCCCGGAGACCATCTCTGAGCAGCCTGCTCATCTCGTCGCGGTCGAAGAGGCTACCCTCTCTCTTTACGTGGCCGCTGTAATGTGTGTCTGGGCCGCACATGCGTCCCTGTTGGCTACCTCAGCTCCATCCTCTCCGGAGCCAACTGTTTCCACCATCAGTCCTGCCATGGCCAAGAGGGCTGTCTTCACGCTCTATGCAGTGGCCGTTGTGCATGCATGGAGGAAGCACATGGTTTCTGCCGAGCCAGAGACTGTTCGCGTCCCGTCTGCCGAGCTAGAGCCGGAGCCAGTGCCAGTGTCTGTTCCAGAGCCGGAGCCAGTGCCAGTGTCTGTTCCGGAGCCGGAGCCAGTGCCAGTGTCTGTTCCAGAATCACCGCCCTGGCCGCCCGAGGGGTCTTCACCGCCCTGGCCGCCCGAGGGGTCTTCACCGCCCTGGCCGCCCGAGGGGTCTTCACCGCCGTGGCTGCCCGAGGGGTCTTCTCCGCCCTGGCCGCCCGAAGGGTCTTCTCCGCCCTGGCCGCCCGAAGGGTCTTCTCCGCCCTGGCCGTCTGCACAGCCTGCTTCGCCCTGGCCGCCCGAGGATAAGTCTCCACCCTGGACGCCCGATGGACTGTCGGTTTCGCCCTGGCCGCCGGCTAAGCTGTCACTCCCTGTTCCTGTTCCCCTCCATGGACCTGGCCCACCATCCCTCCCCCTGGTCCTCCACCATTCCACCTCCCTCCTGGACTCTTGTTTTGTGTGGTGTCTTGGAGCGTCTGGTAGCCGCTCCGTAGAGGGGGAGTTATGTCACAGTGTCTGGTTTGTGTTCCCTGGGTTTTCACTAGAGGTTGCTTTCCCTGATCGTCACCCTTATCATGAACTGCATTTCACATAACCCTTTGCCTGCACTCATCATCTGATCATTGCACACAGCTGTTCCCAATCACATTGTTAGTTTCTGTTTGTATTTATACCCTGTCTGTTTCTGTGTTAGTTGTCGAGTCCTTGTTTTACTGTCTTGTTGCACTTCCTGTTCCACTCTGTATTGTTTCTTGTTTTGGACTGCTTTTCATGGATTTTGACCTTTTGCCTGGCTGGATTACGAATACGGATTACCCTAATAAACTGCTCTTGGATCTTACCTTCTTTTGTGTGCATTTCGTGACACAAGCTTCATTCCAATTAAAGTGCTTTATTTTTTATCTCGCATATCTCTCTACATCACAATAACCTTAATGAATGGGCTAATTAACGCTAAAGTGTGCTTTGTTTTGGGCCATTCATATAGGCTACCTCCAGTTCACGCGCCGGCGACTCCTATTGCCTGCTATATTTAGCTCTTATTTATTAAATACAGGAAATTGGTTTATGAATCATTGATTAAAATTAAGATACAATTAACACAAAACGAAATTCACTTTAAAGAAATGTTTTTTACAAAAAAAAAACTTAATAAAGTTGTCAAAATCATGTCTGCCCGCAGCCATTTGTCTCCCGATATTCGGGATCATCTTATCTTATTCATGCTTTTCGCTTTTCATGTAATCAACTATTATTTTATTTAAACATGATTATGAAACTAATTTTTTTATTTGTAGGTTTCTGGCCAAAGTGCCGCGATTTCGGTTTCATTTCGCATAGCCTACAGCCCTTAATCTAACGGGTTATTATTTAAAAGAAAGAGCATAGCCTACGTTTGTATGTAGGCCTATATATTGGCAATTTAAATAGGCTACACAATACTTAGCCTACTAAAATATAATTAATATAATTTTATTGCATTTGCATTAGTTGTTTGAAGAGTAAAAACATAAATAAAAATCGGTCGGTCTTAATGCAAGTTTACAATCGGCAAGTCAAAATTAATTGGGTCGGCAAACAAGACTATTATTAAGGATGGCCTGACTAAAACACATATTTGCGTATGTGTAATGGTAATTTAGACATATAAATATTGCACATATTGTTCATCTGCTACCCGCCCGCAAGGAGTTCATTATCCGCCCGTGAACTTTAGGAATGTCACAATTTTAGCCACTTTTTATGCGGTTACCCGACCCATTGCAGGACTCTATGCTTAAGTGCCAGCTGCATAGCGACATTTTTGACTATTAGCATGGTATTTCCTAGATTTTTGCTATCTAAAATAGCGGTTTTATTTTTTTGGCAAATTAAATAAAAAAAGTAGGCTTATCTCGTCTCCTCGTTTGTGCACTTCTGTCTTTGTTGACACCTGAAGTGTGACAGTAGGCTAAGAGGTGCAAACAGAGCAGAAATACTGGGTGGAAATGAACATTCTTCTATGTTTTGTGGCGGGTTGCAACCATAAAATGACCTAAAACTTAATCGTAATTCATTATTTATTCGGCAAATAACGTTTCCATCAGCCTTTATCGCATAAGGCGTATATCGATCAAGATAAAATCCGATGAGATCGACCGTATTTCATTTGAGTCGATATTCATGAAATTCAATCGAATTTTACTGTTTCCATAAGGCATTTTTCATTCGATATCCCTTAATTCGGATAAAAACGTGTGGGTGGAAACATAGCTAATGACAGTATGAGCACAGACCCAGAAAAGCCCTGACCTGCGTGGCTGATGTTGGAATTGGCCATGTCTTGACTTTGTCTATGTTAGATGGGTCTGGCTCGACACCGGCACTCGAAACACGGTGTCCCAGGAAAGTAACAGAAGAACATGCCAGATGGCACTTGGACGGCTTAAGTTTGAGTACAGCTGTACGAAATCGCTGAAAAACTTCACGCATATGCTGAAGGTGTTGTGGGAAATCAGCACTGTAGACGATAATATCGTCTATGTAGATCAAACAAATACTCCAGTGCAGACCCCGAAGCACAAGCTCCATTAAGCACTGGAAACTGGACGGGGCATTCGAGGTCCCCATTGGCATCATAAAGAATTGATATAGGCCTGCGGAGAAAGCCGTTTTTTCTTTGTCCTCTGGATTGAGTGGTATTTGCCAGTAACCAGCAGTTAAATCAATTGTGCTAAACCCCAGAAAGTCTAATCCTATTAGAACAGGATGAGTAGCTGTGCGTACCACATGGAAAACATGAGAAAATGTTACATCTCCAATATGTATTGGGAGCTATCACAGAGTCAATTATGTCCAATAGCTGTCCTGTTACAGATGAAGCTAACACAAATGACTTACTGATAGACTGGGTAGGCAAAACTGGAATCGATCTACGACAGTCATCGGTAATGAGGGACAGACCTGACCCAGTATCAACCAAAGCATGAAGTTCTGTGCCTGCCAGTGCAATTTGAATCAAGGCTGTAGGTGGAGTAGATTTAAGACTGACTGTACCAGAGTGGACCACTATTGGGGATGAAGCTGGCATTTGGTCCCCAATGACAGCTTCTACTCGTTTCCCCGATATGGTGAGAAAGGGGCCGTCCCCTTGTGAGATTGGGAAAAATGTACATGTCGTGTGAGTGATCTTGGCGAACTTTGGGAATGGGGGGGGGGGGGGGGGGGGGGGGGGGGGGCTGATGGAGAGCTGTGTCTGTGGTAACTGGAAGTTTATTGGGGGGGGTGTCGGTCAGATTGTGTAGTGTGAGAAACTTGTGACTCACGACTGCGGGAGGAATTGGAGTAACTGGTATGTCTTTGGCAGGAGAAGTCATCCTTTGGAAGTGCTCGATCAGTTTCTGAATGGCCATGGTAGTGTCGTGGAGGACAGCATTCATCCTGAGGGTGTCGTTGTTGACCTCGGTGTGTACGTTGTGAAGAACAGCAGCAGTCCTGGCGGTAGCGATGATCATCCCGGTGGTAATGATGATCATCTCGGCGGTAATGATGATCATCCCAATCAGGCTGGCGATGCCGTGCTGTTATGTCGTAGTCCACAGCTGCGCAGGTCTGATGTGGAGAGTGTGTGGAAGACGTCACATCGTCCTGAAGGCTGGAAATCCGCCGCGAGAGCTGGTCCATGCGTTCATCAGTTCGTCGCAGGTGAGACTGACGCAAGTCATGTAGGTCAGTCCAGAGTTCAGCAATGGCTGATGATAATTTAGTAATGTGAGTTGCAGGCATTGTGTTGGCCGATGGTTGTGTATTTATTGTCACAGACCTAACAGCTGAAGGGTTAGCAACACTAATGGCCAATTGAGCACGTTCACACTGAGTGGCCACTTTCAAGGCATTGTCTAAAGTCGCAGCACCATGCTCATGGATTTTCTGTATCGTAATGAGGAAATGCTTCAGTTACTAGATTTGTGAGCTCAGCAGCATAGACTTCAAGAGGTTCTTGTGGTTTACGGAGGGGGGTGGCGGGGGGTGGGGGCGGTTGGGATGAGGAATTAAACAAAGTTTGAAATGTGGCCAAAAAAGTTGTATGTCCAAAAACAGTACTCAAACTAGCTTTAGTCAAATCATAGTCAGCTTTCACCACAGGGGAGAGAGACTGCCAGTATGCAAATATTGGACCAGTAAGCTTTACTGGGAGAAGTTTTGCCTTATCCAGTGGTACAGCTGAGACATTTAGTGCTTCCTCAAATCTCTGAATCCATGCACTAAAAGGCTCTTTACCATCTCCAGAAAAAGGAGCAGGGAGATACATTTTAAATGACAGATGTGAACTTGCTTCATTTGCTGGATGTCAGTCTCTCTGCATGGGAGTTGCGTCATTCTCGTCGCCCGCCATTTTAAGCAAGAGGGAAAAAAATGCACGTAATCCGAACTTGCAAAAAGAGCACGTGAATTAAACAGTATTTAAACGGCTCTGCAGGTTAAAGCGGCGATATTCACGTCGTTCAATACGGGAAAAAAACAAGCGTCCAAACAGAAAACAAGCCAACCAACGCTGCCAGCAGTGTAACGCGCGTGAGTTATCCTCTGCCTTTAGTTCTTACCCAACGCTGTTCCCTGGGTTCTTTGCTTTGTTCTGTAATCAGAGAGAACACTGACAAGGAGTTCCAGTGATTACAACACTTGTTTATTGAACAATCTCAACATCGTGAATTGGCCGCAGCCAATAAAAGAGTGCGTCTCATGTCTCTCTCTCTCTCTCTCTCTCTGATCACAACTACAACTGTTTTCGCGGGGCGCCGTTCTCGCGATATTATCCCAAAACCTATTTAAAGTCATAGAACATTATAACCCTTAAATTTCACTTCCTACACTAATTTAAATAAAAAGTAATCAGGATCTAATATTGAAAAAAATTAACTACAGATAATGAACGGTTTTATTACTTCTGTGACTTCTTAGTTGCTTAGTTGGGGACATTAAATGTAACATTTCATTTAATATTCAACAATAATATTGATCGGCCTGCATTGCGCACTAAGCGCGGCAAATTTCAACAATCACACACGCACGAAACTTTAAACATTCCTCAATTAAAGTACAGTAAACCGTACCTCCTGGTAAACATTTCAAAGAGTTCTAAATTCGCTACATACCAACGGGCTGTGTGCTCCTGATGATGAGTTGTGCTCAGGGCATTCCGGTTGTTGTGAATCAACAATAGACGCTTCTCTACCTTTTTTTTTCTGGAGCTTACGGCGCAACTGCGCATGCTCATACCCAAATGACCATCACGCAACAAATACTCATTATGAAATAAATATAATTATCTTAAAATAAATCCTACTGTTCTCAATATTTTAAGCTATAACCATGCATTTTACCAATATATTTTCTAGTGACCCAAAAACCGAACACCTCCCACTTGGCCGACTGATGCAAATTCAAACTTGAGGCTTTCAGTAAAACAACAACTTAAAGTCAAGTTTTGTAGCATAAACAGAATTAACAAAATGCTTTCAATGTTATCATTCTCTCCAAAGTACCTCCTACTGAGTGTAGGTTTGCCCTTGAACCACTCAGCCGCCTCCCACTAACTAACAAAATAAAAGTCTCTTGGGTACCCAATGGTAAGGACTTTATACTTTGCTCTGGTCTTCAACAGGAATCAACACGACCAGTCTACGCACATCCCTGCGAAGGACGATAGTAGAAGGTAAGGTAGAATCTTTCGCCTGGGTCCTGGCAACAAGGGAGGTAGGAAGGCCTATACAGGTTGCCACGTCAGCATCTCGGACCACTCCAAACTTGTCCGGATAGGTGACGACGATTCGACCAAGTCTGAACTGTCCTCTCAGGGCATTCTGGTCTGCGATCCAAACCAGGTCTCCAACCTGGACATTTCTTTCCACTCTGTGCCACTTATGCTGGATAAACAAGTTCAGTCCCGCTAATTCACTCCACTTTGACCAGAATTTCTCAACTCCCGCTTGAACGGCCCTAAGCCTACGCCAAGAGTGGGTTTCCAAGTCAATACTGTGCATATCCCCTCTTTGTTCGGTACGTCCTAGGATGAGGGAGTTAGGAGTCAAGTACTCTACTGTATCCTCTTGCACTTGAGCCTTGGCGTCGATGGGTCGTTCGTTAGTTAGATTGGCTGCGGAGTAAAGAAGAGTCTGGAACTCCCCCAGGTGTAGCTGCCAGTTGTTCCGCCGAGGCTATTGAGAGCTCTTTTGCAGTGGTGGAAAGAGTACTGACAAATTGTACTTAAGTAAAAGTATTGCTACTTAAGTAATAATTTACTTGAGTACAAGTAGAAGTACTGAAATATAATATGACTCAAGTAAGAGTAAATAAGTAGTTTGCTTAAAAACTACTCAAGTAACTACGTTACAAAGTATTTTAGTATTTTTCTATTTTTACCCAAAATGGGGAGATGATAGCGAAATGGAGCGCTAAACACTCTCATGTCCTCTGTTTCATTTATACTGAAGGCCCAGTACTGATGCATAGAAGTATTAAACTTACACATGTCAGGAAATGCCTTATATTGATATAATAGCATGCAACTAGTGATGTTTTGACTGATGAAACATGAAGACAAACACATTATAGCTATAATATATCTGTGTTCATCAAACTATCAGGTATTTTCAAAAGAATGATGTATGTCTTTAAAGGGATAGTTCACCCAAAAATGAAAATTAGCCCATGATTTACTCTCCCTCAAGACATCCTAGAAGATATGACTTTCTGCTTTCAGACGAATACAATCAGTTATATTAAAAAATGGCCTGGCTCTTCCAAGCTTTATAATGGCAGTGAATGACTGGAGAAAATTTGAAGCCCAAAAAAGTGCATCCATCCATGATAAAAGTGCTCCACATATAGACTACTAGCTTTCTCTGTTGTCAAGAGCAACATTTTTATTACTAATTTTGAAAAGTAAGTCCAAGTAAGATCATTTTGATTTGAATCATTTCATAATTGAAAGCAAAGAAGGTTAAGTGAGAGGTCCGATAAAAAAAGGTATGAAAAACAACAAAACAGTATGAATAAAAAATTCCAAGTAAAAAAAAAAAAAAATTACTGGGCTATGCGTTAACATGTTAACATAAATGATCTTTTTTTCGTTGAAGCCTACCGAAAATGTGCTGGGAGCCCACTGTTGCTATAGGAACGAAATACACTTTTACATGCATCTGATTGACAGAAATCATGCGATCTTATTTCACTGTTTTTTCAGCAAAGTTTGCTTAGTATATTTAGTTTAACTGTATTGTTTGAGAGGGCGAGCTTTACAATTAATTGAACTGTGTGCATGTATTATAGACACTTACATTGATCTTGCTCCCTCCATGCAATAACTGCGTCCATGTTATGAGCCGAGCTTTTTTATTTACTTCAACTGCTCAGTGCTCTGGTATTTCAGTAGTTGCCATAATTAAATATGAGCTGAATACTCACTTACATTCACTGAAATATTGAAACGTTAGCGCTACTGATTCAAAACACGAGCGCCAGTGATTGAATGATGTCAAAGCGCAGTTTGAACGCCCTGCCCCCCAGCCGAACTGAAAGTTTTGATTGGTTTTGCACCCGAGTCAGACCTGTCTGTTATTGGCTGAACTGCTTCAGTTCTGTCTGTTATTGGCTGAACTGCTCCAGATCTGTCTGTTATTGGCTGAAGCGCAGGGCTCCACCTGAAGTAGTATGAAAAGTGTCTGTCAACTGTCAGCTTGCCCGGTTGCTCCGTCGGCACCTTTGTCAAAGTACTTTGTATTTTTTATGAAAAATAAATGTAGAGAAGTTGAATACTTTATTTTTATTTTACTCAAGTAAGAGTAAAAGTACCACAATTTAATTATACTCAAGAAAGTAGAAAAAATCAAAAAATCTACTCAAGTACTGTAACGAAAGTATTTGTAATTAGTTACTTTCCACCACTGCTCTTTTGACAAGTTTGACAGCTGCCTCGGCCACTCCATTTCTGTGGGGCGAGTCCGCAGGATGGAAATCCCACTGCCATTCAGTTCCAGTTTTTGCTGCTATGTTCTCGACAGCCACCTTCTTTAAGCATGCTAAGTGCTTATGTAGATCTCTCAGAGCAGACTTGGCACCCACGAAATTTGTGCCTTTGTCAGACCATAACTTCCGAGGGTGCCCCCTCAGGGCAGTGAATCTGGTGTAGGCTTGAAGAAAGCTCTCGGTAGACAAGTCGTCAACGAGGTCCGCGTGGATGGCTCTGGAAGCCATGCAACAATATACAACTCACCAAACCTTTTTCTTGGTTCGTTTCTTTACTGCATCTCTGACCTCAAAGGGACCAAAGAGGTCCAATGTGGTATACTCAAAAGGGTTTGCTCTGCTAGTACGCTCATGAGGAAGGTCGCTCATTTTCTTGTCGCATAGCTTTGCTCTTTGCTTCTTGCAAGTAACGCACTCGTTAATAATCTTCTTGACTATCCTTCGGCCTTCTATGACCCAAGCTTTTCTTCTCGTGCGTAGCAGTGAAGCAGCAACACCTTCATGATTGGCCTTGTGAGCTTCTCTAGCCAGCAAAGTCCCCAACCATGACTGGAAAGGAATCAACGGTACCGCTCTACCATCTTCACTCCAAGATTGTACTCTACTGCCACAAAGCAAGAGTCCTGTGTTTTCATCCTTGTTGACAACTAGGCGGTTCAAGGCTGTAGTCTTAAAGTTCAAGCCGTCCTGGGGAGCAAGGGCTAAATCCTTAAAAGCAACTTTTCTCTCTTCTACAGACAGCCTAGAGCTCTTTGCCTCCCACTTTGCTGAATTCAAGGTTTTGTATCTCACACTTAGCCAAGATTCTGCAGCTCGTCGAACCCAAGCAACAGTTCCACATAGTTTTGACAAGCTACTGAACCGTTTGGGCTCCACCAGGCGCACAAGAGCCACGCCCCCAAGTTTCTTTCTCTGCCTTTCTACTGCTTGAGTTGGACCTTGGTCTTTTGGCAGTGGTTGTAGTATATTAACTCCCACGTTAGTGCCATTATCAGTGCTGCAGGGTCTTCCAATCTTTTGCGACTGAGCTCTGGTAGTTACAGCTGAGAATGCTTTTCTTTGTAACTTTTTCACCTTATCAGCAACCTTGGTCACAATTTCACTGGCCATCTTCACAGGCCATTCAGCTTCAGGCCTTTTTAAGAATTCGGGGCCTTGTTGCCATTCTGACTCTTCATTGAGCTCTTCAGGGATAGCTCCCCTAGTGACGATGTCAGCAATGTTGAGGTTGCCGTCAACCCACCTCCAGTCATCCACTGGCCCAGCCATCTGTATTTCACCAATTCGGTTGGAGAAGAATGTTTGGTAGCCATAACTTTCCTTCTGGATCGCCCCTAGGATAGTTAGGCTATCCACAAAGTGGACCCAGCATTCGACCTCAAGGCGGCAGTGCTTCTCAAAGTACCTTTTCAACCGGGTTGCAAAAACAGCGCCACATAACTCTGCCTTGATCACGTCCCCTTTCTGGTTGAGAGGAGTAAGTTTGGCTTTCGATTCAACAAACTCACAACAACTCCTCCTTGCGTTTCCCAGCGGAGATAAAGCACAGCGCCGTAGGAAGCCTCACTCCCATCCGAGAACGTGACACCCATAGGGCGGCCCATGGCTCCAAAAGGCGTGAGACTTCTTTCGAACTTTATCTTGCTAAGTCTCACATACTCTTCAAAGAGTCTAATAGCAGCCTCCCGGATTTTTGGCGACAGTGGGTCATCCCAAGTATCTTTAGTTGGATTACCTAGGCTTGCTTCTTGGTAGGATTCCCTTACGAGCATTACTCCTTTCTGCTTTGCTGGAGTGCCAAGACCGATAGGGTCGTAGAACCCAGCGACCTGACTTAGAAGCACTCGACGAGTCAAGGGGTTTGGAGTTCCACTTCTTACTTCATCTTCCTTCAAATCAATTCCTGTCCTCATCTTGCCTCGCTTCTTTGAGAAATTGATGGACGTCATCACCCGAAGCTTGTCGGTCTCTGGTTCGTAGCTGACACCCAGCGCTTTACTCTCATTGTCTCCCACCTGATTAGGCAACACCAGAATCTTAGGCGAAGACAAAGTTGTCTCACTGTTACTGGAGTTAGCTGCAGTTTCTAACCTCCCACTTTGGCCTGTCAAAACCCACGGTTTTAGGGAGAAGCCTCCAGCCTCCAAGATCTTTCCAACTCCGTTGTCGATCTTTTCCAGTGTTTTGCTGTCATTGTAGGATGTTAATATGTCATCGACATAGCTGTCTTCTACCAGAACACGGCGTTCTTCAACCATGGCTGCAAACTGTGGAAGATTAGCAGTCTCCCTCATAGCGACCTGGGCAATGCAGCCAGCAGGTTTATCCCCTATGTTAACTCTGACGACAGCGAAGGTTTGAATCTCATCCTCTGGGTTGTCTCTCCAGAGGAATCGATGGAGATGAACTTCTTTGTCTTTAAGCCAGACAGAATTATACATTTTTTTCACGTCGCCTAAGGCAGCGTACAATCCAGTCCTGAATCTTAGAAGGGCTCCTCGAATCTGATTGAGGACGTCTGGGCCCTTGTACAAAAAGTCATTCAAACTCACTCCACGGAACTCTTGGCTGCTGTTCCATACAATTCTTACAGGGGTAGAGGATGAGTGTGGATTTGGTGGAACTAAATGGCTGATGTACCACTTCGGTCCCTTCCAGCTATCTAGTTCTTCTTGAGTGAGTTTGGTGGCAGCTCCCCTTGAGATCATCTCGTGGATTTGCTCTCTGTATGCAGCCTTCCATTCCGGCTCCCTCTCGAGACGTTTCTCAGTGTTGAGGAAAGTCGCCTCCACTGCTCGTCGGTTGTCTGGTAGTGTCGCAGGGTCTCCTTTCCACGGATAAGTTGCATCCCAGTGAGGAAATTTGCTGTGCTTGTCTGCTTGCACATAGGTGAGGCATTCTTTGATCTTTTCTATTTCTCTTTCCTCTCCTAGTGTCATTTCTTTACCACCAGGGGGACATCTACCACATTTGCAGCCACCACATTGAGGGTCGCAGGCAGCGCCGACGCTGTCCCACTTGAACCAATCGAAAATTTCTTTGTTGGTGACCACAGTACTCCTGAGAATTGTTTCTCCACTAAACACTTTAGCTTTAGCAAGTTCAGTTGGGTCAACAAGGACTTCTTTATAAGCCTTCGAAGCTGATCTCATTGAACGTGCAAAATGAGTTTCGGACCTGTGCACAGCTAAATCTACTTTCTCGAAGAGATCAGGATGAGCTCCACCGACCGTTATTCCCAGAGGACCGTCCCAGAGGACGAGGTCTCCTTCCACTTTGATTGGCTGTGGGACCAGGCGGCCTTCCCTATGACTTATTAGTAGGTCAATCTTCTCTGGACGGACCAAGTCGTGAGCGGCAATGTTAGGAAAGAATTTCAGTAGTTGCTGTGGCGTGACTGCTTGATTCACCTTTGCAATGTTCTCCAGGCCTTAACACAGGAGCTTGTGCTCCGCTACTCTACCCTTCTGAGTTTTTACTCTTAGTCTCAGAGTATACCTTTTAGTAGCAACTATCTTCTCCATTCCTCCAACTCCTTGCACAATCAGCTTGATATTTTCGCCTTTCAGCTTAAGACGCTCTGCGGCTTCATTCGAGATATAATTGGTATCTGAAGCAAGATCAATTAGTGTACCGATTAGCTGGCCCGAGTTAGTCGTCACAGAGAGTAGCATCATTACTACGGGGTACTCTATTGGCTCACTGTCTGAAATAGTGCACACTGTTGTTGAAATCTTATTTGAGAAAGCTTCTTTGACCTCAGCTTTTAGCTCTGGAGAGAGTTTGGCAAGAACCTCCTCTTGTTTGTCTGTCAATCCAAGTCTCTTCTTCTCTACTCTAACTTTGAATAGCTCTTCATTCTTCTTCTCGTTCTTTTCCATCTGTGGCAACGGGCAGAGTAAGTAGTTGTGGTCTGAGGACCCTCCTTTCTGACAGTCTTCTTTGGAGCATAGAAACCTTTTAGTGCAGTAGCCGTCCTCTAAATGGATGCGCAAACATTTGAGGCATACTCCTGACTTCTTTAACTGAGCTTTCTTGCTTGACAGGTTGAGCTTCTTGAAGGCTTTGCAAGCAAACAATCTACCTGCATGCCTTTCGTCCCCACAGGTTATACATGAACTAGGTTGAGAACCCTTTTGAATAGTTGTAGCCTTGGTAAATGCCTTCTTTTCTCTACTCCTTTCCTGTGACCTCTCAGTATAGTCTTTTGAGCTAGGCTGCAGTTGATCTAACTCTTCACGAATGTCCTCCTGTTTTTTTCAGGTACTCCAGTAGACAATCGAAGTGATTTCTGGGTGAAAAACCGCTTGCAGGGTCATTCTTATGAGTTAGCCATTTTTCTTTTAGGGAGTCTGGTAACTTACTCTCAATTGACTGTGCTACTAACCGATTTTTCACAGCATCTTCCTCCCCCAGGACTTGGAGGTCACGAAGAGCTCTTTCCACAGATTGAATTAGTTCGATCGTCTTTCTAGGGCTGTTTCCCCTTACAGGCGGTAGGTCATGTACTTCTTTCGAGATAAGTAGCACTATTTTCGGCTTATTTCCATATTTATTGTCCAGGAGCCTGAACACGTCAGTGGCAGATCAACAGCTGGACAAGACGAGGTCTTTTTTGACTTTGTCGTCTAAACTTCCTATAAGATGGAACTGTCTTATATTTTCCAAACCATGAGGGTTCCCCAGCTGCTGAAGGTCCTCCCATTCAGCCTTCCAACGGTAGTAATCTCTCATGTTACCAGAGAATGTAGGCAGGCGTGCACGTTCCAGCATGATTTGGGGCTTGAACTGGAAAGGCCCTGGGTACATGTTGGGAGCACCTTGGACTTGCAATTGCGTGCTTGTAGCAGTTGGAAGTCCACCATGACTAAGATAGGTGGGAGTGATGGGCTGGTTATGCCGACTTTCACCTATAGGGATGTGACTGTCTACTGGACAGGACAGTTCCTGGTTTGGAGAAGAACTTATAGATGTGGCCTGCTCACCGCTCTGGCTTTCCTCCTCTTCGTCTTTCTTCCCAGTAACTTTCAGTTTCACCAGTTCTTTCTGCTCCTCTTCGTCATCAGACCAAGTGCTGCGTTGCCATGCCCACTTATCCCACAGTTTCTCTTGTCGCTTTCTCGCCATCCTGCTACGGTCTCTAGATTCCGTTAGTACGGCTTGAGGGATCATTTCCGTCCACGCAGTTACTAGATTGCTGACTTCACAGACCTCTCGTTCTAAGTTTCTATTTATCAGTTCACACTCCTTCCTAGACAGCTGCAGATGGTCGGTTGCTTCGGCCTGATCCAGGGCTGAGTTAGCCTCTTTTATGAGGGTGGAGATTTGCTCCTCAGCAAATCTGGTCCAGAAGCTGTTTTGGATGAGGTGTTTAACTGCATCAAACTTGCGATCGCATTCCAATGTTTTCTCGTCAACCTGATCTGCCTTTTTTGTGGCCTCCTCGTCTTCTAATTCTCGTAAGGCCATAGCATACTCAAATCCTGCATCTTCCACTCTGGTATGCTCTGCTTTGAACTCTCTCCACTCAGCCTTTAGATCCCTTTCTTCTAGCGCATTGGCCCTGGAGGTAAGATGGTTGGCTCTTTTAGTGAATGCAGTCTGGGCTGCTGAACGCTTCTGTCGTAACCTCTCCATTTTCTCCTTTTCTGCCATCTTGTTAATTTGCTTTTCTTTTCTTTTTTTTTTTTGTTTGCAGACTAGCAAGTGAATAGGGAATATAGATGGGCTTTTTAACTTAACTAGATAAGGTAACCAGTCGCTGATTTATTTTATGGTCTTCAAGCGTTGTCTTGGCTTCAGAACAGGGCCACAATGTTTGAATGGCAGGCCTGGATGGTTTATGACTATTCGGATCTTTTTAGATTTTCAGCCATCCGAATGGGCTAGTAACAGGCAGCACACATGGCACGACTCGTGTTTGTCATTAGTCTTGTATTTTTGTTTATTTATACAATTGACCACAGGTCATAAACCTGAAATAAGAAATAAACCAGTGTTACAAATATCCATTGAATATATAATGCAAATAAACAAACATGAAATGGTTACAATAAAATAACTAGATCTATTTCTGTTGTAAATAAGAATACACTATCATATAATCCCCTATACAGTCTTACACAGCTGCGTCAGAACACCGCAGAAACTACATTTCCCATCATGCATAGCATCGCTCGTGCAGAGTAGAGCTATCACACGTGCAGCAGGCAAAGTGCATTTATCATTATACTGGTAACACTTCAATTCAATGTTTTACCAAATGAATGCAACTCCGTCGCCTACCACAACTCTCTGTTACATTAGTTTACGTGGCAATTCGTTAATTATCCAGAGTTGGAACATATTGCTAACCGTGAAACCTGAACAGTACACGCGCTAACTAAACTACAATTAAGTCTCTCAGCACGGACTAAGCGCGGCAAATTTCAACAATCACACACGCACGAAACTTTAAACATTCCTCAATTAAAGTACAGTAAACCGTACCTCCTGGTAAACATTTTAAAGAGTTCTAAATTCGCTACATACCAACGGGCTGTGTGCTCCTGATGATGAGTTGTGCTCAGGGCATTCCGGTTGTTGTGAATCAACAATAGACGCTTCTCTACCTTTTTTTTCTGGAGCTTACGGCGCAACTGCGCATGCTCATACCCAAATGACCATCACGCAACAAATACTCATTATGAAATAAATATAATTATCTTAAAATAAATCCTACTGTTCTCAATATTTTAAGCTATAACCATGCATTTTACCAATATATTTTCTAGTGACCCAAAAACCGAACATATATATATATATATTAACTAAATTGATTGATTTTCCTGTTATCTCTGTAAAGCTGCTTTGAAACAATAAATAAAAAATGTATATAACTAAATGTGACTTGACGTGACTTCTGTGACACAGAAGGTGCTTTTCCACAGTCAGGCCAAAACCGCTCTCTTTGCTTAACCGTTCCATTCTGTGGGGGGCCAGTGCCCCTGTGACAACAAGCTTGGCCCCCCTTGTGGCCCCCCTAAATGTGGAGTGTGAAATAATTTTTACAAAACTGTTTTTTTGCTATCGTTGTACGTATTATTTTTTATTATTCTATCTTTGTGGATTTGCTTGTTCGCGTGACAATTCGCATCACATTCGCGGGAATCGCGGCAGAATAACGTCTGTCTCCTGCACGCGAGAGAGGAGAGGAGGAGAAAGTTGGTAAATGTCAGTTTAGTTGTAAGTTCATTCTTTATGTGCGTATGGGGTGTGCGATGTGTATTGTCTATTATGATATTGTAATCATTGTTTTAACTATGTACGAGGCACTGTGTGCTGGCATCGCATTTGTTTGTCGTCCTTTCACTGCTGTGAGCAGTTAGGCATGTCCCCAAATTAGTTTTTGTCTTATATTTATATCATATTATTTTCTTATATTAGAATATCACATCAGCAAGAGTGCCGTTTTCCCGTGCACAATTGCAACTGTGATATTTGTTATACAACAGTTAAATTAACAATAAGCATTGGGAGTTACTTTTTAGACACAAGATTGTCAATATTGTTTGTTTTCCCTTTATTTCGCCGACTAGAATTTCAAAATGAAACCGTAGCAGAGTCTCAATGCAACACAGCCATGATTTCTTGACTGAAATCCGCGTTTTGAACGATTAGCTGGCTTCTTTCCCGAATGAATCAGCCATTTGAACAAGTCGGTTGCGCTTTTAGTTTGATATTTAAAGGGATACTCCACTTTTTTTGGAAATAGGCTAATTTTACAACTCCCCCAGAGTTAAACAGTTGAGTTTTACCGTTTTCGAATCCATTCAGACGATTTTCTGATATTTAGAAGAATAACAGTAACCAGACAGCTTCTGGTCCCATTGACTTCCATAGTAGGCCTATATATTTTTCCTACTATGGAAGTCAATGAGACCAGAAACTGTCTAGTTACTGATATTCTTCTAAATATCAGAAAGACAGAAAATCATCTGAATGGATTCGAAAACGGTAAAACCCAACTGTTTAACTCTGAGGGAGTTGTAAAATGAGCCTATTTCCAAAAAGAGTATCCCTTCAAAGTAGGCTATCCTTTAATTAAAACGTTAAAATTAGAAATCATTTCATATTTAAATATTGATTTAAAAAAAAATCTCATAGCTTTATTTGTAAATAAAGTGCAAATATATTAATGTCGCTTCTGTGTCACCTCTGCACTGCAAAGGATTTTGACTGAATTAATTAATTTGACTGGTAACAGTGGTACTGTATAATTATTGTATAATTAAGTATTATTGTATAAATAAGTATAATTACTGTATAATTAATTTTAATGTTAGTATTTGACATAAAAGTTGATGCATAACTCTAAATAAGTTTAGAAAAAAATGTCCATATATAGGTGAAAATGCCCCTGGAAATCAATTTAAGGTGGCAAATATTGCCCCTTAATTTCTGTCACTGCTGTGAACTGACCACTGCATATAATATGAAAAAATATGAATATCTTCGTGAGTCAGCTGTCAACACAGGCCTAAACCAGCCATGGCACCACCACAAAAACACAAAATAAAATATCATCTAATTATTATCAACAAAACATTGAAAAAATTGATATATATTTTTTTTGTCAATATTGCACACCCCTAATGTACGGTATTTTGATTTCTTCAGGTCTTAAAAAGCCTTAAATTTGGCTAATACTGATTATGTAATGCAAATGTAAAATATAATGGAAATGCAAATACATTGTTGAATGATTATAAAAATGGTATTTTGCCTGTTAATGCCTGCAGTCTAAATGTAACTGGCCCCTCTAACAGTACAACTGGCCCCAGCTTGGCCCCCCCAGTTGAAATGGTCTAGAACCGCCACTGCCTGGTGGCACAGATCCAGAGCCATCCAGTACCATCATCCCACGGCAGACTAGAAAGAGGGAAGAGACCAGGTGGTGAAGAGGCTGACGGTAGCTGGGGGATGACTGACAGAGATACTGCGGCAGGATCCATCGGCGCAGACGGAGAGCCGGTGGATCAAACGACGTCGCTGGAGAGGGAGACCCAGGCAGCATCGCTGTAACAAACACTGGAGGTGGAGCCAGAGGGACGGAGTGTAGCGGACGGACCGTAAGTCTGTGGCGAAGGCAGAGTGACGACTGACCAAGGGGGAGCCGGCAGGACGAGGAAACCCGATGTAGCCGATTGTTCGAGAGTCTCTAGTGGAGGCGCAGGAAGGAGGAGTCAAGACGGAGCCGGCAGGTTGACAAGGCGAGATGGAGTGCAGAGGGCTGAGCCACGAGATCCTCACACCCGGGTGCTGCGGATGGATGGCTGACCTGCGACTCAACATTAGGGGCAATCCCCAGAGACGATGCAGGGCTGCGAAAATCCCATACTATATATTTAACATACGAGCAGAAATTGGCGAACAAAAGCTTATTTGATGTGGCAGTATTTTTTTTTACAGTAAAAACTTTATAATCTATCCAAAATTAATCAACGAAATCTTGTCTAAACATTCATATTTAGTCAGTAACATCGTGTTTATGATATATTAGCATACATGTTATTTTGCAGTTTGTTGCTTATACAAAGACATTTTATTTCAACATATTTCAGTCTATTTTTACTCATCTCAGTAGACTATAGCAATATAGTTTGGATGTGTTCATGTAAAAATAACATGTTTACTACACTCTGTAAAGCTGTAGTAAATAACAGCCCATGCGCGTCTGTGCCGTTCATTCACACACAGACATGTAATTCATATTTAAACAGCCTTTTTGCAGTTTACAGACACTATTCCATTGTAGTCTCCGTGAGGAGCATTTTGATTCATTTGTTGCTATAGGAGAGGAAGAATTTTGCAAAATTGTTAATTCATCTAAATCGACAACTTGTATGCTAGACCCTATACCGACTAAGCTACTGAAAGAGATGCTTCCAGAGGTCATAGATCCTCTTCTAGATATCATTAATTCATCTTTGTCATTAGGATACGTACCAAAAACCTTTAAGTTGGCTATGATTAAACCGCTTGTTAAAAAACCGCAACTTGATCCTACAGAATTAGTCAATTACAGGCCGATCTCGAATCTGCCTTTTCTGTCAAAGATACTAGAAAAAGCAGTATCCTCACAACTGTGTTCCTTTTTAGAAAGAAATAATATCTGCGAGGATTTTCAGTCCGGATTTAGACCGTACCATAGTACTGAGACTGCTCTCATTAAAGTCACAAATGATTTGCTCCTATCATCCGATCGTGGTTGTATCTCTCTATTAGTGTTACTTGATCTTAGTGCGGCATTTGATACTATCGACCACAACATTCTTTTAAATAGACTAGAAAACTATGTTGGCATTAGCGGAATTGCACTAGCATGGTTTAAATCATACTTATCTGACCGATATCAGTTTGTAGCAGTAAATGAAGAGATGTCTTATCGATCACAAGTTCAGTATGGCGTACCACAAGGCTCAGTACTAGGACCGCTGCTCTTCACTCTGTACATGCTACCATTAGGAGATATAATTAGGAAATATGGAATTAGCTTTCACTGTTATGCTGATGATACTCAGCTGTATATTTCTTCAAAACCTAACGAAACTTACCAATTCACAAAATTAACGGAATGCATAGCTGATATAAAAAATTGGATGACCAGTAATTTCCTATTACTAAATTCTGAAAAAACAGAGATTCTAATCATTGGACAAAAAACTTCCTCACCTAATAACCTAGAATACTGTCTAACACTTGATGGCTGCTCTGTTAAGTCTTCGACGTTAGTTAGGAACCTGGGTGTGCTCTTTGATACCAATCTTTCATTTGAAAGTCACGTGTCTAGTATTTGTAAAACCGCATTTTTCCATCTTAAAAATATATCTAAATTACGTCATATGCTCTCACTGACAAATGCGGAACAATTAGTTCATGCGTTCATGACCTCAAGGCTAGATTATTGTAATGCTCTACTGGGTGGTTGCCCTGCACGCTTATTAAACAAACTACAGCTAGTTCAAAACGCAGCCGCTAGAGTTCTTACCAGAACCAGGAAGTATGACCATATTAGCCCGGTTCTGTCAACACTGCATTGGCTGCCTATTAAACATCGTATAAATTTTAAAATATTGCTGATTACTTACAAAGCACTAAATGGTTTAGCTCCCCAGTACTTGAGCGAGCTCTTAACGCATTATAGTCCTTCACGTCTATTGCGATCTCAAAATTCTGGCCAGTTGATAATACCTAAAATATCAAAATCGACTGCTGGCGGTAGATCCTTTTCCTATTTAGCACCAAAACTTTGGAACAATCTTCCTAACACGGTCCGGGAAGCAGATACAGTCTGTCAGTTTAAATCTAGACTAAAAACACATCTCTTTGGCTTAGCATACACATAACACATTATAGATTTCTATAATTCAATGTTAGGCTGCATAGATTAGATCAGCCGGAACCGGGAACACTTCCCATAATTCCTGATGTACTTTGTACATCATAAGAAGGATGGCGTCTACGCTAATATTAGTCTCTCTGTTTATCCCGAGGTTTACCGCAGACCGCCGGATCCAGGGCATATCCAGATCTGATGAAGGACCATCACATGGACACGTCGACACGCATTATCAGGGCTGTGAAGGCCCATGGACAACTCACCACTCATCTCCTCACCGGCCGGATGACCCAACCCAACCAGATGAACTGGATAATATCGTGAAAGTTCTGATCCCATCTGACTCCTGGCATTATGCTGCCTAACTCATAATCATACACTGTTCATTCGTTGGCCAAAGGAGGACTGGCCCCCCGACTGAGCCTGGGTTCTCCCAAGGTTTTTTTCTCCATTCTGTCACCTGATGGAGTTTTGGTTCCTTGCCACTGTTGCCTTCGCCTTTTGGCTTGCTTAGTTGGGGACATTTAATTTTCAATTGAACAATACTATTACAACATTGTTTTCCTGTTATCTCTGTAAAGCTGCTTTGAAACAATTTGTATTGTAAAAAGCGCTATATAAATAAAGGTGACTTGACTTGACTTGACTATTCAATATCGCGATTAGAACAAAGCACTTAAGAATAAATAACTTACTACATTAGCTGGATCCGTTGCTGCTCGAAATTAAACTACCAGCACTTCTGAGGTACATTTTCCAGGATTATTACGATAGTATAAACTTGATGTGTTTTATCCAGCTGATGTGGGCGTTGGCATGTTTGCATGGCTTGCCTCAGATCATTTGCCTTTGAATAGCGCACGCTCTCCGTGGACGTGTCACATTAACACTTAAGCTATAATGTCAAGTCAAGTCACCTTTATTTTTACAATACAAATTGTTTCAAAGCAGCTTTACAGAGATAACAGGAAAATACTGTTGTAATAGTATTGTTAAATTCAAAATTAAATGTCCCCAACTAAGCAAGCCAAAAGCCAATGGCGAAGAAAGGCGAAAAAGGCGACAGTGGCAAGGAACCAAAACTCCATCAGGTGACAGAATGGAAAAAAAACCTTGGGAGAACCCAGGCTCAGTCAGGGGGCCAGTCCTCCTTTGGCCAACGAACGAACAGTGTATGATTATGATTTAGGCAGCATAATAGGTCAGAAGTCAGATGGGAACTTTCACAATATTTATCCAGTTCATCTGGTTAGGGGTCGGAGTCATCACGCGGGTGTGTAGATGAGTTTGTTGGGGTTTGTTGCAGTTTGTAATGAGCTGAAAATAAAAAGACTGACATCTCTCTCTCTCTCTTCATACAGATTACATAAACTGAGAATATTTGTTTTTTAAATAAATTCATTTAAAAGAAGAGAATTCAAGCTTCATAAAGAAAAATCTCTTGTGCCTGTGTGACAAGTATTCGCTGAGTTACAGTTCAGTTTCGGACGCTTTTCAGAATGGACTTCACTGACACTGACAGCAAAACTCGCATCATGTTTATTTTTCTTTATTTGACTAAAAGCACAACACTTTGTTTTTATTGTGAGTATATGCAAAAAAATTGTATAAAATATATAAATGAATGTATAAAACTTATATGTAAGTTCAAGTACTTGTGCTTACTTTATTAAATTTCTGTAGCTGAAAACCGCTGTTAGACATACCTTAAAAACTTGAAAAGCACTGTTTATTATATTAAATTGTATTTATTTGTGCTTTTACTTATTTGATTATTTGTTTTTTTTTTATTACTTGTCTTTAATAATGTTTTATGTTTATATTAGTTTTATTCTGAGTATATGCAAAAAAATAGACACTTAACAGGATTGAATGATGTATAAAACTTATATGTGAGTTCAAGTACTTATGCTTACTTTATTAAATTTCTGTACCTGAAAACGTCCCAGGTTACGTATGTAACCCTAGTTCCCCAAAGGGACGGACGCTGCGTGTAATCGCGGTGGGAACGCCCTCCAGCGTGACGCGTTTGAAACATAAATGATATCAGTCAATGGAGAGAATGAGGGTACGGCGAGTGACGTCATCGACCAGGAAGCTATAAATATCCCCTGAGCACACAAGCCGTCAGCTTAAATTTACTGAAGCAAGCGACCCAAGGGGATGCCGGGAGAATGGCAGGACATGAAGCGTCCGTCCCTTCGTGTGTCATTAGGAGACACAAACCGACGAGAGAACCTGAGCCCCGGGAGTGGAGCTAAGATCAAGGGAATAAAATCTGACGAAAGTGTGTGGTGAGGACCAGCCTGCCCCATCACAAACCTCCTGAAGAGAAGCTCCTGAAAGAAGAGCTGTAGAAGCAGCCATACTCCTGGTGGAATGAGCCCTTACAGCCAAAGGTGAAGGCTGATGGGCCGAACCGTAAGCAAGCGAGATGGCCTCGACCACCCACTTGCTCATCCTTTGCTTAGATGCAGGACACCCTTTCTTAGGTGAACCAAAACAGACGAACAGTTGTTCCGATTTCCTCCACAGGGCAGCTCTGTGGACATAAGCAACCTAAAGCCCTAACTGGGCACAGCAAATTAAGTTTCTCCTGGTCTGACGCCAGAAAAGGCGGAGGACAGAAAGCCTGCAGAACTATAGGTCTCACAGAAAGAGTTCTAACTAGGAAACATAACCTGGAACATAACCTGGTCTCGGACAGAGAAAGGCCTTAACCATACCAGGAGCAAATTCCAGGCACGAGGGAGCCACCGAAAGTGCTTGAATATCTCCTATTCTTTTTAAAGATGAGATAGCGAGAAGAAGGATAGTCGGTAACACTTTATTTGAAGGGGTGTGCATAAGACTGACATGACACTGTCATAAACATGACATAACACCTGTCATGAACATGAAGGAGTCTTTATGAATGTTTATGACTGTTGTCATTAAGTGTCATTCGGTAAATTATGACACTTTTAATGCAAAGTTGACATTTTTTAAAATGTCTTTGTTATGACAACTTGACATTAACAAAGACAAAAATGTCTTTGTTATGACAACTTGACATTACCCAAGACAAAAATGTCTTGATTATGACAACTTGACATTAACAAAGACAGAAATGTCTTTGTTATGACAACTTGATATTAACCAAGAAATCATAACCTGTCAACCTGTCACAAATATGTCATAACAGGTCTAATTATCAAACTTCAAGCATTTTGCAGTGTAATAACCCTTAATGACATCTTTATAACTAGTACAATGTGTTCCACTTTACTTGAGGACACGTAAAATATTCATGACACAGTTATAATGGTGTCATGACGGCCAAAGTTGTGACAGGTTGACAGGTTATGATTTCTTGGTTAATGTCAAGTTGTCATAACAAAGACATTTCTGTCTTTGTTAATGTCAAGTTGTCATAATCAAGACATTTTTGTCTTGGGTAATGTCAAGTTGTCATAACAAAGACATTTTAAACAATGTCAATTTTGCATTGAAAGTGTCATAATTTACCGAATGACACTTAATGACAACAGTCATAAACATTCATAAAGACTCCTTCATGTTTATGACAGGTGTTATGTCATGTTTATGACAGTGTCATGTCAGTCTTATGCACACCCCTTCAAATAAAGTGTTACCGGATAGTCTTTAAAGTAAGAAACTTTTCCGAAACTTCCTTGATGGGGTCGAAAGGAGCTAGGGAGAGACCTTCTAAGACGATGGCCAGATCCCAAGCTGGTACCCTCGTGCGAACTGCAGGCCTCAGCCTCAAGGTGCCACGAAGGAAGCGAGATATAAGTGGGTGTCTCCCGAGGGAACCTCCACTTGAAGGGGCGTGGTAAGCAGCTAAGGCTGCCACATACACCTTCAGTGTGGAGTGGGATAACCCTGTGGAGAGATGGTCCAGCAGGAAATCCAGCACTGTACCAACCGGGCAGTTAACTGGGTCCTGCTGGCGCTCTCCACACCAAGAGGTGAAAAGTTTCCACCTCGCGGCATATAACTTCATCGTGGAGGGAGCTCTGGATTGGAGGATGGTCTCAACGACCTCAGTCGAGAGACCAGAATCTATGAGCTGGGCCCCCTCAGAGGCCAAGCACACAGCCTCCAAAGTGTTTCAGAGCCTGAAACACCGCCAACATCTCTAGGTAATTTATGTGCCATAGACGATGATGGTCCTCCCACAGACCCTGAGCCGGGCGACCATTCATGATCGCCCCTCAACCCGTGAGAGAGGCATCTGTCGTTAGCATAACGCGACGACAAGGAGCTCCCAACACAGGGCCTTGGGACAGAAACCAAGGATCTTTCCACATGATCAGGGCGCGATGACACCGTCGCGAACTCACGATCATGCGAAGCGGATTTCCCCTCGGGGAGAATACCTTGGTTCTGAGCCACCACTGTAACGGTCTCATGTGCAAGAGGCCAAAAGGTATCACGTTGGACGCAGCTGCCATGAGACCTAACAGTCTCTGGAACTGTTTTACAGTGGATGACTGGCCTAGCTTGACCTGATCTACTGTAGCAAGAATCGAAGCAATACGAGCAGGTGACAATCGTGCCTGCATCGTCGCCGAATCCCACACTACACCTAGAAAAGTGGTTATCTGTAATGGAGAAAGAACACTCTTCTTGGCGTTGAGCCTCAGCCCCAGTCTCTTGATGTGAGCAAGAACGACATCTCGATGCCGAATCGCCTGTTGTTCTGATTGAGCTAGAATTAACCAATCGTCTATATAATTCAGAATACGGATGCCCTGCAGCCTTAAAGGAGAACTCCGGGCAATTTTTAAGTTAATCTTGATCGTTAGACCTTTGTGAGTACTGTCTATAGAAAAAAAACGAACCGGATCGGTGCTTGCAACGCGGAGCTGCGACCGCGAATGCCCAGAGCTCCTACTCAGCTAAAACGGCAGCTCTGGGGGCATAAAATAAAGTGTGTCTTTTGTGCCTCTTAACAGACACAAAATGCGATTAAAACGTCTGTCCAACATGAACAGGGGCCTTATCTGAGAACAAGATGCGTTTAGCAACTTAGCCATGGTTTAAATTCACCTAAATAGTGTTTTAGACGGCAAGCTGCAGTCTCGCGCTGAAGTCTCGCTCCTCCCACCTGCACCGGTCTGCAAATTTACATGGACCCAAGCTGACAAAAGGTCAGCATGCTTGAGCTCATGCTGGGGCAGATCGCTAACTCCTCATCGGAGTATGAGGAGCTCTCCCACAATAGAAAACTTTGTTGTTCTCACTTGGCTTTGTCTTATACACAGTGAGTTGCCGAAGCTTGTAAAGCAGAGGTATGGCACAGAGTTACGTTCACGCACTCTGGCGTCCATTAAACCAGAGATATCTCAAGCCCTGTGCTCATTACTAGACGAGCTGCAATCATCAGAGGATTCTAGAGCTATGCGCTTGGCTGTGTGTGTCTAACCCCCCAAGACAGAAGCTGGCTTCACTGGGTCGACTAAAGAAATCCTGCCCACTCTGTAAAGAGGCTCACAGACCAGACAATCACTTTCTCAGTAAGTGCCCCTTTCTGCCCCCTCCTGACAGAGCTTTCATTGCTAAGGCGCGGCAAGTTGCTGGCTCACTGAGTCACTCTGACGGCGAGTCTGAGGACGACAATGAGGACAGTGCATCTAACCTTAATGTTCATATCATGCAGTCACCATGCATCGAAGCCTTCCATGGCCACACCCCATTAGGCTGACCATTGACAGTGGTGCAACAGGAAACATGATAAGGGCAGCATGTGCCAGCAGACTGGGCCTTAAAATCTCCAGTAGTACGCAGTCAGCTCATCAGGCAGATGGTTCCTCACCATTAAAGGTAGTGGGAGAGATACGCACGCACTTTCAAAGAGATGGCCACACGCTCTTTTTCGACGGAATTGTGGTAGAAATTGTGGCAGACTCTGACATTTTCGCTGGGATCCCCTTTATGGAATGTAATGACATCTCCATCCGCCCTGCTCGACATCAGGTCTGTGTGGGGTCTGACACATACGAGTATGGTGCTAGTCAAAAGTATGGAGACAGACATGCCATTCGGCGAGCTCACGTACTTCGTGCCACCTCATCACATACTGTATGGCCGGGGGATTTTGTCGAACTTGAGCTTCCAGCAGAACTAGCAAACATTTGCGAAAAGCTTGCTGTTGAGCCACATGAGGGCCATGCGCACTGGTTTTCAAAAGCCTGAAGACATTGACGTTGATGTTGAATATGTCAACCCATCATTTCTTATCAAAAAACCTAATGGGGGGTTTCGTCTTGTTACAGCTTTCGCAGATGTGGGCCGTTATAGCAAACCCCAGCCGTCTCTTATGCCAAATGTGGATGCCACGTTGCGTCACATTGCTCAGTGGAGGTGTATTATCGTCACTGACCTCACCAAGGCGTTCTACCAAATTCCACTGTCCAAAGCCTCTACGAAGTATTGCGGGTCGTCACGCCATTTAAAGGAGTCTGTGTGTATGCCAGATGTGCCATGGGCATGCCTGGTTCAGAAACTGCGCTAGAAGAACTGACCTGTCGGGTACTTGGCGATCTCCTTCAACAGGGACAGGTGGCTAAGGTCGCTGAGGACCTGTATTGTGGGGCTGACACTCTTCTTGCAGTGTGGAAAAAGGTCTTAGTGGCTCTCCAGGCATGCAATCTGTGCTTAGCTCCCAGTAAGACTGTCGTTGCCCCGTCCAGACCGATATATTGGGGTGGGTGTGGGATCAGGGTACTATTCGCGCTAGTTCACACCGCATTGCAACATTGGCTTTGTGTGCTCCCCCTGCGACTGTTCATGGCCTACGGCCCTTTATCGGTGCGTATTAAGTCCTAGCACGTGTTCTTAAGGGTTGCGCATCGATCCTTGCCCCCTTCGACAATGTGGTAGCTGGTGGTGAGTCGACGGCCGCAATTGTGTGGTCAGATGAGCTTCTCCAGTGCTTTCACAAGGCTCAGCAGGCGTTATCCACTAGTTGTGCTGTGACGATACCGCGACCTGATGATCAGCTTTGGATTGTCACTGATGGTGCTCTCAGGGATCCAGGGTTAGGCACGACTATGTACGTTACACGGGGGGAAAAGCTGCTGATCGCTGGATATTTTAGCGCTAAACTTTGCAAAAATCAGATTAATTGGCTTCCGTGCGAAATTGAGGCCCTGTCTATTGCTGCCTCCCTCAAACATTGCAGCCCATACATTATTCAGTCATCACAGAAGTAGGGGTGTAACGGTACACAAAAATCACGGTTCGGTACGTACCTCGGTTTTAAAGTCACGGTTCGGTATGTTTTCGATACAGCAAAAAGAAAGAAATGCCAGAGAAATTTCCTATTTATTAAAAGAAAAAATATTTTTTATATAAGTGTGAGTTTTCCTACATCTTGAAACTCAGGTTTAAATGGGGGTCATTTTTGAAGGGTGAATTTTGGTCATCACATTAAAAATGACATTTAAATATATATTTATTTATATAATATTTGAGTTTTGAAGTGCTGGAAAAAGATGTGTGAAGTACTTGAAAGCATTTCACTATTCCAGCCAAACTGGTTACAATTAGTGTTACTATGGTGAATGTTGCTGATCTGTGGACTTGAAGCCTAACGTTATTACTAGTTCATTCACAGCACAATGTTTCTCCTGGTTTCCACGTCAGCGCTGTTTGATCTAATAGAGATCTACGATTAATAACAGAGACATGTGAGAGCTTCTCACTAGATCTCGCAGCGATGCTGAGTGCAGCGATGCTGATGCTTGAATACTTCAGTGGCGAATTCAAATGCTTTCTTTACTGGATCTCTTAGCGCTGTGTAGTAACAGTGTCGCTTGATCGAGATCGGCTCGCGCTCATAGAGCTCGTGCTGCACAGGTCCGAACTGATAAACGGTCCGTGATGCACAATATAATGAGTAGCGCAGTTTAGTTCCGCGTTCATTACGTTTGCCATGTGATGTTGCGCAACGTTGAGGTGGTCGCGCTCGCGCCTGCGCGGATTTTGTCTGCAGGAAAAATGGTTCAAGGAATCGTTCGGTTTGTATGCGTACCGAACCGAAAGCCTCGAACCGAAATGGTTCAATAAGAATACATGTACCGTTACACCCCTACACAGAAGGCATGCGTGCTCACTGACAGTAAACCGTGCGTGCAGGCCTTTGAAAAGCTGTGCAGGGGCGAATTCTCTGCAAGCCCGCGAGTTACCACTTTCTTGTCCACTGCTAGCCGCTTCCAGGTCTCTGTTCGTCATGTCGCTGGGGCTGCCATTCTTCCATCAGATTATGCAAGTCGTAATGCTCCTCAGTGTGATAGTCCTACATGTCAAGTTTGTAGCTTCGTCCGTGAATGTGGTGTGCCGTACTGACGTGGCTGACATCTTGCGTGGAGCTCAAAAAGTACCCTTTGCCAATAGAGCCACGTGGGTGTCCATTCAGGCAGAGTGTCCGGACCTTCGTAGGGTGCACGCGCATCTTCGGCAGGGTACGCATCCTTCTAAAAGGGTTACTAATGTTAAAGATGTGAAACGTTATTTGACTACTGTTACCTTGGCAAGAGATGGGCTTTTAGTCGTACGACGTAACACACCACTGTCGACCACCACTGAGTGCATCGTCGTTCCTAGGTCAGTGTTGCATGGCTTGCTTACGTCATTGCATATTAGGTTAGATCACCCCTCGGCACACCAGTTGAGACTTGTCGTCGGCCGGTACTTCTATGCCCTGGATTTTGACTCGACCGTCCAGCTTACGAGTAAGGGTTGTCACCAATGTGCTTCACTGGCACAGTCCCCAATATTCGCAGTAGAGCAGTCCAGCTGCGATCCACCTGAGATGGTCAGATCTACCTTTGCAGCTGACGTGCTTAAACGTGAACGTCAGCTCATCTTAGTCGTTTGTGAGTGTGTGACATCCTTCACAGCCGCATTGTTGATTAATGACGAACGGAAGGAAACATTGCGAGATGGTATCATATGTACGTGTATTAGCCTTCGTCCGCTCGATGGCCCCTTTGCCGTAGTTCGAACGGACCCAGCGCCAGGTTTCTCTGCACTGGCCAAGGATGCAATGCTTGCTCAACACAGGCTGGCCATTGAGGTAGGCGATGCTAAAAATATCAACAAAAATCCAGTGGCGGAAAAGGCTATACAAGAGCTACAGGGCGAGATTTCGCGTCTAGAACCACACTATGGGGTCGTCACCCCTGTGCTGCTGTCGGTAGCTGTCGCTCAGTTAAATAGCCGTGTCCGGTCACGTGGCATGTCCGCTCGTGAAATGTTGTTGCAGCGTGATCAGTTCTCTCTCGAGCAATTACCAGTGCGTGACCGGGAACTGATTTCGATGCAGCATGCACAACGCCTCGCTAACCACCCCCACAGTGTTAAGGCGAAAACACCACGAAGTCGGGGCGCACCCAGACCAGCCCGGGCGACCTTGTTTACCTTTACAGTAAACGCAATAAATCCCGAGCTCGAAGCCGATATCTCGTGCTTAGATCTGACAGTACTTGCTGCAACATTCGCAAGTTTACGGGTTCCCAGCTGTGGCGTGCTTCTTATAGAGTCTGCTTATCTGATTGTTATAAAGTTGACTCTTTCCCAAGTGTCCTAGATCATCGTGAAGACGGGGCCGCATCTGAGAGTGAAGAGGAGTGTGAAGAGGTGGGTGAAGTGCCACTGCGCTCCCTGAAGCGCTCCCTCAAGTGATCCATATATCCCCTTGGTGATAACGGAGCCTGCTTCACCCCCAGACTATGATGGCAGCGGACGCCAGGAGGATAGACACGAGTTGGCCTCTCCATCAACTGCCCCGGTGCAGGCCCGGCTGCAGGCCCGGCTGGAGGCCTCACTGGAGGCTTCGGGGTTCCGACGGCAGGCTTCACTGGAAGCTTCGGGGGTTCGACTGAAGGCTTCACTGGAGGCTTTGGGGTTTCGGCTGCAGACTTCAATGGAAGCATCGGTGGTCCGGCTGCAGGCTTCGGAACAACCTCCGGGCCCTGTGGTTGACCGGAAGCTCTCTTCCTCCTCTGCTTTCGTGCGCGAGTAGCCACTACAGGCTCCTCGGCCACCACTGGGTGTGCTGCAGGGAGAGTGGATCGCTCTGGGACAACCGGATCTGGGACCACTGAAATCGGATCCCTCTGGACTACTGGCGTTGGGGCCGCCGAAGTCGGGTCCTCCTGGACCACTGGCCGAAAGGAAGCGACAGGAGCTCTCCTCCTCCTGCGCTGGCGAGGCGATGTAGAAGTAACTACCTCTGGGGGTGCTGCCGCTCCTTCAGCCTCCACTGGATAGGAGGCTGATGGGTCGCACCCTTTCTTCCTCCTCCCTCTCCCCGAAGGGGTCATTGGAGGACCGGGGACTTGTCAGTTTGTGAGGTCAGTGGGAGGTGGGCCAAGAGGCGAAAGACCACCCTCCCAGTCTGCACTGGACCCACGATGGTAATCGTACCCCACAAACTGCCAGAATGATAGTATCCCCAGCATTCCCATCTCCCAGGCAGGCACAGGCTCATTAAGGCTGGTGTTGAATCTGTCCTTGAGCACTGCGTCGCCGATGTTGAGCCCCTCCGCAAAATACAGGAACTGGTAGGCAAGTTCCTTCATGCTGTTTTCCCCTTGCCGAAGCGAAAGGAGCTTGTCAAGTCTTTCCACCATCGGATAAGCGGAGGGGCAGGGAGATGGAAAAAGGAAGATACCCATTGCTTGCTGAGTCCTCAGTTGGCTGGTTCGTTCTGTCACGGAATGGGTAGATTAAAGGTGCGAGGACTCAAGTGCAGAAACAATGGGTAATATTTATTATATAAACAAACATAAACTACAAACAAAACACCCTCGTGGGGGAAAACAAGAACGATACAGGCAGAACCAGGAAACACAAGGAACATGGAAAACTTGGACAACGAACCAGCACAGGACTGCAAACACAGGGAGACTAAATAGGGAACAAACAAAGGAAGGTAACGAGGCAGGCAGGTGAGGGACATTAAACAATAACGAGATAACAAGATGGGCGGGTTTGGCAATTGACAGGAGAGCACATGGCACAAGGAAATAACATGACAGCCATGTGCTCACAACAGACCAGACTAACACAAACACATGACAAACAGGGAGTGTCACAGCTCTGTCATTAAACCAAGAGAAAACCCAGACAAGGGTGACAGAACTGTGACACTCTTCTGCTCACCAAGGCTGTGTTTATTTGATTAAAAATACAGAAAAAACAGTAATATTGTGAAATATTATTCTAATGTAAATCAGCTGTTTTCTATGTGAATATATAGTAAAGTGTAATTTATTCCTGTGATCAAAGCTGAATTTTCAGCATCATTACTCCAGTCTTTCAGTGTCACATGATCGGGGTGATAGAGGTGATAGAGGAACCTCTGATGGTGTGGCACATTGTACAGCTCACCACAGATATCAAGCTGTAAGTGGTCCCATGGTGCAGACGGCCAGTCTACTGGTTGTAGTGGAGGTGAAGTGGGTGGCCCAGTCTTCCCACTGGTGAGGCACGCTGCACAGGAGCGGATAAGTCCCTCTAGGTCACGGTCCATGGCGGGTCACCACATGACGTCACGGCACCGTTGTTTGGCTTTGACAATGCCAAGGTTTCCCTGATGTGCCATTTGTAAGACACACCCTCTGAGGGCCACTGGGATGACAGCACAGAGGCCACGAGCAATGCAGGCCTCACCCCAGCATGACAGTTCATCCTTCACTATAGTATGGCTCCAGTTCTGGTGGGACGCGGGCAGGCCAACCATGTCTGATATAGTCACGAATCATGCTGAAGACTGGCTCGGCTGCTGAGGCAGACTCCAGGTCGCGGAGGGAGACCGTGTCCTTATGTGGTGAGTGGACCAGGTGTACTACCTCCTCCTCATCCTCTGGAGAGACAGCAGAGCACTGGATGGCAGCAGGGCGGGATAGAAAATCTGCTACAACATTAGTTTTGCCAGGCGTGAATTGTAACTGAAAGTCATATTGCTGCAAGCGGTCTGACCATCTGTAGAGGCAAAGGGCCTGTGTCCTCCACCCGAAGTGGACATCAGGGCTGTCAGGGCCTGGTGGTCCGTCCGTAGGGTAAAAGACTGTCCATACAGGTACAAATGCCACCTCTCACATGCCAATATTCAGGCGAGGGCCTCCCTCTCACCCACTGAATATTTTTGTTAGGTGGGGCTGAGCGCCCGGGAGGCGAAGGCTACGGGCCTCTCCGCGCCGTCATGGAGCTGTGACAGAACGGCGCCCAGAGCCACAGCAGACGCATCACAGGTCACGAATGTGGGGCAGTCCAGCTGGAAGTGTGCCAGGATCTGAGACGTGGTGAGGAGACACTTCAGTTCATCAAACCCAGCCTGGCATTCAGAAGTCCAGGTCCAGGGAGCATCCTGCCTGAGCAGCATCCTCAGTGGGGCCGTGACAGAGGAGTACTGTGGGAGGAAACACATGTAGTAGGCTGTCATACCCAAGAAAGAAGCCAGCTGCGAGGCTGTCGTGGGGCTGGGAACTGCGCTGATGGCTGCCACATTCGACTGGAGAGGGGAGATACCATCTGCCGACACACGGAACCCGACAAAATCAATTGCTGGTGCAGAGAATGTACACTTCTCAGTGTTCAAGGTGACATGGTGGTGGGTGAGGGAGTCAAAGACCTGTTCCAGGCGGGCGTTGTGTGTGTCAATATCTGGCCCTTGTACCACAATGTCGTCCAAATAGGCCACTGTACCAGGGCAGCTGGCGAGGATTGTGGACATGATCTTCTGGAAACAGCTTGGCGCTGAACTGAGCCCAAAATGCATCCTTGTATAGCGGTACAGGCCACTATGGGTGATAAAAGCCGTCAGGTTCCGACTCTCCGGGTGCAGAGGAACTTGTAAGTAGCCCTGACGTAAGTCCAACTTAGAAAAAAACAGAGAGCTGTAGAAGTGGGTTGTTAGTTCTTCTGTCGTCGGAAGAGGGTACTTGTCAGGCACCACTGCCTTGTTGACATGGCGAAGGTCGACACAGACTCTCAGTCCACCTGACTTCTTCCTGGCGATGACAAGGTTGGACACCCACAGAGAGGCATCAATGGTTTCTATGATGCCATCAGCCTGGAGGCATTGGAGCTCCTGTGTAACGGTGTCCTGCAGAGCCAGGGGAACACGCCGAAGGGGCTGGACCACGGGAGGCACGTTGTGGTCCAGGAGTGGTTTGTGTGTGAATGAGGTGAGACACCCAAGGCCATTGAACAGTTCAGGCCGGCTTTGTTGCCAAGAGGAACCCACTTGTAGTATTCGTGTTCCATTGTTGTCCTGTAGAGTAAAGCCAAGGCTGAGAAAGAGGTCAAGGCCCATGATGTTCTCACCGTGGCGTGTAATGTGGAATGGGAAGCGGTCCACAGTTGTAGCGTGTAATGTGGAATGGGAAGCGGTCCACAGTTGTAGAGGTGTAGCGAACTGGGAAGTAAAGTAGGCCAACAACATCGATTTTGCTGCGGCCGTAGCCACAGAGAGCAGTGGATGGGGGCTGCATCTGTCTGTTTGGGAAGAGTAGGTTACAGGTGTCAACATTCAGCAGTGACACCTTGGCCCCATTGTCGAGGAGAAGAGGGACACAGCGGCCATCCAGGTATACGGGGCACCTGGAGAAGGTCCCTGGGTGGGGGCCTATGGTGCGCACTGGCACCAACGGGTCATGTGAGTGTTCAGAGTAGTCAGCTGGAGCAGACCGACACCATTTAGCAAAGTGGTTAGATTTCTGACAGCGTCTGCATGTTTTGCCCCTAGCAGGGCAGTCCTGAGCCCTTGTGGCATGACGGGTGGAGCTACAATTCCCACAGCGTCTCTGCTGGCGTGTTTGCTGAGGCCACGTATAGCAGCAGGGTCAGCCAGGTTGTCTGAGCTTGATAGCTGTTGCACTGGCTGTTCAATAATGGCAGTATGAGACTTGTTTTCTGCTATTTTAGCAGCACATTGAGTTGCCGCCTCCACTTGTAAGGCGAGTGTTAATGCATCCTAAAGTGACAGTGTTGCATCTTTAAGTAACAATTCCTCCTGTACTCTGGGATTATGCGTTTTTTTCAATGAGCTGGTCATGAATAAGTTCATCCCTCATGACGCCGAAATTACAGTGTTGTGCTAAAGCTTTTAAATCTGCTACAAACTGCCTAGCAGACTCACCAGGGCGCTGACATCTTTGTCTGAACTCCAGCCGCTGAAAGAGGATGTTCTGTGACTTCACAAACTGTCCAGTCAAAGCTGTAATTACATCATTGTAAGTATCCAGAGTACCATCGAGCGTGTTGAAGATCCTGTTCCCCTCCGCTCCCAGCAAGTGCAGTAGGATAGCGCGCTTCCTCGCGCTAGTGGCATTATCCAATCCAACGGCCAAAAGGTACAGTTCAAAAGACGTTCTCCACTGATTCCAAGGAACGACAGGTTCGCCAGGTAGGGGCAGAAAATAGTCCGGAGGTGGCAGAGAAAAAACCGGGGCATCAGCCATCCTCGTCGCCAATGTTATGTTGATAAAAAATCACGACTAGTTTCACCTTTCAATGCAACAACTCACTCGTTTATTTCCGGAACCCAAAACGAAACAACAGCGCACCTACGGTGGCCTCACAGTCTCAGAATGTGCAACGTAAAACAGGCATCCTGAATAGCCGAACTAGAACTGTACATGTATTACGTGAACACAACACAACCATTCAGAAATGTTCTGTTCGAGCCTTAATTGTCGAACTTCTTCGGGGCCGTCATCTTGTTTCGGGTCCGACTCCGGTTCAAACTGATACGGTTGCACAGATGTGTCCTCAGAGAGAATCCAGCTGCCATAATAAACCCTCAACTGTTGTCAAGTCAACACTCCACGTGCGTTGTGTCAAAGCGCCCACAGAACAGAGGGGCGGAGTCAGCGAAGCTCATTATCATTTAAAGGCATATGCACTTAAACGGCGTGCTGAAAACAGAGCTGTTTTTGAGCCGGTAAAATGAGTGTTTTCTTACAATACTAATGAGAATTTTTAATAAAAGTATATTACAAAGTTTTCATTTAGACCCTAAAGATTCACATTAACTTGTACAAAAATGGCATTTTATGACCCCTTTAAGATAATTCTATTAACGGTCCAAATATTCATAATTAATTATAACAATTTATGATTAATTTTTAATATTTATTTTGAGCTAATTTGCAACATAGATAGTGAAAGAGACGTATTGGGATTGGCATTTAGAGACATTCTAAACTCTATTGGAGTTAGATGTGTCAGGTGTCAGGACCCACTCATTGTCGAAATCATACTTTAGATCTAATATTGTCACATGGAATCAATGTTGATGCCGTTAAAATTCTGCAGCAGCGGGATGACATCTCAGATCATTGTCTAGTCTCATGTATACTTCATTTGGCCAAGGCAGCAAAGCCGACTCCCTGTTACAAATATGGTAGAATTTACCACTTCTACCACTAACGGTTGATTTATAAATAATATTTCTGATCAGTTTCATCTCCCTAGCATTCCGGATAGCTTAGAATAACTCGATGTTGCAACAGAAACTATTGACTCTCTCATTTCCAGCACTTTAGACACAGGCGCAGCCTGCAGATTGGGTGGTTTTGCAATCTATTTTGCAGGCAAAAAAGGGTTTGGGCGGGTGGATAAAAATTGGGCTGGTTTCGGATCAGTTCGGCGGGGTTTTGTAGCCGAAACACCGGAACTTTAGATCCTTCTATCGGCGACCCTCTGTTCTGCAGGCAGTAGTCTGTCTGTCTCACTCACTCACTCACTCACTCACTCACTCACTCACTCACTCACTCACTCACTCACTCACTCACTACACACACACCACACACACACACACACACACACACACACACACACACACACACACACACACACACACACACACACACACACACACACACACAACACACATATGTTGGTGCAACAGCATTATGAGGACTCTCCATAGGCGTAATGGTTTTTATACTGGACAAACTATACATTCTATTATTCTATCCCCTTACACTGCCCCTATCCCTAAACCTACCCATCACAGGAGACATGCTGCATTTTTTATTTTTTAATACAACATTGTTTTTTTATGTTTTTAAAGCCATTTGATTTATGAGGACTTTTGAAATGTCCTCATAAACCACCCATAAGTTGTAATACCAGTGTAATACACATGTCATTATACAAATTTGTGTCCTCATAAATCACACACACACACACACACACACACACACACACACACACACACACACACACACACACACACACACACACACACACACACACACACACACACACACACACACACACACACACACACACACTCTCTCTCTCTCTCTCTGGCTGACGTGCCCCCTAAACTCACAACAGACACTCCCTCCCACTACTTTCGGTGCACTATAAACACGGTTTTGCAATCTGTCTCCTCAGTTTATAAACCATAGGCTGTAAACTGTATAAAAGATTTTGACTCATATCCAAGCAAGGGTTTGTGCAGAGTGTGGCGCAGAGCGTGGGCGCGAACACTTGCGTTTTCCTTTCAACAGGGGAAACAACTTAAAATACTCTATCATTTCTATTCATACAGAAAATAATTTATTTATATATAACTTATGTCAATATTTATTTTTTGCGCAGCTTTTGGTGTGCATACAGTTCAAATTCAAATTTTGGTGTTCACCTTTGCATTTAAAAAATACAACAACCGTTAATTTTTCGTATATATATATATATATATATATATATATATATATATATATATATATTATATATATATATATATCCTCATGATATACCAAGGTTGCTATTTGGGATAGTTTGCTTTGTTAGATGAATATATTTTTGAAAAGAGTTTTTGGTCATTTTTTCATTTTTCTTTGTTTAATTCTTGAAATTAATTTATATACACACACAATGATATGATATAAACGAAAAGCTATTGGCTATTTAAAAAGGGGGATGAGCCACTCAATATGTTTTGCCACGTCAATCCATTGAATAATGCAGGCATGTGTCATGGTTCTGCCTTCTTATCTATATATTTTCCTAGTATTGTGGCAGGACCATGACAGACCCATGTTTTGTGTACAAGCGCATGGCCTATCGTCAGGGCCATGTGCTTGTGTTGTCTCGTCTTGTAACTCCGCCCCCTTGTTATCCCCGTCTCGTCATTAGTGTCTAGTTAGTTTCACCTGTCCTCATCGTTAGTCCCCCTATATCTTCCCCTTGTGTTTCACTGTCTTTTGTCGGTTCATTGTGATTGTTACGTGAGTGTTATCAGTCCTTGCCAAATGTTACTCGTGAGAATCTTGTGGAAGTATTGTCGTGGAAATCCTAGTCAATGTTAGTGTTATATGAAGTTTTGTTTGTTTTCGTGTTCAGTCTTTTCCGTGTCTAGTCTAGTCTAGTCAGTCTTGTATCCCTTGTTCCATCTGTTTTGCCCCCTCGTGGGTTTTGTTTTTCCTGTTTTTGTTCAAATAAACCTTGTTCATTGTACACAGTCTGCATCTGGGTTCATATTCGTTCACAACCGTGACAGCATGTTTCAACGCACTTCAGTGGGACTTTAAATATTAGTTCAAATAATTTAGGAAAGTATAAACAAATGATACGAAAATGTGAGTGCAAAATCACCAATCCTGCTTTTTGTTTTTTCTAAGCATTTGTTAGGGTGTTCTGTGGTTTCTGGATTGTCAAAATCAAAATGGGATTTTTTGGGGGGTTAGCTGAGCTACTGAGAAAAACAAAAAGTTCCTGGTCAACACAGGTCAGAGACAGACACAAATACTTCCCTAAAGTGTCATATATGCACATGTATGCACATACATAAATATTATGTCACAGTCAAGCACTAGAGATTATGCCATAGATAATGTGTATTAAACCGATACGACCTGCACACACAAACATTCTACACATAAATCACATGTGGCCTCCGCATTGTTGCTTCATTGTCAGATTGCTGAGCTGTTATGTAACATCACTCCACATTCCTCCTGCTTAGGGAGATTAAAAGCTGAGGGAAAAAAACTGCAATGTTTTTTAGAAGATTATTTTTCACTAGCAGCTCTGCACATACATCCGCTTACTCTACCGTCCGCTTTTGAGTGACGACAAGACTGACCCACATCTCTCCACTGTCAGCCCATCGCTGGACATGTGTTCAGCCACACCAACACGTTCACAATAATCCTCCGGCTGAGAATGCATTAAAGCAACTGCTGTCCGACATGACACATATCATTATATCATGCCATTTGATCATAATATTTGCATTATTCGCATTAACATCACATTAAATGCACCATATTATACACCTTTTGTAATATTTTCTTGTTTCTCTGAAGTCTTGTAACGTTGCTTCAACAACAGTCATAATTATGTTTTACACAACATTTACACAACTACTCTCTGATGCTTAACATAAACTTTTTTTTATACTGTACCTTTAAGATTCCTAACTTAGGGCCCAAAATGAACACTCGCCAAGCGTCAAATGAGAGACGGTATTAACATTAAGTGACATGGCATCTGACGCACAAAAGCCAATGGCACATGTCGCTATGCTTATTGGCACATCCAGTGGCAAATCTGGTTTTCAATGGCATGTGTCAGTGGACAGTGGCATGTGTTCCTTAAAACTTGTGATCTGCCAGTGGATAATGGCATGTGCCACTGACATTATTGTGAAACACTGATACTGTGTCGCGGAACATGTCGCTATATATTGTGACACCTCCAGTAGTGACTGACAGATGATCTAAACCTCTATACTGATTAATTGTGACACAATATACTAAATAAATAGTCAATATTAGTGATATTTAAATTGAACGTATATGGTAAAAAAAAAAAAAGCCTTACATTTTTAAGTACAATCAGCTTGGCTGTATAAGTCATTTCAACTTAAATTACATTAAACTGACTTTAAAAAAAATGAGTTGAATCTTGTATAACTAATGTAACGCGAGCCAGTTTTTTGAAAGAAAATTGTCTACATTTGATCGGGAATTGTATGCCATTGTGTGGTTGGTTCGTCATTTTCGAAACTATCTTGCTTGTCATCCATTCACCATCATTACATCATTATATGCAACGACATGCTCTTTTCCTTCCACTTGTTGTGAAAGAACAGAGCCCAGTGAATGAAGGGAAGCATCAGTGTAAAGGATGAAATTAATTGAAAAATTTGGAAATGCCATAATTGGTTGTGACGTCAGTTCCTGCTTCAGAGCACTGAAAGCTTCTGCTGACCAAGAGAAGGATACTCCTTTGTGTGTGAGATGGTACAAGGGTTCAGCTGTGCGTGCAAAGTGTGTAATGAATCAATAGCCATGTTTCCATCCACTTGTCAATCAAATTATCTGAAGTTCTGTAAAAAAAAAACGAATGCGAATAAAGCTGATGAAAGGGTGTTTCCATCCAAGGGCTTTAAAGCGAATAAAAACCTGTGCGTAATGACGTCACATGCTGTTTTGCGATCAAATTGGTATATCGACTTGATTTGAGACATTTTAATGCTGGTAATACAGAAATCCTGTTGATTAACCCTAGATCACAAAACTCACCCAGACATGACTGTCACATTCACGTTCACCTCATCATCTGTATTCACTACATTTCCCAGCATTCCTCTGGATCCTCACCTGCACTCGATTCCCTCATCACCTCACCTGATCTCTATCACGTCATCATCTCATCACCAGCTCGGACTATATAACACTCACTCTCCCTGCAATCACGGTCTGATCTCGTCTTTACATCGTCGCCGCTACTTGACACACAGACTCCCCTACACTCAACCAGAGACTTACCCGCTACTTACCTGCTACCTTCCTGACTCTATTGGATTCTCTTCATCACCGCAGGCCGTCTTCAGTTCCCAGCCATCCTTCTGCAAACCCTTTCCAGTGACGGACTCACCTGCATCTGAAGGAGAGACTCTTGTTATTCCAATGGCTAAGTCCTCATCCCATTATCATCTGTTACAATACTCACCATAACTCCGTCTGCTTCTACTGTTCTGTTAATAAACACTGATTTCACTTATCACCTGTCTGTCTCCTGTATCACCCGTGACAGAAGATCAGACCGCCCCAAGATGGACGATGGGGTAAAAATTATCGTCCTGGCTCAGGAGAGCCAAAATTTGTATTCATTTGTTGCAGGCTTTATCCGCATCGCACTCGTCAGTAATGTGGATGACGAGCGGTTGAGTACCTTATTCTGGCTCGGGGCCACCTTTCACCACCGATTCGACCTTCCAGACACCACTGGACTCAGCTGGAGGGAGACCGTGATCCGGTGTCTGGAGAGAATCGGTTCCCGACCCGGGACACAACCTACCAGCACCAAGCCCACTTCGCCGCTGGTCCCATCCAGCACAGAGCCTTCACCGCTGGTCCCATCCAGCACAGAGCCTTCGCCGCTGGTCCCGTCCAGCCCTTTTGAACCTTCGCCGCTGGTCCCATCCAGCACAGAGCCCTCACCGCTGGTCCCGTCCAGCCCAGTTGAGCCTTCGCCGCTGGTCCCATCCAGCACAGAGCCCCCACCGCTGGCCTTTGCCAGCACTGATCTAATAGACTTTTTCACAGAGCCAGAGCCCGTTAACCCAGCGCCAGAGCCAGAGCCCGTTAACCCAGCGCCAGAGCCAGAGCCCGTTGACCCAACGCCAGAGCCCGTTGACCCAGCGCCAGAGCCAGAGCCCGTTAACCCAGAGCCAGAGCCCGTTGACCCAGCGCCAGAGCCAGAGCCCGTTGACCCAGCGCCAGAGCCAGAGCCCGTTGACCCAGCGCCAGAGCCAGAGCCCGTTAACCCAGCGCCAGAGCCAGAGCCCGTTGACCCAGCGCCAGAGCCAGAGCCCGTTGACCCAGCGCAAGAGCCAGAGCCCGTTGACCCAGTGCCAGAGCCAGAGCCCGTCGCCTGCCCGCCAGAGCCTGAGCCGGTTGCCTGCCCGCCAGAGACCGCCGTCCAGCCAGAGACCGCCGTCCTGCCGGAGACCGCCGTCCAGCCAGAGGCTTCTTCCCTGCTGGTCCCGTCCAGCCCTACCGAGCCCTCACCACTAGTCCCTCATCCAGTCACTCTCACCATTAATTTTTTGGGGGGGGGCCATAGGCCCTCGCCGTGGGCGCCGAAGGACCCACGGCCACCCGAAGGGGCCTCACCGCCATGGCCACCCGAAGGGGCCTCTCCGCCATGGCCACCCGAAGGGGCTTCACCGCCATGGCCACCCAAAGGGGCTTCACCGCCGTGGCCTCCCGAAGGGGCTTCACCGCCATGGCCACCCGAAGGGGCTTCACCGCCCTGGCCTCGCCCTCATCCTGGTCCGCCCTGGCCACGCCCACAGCCTGCTCCGCCCTGGACGCCCGAGGGGTCATCTGCTCCACCATGGCCACACCCTCAGCCTGCTCCGCCCTGGCCACACCCTCAGCCTGCTCTACCCTGGCCACGCCCTCAGCCTGCTCCGCCCTGGCCGTACCCCAGCCTGCTCCGCCTGGACCATCCTGGAGTCCGTCCAACTGCACCCGGTCCACCTTCCCGTCACGGACTCCAGGATGCCCACCCCCCTCCCGTGTTCTGCCTTGTACGGCGCGGGTCGCGCCTAGCGGGAGGGGGGAGTTATGTCACATTCACGTTCACCTCATCATCTGTATTCACTACATTTCCCAGCATTCCTCTGGATCCTCACCTGCACTCGATTCCCTCATCACCTCACCTGATCTCTATCACGTCATCATCTCATCACCAGCTCGGACTATATAACACTCACTCTCCCTGCAGTCACGGTCTGATCTCGTCTTTACATCGTCGCCGCTACTTGACACACAGACTCCCCTACACTCAACCAGAGACTTACCCGCTACTTACCTGCTACCTTCCTGACTCTATTGGATTCTCTTCATCACCGCAGGCCGTCTTCAGTTCCCAGCCATCCTTCTGCAAACCCTTTCCAGTGACGGACTCACCTGCATCTGAAGGAGAGACTCTTGTTATTCCAATGGCTAAGTCCTCATCCCATTATCATCTGTTACAATACTCACCATAACTCCGTCTGCTTCTACTGTTCTGTTAATAAACACTGATTTCACTTATCACCTGTCTGTCTCCTGTATCACCCGTGACAATGACATTTTTATTTTTATAATTTTTATAATTATTATTATTAGGCCTTCAAAAACTGTACGGAATCTGGGAGTTTTGTTCGACCCCACGCTCTGCTTTCACTCACACATTAGTCAGACTGTCAAATCGTGCTTCTTTCACCTGTGGAATATTGCTCGTATTCGCCCCTCTCTTACCTTTACAGATGCGGAAACTGTTATTCATGCTTTTATCACTTCCAGATTGGATTTCTGTAATTCATTATATAGCGGACTACCCACCAAAGCAATACACCGCCTCCAAATGGTTCAAAACTCTGCTGCACGCACCCTCACATATAATAAAAAGTCTGCTCACATCACTCCTATCCTTCACCAACTGCACTGGCTTCCTGTCATACAATTTAAACTGTTAATACTAATATTTAAAGCCCTACATGGCCCGGCACCCAAATACCTTGTTGACTTGGTACAGCCATATGTTCCAACTCGGGCCCTCAGATCTAGCATGGAAAACCTTCTCGTGGTACCCCGGGACTCTCCACAGTGGGCAGTAGGGCTTTTAATGTTGCTGGCCCTACGCTCTGGAATAAGCTGCCCCCGAATCTTCGTGCGCACGACAACATCCGGTCCTTCAAAAAACATCTGAAAACTCATTTCTTCAAGCTTGCCCAATAAACCATCTTCCTCATCACTGTTTTTTCTGATCTACACTTTTTCAACTTTATCTGCTACATACTTTGTCATAATAGCATATTTTGATAAATAATGCAATATCTCAATATCTCTCTATGCTTGTTTCCCTCTGTTTTGTCTCTTGTAAGCTGATGGCCTTCGTATTTGTTCGCTTGTTGTTTGTTTGCTATTTGTTGTTTGTATTACATTGTGAAGCGACCTTGGGTTCTTGAAAGGCGCTATAGAAAATAAACATATTATTATTATTATTATTATGAAAAGTTATGAATGATGTGTATTAAAAGTAAAGGAAATAGTAAAGGACAACAATTGTTTCAAGATATTAATCTTGACATTATTGTAGTAGCCTATGAAATAAGTTAAAGTTATAAAATATATATTTATTTAATGAATAAATATAATGAAAGATATTAATAGATAACAGAAAGATAAAAATGCACATGCTTAATATATTATATCTTATATCTGAAGATGTCTAAAATTTGTATCTCATTATCCCTGAAGACAAACGTAAGAAAATGATTCCATTGTAGATTAAATTTGTGCTAAGAAAAAATAACTTGTACAAGATTGGGTGACCCAAGTTTTAAAAGTCATAAATAATTTACAGCAATCTTAGAACTGTAGTAAATGAGAATTGTTGAAAATATGTGAGGAAAAGTTTATTCACCATGTGAGATTATTTGAAGCACAGCATGCATATAGGAGAAAGATTGAAGGCTAAATTTATGATAGGGAAAATTATTTAATTGGATTATACTAAGATAATTAAAGTTAGATTATTGAAATAGCTGCTTTTTCCTGCAAAGAAGAACTTGCTTTACTAACAAAAAGAATAGGAGAAATGCGAGTAGTCCATAAAGGCTAGCTTGTGTCAAAAATGATTTATGGCCCCTTTGGTTGTTGGATGGGGAGGGGTTTATGACAGGATATGACCATGGGGGCGGGTTTTATGACAACAGGTGGTTTGTGTACCCTTTTGGGCATGCTTGATTCCGGTGTGTTTATGATGTGTGTTTATGACTGCCATTTGCTTGGAGCAACTGGTGGGAATGTTTTTAGGGGAGTTTTTATTAAATCATGATAATGTTCACAGAACGCTGAGAATATGAACATGAAGAGGTTGACACGGATATGATTTTCAGCCGGCTCTGTATCATCCATATTGTCTGTGGGAGAGAATGAAACAAAATGAGTTTAAAGAAATAGCATTGATGACAAATAAAGCTTATAAAATTAATGAATGAAATAGATGTTAAGTGTATTAAACATTTAAAACATGTGTTGAACTTAATGATGCGGCTGTTATGCGTCTATCTGGTTAGTCGCAGACTCTTAAATCTTTCTGATCAGATGAAATGTCACAAATGAGTCTTAAAAATAAAAAGCATTACGTTTAAATAAAACATATAAATGAGTGAATAATAGTTCATATTATATGAAATAAGATGTTAAATTATCAAGCATACATATTTTAATCTATTTACATCGGTGATATAGGAACATCATGCGGACACCATGATATACTGACGTACATAGATAAATAAAACATAAAATAATTGAAACAAGCTGTTAAATTACCAAGTATACAAATTTTAATCTAATACAACACGAAATACTGCCTTACACAGATAAATAAAACATAAAATAATTGAAACAAGCTGTTAAATTACCAAGTATACAAATTTTAATCTAATACAACACGAAATACTGCCTTACACAGATAAATAAAACATAAAATAATTGAAACAAGCTGTTAAATTGCCAATTATACAAATTTTAATCTAATACAACACGAAATACTGCCTTACACAGATAAATAAAACATAAAATAGTGAATAATACTTAATTTTATTTGAAATAATATGCTAAAATTTCCCCGATATACTGTCTTACAGTGTTAACACATATAATATATTGAATAATAGTTCATTTTATTTGAAATAATATGTTCAATTATTAAGTATAAGTATTTTAATCTAATTTATCCGAGATATAGGGTCACGCCGCATTATACTGACTTACACAGATAAATAAAACATATAAATTAGTGAATAATAGTTCATATTATTTGAAATAAGCTGTTCAATTATCAAGTATACATATTTTATTCGAATACACAACGGAATACTGCCTTACAGATAAATACAACATAAAATAGTGAATATTATATAAAATAATCTGTTAAATTATCAAGAATTTGAATCTAATACATAGGGGATAACATCATGTGGATACCACAATATACTGGCTTAAAGATAGATAACCATATAAAATAGTAAATAATAGTTGATATTATATTAAATAAGTTATTAAATTCTAATACATCAGGGTTATAGGTTCACACTGCAATATACTGACTTACATAGATAAATAAAACATAAATTAGTGAAACATATTATTTGAATCAAGCTGTTAAATTACCAAGTATACATATTTTATTCGAATACACAACGGAATACTGCCTTACAGATAAATACAACATAAAATAGTGAATATTATATAAAATAATCTGTTAAATTATCAAGAATTTGAATCTAATACATAGGGGATAACATCATGTGGATACCACAATATACTGGCTTAAAGATAAATAACCATATAAAATAGTAAATAATAGTTGATATTATATTAAATAAGTTATTAAATTCTAATACATCAGGGTTATAGGTTCACACTGCAATATACTGACTTACATAGATAAATAAAACATAAATTAGTGAAACATATTATTTGAATCAAGCTGTTAAATTACCAAGTATACAAACTTTAATCTAATACACAGTGAAATACATCCTTACACAGATAAATAAAACATATAATATAGTAAATAAGTATTATTGAAATAAGATGTTAAATGATCAAGTATAATCATTTTAATCTAGCACCCAACAATATACTGTCTTACCCTGATAAATAAAACATAAAATAATTGAAACAAGCTGTTAACTTACCAAGTATACCCATTTTAATCTATTACATCAGGGATATAGGTTCACACTGCAATATACTGACTTACATAGATAAATAATACATATAAATTAGTGAATAATAGTTAATATTATTTGAAATAAGATGCTAAATTATCAAGATACATCTAATACACCACGGAAAACTGCCTTACATGGATAAATAAACATGTAAAACAGTGTTTTATACGAAATAAGATGACATTTTATGAAGTATTTAAAACTAGTTTTAAACGTATGTTGAAGTGTACCTACCATTGGTGAAATTAGGAGGTCTTTTTGGCTCTGGTTAAAATCACAGATCCTTGAATTTCTGAGGTGAAGAGATGTTTGCTCTCCGTTTGCTAAATTGAAAATGAAGATTGTTTCCAGCATGTCCCGGGCCCCGGGGTCCGCCCCTTCCTCTCTGTGTAGCTGCTATGTATTAGCATTAGCAGTTTGTTTCAGAAAACAAAGATAGCCACATGGTGTTTTACAATCAAAGACCACAACTGTCTCCAACCATAAAATCTCCTGATCTGAAGCATTCCTGTCTGGCGGGGAGACCCCAAAATGGGGTCATTTTGACACTTCACACGGACCAGGCTGTAAGATCAATAGATGTTTATACCGGTGTCTTCAGGAAAAAGTCAAAACAAAATGGTCGCAAAGTTACATATTATATAGCATACTCCTATCCATTGATTGTTATGATATGATAAATTGTCCTTATTTCCTGGGGAGTTGTCCCCCATCCTGTTTTTCTTGACACCTCAATGACTCCTTTTGAAGAGCAGATCTATTTTTCTAACATTTAAACTTAACGCATTAGAACAACCTCTGACTTTATGAATACACATAAATGACAGCTTAATGATTTTTTATATTTTTGTGCATTTATTTAAAGTCTGCATGTGGGCCTACGATTCTGACACTAGTGATACCTTACTTCTTTGATAATATTAAAGGTTTTTACGAAATATTATTTCAAATTTTTTCAGCACATGAAGTCAGAGTCACAGAAAATAATAATAGTGCAACAAATAAGGAGATTATGTTTTATTTATTTCAATCAGGTTTGTTAAAAGTATGCCTGAATGATGGTCGTTAATCTGCACTGACATGTATTTGGTATAACAATGAACATATTTGAAGACGAAAAAAAAAAAAAAAAAAAAAACTGTTAAAATCAAGCAATGATGCAATCCAGATCTTAACTTTTGAGTGCAACAGAATTAAATGGATGTAAAATTATCAGGTCACATGTGACATTAACATGACAGAAAAGACAGTAACACCAATGACACAATGAATCACCAATGCCACACATAAGATCATAATTAGATGAGACTAAATTGTTACATTTGGCATATACAATCTAAATGAATAGCTTTGAATAAAGTTTATCTTTAAATGGGGGTCACCGGGGTTATCCCATAAGAAAAGTGACATCAGTGACAATTTTCACGAAATTTCATTTTACAAAATGGATGATACAAGATGTCAAACCACATCTTGTCAATCATAGTATAATAACCAAATTAAGTAGTTTAATCCATAAGTATTCTAGTTTATTATTTTTTATTATCATTTACATAATATATTTGATAGTTATGTATACATTATTGTATTTTAAATTTGGGATAAACTTGTCATAGGCATTAAATTAAAGCCTTTTTTTCCTCTGTACATGACTGTGGGACTGAGTACATTAAAGTATTATTTTAAAATGTAAAGAAATTGTAACCCTAAAGTGTTTTTTCAAGTGTGATATGTCTGTAAAGATAGGGACAGAAAATGGACATTTCCATAGAATGACCCAGAAATGATTTTGCATAAATTTTAACCTAAGGTAATATTTTACCTAACAGCATCTGCTCAAAAACTTTACAATTTTAATGCAAAACTGTGCTTAGTCGTCTTAGATCTAATTTATACAAAGATATGCATGCAGTATTTTGTCCACCGACACACACCAGCAGGCAGTATTCATGTTACCGTAACTGTTTAGCCTTTTCCACTATCAAAACATTTCAAATGGATGCATTCGACAATATACGGCTTATTACGGTAATTTCAGGTTTTCCGCCAGTAAATGACGCCAGCTTTCTGGCAGAGAGCGGGGTCACGGAAGGATTTGAATGTTGAACAGAGAGAGATATTACGGAGCGCTACAGGATAGGGTGTTTTGGACAGCATAAATAATAAAATTTAAAACGGACAAAAACAGCGCGATTCAAGCGGTAGACAACAGGTGAGGCGTTTGGGATGATTTTTGATGAAACTTGGGAGGCGGATGGCCGAATACTCTTTCACGTATCTTAGCATGTGGGGTCGTGCGTACTGTAGTCTATGTAAAGTTGTATGTAGGCTATTTGTATACGAGTGCGTGTATGAAAAAAAGTATCCTAAATGAAAACTATGCAACCCCGTGTCACACACACAAAAAGACTTGTATATATGCATTATAGTTAATTTTCCAACTTAAAAGTGTTTTAAGTTACTTACTATTTTTTTCTCAGTAAAATCAGTAATTTATTCAAGTTTCACACAACACACACACACACACACACACACACACACACACACACACACACACACACACACACACACACACACACACACACACACACACACACACACACACACACACACACACACACACACACACACAATGGCCAATAACAGTAATTTATTGAAAGTCCTCTTTTTCTGAAAATATCATTCCTAGCACTTGAAGATAGCACAATGGTTTATAAGTTTACAGCCAAAAACAAAATATGTGAAAATCACAGATTTTAGTTCTTTAGGTTCTAAAGGGTTAATTTGTATCTTTTAGAAAATAACAGTGCATTTTCAGAGACGAGATGTGTCTCTGTGGTCCATGAGACATCATAGGTAAAGTTTGTCTTGAGTGAATATTTAATTGTACACGTCTCAAGGTCTTCAGAAGTCATAACTTCAGGGTCAACGGGGCTCCTGAGAATATTTAATGTCCCATAAAACCAAAGAGTAAGCTAAAAGACACTAGTTTTCCAATGTTACCTACCAAAAATCAAATACTGTATAGAATTTGTATTACGCTTTTTCAAAATATAATCTTGCTTTAAATTTATAATATGTAAAAGCATTTCTTTATATTCGCAGTGTTCTGACACAATGTCATTCACTGATACTTTTTGATTTTATAAAATTTACACTTCTTATGGCTACAAAGGTTCAAAGTAAAAATATGATAAATATGATTCTTTGGGAGGTCTCACCCACAAACGCAAAACATTGTGTTGGGTGATCCAGACATAGATTTACTAAAAGAAAATATTATGGAAGTCATTTTCATAACTGTAATTATGCCATATTAATTAATATAATGGCTTCATGTTCATTTATAGTTTTTATTTGTTTGTTATTAACTAATACCTTTTTGTTTTAACTATAACACTTAAACATCCACCACGCAATTAAAGATATGTATGAGCTAAGGATGTTCTCTGACCCAAATAAACAGGTAATGGAGTGTTCACAATCTACAGTACAATATACAGTTAGATATTCTCCCGTTATAAACTACTGTATGTGTGTAAATAGTTGTGCTTAAAGCTTTGGTTGTATTTTTACACATGCAAAGTACCACACGACTGTAAAACCTATAGGACTAGCTTTAAAACATAATCTTTATACAGGAATCACATGTGTCCAAAACACACATGTAAGATTCATAAGACCAAATCACTATGAAAAAAGGGGTGGAAAAGCACCGGTTATAATAAATGCACAAAAGTGTTTTTGTTTTAGGTGAAGACTTTTCTTTGAGAGCGGTCAACACTCAGTGGTTAGGATTAAATGACAATTTAGAATTTAAGCGATAGTCTTTCTGTTTGAGAATCTTTGACTAAATTGATACTTTGTTTAGTGCAACTTTCCATCTATCTATCAATGATGTGGAATCACACAAAGTATTAACACTAAATGTAAGCGCATACTGTTTTAAACTATACGGCACATCTGACTATTGCACTGAGAGATGTTATGCCCAATGCAGTTATTATGACTAATGCATGTTAATTTAAGTTTGAGACAAGTTCCACACTGGTAAAAACTGCAGATACAATGGCTCAAAGGTAAATTCTAGAGGTCCACTTGCTAAAAAGTAAATACCACATGAACCATTTAAATGAATACAGAAAAGCCACTTGTGATCAGTTTGAATATTTGTAATTGACATTTTGTATACTACTCGATTACACTCGTGTTTGTTTTTGTTTTTGTACAGTGTGCAAAAACTACAGTCTCCGAGCATGTTCAAACATGTTCATATAGGAATTTATGAAAATCATTAACAAATATAGCATAAAGAGAATTAAATTACAGTCCTTCTGTATGTGTGTGTGTGTGTGTGTTTAAATAAGCAAAGCATATTTCTTTTAAATCATCATCTTTCCGGCATGTCTTGATACTTTTTTCTTTTATAAAATGTACTTTTTCTTATTTCTACAAAGGCTCAATCTCATTTCATAGTAAACATAACGTAAAAAATATAATACATATGTCTGATTTACAGTGTTTTTAAGAAATAGATGCCGCAATACTCCAAACAGTTCAACACACAAGCATGGTCATTTGGTGAAAACACCACATATGTAAGGTAGTTTTCCTAATATCCCCTATAAAAGCAAATATTGTATGTTTGTATTACACTTTTTAAAGGCTAATCTAGCTTTAAAGTTAGAATAAAAAGTTATATCCAAACATATATTCATACCTATTGTGTTCTGATACAGTGCTCTAACAATACTTTTTTTGTTTTATAAATATACTTTTCTTATTTCTACAAATAGCATTCTGATAAATTTGAGTTAATACACAATTAAGCAAGTGAATAATGCTACAAATACGTCTGTCACGCTAAAATACAGTGTAAATACAGATCTAAAATACACCATCTAAAATACAGATAATTGTTCTTTGACAAATCTACAATTCAAATGATCTCAACCATAGTGTTTAACGTCCAAGAGTTGAAGAAGCAGTTCTTTATGCAAAAATAAAAAAAAATTAAAAATAAAAATTCAATAATACAAATAGTTTAAGTTGCCATAAACAAAACACCCCAGATCCTCCCATAAATTATAGTAAACATTTACAACATGTAAATAGATTCTGACAGTTTTGTCTGAGTACCTGTACCACATTATTGTAATGCAAACACATTGAGGGGTAACGTTACCAGTCCTTGTAAAGGTTATGGATCAAATTTAAGCATAAACTTTATGCAACAATCACGTTTCACGTTTTGTTTCACTCCATCCTAGCTATCCATTCTAAATGCATGCTATGCATCTATTGCAAACAATTCACCCAGGGCATATGTTCTGACCTTGTAATGTTTAGTCAAAATTTGTTGGACAATATATGGTGGTTCTATGTAACTGGGTATTTAATTAACATTGTTTATTTCAGTAAACTTAAGTTTATTACATAAGATACATTCAATGCCATTTAGTTGAATCAGGTTAACATTCTTAATTTAGTCCAAAACTATTAAGTTCAATTATCCTAAATTATATCAAACAAAATTAAAACAAATAATCCAATTGTTTCGTTTATTTAGTGATTGTGTTCAACAACCTTTACTAATATATCTAACAAGATAACCTTTTACAAATTCTTTACTTATTGTTAGGCATTTGCTATGGTTTTTGTCACATCCAATGCATGCCCAAAGTAGTTGTTTTTATAATTATTAATATCACTTTAATTATTGTTAGCACATCTTCTTTCCAAACACTTTACCACAATGGTAAAACACTAACATATCAGAAACTCTTTTAAATATAAACATAAAAGGGCATTAACAAGTCAACAATTTTTATCTTGCTTAAAACCCCATAAATAAAGTTTTATTTCAAAATGTACAACCCCCTATCCAGCATACATTTACACCCCCTATCCTCTGTTCCTAGTTACTATTTTAATACAACTACACTAATTTATGTAATCACAACTCCAATGGATCAAGTAAAATGGTTGACTCCATTTACTTAAGTAAATTGATCAAGCATCAAATGTTATTTATGGCTTCCTGAAGACAACCCCCGTACACACCAGGGGGCGAAGGCGGACCCCAATCGCAAGCCTGATAAACTCTACGCTCAGGATCAGTTATCGTGTACAAGCCAGTTTTCCTAACTGTTGTGTGCAGGTGGTAACGCTGCAAAACCCGGTTTCGATGCTACAGACGGTTGCTTCACCGACATTGGATTCAAAATCGTAAAAAACGCGGACTGCTGTGCTACTACAACATCTTATTGATCAGAAGTTGAAGGAACATTTGGTTGTTACATGGACTGCCAAAGACCGCTTCAATATTCCTGTATACCTGAGCATGAAACGACTAATAACACTTTGGAGGATCTGACCCATAAACCCAAACCTCAGAGTGTTAATGCACAAGACTTGGATGACAGTGCTGCAAGGACTCAAACACATGACATTCCAGGAACTATCCGAATCTTTCAACATCGAATAGGGGACAAAGTTTACACCATCCATGAAGTTGAGTTCTGAAGATGCTGCGCACAAGCCCACGGTGTACGAGTGTGCCACAAGCAAAGAGTGTCGTTTAAGAGATACAATAGATTGTATGTTTGTGGATTATTTTAGAGCTCAGATGGTTGACTTGATGCATAAGATCATCGATGGTACGTGTGTTTCGAATAACGACTGTGTGGGAGATACCAGACGTGTAACAAATCTCAAAAATGAAATGATTGTAAGAGGCCTAACAAATTCTTGGCCTGATGTTATGATTGTGTGTCTTAATGCCAACGAGCCGATCTGTGTAATTCTCAGAAAAGTTCTGAGTGTGGTGTTTGATTGTAATAACGAGTTTGGAGTTCTCTGTATGTGTACGTTTGTAACAGATCTATGTGCGTCACTGGTGTCAAAAAATGCACAAACTGACTTTGATGAAATAGTTGAAACTCTAGTCTGCTTCATCCTAGAGCAAAACAAAAATGTATTCAAAAAATTTATTTTCTGGTTAGACAACCTTTAAGGTAATTACTATTGTTTTACTTTTACTTATTGTTTAACGCTTCAATGTATGAATATCAATATATTGTTTAAATAAATTGTTAAAAAATATTTGTGGTTATGTCTGAGATCATAAAACCTACACAACACGCAACCCTAATCCATTTGGTGGTATTAAATAATAATAATAATAATAATGTAATCTTTATTCATTGCTTTGCTCCATTTTAAAAATACTACGTGATTTAAGAGACGAAATATTTCAGAGATCATATGTCGCCCTAGAGAATTCAGTCGAAAATAATTTTACGATACTGTTCAGTTTATTTAAAAATAATTTTAATTTAACACCGATGTATTAGCTTTCTCATTAAACACATTGCATTACGTTAAACTGACTTGAAACAGTGGCGTTTGGCTTAACTCAATATTTTCATGTTAAAAGAACATGTTTCAGGTAAGTAGACCAAAAATAACATTTGATGCTTGATCAATTTACTTAAGTAAATGGAGTCAACCATTTTACTTGATCCATTGGAGTTGTGATTACATAAATTAGTGTAGTTGTATTAAAATAGTAACTAGGAACAGAGGATAGGGGGTGTAAATGTATGCTGGATAGGGGTTGTACATTTTGAAATAAAACTTTATTTATGGGGTTTTAAGCAAGATAAAAATTGTTGACTTGTTAATGCCCTTTTATGTTTATATTTAAAAGAGTTTCTGATATGTTAGTGTTTTACCATTGTGGTAAAGTGTTTGGAAAGAAGATGTGCTAACAATAATTAAAGTGATATTAATAATTATAAAAACAACTACTTTGGGCATGCATTGGATGTGACAAAACCATAGCAAATGCCTAACAATAAGTAAAGAATTTGTAAAAGGTTATCTTGTTAGATATATTAGTAAAGGTTGTTGAACACAATCACTAAATAAACGAAACAATTGGATTATTTGTTTTAATTTTGTTTGATATAATTTAGGATAATTGAACTTAATAGTTTTGGACTAAATTAAGAATGTTAACCTGATTCAACTAAATGGCATTGAATGTATCTTATGTAATAAACTTAAGTTTACTGAAATAAACAATGTTAATTAAATACCCAGTTACATAGAACCACCATATATTGTCCAACAAAATTTTGACTAAACATTACAAGGTCAGAACATATGCCCTGGGTGAATTGTTTGCAATAGATGCATAGCATGCATTTAGAATGGATAGCTAGGATGGAGTGAAACAAAACGTGAAACGTGATTGTTGCATAAAGTTTATGCTTAAATTTGATCCATAACCTTTACAAGGACTGGTAACGTTACCCCTCAATGTGTTTGCATTACAATAATGTGGTACAGGTACTCAGACAAAACTGTCAGAATCTATTTACATGTTGTAAATGTTTACTATAATTTATGGGAGGATCTGGGGTGTTTTGTTTATGGCAACTTAAACTATTTGTATTATTGAATTTTTATTTTTAATTTTTTTTTATTTTTGCATAAAGAACTGCTTCTTCAACTCTTGGACGTTAAACACTATGGTTGAGATCATTTGAATTGTAGATTTGTCAAAGAACAATTATCTGTATTTTAGATGGTGTATTTTAGATCTGTATTTACACTGTATTTTAGCGTGACAGACGTATTTGTAGCATTATTCACTTGCTTAATTGTGTATTAACTCAAATTTATCAGAATGCTATTTGTAGAAATAAGAAAAGTATATTTATAAAACAAAAAAAGTATTGTTAGAGCACTGTATCAGAACACAATAGGTATGAATATATGTTTGGATATAACTTTTTATTCTAACTTTAAAGCTAGATTAGCCTTTAAAAAGTGTAATACAAACATACAATATTTGCTTTTATAGGGGATATTAGGAAAACTACCTTACATATGTGGTGTTTTCACCAAATGACCATGCTTGTGTGTTGAACTGTTTGGAGTATTGCGGCATCTATTTCTTAAAAACACTGTAAATCAGACATATGTATTATATTTTTTACGTTATGTTTACTATGAAATGAGATTGAGCCTTTGTAGAAATAAGAAAAAGTACATTTTATAAAAGAAAAAAGTATCAAGACATGCCGGAAAGATGATGATTTAAAAGAAATATGCTTTGCTTATTTAAACACACACACACACACACATACAGAAGGACTGTAATTTAATTCTCTTTATGCTATATTTGTTAATGATTTTCATAAATTCCTATATGAACATGTTTGAACATGCTCGGAGACTGTAGTTTTTGCACACTGTACAAAAACAAAAACAAACACGAGTGTAATCGAGTAGTATACAAAATGTCAATTACAAATATTCAAACTGATCACAAGTGGCTTTTCTGTATTCATTTAAATGGTTCATGTGGTATTTACTTTTTAGCAAGTGGACCTCTAGAATTTACCTTTGAGCCATTGTATCTGCAGTTCCCCTTCAGTCGCTCACGTTCGACGTGACGTCGACGTGACGACGTTAGGGGATCACTTCAGGGAGCCCTATCAACTTCGAGTATCTAAAGAACAAGCCAATGAACGTTGGCGTGCGTGAAACGCGTCACGCGCCCCGCCCCGCAGCGCGGGTATAAACAGGAAGCGGACGCCGCACTCATTGTCTTTCGCTTCGGAGCCGAGCTTTGTTTGACTCTGAGACTCTACAGACTGCTGAACGTTGTTTCTGTCGACAACTAGAGGGAGAAGAGAACTCTGCTGCAGTGCTGGTGTGACGGCGCGATCAGTGGTGGCCGCGAGCATCTTTATCACAACTGCCGTTTTCACGGCACTGTTTATGTGTGTGTGTGTGTCGGTCTCGTGGGCGTTCCTCATCTGAGAGTGTACCCGATTACACCGCGGCTACCCCTGGGTGCTTCAGCACTAAAAAGAGTCTATTTCTTTCCTCTGTTTGTTATTTTTACTAAAAGAGCAACACAAGCGTGACCCTGCGTCCTTTTCAGGATGTCATTCCGCTTGTGCGTTTCTGGATGCGGTCGTTCCCTGGCGCCAGCAGATGGCCACAAGAGTTGCCTCTCGTGTTTGGGCATTCAACACGCTGAGGCAGCTTTTGTGAATAGTTCATGTTCCCATTGCGGGAATATGACTATGGCAGCGCTTAGATCGAGACTTGCTTACCTCACGGGAGGTGCAGTCCCCTCGCCTATGCCCCGATCTAGCGCTTATTCTGCCCTGCAGAATAAGCCTACTTCGGCGCATGACCAGGGTGATCTGAGGATTACCGTGAGGGCTTCCCCGTCGAGGCAATCTCCGCGGGCCCCTCACGCCTCTCATGCGCTGTTGCCATCCGCGCCCCTTTGCGATCGACTCGGTCCTTCTCCTGAACGGCCGGTCGTTTCCTTTGGGGCGCCAGCTGACGATCAGATGTCGATCGCAGCATCGGAGGGGGAGCTTCACTCCTCTGGAGATGACGACTCGGCTGCGTTGCCCCCGTCTGGGTGTGTAGCGTTGTCCGAGCCGGATCCAGAGTGGGCGGCTATGCTTTCCCGGGCCGCCGAGAAGGTTGGGCTTGTGTGGAATCCTCCGCCACGTCCCGAACCTTCTCGGTTGGACGATTGGTTTCTCGGGGGGGCCGTGCTGGTTCTCAGTGCGCCGCCCCGGTACCTTTCTTTCCGGAGGTGCATGAGGAGCTCTCTAGGACGTGGAAGGCACCGTATAGTGCCCGAATCCGTTCTAGTAGCTCCTCCCCCCTCGCCACCCTCGACGGCGGGGCAGCTAAGGGGTATGTGGATATCCCCCCGGTGGAGCGGGCTGTCGCGATGCAACTGTGTCCGGCGTCCGCCTCCTCCTGGCGGGGTAATCCGCGCCTCCCGTCCAAGGCCTGTAAGTTTTCGTCCGGTCTCACGGCGAAGGCTTATAAGGCCTGTGGACAGGCTGCTTCCGCCCTCCATGCCATGGCGCTCTTGCAGGTCCACCAGGCCCAGGCGCTCATGGACATGAACGAGGGTGGTTCTGACCCAGAGCTCCTCCGGGAGCTCCGCGTGGCTACTGACCTCGCCCTCCGGGCGACGAAGGAAACCGCGCGTTCCGTTGGTCAGGCGATGTCCACCTTGGTGGTCCAGGAGCGCCACCTTTGGCTCAACCTGGCGGACATGAGGGACACCGATAAATATCGGTTCCTGGATGCCCCTCTCTCCCAGGTTGGGTTATTCGGCGATGCGGTCGAGAGCTTCGCCCAACAGTTCTCGGCCGCCCAGAAGCAGACGGAGGCTATCCGACACATCCTGCCCCGGCGGACCCCCGCTGCTTCCTCCCGTCCGCCGGCCGCAGACCCTCCGTCTGCTCGTCGCCGAGGCCGTCCTCCTGCGGCGTCCTCCGCTCCCGCTAAGCCTCAGCAGCAGCAGCCACCATCCAGGCCTCAGCGTGGAGCAAGCCGCAGGAAGTCGGCCACGCCCGTCCAGGCCGCTACCAAACCAGGTGGTAAGCGCAGGTGCAAACGACCCTGAGACGGGCGACCCAGAGGTGGATCGAGTTGCTCTCCACGAGACGGTGAAGGCACCGCTCCTTCCCCCGGTGGAGGGCCGGGTGGAGAATCCTTTGTTTCTTTTTGTTCCTTTTCCGCCACTGCCTTCAGTGGTACCCACTTATTCAATAAAAGAGCAACTTCTGAAACCTCTGGGTCCCAAGAGAGCGCGCTTGACGGTCGACGACGCTATGCCTTGTCACCCTCGAGCCCCTCTCTCATCGCCAGCGAGCAGCAGTGGCTGTGTTCCGGACGCTCCGCCGCCTCCACACACTCACTCTGCCCTTCGACGGAAGCAGGTACGTGTTGCACCACACATTCAGACCCCACTCCGGGCCGCTGTGCCGCCCGAGTCGGGTCCCTGCATTCCGCCGCGCTGCCCCACCCCGGGTACGTCTGTGGTGCCGTTGATTCCGCTTACGCGGTGTCTGGGAGCCTGGCTAGCGCTTCCCAGCCCGTCTCGCTGGCTCATCCGTACTGTCAGACTCGGCTATGCGATTCAGTTCGCCCGGCGCCCCCCTGCATTCAGGGCATTCTGTTTACCCGCGTTCCGCCGGACAGTGCCCCTGTGCTCAGGGCAGAGATCGCAGTCCTACTGGCGAAGGACGCGATCGAGCCGGTCCCTCCAGCCGATATGAAGACCGGCTTCTACAGCCCGTACTTCATTGTACCCAAGAAAGGCGGTGGGTTACGGCCAATCTTGGATCTGCGTGTCTTGAACCGGTCCCTTCACAAGCTGCCGTTCAAGATGCTTACGCAGAAACGCATTTTCAAGTGCATCCGTCCCCAAGATTGGTTTGCAGCGATCGACCTGAAGGACGCGTACTTTCATGTCTCGATTCTCCCTCGACACAGACCGTTTCTTCGCTTTGCGTTCGAGGGTCAGGCATATCAGTACAAGGTCTTACCCTTCGGGCTGGCCCTGTCGCCCCGTGTCTTCACGAAAGTCGCGGAGGCGGCCATTGCTCCCATGTGCGAGCGTGGTGTTCGCATTCTCAACTACATCGACGACTGGCTTATTCTCGCCCAGTCGAGAGAGCAGTTGTGCGAACACAGGGACATGGTGCTCAGTCACCTCAGCCACCTAGGGCTTCGGGTCAACTGGGAAAAGAGCAAACTCACCCCCGGGCAGAGGATCTCTTTTCTCGGTATGGAGTTGGACTCGATCAACATGACAGCGCGCCTCACCGAGGCCCGCGTCCAGTCAGTGTTGAACTGCGTGAGCACGCTCAAGCGCAGAACAGCGGCTCCACTGAAACTGTTTCAGAGGCTCCTGGGGCATATGGCATCTGCAGCCGCGGTAACGCCGCTCGGATTGCTTCATATGAGACCGCTCCAACACTGGCTCCACGATCGAGTCCCGAGATGGGCGTGGCAGAGCGGCTCGTGCCGGGTCCAAGTGACTCCGCACTGTCGCCAAACTCTCAGCTTGTGGTCAGACCCTTCGTTCCTGCGGGCAGGTGTTCCCCTAGAACAAGTGTCCAGGCACTCTGTGGTCACCACGGATGCCTCTGCCACCGGCTGGGGGGCCACGTACAACGGGCATGCAGCTTCAGGTCTGTGGACGGGGCCTCAACTGCATTGGCACATCAATTGCCTCGAGTTGTTAGCAGTACATCTTGCATTGGGCCGCTTCAAAACGCCGCTTCGTGGCAAGCATGTACTGGTCCGTACGGACAGCACTGCGACCGTTGCGTACATCAACCGTCAGGGTGGTCTACGCTCCCGCCGCATGTCACAACTCGCCCGCCATCTCCTCCTTTGGAGTCAGAAGCATCTGAGGTCGCTTCGTGCCATTTATATTCCCGGCCTGCTCAACTGTGCAGCCGACGAGCTCTCACGGCAGCAGGTGCTACCGGGAGAATGGCGACTCCATCCCCAGGTGGTCCAGCTGATTTTCAGGCGCTTCGGGACCGCACAGGTAGATCTGTTTGCCGCCCCGGACACGTCTCACTGCCAGTTGTTCTACTCCCTGACCGAGGGGACCCTCGGCACGGATGCCCTGGCACACAGCTGGCCCCCGGGCCTACGCAAGTATGCGTTTCCCCCAGTGAGCCTTCTTGCACAGACTTTGTGCAAAGTCAGGGAGGACGAGGAGCAGGTCGTGTTAGTTGCCCCGTATTGGCCCAACCGGACCTGGTTCCCCGAACTTGTGCTCCTCGCGACAGCCCCTCCCTGGCCCATTCCTCTGAGAGAGGACCTGCTCTCTCAGAGACGGGGCACCCTGTGCACCCGCGTCCAGACCTCTGGAAACTCCATGTCTGGTCCCTGGACGGGACGCGGAGGTTCTAGGTGACCTACCCCCAGCGGTAGTTGACACCATCACTTCCGCTAGAGCCCCCTCTACGAGGCGCCTCTATGCTCTGAAGTGGAACCTATTCGTTGACTGGTGTTCTTCTCACGAGGAGAACCCCCGAACTTGCTCGATCAGAGCCGTGCTTTCTTTCCTGCAGGATGGGTTGGAGCGAAGGCTGTCTCCCTCCACCCTTAAAGTGTATGTTGCTGCCATTGCCGCACATCACGATGCAGTTGATGGTAAGTCGTTGGGGAAGCATGACCTGATCGTCAGGTTCCTGAGGGGAGCAAGGAGACTTAATCCTCCTCGCCCACTCTCTATACCCTCTTGGGACTTGTCTCTGGTCCTTTCGGCTCTTCAGAGACCACCCTTTGAGCCTTTGCAGTCAGCTGAGTTAAAAGTTCTGTCTTGTAAAACAGTACTCCTGGTTGCATTGGCCTCCATCAAGAGGGTAGGGGACCTGCATGCATTTTCGGTCGACGAATCGTGCCTAGAATTCGGCCCGGATAACTCTCACGTGATCCTGAGACCCCGGCCCGGATACGTGCCCAAGGTTCCTACCACTCCCTTCCGGGACCAGGTGGTGAACCTGCAAGCGCTGCCTTCGGAGGAGGCAGACCCAGCCCTGGCTTTTCTCTGTCCCGTCCGCGCTCTGCGTCTGTACGTGGACAGAACGCAAAGCCTCAGGACCTCAGATCAGCTCTTTGTCTGTTACGGAGGCCAGCAGAAGGGAAAGGCTGTCTCCAAGCAGAGGATGGCCCACTGGATAGTGGATGCCATCGCCTTGGCTTACGAAGTCCAAGGCGTGCCTTGCCCGCCCGGGTTGAGAGCCCACTCCACTAGGGGTGTCGCTTCTTCTTGGGCGCTGGCACACGGCGCCTCGCTGACAGATATCTGTAGAGCTGCGGGCTGGGCGACACCTAACACGTTCGCTAGATTTTATAGCCTACGTGTTGAGCCGGTTTCTTCCTGTGTGCTCGCTTCCAGCCGGTAACACCGAAGTTTCCGCTCTTGTGTCGGCTTGCTGCGCCACTCCCCTCCACATGGAGCGGATACGTGCGCTTTTTTGCTCCAGTCGAGTTCCCCACTCTGGCGAACCCTGTGAGTTCCTCCGCACCCCTCCGGCAGTCGGACGTTGCGGAGCGTCCGACGCCAGGCCTAGTGCTCGTATGCCTGTGTAACTTGTGCTAGGCTGGGTTCCATATGTGGTGATTCCTGCGGCGATCCCATGTGAGTATTCTTCCACGACCAGCTCCCCGCGGTGAGCCCGTGTCTTTCCCTTGGCAGAGTCCGCTCTGCCGTCACTGTCTGGTGCTGCCTCCCCCTTCTCAGGCTGGAGCCACCCCAGTGACATTCCATATGTTGCACTGCCCTCCGGCCAGTCCATATGTGTATCCTCCACATGTTACCTCCCTTCGGGCAGGATGTGGCTTCCGCAGCGTCCCTCTCCCCTGGAAAGGCACGCTTTCCCAGTGTTATCCAAGAGTTCCACTGTGTGGGTTAAAGGAACAACAGTGAACTCCCTCTACGCAGGTCTTCCGCCCCAGCCATTGGGGGTCTGAGAGCCTTCCGTAGGGCGCTGGATGTGGCAGCAACCGATGGCGTCTTCCATAGGGATCCCCTAACGTCGTCACGTCGACGTCACGTCGAACGTGAGCGACTGAAGGGGAACGTCTCGGTTACTAATGTAACCCTCGTTCCCCGAAGGAGGGAACGGGAGACGTGACGTCCCGCTGCCACAGTTGCTGACCATCGCTGTACGGCCGTCTCTATCTCGGCTCCTCAGCGAAAAACAATGAGTGCGGCGTCCGCTTCCTGTTTATACCCGCGCTGCGGGGCGGGGCGCGTGACGCGTTTCACGCACGCCAACGTTCATTGGCTTGTTCTTTAGATACTCGAAGTTGATAGGGCTCCCTGAAGTGATCCCCTAACGTCGTCACGTCGACGTCACGTCTCCCGTTCCCTCCTTCGGGGAACGAGGGTTACATTAGTAACCGAGACGTTTTTACCAGTGTGGAACTTGTCTCAAACTTAAATTAACATGCATTAGTCATAATAACTGCATTGGGCATAACATCTCTCAGTGCAATAGTCAGATGTGCCGTATAGTTTAAAACAGTATGCGCTTACATTTAGTGTTAATACTTTGTGTGATTCCACATCATTGATAGATAGATGGAAAGTTGCACTAAACAAAGTATCAATTTAGTCAAAGATTCTCAAACAGAAAGACTATCGCTTAAATTCTAAATTGTCATTTAATCCTAACCACTGAGTGTTGACCGCTCTCAAAGAAAAGTCTTCACCTAAAACAAAAACACTTTTGTGCATTTATTATAACCGGTGCTTTTCCACCCCTTTTTTCATAGTGATTTGGTCTTATGAATCTTACATGTGTGTTTTGGACACATGTGATTCCTGTATAAAGATTATGTTTTAAAGCTAGTCCTATAGGTTTTACAGTCGTGTGGTACTTTGCATGTGTAAAAATACAACCAAAGCTTTAAGCACAACTATTTACACACATACAGTAGTTTATAACGGGAGAATATCTAACTGTATATTGTACTGTAGATTGTGAACACTCCATTACCTGTTTATTTGGGTCAGAGAACATCCTTAGCTCATACATATCTTTAATTGCGTGGTGGATGTTTAAGTGTTATAGTTAAAACAAAAAGGTATTAGTTAATAACAAACAAATAAAAACTATAAATGAACATGAAGCCATTATATTAATTAATATGGCATAATTACAGTTATGAAAATGACTTCCATAATATTTTCTTTTAGTAAATCTATGTCTGGATCACCCAACACAATGTTTTGCGTTTGTGGGTGAGACCTCCCAAAGAATCATATTTATCATATTTTTACTTTGAACCTTTGTAGCCATAAGAAGTGTAAATTTTATAAAATCAAAAAGTATCAGTGAATGACATTGTGTCAGAACACTGCGAATATAAAGAAATGCTTTTACATATTATAAATTTAAAGCAAGATTATATTTTGAAAAAGCGTAATACAAATTCTATACAGTATTTGATTTTTGGTAGGTAACATTGGAAAACTAGTGTCTTTTAGCTTACTCTTTGGTTTTATGGGACATTAAATATTCTCAGGAGCCCCGTTGACCCTGAAGTTATGACTTCTGAAGACCTTGAGACGTGTACAATTAAATATTCACTCAAGACAAACTTTACCTATGATGTCTCATGGACCACAGAGACACATCTCGTCTCTGAAAATGCACTGTTATTTTCTAAAAGATACAAATTAACCCTTTAGAACCTAAAGAACTAAAATCTGTGATTTTCACATATTTTGTTTTTGGCTGTAAACTTATAAACCATTGTGCTATCTTCAAGTGCTAGGAATGATATTTTCAGAAAAAGAGGACTTTCAATAAATTACTGTTATTGGCCATTTGTGTGTGTGTGTGTGTGTGTGTGTGTGTGTGTGTGTGTGTGTGTGTGGTGTGGTGTTGTGTGTGTGTGTGTGTGTGTGTGTGTGTGTGTGTGTGTGTGTGTGTGTGTGTGTGTGTGTGTGTGTGAAACTTGAATAAATTACTGATTTTACTGAGAAAAAAATAGTAAGTAACTTAAAACACTTTTAAGTTGGAAAATTAACTATAATGCATATATACAAGTCTTTTTGTGTGTGTGACACGGGGTTGCATAGTTTTCATTTAGGATACTTTTTTTCATACACGCACTCGTATACAAATAGCCTACATACAACTTTACATAGACTACAGTACGCACGACCCCACATGCTAAGATACGTGAAAAGTATTCGGCCATCCGCCTCCCAAGTTTCATCAAAAATCATCCCAAACGCCTCACCTGTTGTCTACCGCTTGAATCGCGCTGTTTTTGTCCGTTTTAAATTTTATTATTTATGCTGTCCAAAACACCCTATCCTGTAGCGCTCCGTAATATCTCTCTCTGTTCAACATTCAAATCCTTCCGTGACCCCGCTCTCTGCCAGAAAGCTGGCGTCATTTACTGGCGGAAAACCTGAAATTACCGTAATAAGCCGTATATTGTCGAATGCATCCATTTGAAATGTTTTGATAGTGGAAAAGGCTAAACAGTTACGGTAACATGAATACTGCCTGCTGGTGTGTGTCGGTGGACAAAATACTGCATGCATATCTTTGTATAAATTAGATCTAAGACGACTAAGCACAGTTTTGCATTAAAATTGTAAAGTTTTTGAGCAGATGCTGTTAGGTAAAATATTACCTTAGGTTAAAATTTATGCAAAATCATTTCTGGGTCATTCTATGGAAATGTCCATTTTCTGTCCCTATCTTTACAGACATATCACACTTGAAAAAACACTTTAGGGTTACAATTTCTTTACATTTTAAAATAATACTTTAATGTACTCAGTCCCACAGTCATGTACAGAGGAAAAAAAGGCTTTAATTTAATGCCTATGACAAGTTTATCCCAAATTTAAAATACAATAATGTATACATAACTATCAAATATATTATGTAAATGATAATAAAAAATAATAAACTAGAATACTTATGGATTAAACTACTTAATTTGGTTATTATACTATGATTGACAAGATGTGGTTTGACATCTTGTATCATCCATTTTGTAAAATGAAATTTCGTGAAAATTGTCACTGATGTCACTTTTCTTATGGGATAACCCCGGTGACCCCCATTTAAAGATAAACTTTATTCAAAGCTATTCATTTAGATTGTATATGCCAAATGTAACAATTTAGTCTCATCTAATTATGATCTTATGTGTGGCATTGGTGATTCATTGTGTCATTGGTGTTACTGTCTTTTCTGTCATGTTAATGTCACATGTGACCTGATAATTTTACATCCATTTAATTCTGTTGCACTCAAAAGTTAAGATCTGGATTGCATCATTGCTTGATTTTAACAGTTTTTTTTTTTTTTTTTTTTTCGTCTTCAAATATGTTCATTGTTATACCAAATACATGTCAGTGCAGATTAACGACCATCATTCAGGCATACTTTTAACAAACCTGATTGAAATAAATAAAACATAATCTCCTTATTTGTTGCACTATTATTATTTTCTGTGACTCTGACTTCATGTGCTGAAAAAATTTGAAATAATATTTCGTAAAAACCTTTAATATTATCAAAGAAGTAAGGTATCACTAGTGTCAGAATCGTAGGCCCACATGCAGACTTTAAATAAATGCACAAAAATATAAAAAATCATTAAGCTGTCATTTATGTGTATTCATAAAGTCAGAGGTTGTTCTAATGCGTTAAGTTTAAATGTTAGAAAAATAGATCTGCTCTTCAAAAGGAGTCATTGAGGTGTCAAGAAAAACAGGATGGGGGACAACTCCCCAGGAAATAAGGACAATTTATCATATCATAACAATCAATGGATAGGAGTATGCTATATAATATGTAACTTTGCGACCATTTTGTTTTGACTTTTTCCTGAAGACACCGGTATAAACATCTATTGATCTTACAGCCTGGTCCGTGTGAAGTGTCAAAATGACCCCATTTTGGGGTCTCCCCGCCAGACAGGAATGCTTCAGATCAGGAGATTTTATGGTTGGAGACAGTTGTGGTCTTTGATTGTAAAACACCATGTGGCTATCTTTGTTTTCTGAAACAAACTGCTAATGCTAATACATAGCAGCTACACAGAGAGGAAGGGGCGGACCCCGGGGCCCGGGACATGCTGGAAACAATCTTCATTTTCAATTTAGCAAACGGAGAGCAAACATCTCTTCACCTCAGAAATTCAAGGATCTGTGATTTTAACCAGAGCCAAAAAGACCTCCTAATTTCACCAATGGTAGGTACACTTCAACATACGTTTAAAACTAGTTTTAAATACTTCATAAAATGTCATCTTATTTCGTATAAACACTGTTTTACATGTTTATTTATCCATGTAAGGCAGTTTTCCGTGGTGTATTAGATGTATCTTGATAATTTAGCATCTTATTTCAAATAATATTAACTATTATTCACTAATTTATATGTATTATTTATCTATGTAAGTCAGTATATTGCAGTGTGAACCTATATCCCTGATGTAATAGATTAAAATGGGTATACTTGGTAAGTTAACAGCTTGTTTCAATTATTTTATGTTTTATTTATCAGGGTAAGACAGTATATTGTTGGGTGCTAGATTAAAATGATTATACTTGATCATTTAACATCTTATTTCAATAATACTTATTTACTATATTATATGTTTTATTTATCTGTGTAAGGATGTATTTCACTGTGTATTAGATTAAAGTTTGTATACTTGGTAATTTAACAGCTTGATTCAAATAATATGTTTCACTAATTTATGTTTTATTTATCTATGTAAGTCAGTATATTGCAGTGTGAACCTATAACCCTGATGTATTAGAATTTAATAACTTATTTAATATAATATCAACTATTATTTACTATTTTATATGGTTATTTATCTTTAAGCCAGTATATTGTGGTATCCACATGATGTTATCCCCTATGTATTAGATTCAAATTCTTGATAATTTAACAGATTATTTTATATAATATTCACTATTTTATGTTGTATTTATCTGTAAGGCAGTATTCCGTTGTGTATTCGAATAAAATATGTATACTTGGTAATTTAACAGCTTGATTCAAATAATATGTTTCACTAATTTATGTTTTATTTATCTATGTAAGTCAGTATATTGCAGTGTGAACCTATAACCCTGATGTATTAGAATTTAATAACTTATTTAATATAATATCAACTATTATTTACTATTTTATATGGTTATCTATCTTTAAGCCAGTATATTGTGGTATCCACATGATGTTATCCCCTATGTATTAGATTCAAATTCTTGATAATTTAACAGATTATTTTATATAATATTCACTATTTTATGTTGTATTTATCTGTAAGGCAGTATTCCGTTGTGTATTCGAATAAAATATGTATACTTGATAATTGAACAGCTTATTTCAAATAATATGAACTATTATTCACTAATTTATATGTTTTATTTATCTGTGTAAGTCAGTATAATGCGGCGTGACCCTATATCTCGGATAAATTAGATTAAAATACTTATACTTAATAATTGAACATATTATTTCAAATAAAATGAACTATTATTCAATATATTATATGTGTTAACACTGTAAGACAGTATATCGGGGAAATTTTAGCATATTATTTCAAATAAAATTAAGTATTATTCACTATTTTATGTTTTATTTATCTGTGTAAGGCAGTATTTCGTGTTGTATTAGATTAAAATTTGTATAATTGGCAATTTAACAGCTTGTTTCAATTATTTTATGTTTTATTTATCTGTGTAAGGCAGTATTTCGTGTTGTATTAGATTAAAATTTGTATACTTGGTAATTTAACAGCTTGTTTCAATTATTTTATGTTTTATTTATCTGTGTAAGGCAGTATTTCGTGTTGTATTAGATTAAAATTTGTATACTTGGTAATTTAACAGCTTGTTTCAATTATTTTATGTTTTATTTATCTATGTACGTCAGTATATCATGGTGTCCGCATGATGTTCCTATATCACCGATGTAAATAGATTAAAATATGTATGCTTGATAATTTAACATCTTATTTCATATAATATGAACTATTATTCACTCATTTATATGTTTTATTTAAACGTAATGCTTTTTATTTTTAAGACTCATTTGTGACATTTCATCTGATCAGAAAGATTTAAAGTCTGCGACTAACCAGATAGACGCATAACAGCCGCATCATTAAGTTCAACACATGTTTTAAATGTTTAATACACTTAACATCTATTTCATTCATTAATTTTATAAGCTTTATTTGTCATCAATGCTATTTCTTTAAACTCATTTTGTTTCATTCTCTCCCACAGACAATATGGATGATACAGAGCCGGCTGAAAATCATATCCGTGTCAACCTCTTCATGTTCATATTCTCAGCGTTCTGTGAACATTATCATGATTTAATAAAAACTCCCCTAAAAACATTCCCACCAGTTGCTCCAAGCAAATGGCAGTCATAAACACACATCATAAACACACCGGAATCAAGCATGCCCAAAAGGGTACACAAACCACCTGTTGTCATAAAACCCGCCCCCCATGGTCATATCCTGTCATAAACCCCTCCCCATCCAACAACCAAAGGGGCCATAAATCATTTTTGACACAAGCTAGCCTTTATGGACTACTAATGCGGTTGTCAACCAGTGATTTTTATATTAAATAACTAGTGAAAAATATGGTTAAATCTTTGGATAATTTTTGGGAATATAGATAAAGAGCTAATAGCTCAAGGACAGTTTGAATTATTATTTGTAAAAGTTCAATTTGATTCATGCAGATCTCTGAGTGTTCAAATTACAGATGGCTTCACTGACAGTGTCGAATGGAAGCAACAAGAGGGCAAAGGTCAGAGACACGACTGCAGAAAGAGAGACCTGCAGAGAGAGAAGAGAGGGTTTCATCTCCCTCCTGAAGAAACTTTCTGGAAACTCAACATGGAGAAAGACCGATTAAAGCTGGAAAAGGTGAAACTTTCACTATTTCACTGAAAACTTTTTCCTCAGGACAAATAGGAAAATCCTGAGATGCAAAGCTGTGGCCAAATCTATCAAAAGCCTGAACTCAGAAGAGGCAGAGAAACAGAGGCTAAATTCCAGTCTACAACACCAAGCCTTTGAGTGACAGCTAGGCTGATGACACATGCAGCCATGGATCTTCAACAGAGACTAAGATATCTAAAAATAGAGAAACAGACAGAGACATCCTTCCCTTACGAGCAACACAGGTGTGTCAAACTCCAATGATCACTCAATAGAGACTGCTTCAAATTTAGTTAAATATTATATTAACTTTATTCATTCTGATTATTCACTGGTCTCATAGGCACTTCTTAATATTCTCTGCTAACCCTCTCTGCTCTTTCAATAGGTAAAAGTCCAGCTCTTTAAGAAAAAGAAAGCTTTCTGAAAGAGAAAAGTGTGTGCTAAAATTATCAAACAATTAAAACGGAGGCTGGATTTGGTATAGTGAGGGCTATTAGATTAAACAAATATAGGGCAAAAAACATGATATAATTATTATATGGCAAAGAAAAGAAAGACACAATATGGCAAAGAATAATTATTATTGTTGGCAAAACAATGATACTGGTCACTCCATTTTGTTTTGGTAATTTTCTAGAGATAGATTGGAGAAAAATTACTCCAAAAGTCCAAAATTATTAAAAAACTGGGATAATGAGATGGAAATGTTATTGGCCATGGATCCGAGATTATGCAGAGATCTCCTATTTTCTTCTTAAAACAGCTCATGAGCAAAAAAACAAAAAGAATAGGAAAAATTAGACCAACAAATGAGAAAAGAACAAATGCATTTGAAAAAAAAAATACAGTTGACAGGCCTATTAATCTAAATTACTTCTAATAAGTCTATTAGAATTTGTAAAAGGAAAAATGTTTTAACTAAACCCAAAGACACTTCTCAGTAGTGGTTGACATATTTGTGTTGACCTGACTGGACCTTGTGGCAAAATTTAGACTACAACCTGGTAGTGTTGTAGTTCTCGAGACCGGTCTTGGTCTCGAGACCTTTTTGATGGTCTCGGTCTTGTCTCGGACTCGACCGCATTTGGTCTCGGTCTTGTCTCGGTCTCGGACATTGAGGACTCGCGATTTTTTTTTCAAGACCAGTCAAGACCATAGTCTTGTAGACGAACTGCTGCGAGTGTGACAGAGAGAGAGAGAGAGAGAGAGAGAGAGAGAAGAGAGAGAGAGAGAGAGAGAGAGAGAGAGAGAGAGAGAGAGAGAGAGAGAGAGAGAGAGAGAGAGAGAGCGCGAGCGAGAGAACGCCCCGGTCGCGCGCACACTCTTTCTCTTCTGAGCCAGGCGAAAGTATAAACAAGGGTTCATCGTCTCCTAAGCGCTGTCTTGCATGGCACATATTAATAAAAATAAATCGACACGATGGTAAAAGATCGGAAGACCATATTTTCATGTGGAGAATTCGGATATTTTTTCCTGAATTACCGCTGGTTGTGAATTGTGCTTAAATACGTTTAAAAAAGGATTGTTGTAGGTTTAAAAACAACATAATTTATGTATTGTTTATAAAAGGTGGAGAAAAGTTTAATGTAGTGAAGACTTTAGTGATGAACAATGACTTATTGTTTTGCATACTGTACTAAATGATGGAAGTCACCCAGGAGTATTGAATAAAGATGGTTACGTTTATTTAAACTTTGAGTATTTAATATGCTATGCATTTTTATGGGAATGTGGATCTTTCAGATCAATTTGAGAAGCTCTTTTGATCATGTTTCACAAGTTTTTGTAGTGTGGGGCGCTGGTCTTTGGTCTTGGTCTCGCCCTCCCTCGGTCTTGGTCTTGACTTGGTCTCGGCCCCTAAAAGTCTTGGTCTTGTCTCGGTCTCGATACACTCTGGTCTTGGTCTTGTCTTGGTCTCGGGTTAGGTGGTCTTGACTACAACACTACAACCTGGAATGCTGGCCAGCTCATATGACAGTGTGTGTGAGAATAAGTGACGGAGAGAGAGATGGTGTGGAAGAAAGTCAAATCAATTACTTTGCCAATACAGCTGTATTGAAACATTAACATGTGGGCCCACAGGGCAAATTATGCCCAATAAAATAATGACCATGGATGAATTTGATTAAAGTTCCTGGTTGAAACTATAGTGGCAATAAGAGAAAAAAACAAAGAATGAAAAAGAAAAAGGGAAAAAAGATAAAAAAAGAAAACAAAAAATTGAAAAGCCAGTGCCATAATTGCTTTCTTTGCAGCATAACAGATTTGACTTTCTTTACAGCATATCAAGAGGAGCTGATCTTTGTCAAAAGTATGAAATGTTGTCTGGTAACTTTTGTCTTGTAACAAAGTGGGTTGAGTGTTATCCAGATGCCTAATAAACAGTGTGCTGATAGTGGAACTCAAGATAAAGAGATAACTGAAGTGAATTGACTAATTGTAAAAGTATACATAGGAAATTTATTATGAGAAAAATAAGCTGAACTATATGAGAAACAAGGGGAATATATGGATTAAAATCCTGCTGTTAATGAAAGGGCCAGGACACCACTCAGCCCACATGACCTTTACAGGGAACATCAGAAGGACAATGGGACAGATGAGCAAAGGATTGAAATTACATGTTGTTTTCAGTAACAAAAATAATTAAGCTTTAATTTACAGATATTAGCAGCTCAAGTCCAGGCCGGTTTCTAGGAAGAGTTTAACAAAAAGAACCATTGACTGTGATTTGTAAATTCAGAAGAAGTGATCAACAGGTGACACTTGACTCCATATCTCTCGACTTAAAATACACCAACCGACTTCAGCAACCCCCAAACAGGGAGTGAGGGATCAAGAACATGCTGACAATGACAGAGAATAGTCCATTGCAAAGGCACCATCACCTGGCCGAAGCTGTAACGATGACAAGACAGCTAACAGAATGAACAAATCATGAATGGAAAAAGAAGACAAGCTTGACCAGAAACGCAGGAATGAGAGGAGCTGTGCAAAGAAGAGAAACAGTCAAAAGAAATGAGTAAAAGCTCAAACAACAGTCAACATCAACCAAACTTTCCTACAATTGAATGTTCAGCCCTTGAATAAATTCAGTAGCAACTTAATAATTAAAGCTGCAAGCAGCCTCTAAGGGGCCAAGCCTTCAATGGTTCCTTGGTTTCAAAAAGTACTTAAAAATACTTTGCTTTCAGAACTTTAAAAGAAACTCTAGTAACCAAAATATTCTTACTTCATAACTTCTTCATAACTGCTGAGGTTCAGTAGTTAAAAAGAGAATGAACTCAAAATGAAGACTTTGTATATAAATGAAACACGTTATATTTAATAATAATAAATAATAGTACAATTCTTATCAGTATGATAAAGGAATTTAAATGACAACTTGACGAAACTTTAAAGTTGTCCCACATGGGGCTCGAAACCCACTATCTCTGGGTCAGAAGCCTGTCACTCATCTCATTGCACCACTGGGAAGTTGTGTTTTTGCCAATATGCAGAAGGCGGTTTGGCTTGTTTGGATACATGATTTATCAAGTTGGCTTTTGAGAGCCAACTTACTGAAATCCTACTTAAACTTATTTTTTCTTAACAAAAAAAGCCTAGAGCTTTAACTCTACATACTCCAAACTTGGCTGAGACACTCAGACTGTTCTGACTCGAGTTTCTATATCTTTTCTAACTAATTTGACTTTCAGTTTTCTTAAAAATGTATATTAAACACCTTAAAATCCCATAGACATTCATTGCAGAATGTCCCAATTGAGCCAAATTGAGCATAAGTTCAAATTGGTGGCTCAGTAGTGCACAAAAACTCAAATCTAAACTCACTGAAGCCATAGACTCAATTAAACTACCATTCAGTGTACTAATAAACCTATCTATCTATCTTTTTTCTTTCTAACTATCTATCTTTTTTCTTTCTAACTATCTATCTTTTTTCTTTCTAACTAATCTTTCTTTTAACTTTAAACTATTTAAAACTTTAAACTACTTCAAACTACCTTAACCTTCTTTTAACTTTCTGGTCCAAACTTTCACAAGCCAACTTAAAGTTTGTCTCGACAAACTTTTTAATCTAGTTTTTTACTAGGAATCTTTTGCACATTGCACTATTCACATGGTTTAAAGCTTGCTACACATTGGATTTGATGAAACAATCTTCAAAGTTATAGTCTTTTGCTTTACACTCATACACTGTGGTTTGCTTACAGAGACTTGAGTTGTTAAAGGTAAAACTGCAGCAATTGGCTCCAAATTACATAACATTACACAATGATTTGAAGTTGTATAACATGGGGCTCGAACCCACACCGGAATGGCTCGGGATTAGTAACACAAGGTTTAGCAGACTGCACCACTCAGAGGACGTACAATCACAAACTGCAGAGGAGAGGGTCCAGTGTAATTAAGCACACAAAAGCAGGTTAATCAGATTAGCATGCTAAGCTAGCTTAATGCTAATGTAGCTTATGACGTGGTACATCCAATCCTGGCAAAATAGATATCCTCGGATTCGACATGGCGCAAGGAATCGATAGACACCAATTTTATTGGTGACAAACTGTTCACAAGTTACAGCCTGTGAACCAATGTTGGGTCGAACTTGTTCAATTTGTGACATCATAACTTTTTTTTTTCCATTATAGCAAAAAAAATCGGGAACAGTACTTCTATGCAGCTTGGTCCAAAGATCATTTGAGCAAATTTTGGACAATTTTGGACAGATTTTGAAGGAGGAGTAGCGAAAAAACTGTTTCACATTCGCTCCAATATGGCAGCCAGTCACATTGTTGAAAAATAGCATATGAGATATCGTTGAAATCGGCATAAGCCAAGGAATATATTGACATAAAGAAACCAATTTTCAAGCAATGTTAGCAAAAGTTAAAAGCATTTTTTCAAAAAAAAAAAAATGATATCTCTGGAACACTAGGTGGCGCTGTGATCAATCTTCTCATGTCCCTTCAGGACATGGTGTCGATCATTCCTACCAAATTTTCTGCTGATATGTCAAATGGTTTAAAAGTTATTGCAATTTATGACACAATTCAAAATGGCAAACACATGGTTCATCCGATCTTGACAAAATTGATATCCACGGATTCGACATGACACAAGGAATCCATAGATACCACAATTATGATTCTGATTCTGACAAACTGTTCCAAAGTTATTGGCCAAAATAGCAATTTGTCATATCTCATGACGTAGGTGGCGCTATTCCCAACTTTGGCATGGAACCTCAGAACATGCTTCTGATGAAGCGTACCAATTTTTGTTTCGATTGATCAAACTTTGGCCGAGATACAGCCTCTTAGCCAATTTTGGGTGGACCTCGTTAAGTTTGCGACATTATAACTTTTTTTTCCCAGTATAACAAAAAAATCGGGAACAGTACTTTTATGCGGCTCAGTCTGAAGATCATTTGAGTGCATGTTTGGACAAAATTGGACAAAATTTGAAGGAGGAGTAGCGAAATAACTGAATACTGTACATTTCAAAATGGCCACTACTGTAATGGGTGGGGTCTTAATGTAAGGTATTGGTTGTGATCAGCATGATGAGTGGAATCAGCTGTACTAAGTTCCATGTCTCTAGATCAAAGGGTTCAAAAGTTATAACCATTTCAATGTTGAATTTTTGAACTGGTGGTGGCGCTATAGAGTTGGTTCTAGAGACTCAAAATTTGGCTCAATTACTTTTCATGACCTTATCTATAAGTGTGCCAAATTTCATCATTTTCCTACTTACGGTTCATAGGGCTGCCATAGACTTCCATTTACGGAATAATAATAAGAAGAAAACTAACAGATACAATAGATGTCTCAGCCCCTTCGGGTTTGGCCCCTAATTGTAGGATAATCTATGTAGTGCAACATAACAATGGTCACAAGGTTCAGGCCAGTAGTACTGCTTCTGCCCAGGTGTGGGCGGTGTGGAGGGAGTTCAATAAAGAGGCAGAGTTCGAAGAAGACACAGTCCGTGTGTGTGTGTATGTTTTTACTCACGCAGTAAATAAGAGAATACGACATGGTGTCAGAGTAGGATACTCTAATAAGCTTGCGGAAGACGTTTTGTTTCGGGGGCAAGTGAAGCTTTATTAGTTTTGAAGTCGCAAAGTCATGGAACAAGCGGCAGGAGGACAACGCGCTCCAGGTGATGCAGCTGCCGGGGGAGAGAGCCACCCGCGCCGAGCCCGTGTGCTACGTTCAGCATCCAGCCACCTGAGCCATTTAACTTCTCCAAACCTACCGAATGGGAAAGATGGATCCGACGGTACGAACGTTTCCGTCAGGCCATTAATCTCCATACTTCCACGCAAGCCAATCAAATAAATACACTCATGTACTGCATGGGCGACGAAGCAGACGACATTTTAAAGGGGCTGAATTTAACGAACGAAAACAGTGAGCGATACGACGCAGTAAAGGAGGGTTTTCACGCGTTCTTTGTTGTGAAGAAAAACGTAATCTATGAAAGAGCACATTTCAACATGAGAAAACAAGGAGAAAACGAACCAATCGACTGCTTTGTGACTGCACTGTACTCCTTGGCCGAGCACTGCAAATATGGCCCACTGCACGACGAATTAATCAGAGACAGGTTAGTCGTTGGGTTAAATGATTTACGTCTGTCAGAGCGAATGCAGTTAGATAAAGATCTAACTCTGGAAAAGGCCATTGACATGGCGAGACAGACTGAGGCAGTGAAGCAACAGCAGAGTAACTTGCGTGGTGAATGCACTAATGCCAAAGCGTCTGACTCTGTAGATAGAGTAATAAGCAAAAGCAAGTCATTTCAAAGCAGACAGAGAGTCAAAAGTGCTCATGGTGCTAAAGACAAATTCAAACAGTCAAAATCAAGATGTCACAAGTGTGGAAAAAGCCCATTACATCCGAAAGCGCACTGCCCTGCAAATACTGTACTCTGTCATGCCTGTGGGAAGAGGGGCCATTACCAAAAGATGTGTGCTTCATCCAGAAAGGTGAACGAGATTCAAGAACAAGACCCTGGCATATTTTTAGGCACTGTGGTTGCCGGGGGTGACCCCTGGCTGATCGATATTAAAATACAAGACTGTGAAGTACAGTTCAAAATCGACACAGGTGCAGATGTCACTGTTATGCCAGACCATGTGTTCCACAAGATATTTAAAGAGGGCAACAAACCAGCACTCCAGAGAGTGACCAAGCCTTTACTTGGACCTGGATGCTCACCACTTAGCGTGATTGGAGTTTCAAACATGCTGCTTCTGAAAGGAGACAAGCATATATTGGAGGATGTGTATGTTGTTAAGAGTCTTCATTCGCCACTGCTAGGTAGACCCGCCATCACCAAATTGGGTCTCGTCACACGTGTTGATGGTGTAAGCATTGACACACTACAGGAACAAAAAGTCTGGTGATCCACGCATTTGTGTTGACTTAACAAAGCTCAACGAATCAGTGCGAAGGGAGAAATTCATACTTCCTTCAGTTGAACAGACTCTTGGGTTGTTAGCGGGAGCTTGTGTTTTTAGCAAGCTAGATGCAAACATGGGATTTTGGCAAATACCTCTAGCAGAACAGTCCGCCAAGCTGACGACTTTTATCACAACGTTTGGGCGGTATTTCTTCAATCGGTTGCCCTTCGGTATCGCATCGGCACCTGAACACTTCCAAAATCGTATGGTAACTGAAGTCACGGAGGGCCTGGATGGTGTGGTCTGTCACATGGACGACGTGCTGGTGTGGGGGCGTTCTCAAGAGGAGCATGATGTGCAGCTTCACGCAGTGCTCCAAAAGATGGAAAATGCTGGCGTCACCCTAAACTTAGACAAATGTGCCTTGTCTCAGCGCGTAGTCAAGTTTCTTGGCCACATTATCTCAGACAGAGGAGTGCAACCAGACCCAGCCAAGACCACAGCGGTCCAGGAGATGCCAGAGCCAACAAATGTCAGTGAGCTAAGGAGTTTTCTTGGTATGGTCAACCAGCTGGGAAAATTCATTCCCCATCTGGCAGAAAAAGATAAACCACTCAGAGATCTACTGTCCAAGAAAAATTGTTGGTTCTGGGGGGAAGAACAAGTTAAAGCTTTTAAGAACTTGAAAGGAGACTTGTCGTCTGCTCCAGTGCTGGCTCTGTACGATGCAAACAAGCAGCTCAAAGTATCTGCAGACGCATCATCGTATGGACTGGGAGCAGTCCTGCTGCAAAAAGAGGGTGTCGATTGGAGACCTGTTGCCTACGCGTCACGGTCTCTTACTCCTATTGAGCAAAGATACGCTCAAGTTGAAAAGGAGGCCCTTGGGCTGACCTGGGCATGTGAGAGATTTCGTGACTTTTTGATTGGCCAACATTTTGAGATGGAAACCGATCACAAACCACTGTTGAGTCTCCTTAGTGGCCAGGATTTGGATGCTCTACCTCCCCGCATCCAGCGGTTCCGTATGAGACTGATGTGCTATTCATACAAGATTTCTCATGTTCCTGGAAAGAGCTTATGGACTGCTGACACTCTGTCACGTGCTCCGCTACCTGCTCATAAAGAAAACATGGATGTGGAGTTCATGGAAAGCACTAATATTTACGTGGACAGCATTGTGGAGCATCTCCCAGCAAGTCAATCTTTCCTGGACAACCTGAGAGAGCACCTTAAGTCGGACAGTGTTTGCTCAAATGTCATGAAAATGTGCCAGGACGGATGGCCTGGGTCAGGTTGTTGTACAGGGACCGAGAAGCTTTACTGGTCTGAGCGAGCTTATCTATCTGTTCATAACGGCCTCCTTCTAAAAGGTACAAGACTCGTCATTCCCTCTGCATTGCGGAATGATGTCCTTGACAGGCTGCACGAAGGGCATCAAGGAGTAGTTAAATGCAGAGCACGTGCACGGCAAAGTGTGTGGTGGCCAGGTCTTAGCCAGCAGTTGAACGAGCTGGTTCTGAAATGCCATGCTTGCATTAAAGAGCGCACTAATCACACTGTCAAGTCAAGTCAAGTCACCTTTATTTCTATAGCGCTTTTTACAATACAAATTGTTTCAAAGCAGCTTTACAGAAATAACAGGAAAACAATGTTGTAATAGTATTGTTCAATTGAAAATTAAATGTCCCCAACTAAGCAAGCCAAAAGGCGAAGGCAACAGTGGCAAGGAACCAAAACTCCATCAGGTGACAGAATGGAGAAAAAAACCTTGGGAGAACCCAGGCTCAGTCGGGGGGCCAGTCCTCCTTTGGCCAACGAATGAACAGTGTATGATTATGAGTTAGGCAGCATAATGTAAGGAGTCAGATGGGATCAGAACTTTCACGATATTATCCAGTTCATCTGGTTGGGTTGGGTCATCCGGCCGGTGAGGAGATGAGTGTGGTGAGGTGTCCATGGGCCTTCACAGCCACTTCAACATTGAACCGTTGATCCCTTCAGATCTTCCTGAGAGGCCCTGGCAAAAGCTAGGGACAGATCTGTTTGTCCTGAAAGGGAAAACCTATCTTTTAGTTGTGGATTATTATTCACGTTATGTTGAGGTGGCAAATTTCGCAGGTGCTTATGGATTCCAACATGTCACCAGTAGCCCAAAGCATCTACGCAGCAATGGAGAAGCTGAGCGGGCTGTACAGACAGTAAAAAACCTTCTAAAAAAAGGGCAAGATCCTTACCTTGCCTTACTGTCATATAGGTCAACTCTGCTTCACAGTGGGTACAGCCCAGCCCAGTTACTCATGGGACGCAGTCTTCGTACTACGGTGCCAACCCTCCCAAGACTACTGTACCCTTTGTTACCTGATGGCACCGCCATAAGTGTTCGAGAGAGAGAGAAAAGAAGTGCAGATATGAGATATTTTAACCCTAAGAGGTCTGAGCTGTTTTGGGGCCCTTGAGATGTTTTGATATGCCCTGACATTTGTGCTTATTTCAGCTACTTAAAACATACCATTTGCCAACATATAAATTTGCTGTATTCAGCACAAACTCTGCTACAATAATATGTGAGCAAAATGGATGTACATGTTTGCATTTTATAGAAAAAAAAATAATATGCGTGGTTAGTACGTTTTGGGAAAAAAATGTCACCGCAATAAGGCCATTTAACACATACTGAATAGTTGTCCACAATACTTTTGAGTTACTATTCTTGTAGGCTAGAATTTTTACTTCAAAATGAAGTGACAATCATTCTGACCACACTTTCAGAAAGATCAATAATAACGATTTGAATTTCTTACATCAGTTTTTGGGTCAGCAGTGCTGTATGCGTGGGAGTGTTAATGCCCATGAATATTAATGTGATTTACACCTGGGAAGACTAAAGACACTCCCCCGATGTCTAATGGCCCATCAAGGTGCTGTGAGGCAGCCTGAACTAATGATTCACTGATGAATAAAAAGTTAAAAAGAACAGCATTTATTCAAAATAGAAATCTTTCCTAAGAACATAAAGACTTAAAGTCATTCATAACACTTAACACATCCTTTCAAAAAAAAAAAACATAAAAAGAACTTGTTTTTTTATATAAATATATATATAAAATATTGCTTATATAGTGCTTATATATATATATATATATATATATATATTATATATATATATATATATATATATATATATAATATATATATATATATATAAATAAAAGTGCATTCAAAGAATCCTAAAAAACTATCACAGGTTAAAAAAAAATTAAGCAGCACAACTGTTTACAACATTGATTTAAAAAAAAAAAAAAATATCAGAATGATTTCTGAAGACTGATGGTGACGATGTAAACACAACAAAACAAAAGCAAAAAAACTGTTAGCACATTATCCAAAGTAAACTGATGGACAATTATGATTATAGATGCACAATGTATTTGTTGATGGACAGAGAAACATCTATTGATGGGTAGACCGCGTAACCGTGAGTATCTGTTTATGGCCATAGACCGCACGCATTTACTGATACACTCAATGAACGGCTGTAGTACAAATAAAACATCTCCAGTTAACTAGTAGAGCATTGATTTAGTCCGCTCTTAAATAAGAGATCTAGCGTTAAAATGTTTTGTTTTTTAACTCAAGCTGAGCGCTCGTGTCCGCTGCTATCAGTGTCATGGATACAGTCTCTTGTGGCGACGTGCGCGCAGTCTTCACTCGCTCTTAGGACGTGCTCTTCAATCTAAAGCCATTGCGGACACTATTCATTCCGGTGAAATCACAAAATAAAATGCACACAAACGTGTGTCCTATATACATGTGTGTTTGATATAGACTGTATGATGAACATATTCGGTTTTGATGAGAGAAAAAAAAGTTGCCGAGGACGAATTCGAACCCATAACTTCTGACACGCTTGGCAAACGATCTAACCACTAGACCACAGAAGAACATATATTTCACTAAATCATTATAACCTAAGCAGCTATTTAAAACTGAATGTTGTGAGGTAATATTTACTAGGCAAAATATAGTCTGAAAATGCATTTGAGCTCTATGATCAGAAAAGGAAATACAAAACACTAAACAACTTACTCCGAACTTATCCTCGGGGTCAATTCGTTCTTCAAAATGCAACCGTTGCCGCGTGTGCGATGCATATCGCCTATTTACCATGTCAAAAGCGCTGGGGGTGTGGCGGGCTCACCTAATTATCTATAATGAAGGGAGAGCGAAAAAACTGTAACTCTCCTTGGTTTCAAACGGATTACATAAACTGGAAATATTATTTTTTTTAGTAGCTTACTTCATTTAAAAGAAGAGAATCTCAGCTTCATAAAGAGACATATCTCGTATCTCTGTGACAAGTATTGACAGAGTAACAGTTATTTTTTCGGACGCGTTTCAGAATGGACTTCACTGACGGAGAGAAGGTAAAACGCGCATCATGTTTATTTTTCTTTATTTGACGAAAAGCACAACACTTTGTTTTTATTGTGAGTACCCACAAAAAAAATAGAAACTAAACAGGATCTAATGATGTACAACACTTAAATGTAAGATAAAAATCAACAGAGTAATTTGAGTCTCTTTTGCACTGATAAGGAAAAAAGTGAGCTCATCACGCCCGCGTGACGGGCGACCTCAGAGGGTTAACAAACGGCACAGGGTGCATGACCTGAACAAGCTCTCACCTGGCGATCAGGTGTGGGTCACAGATCAAAAGGTGACTGGAACTGTGGTAGAGAAACATCCAACACCCCGTTCTTACCGGGTGGATGTGCCTCATGGAACTGTTCGTAGGAACCGGCATTTCCTCTTTCCTATGGATGTAAAGGATGGTGGTTGTGACACCCATGCTGGTTCCCAGTTGTCTGAGAACAGTACAGAGAGACAAAATGCACTGGCACCCCAAACATATTCTGTCAGTCCAACGGGAGCAGTAACCAGAACCAGATCTGGGAGGCCAGTCGTAAAACCTAAAAGACTGGATTTATAGTCACTCTACATAGCCTTAGGGGACTGTTTCACAGTAGTCAAGCAATTTATCCACTTCCCTGGCTGAAAAAAAAGGGAAGGGGTAAATGTTGCTAAAAATGTTGAAAAAAATATATACATGTGTATCGGTCGATAATGTGTTTCAGGTAATGTTCAGGTAAACTGTACAAAAGATATTGTTTGTTGCTCATTATTGAGTTGTTCTTTAAGTGATGTCTAGTAAGGAAAATAAGTCATTGTTGGTTTGATTGTTGCTTCTGTTAAAAGGGGAGATGTAGGATAATCTATGTAGTGCAACATAACAATGGTCACAAGGTTCAGGCCAGTAGTACTGCTTCTGCCCAGATGTGGGCGGTGTGGAGGGAGTTCAATAAAGAGGCAGAGTTCGAAGAAGACACAGTCAGTGTGTGTGTGTGTGTGTTTTTACTCACGCAGTAAATAAGAGAATACGACACTAATAAAGGTAAAATTAATTAAGGGTAAAATTAATTAGGAATAAGGAAATTAAGAATAAGGAAATTAAATTCAAATTAAATTAAAATTAAGTTAAAATTAAAGGCATTTTAAATTAAAGGCATTTTAAAAGTTTTGTGAAATTTGTGGCAAAAACAAAGTTAAGAAAAGAACAGCGACAAAAATAGGCCATATGTCAGTATGTCAGAAAGACTAGTAAAACATTTGGTAAGGAATATGTATCATGATATAGATGGGTAAAAGCAATGAAATCAACAGAGGAGGGACAGGAACAGAAATTAAATCTCTAACAGAGAAGTAATCCTTAGATTGGAAGTCTATCAGAAATAAGATCAGATAAAGAGTCAGCTAAACAGAAGTATTGAAGATTAAAAAATAAGTTGCATACGAACACAAGGAAGTTTTAAAAATAAGGAAGTTATAATGCTAATGGTTTAAATGGTTTAAATTTTAAAGAGAATTCTGCTGGCTACTGTATACAGGCCACCAGGGCACCATAAAGACTTTATCAAAGAATTTGCTGACTTTCTATCAGAATTAGTATTGGCTGCAGATAAAGTCCTAATTGTTGGTGATTTTAATATACATGTAGATAATGAAAAAGATGCATTGGGATTGGTATTTAAAGACATTATAAACTCAATTGGAGTGAGACAACACGTGTCAGGACCTACTCATTGTCGTAATCATACTCTAGATCTAATATTATCACATGGAATAGATGTTGATGCCGTTGAAATTCTGCAGCAGAGCGACGACATCTCAGATCATTATCTAGTCTTGTGTAAATTACATTTAGCCAAGGCTGCAAAGCCGACTCCGTGTTATAAATATGTTAGACCTATCACTTCTGCCACTAAAGATTGCTTTATTAATAATCTTCCTAATCAGTTTCATCATCTCAGCATCCCGGATAGCTTAGAAGAACTTGATATTGCAAGAGAAAAGTTTAACTCTCTTTTCCAGCACTTTAGACACAGTTGCTGCGTTGCGCTTAAAGAAGATTAAAGAAAATAGTCCAACGCCGTGGTACAAGAGCACACCCGGGCCCTTAAGAGAGCAGCCAGAAAAATGGAGCGCAACTGGAAGAAAACAAAACTAGAGGTATTTCGGATTTCATGGAAGGAGAGCTCGATTGCTTACAGAGAGGCCTTAAAAGATGCTAGATCTGCTTATTTTTCAACCCTATTAGAAGAAAATAAACATAATCCTAGGTATTTATTTGAACAAGTGACTAAACTAACGAAAAAGAAAGCTTCAAGCCCAGAAGTTTCCAAGAAACACAGCAGTAATGACTTTATAAAATTCTTCACTTATAAGATCGATAATATCAGGGACAAAATTATAACTATGCAACCGTCTACTACAGTATCGCATCAGGGAGTGCAGTGTAGTCTCCGTAATGAATTTTGCAAACTTGTTAATTCATCTAAATCGACAACTTGTATGTTAGACCCTATACCGACTAAGCTACTGAAAGAGATGGTTCCAGAGGTCATAGATCCTCTTCTAAATATCATTAATTCATCTTTGTCTCTAGGATACGTACCAAAAACCTTTAAGTTGGATATGATTAAACCGCTTGTTAAAAAAACGCAAATTGATCCTACAGAATTAGTAAATTACAGGCCAATCTCGAATCTGCCTTTTCTGTCAAAGATACTAGAAAAAGCAGTATCATCACAACTGTGTTCCTTTTTAGAAAGAAATAATATCTGCAAGGATTTTCAGTCCGGATTTAGACCGTACCATAGTACTGAGACTGCTCTCATTAAAGTCACAAATGATTTGCTCTTATCATCTGATCGTGGTTGTGTTACTTGATCTTAGTGCTGCATTTGATACTATCGACCACAACATTCTTTTAAATAGACTAGAAAACTATGTTGGCATTAGTGGAATTGGACTAGCATGGTTTAAATCATACTTATCTGACCGTTTCCAGTTTGTAGCAGTAAATGAAGAGATGTCTTATCGTCTTATCGATCACAAGTTCAGTATGGCGTACCACAAGGCTCAGTAATAGGACCGCTGCTGTTCACTCTGTACATGCTACCATTAGGAGATATCATTAGGAAACATGGAATTAGCTTTCACTGTTATGCTGATGATACTCAGCTGTATATTTCTTCAAAACCTAACGAAACTTACCAATTCACAAAATTAACGGAATGCATAGCTGATATAAAAAAATGGATGACCAGTAATTTCCTATTACTAAATTCTGAAAAAACAGAGATTCTAATCATTGGACAAAAAAACTTCCACACGTAATAACGTCTCGGTTACTGATGTAACCCTCGTTCCCCGAAGGAGGGAACGGGAGACGTGACGTCGACGTGACGACGTTAGGGGATCACTTCAGGGAGCCCTATCAACTTCGAGTGTCTACAGAACAAGCCAATGAACGTTGGCGTGCGTGAAACACGTCACGCGCCCCGCCCCGCAGCGCGGGTATAAACAGGAAGCGGACGCACGCACTCATTGTTTTTCGCTGAGGAGCCGAGATAGAGACGGCCGTACAGCGATGGTCAGCAACTGTGGCGGCGGGACGTCACGTCTCCCGTTCCCTCCTTCGGGGAACGAGGGTTACATCAGTAACCGAGACGTTCCCCTTCAGTCGCTCACGTTCGACGTGACGTCGACGTGACGACGTTAGGGGATCCCATGGAAAACGCCATCGGTTGCTGCCACATCCAGCGCCCTACGCAAGACTCTCAGACCCCCAACTGCTGGGGCGGAAGATCTGCGTAGAGGGAGTTCAACTGCTGTTCCATATACCCACACCGTGAACTCTTGGATAACACTGGGAAAGCGTGCCTTTCCAGGGGAGAGGGACGCTGCGGAGCCACATCCTGCCCGAAGGGAGGTAACATGTGGAGGATACACATATGGACTGGCCAGAAGGGCAGTGCAACATATGGAATGTCACTGGGGTGGCTCCAGCCTGAGAAGGGGGAGGCTACACCAGCCAGTGACGGCAGAGCGGACTCTGCCAAGGGAAAGACACGGGCTCACCGCAGGGAGCTGGTCGTGGAAGAATACTCATATGGGATCGCCGCAGGAATCACCACATATGGAACCCAGCCTAGCACAAGTTACAAGCATACGAGCACTAGGCCTGGCGTCGGACGCTCCGCAACGTCCGACTGCCGGAGGGGTGCGGAGGAACTCACAGGGTTCGCCAGAGTGGGGAACTCGACTGGAGCAAAAAAGCGCACGTATCCGCTCCATGTGGAGGGGAGTGGCGCAGCAAGCCGACACAAGAGCGGAAACTTCGGTGTTACCGACTGGTTGAAGCGAGCACACAGGAAGAAACCGGCTCAACACGTAGGCTGTAAAGTCTAGCGAACGTGTTAGGTGTCGCCCAGCCCGCAGCTCTACAGATATCTGTCAGCGAGGCGCCGTGTGCCAGCGCCCAAGAAGAAGCGACACCCCTAGTGGAGTGGGCTCTCAACCCGGGCGGGCAAGGCACGCCTTGGGCTTCGTAAGCCAAGGCGATGGCATCCACTATCCAGTGGGCCATCCTCTGCTTGGAGACAGCCTTTCCCTTCTGCTGGCCTCCGTAACAGAAGAAGAGCTGATCTGAGGTCCTGAGGCTTTGCGTTCTGTCCACGTACAGACGCAGAGCGCGGACGGGACAGAGAAAAGCCAGGGCTGGGTCTGCCTCCTCCGAAGGCAGCGCTTGCAGGTTCACCACCTAGTCCCGGAAGGGAGTGGTAGGAACCTTGGGCACGTATTCGGGCCGGGGTCTCAGGATCACGTGAGAGTTAGCCGGGCCGAATTCCAGGCACGATTCGTCGACCGAAAATGCATGCAGGTCCCCTACCCTCTAGATGGAGGCCAATGCAACCAGGAGTACTGTTTTACAGGACAGAATTTTTAACTCAGCTGACTGCAAGGGCTCGAAGGGTGGTCTCTGAAGTCCCGAAAGGACCAGAGACAAATCCCAAGAGGGTATAGAGAGTGGGCGAGGAGGATTTAGTCTCCTTGCTCCCCTCAGGAACCTGACGATCAGGTCATGCTTTCCCAACGACTTACCTTCAACTGCATCGTGATGTGCGGCAACGGCGGCAACATACACTTTAAGGGTGGAGGGAGACAGCCTTCGCTCCAACCCATCTTGCAGGAAGGAAAGCACGGCTCGGACCGAGCAAGTTCGGGGGTTCTCCTCGTGAGAAGAACACCAGTCAACGAATAGGTTCCACTTCAGAGCATAAAGGCGCCTCGTAGAGGGGGCTCTAGCGGAAGTGATGGTGTCAACTACCGCTGGGGGTAGGTCACCTAGAACCTCCGCGTCCCGTCCAGGGACCAGACATGGAGTTTCCAGAGGTCTGGACGCGGGTGCCACAGGGTGCCCCGTCTCTGAGAGAGCAGGTCCTCTCTCAGAGGAATGGGCCAGGGAGGGGCTGTCGCGAGGAGCACGAGTTCGGGGAACCAGGTCCGGTTGGGCCAATACGGTGCAACTAACAAGACCTGCTCCTCGTCCTCCCTGACTTTGCACAAGGTCTGTGCAAGAAGGCTCACTGGGGGAAACGCATACTTGCGTAGGCCCGGGGGCCAGCTGTGTGCCAGAGCATCCGTGCCGAGGGTCCCCTCGGTCAGGAAATAGAACAACTGACAGTGAGACGTGTCCGGGGCGGCAAACAGATCTACCTGTGCGGTCCCGAAGCGCCTGAATCAGCTGGACCACCTGGGGATGGAGTCGCCACTCTCCCGGTAGCACCTGCTGCCGTGAGAACTCGTCGGCTGCACGGTTGAGCAGGCCAGGAATATAATGGCACGAAGCGACCTCAGATGCTTCTGACTCCAAGGAGGAGATGGCGGGCGAGTTGTGACATGCGGCGGGAGCGTAAACCACCCTGACGGTTGATGAACGCAACGGTCGCAGTGCTGTCCGTACGGACCAGCACATGCTTGCGCTGTAGCGGCATTTTGAAGCGGCTCAATGCAAGATGTACTGCTAACAACTCGAGGCAGTTGATGTGCCAATGCAGTTGAGGCCCCGTCCACAGACCTGAAGCTGCATGCCCGTTGTACGTGGCCTCCGAGCCGGTGGCAGAGGCATCCGTGGAGACCACAGAATGCCTGGACACTTGTTCTAGGGGAACATCTGCCCGCAGGAACAAAGGGTCCGACACAAGCTGAGAGTTTGGCGACAGTGCGGAGTCACTTGGACCCGGCACGAGCCGCTCTGCCACGCCCATCTCGGGACTCGACCGTGGAGCCAGTGTTGAAGCGGCCTCATATGAAGCAATCCGAGCGGCGTACCGCGGCTGCAGATGCCATATGCCCCAGGAGCCTCTGAAACAGTTTCAGTGGAGCCGCTGTTCTGCGTCTGAGTGTGCTCACGCAGTTCAACACTGACTGGACGCGGGCCTTGGTGAGGCGCGCTGTCATGTTGATCGAGTCCAACTCCACACTGGGAAAAGAGATCCTCTGCCCGGGGGTGAGTTTGCTCTTTTCCCAGTTGACCCGAAGCCCTATGGCTGAGGTGACTGAGCACCATGTCCCTGTGTTCGCACAACTGCTCTCTCGACTGGGCGAGAATAAGCCAGTTGTGACAGGGCCAGCCCGAAGGGTAAGACTTTGTACTGATATGCCCGTCCCTCGAACGCAAAGCGAAGAAACGGTCTGTGTCAAGGGAGAATCGAGACATGAAAGTACGCGTCCTTCAGGTCGATCGCTGCAAACCAATCTTGGGGACGGATGCATTTGTAAATGCGTTTCTGCGTAAGCATCTTGAACGGGCAGTCTGTTGAAGGGACCGGTTCAAGACACGCAGGTCCAAGATTGGCCGTAACCCACCGCCTTTCTTGGGTACAATGAAGTACGGGCTGTAGAGGCCGTCTTCATATCGGCTGGAGGGACCGGCTCGATCGCGTCCTTCGCCAGTAGGACTGCGATCTCTGCCCTGAGCACAGGGGCACTGTCCGCCAGAACACGGGTGAACAGAACGCCCCTGAATACAGGGGGACGCCGGGCGAACTGAATCGCATAGCCGAGTCTGACAGTACGGATGAGCCAGCGAGACGGGCTGGGAAGCGCTAGCCAGGCTCCCAGACACCGTGCAAGCGGAATCAACGGCACCACAGACATACCCGGGGTGGGGCAGCGCGGCGGAATGCAGGGACCCGACTCGGACGGTATAGCGGCCCGGAGTGGGGTCTGAGTGTGTGGTGCAACACGTACCTGCTTCCGTCGAATGGCAGAGTGAGTGTGCGGAAGCGTCAGTGCGTCCAGAACACAGCCACTGCTGCTCGCTGGCGAAGAAGAGGGGCTCGAGGGTGACAAGGCATACCGCCATTTCAGAATTGCTCTTTAGTTGAAAATGAGGGTACCACTGGCCCGTGGGTCAGTGGCGGAACAGAAAAGGAAACAAAGATTCTCCACCCGGCCCTCCACCGGGGGAAGGAGCGGTGCCTTCACCACCTCCTGAAGAGCAACTTGATTCACTCTGGGTCGCCCGTCTCAGGGTCGTTAGAACCTGCGCTTGCCTCCTGGTTTGGCAGCGGGCTGGACGGGCATGGTCAACTTCCTGTGGCCTGCCCCACGCCGAAGCCTGGATGGTGGCTGCTGCTGCTAAGGCTTAGCGGGAGCGGAGGACGCCGCAGGAGGTCGACCTCGGCGACGAGCGGACGGAGGAGCTGCGGCCGGCGGACGGAGGGAGCAGCAGCGGTCCGCAGGGGCAGGATGTGTCGGATGGCCTCCGTCTGCTTCTGGGCGGCTGAGAACTGTTGGGCGAAGCTCTCGACCGCGTCGCCGAATAACCCAACCTGGGAAGAGGGGCATCCAGGAACCGACATTTATCGGTGTCCCTCATATCCGCGAGGTTGAGCCAGAGGTGGCGCTCCTGGACCACCAAGGTGGACATCGCCTGACCGACTGAACGTGCAGTTTCCTTCGTCGCTCGGAGAGCGAGGTCGGTTGCCACACGGAGCTCCCGGAGGAGCTCTGGGTCAGAACCACCCTCGTTCATGTCAATGAGCGCCTGGGCCTGATGGACCTGTAGAAGCGCTATGGCATGGAGGGCAGAAGCAGCCTGTCCACAGGCTCTGCAGCCTTGGACGGGAGGCGTGGATTGCCCCGCCAGGAGGAAGCGGACGCCGGACACAATTGCATCGAGACGGCACGCTCCACCGGGGGAACATCCACATACCCCTTAGCCGCCCCGCCGTCGAGGGTGGTGAGGAGGGAGGAGCCACTAGGACAGCTTCTGGCACTATACGGCGCCTTCCACGTCCTAGTAAGCTCCTAATGCACTTCCGGAAAGAATGGCACTGGGGCGGAGCGCTGAGAACCAGCACGGCCCGCCCCCGAGATACCAATCGTCCAACCGAGAAGGCTCGGGACGTGGTGGAGGGTTCCACACAAGCCCGACCCTCTCGGCGGCCCGGGAAAGCATAGCCGCCCATTCTGGATCTGACTCGGGCAACGCCACACTCCCAAAGAGGGGTAACGCAGCCGAATCCTCATCTCCAGAGGACTGAGCTCCCCCTCCGATGCTGCGATCGACATCTGATCGTCAGGTGGGGCCCCAAAGGACACGGCTGGCCGACAACGAGAGGGGCCAGTGCGTTCGTTTGGGGGCTCCAACGGCGGCAGCGCTTGAGAGGCGTGAGGGGCCCACGGAGATTGCCTCGGCGGGGAAGCCCTCACGGTAATCCTCAGATCACCCTGACCATGCGCAAAAGTAGGTCCATTCTGAGGTCCAGAATAAACACTAGATCTGGGCATAGGCGAGGGGACTGCACCTCCCTTGAGGTAAGCGAGTCTTGATCTAAGCGCTGCCATAGTCATATTCCCGCAATGAGAACATGAACTATTCACAAAAGCTGCTTCAGCGTGCTGAATGCCCAAACACGAGAGGCAACAATTGTGGCCGTCTGCTGGCGCCAGGGAACAACCGCACCCAGAAACGCACAAGCGGAATGTCATCCTGAAAAGGACGCAGCGTCACGCTTGTGTTGCTCTTTTAGTTGAAAACAAAAAATATAAAGAGAAAAAATAACTCTCTCAGTGCTGAAGCACCCAGGGATAGCCGCGGTGTAATCGGGGTACACACTCACGAGAGGAACGCCCACCGAGACCGACACATACAGACACACACACACACAAGCAATGCTGTGAAAACAGCAGTTGTGAGCTGTAATGCTCGCGGCCACCGCTGATCGCGCCGTCACACCAGCACTGGAACAGAGTATTCTCTTTGAAGTCTTCAACGATCGATGCAGCAGTCTGCAGAAACTCAGAGTCAAAACGAAAGCTCGGCTCCGAAGCGAAAGACAATGAGTGCGTGCGTCCGCTTCCTGTTTATACCCGCGCTGCGGGGCGGGGCGCGTGACGCGTTTCACGCACGCCAACGTTCATTGGCTTGTTCTGTAGACACTCGAAGTTGATAGGGCTCCCTGAAGTGATCCCCTAACGTCGTCACGTCGACGTCACGTCGAACGTGAGCGACTGAAGGGGAACCTAGAATACTGTCTAACACTTGATGGCTGCTCTGTTAAGTCTTCGTCGTCAGTTAGGAACCTGGGTGTGCTCTTTGATACCAATCTTTCATTTGAAAGCCACGTGTCTAGTATCTGTAAAACCGCATTTTTCCATCTTAAAAATATTTAAAAAAAAATATAACAAATGCGGAACAATTAGTTCATGCGTTCATGACCTCAAGACTAGATTATTGTAATGTTCTATTGGGTGGTTGCCCTGCACGCTTAATGAACAAACTACAGCTAGTTCAAAATGCAGCAGCTAGAGTTCTTACCAGAACCAGGAAGTATGACCATATTAGCCCGGTTCTGTCAACACTGCATTGGCTGCCTATTAAACATCGTATACATTTTAAAATATTGCTGATTACTTACAAAGCACTAAATGGTTTAGCTCCCCAGTACTTGAGCGAGCTCTTAACGCATTATAGTCCTTCACTTCTATTGTGATCTCAAAATTCTGGTCAGTTGATAATACCTAGAATATCAAAATCGACTGCTGGCGGTAGATCCTTTTCCTATTTAGCACCAAAACTCTGGAACAATCTTCCTACCATTGTCCGGGAAGCAGATACAGTCTGTCAGTTTAAAGCTAGACTAAAAACACATCTCTTTGACCTAGCATTCACATAATACATTATCGACTTCTATAATTAAATGTTAGGCTGCATAGATTAGGCCAGCCGGAACTGGGAACACTTCCCTTAAATCCTGATGTACTCGTTACATCATAAGAAGAATGGCATCTACGCTAATATTAGTGTCTTTGTTTATCCCAAGGTTTTCCTGCAGCCTGCCGGATCCAGGCCGTTTCCAGATCTGACGAAGGACCTTCGCCTGGACCCGATGACAACGCAGTGCTGAAGTGCCAACTAGCCTCTCCTTATGGAGGATCCCTTTTCCACTCTACAGATAAAGCGCTATGAAATTCCGGTTACGCGTCCCTACCCCCGAATTGATAAAATAAAATTCGGCATCAAAATTTATAGGCAAGACAAGTAGTTTGTTTAGGCATGGTTTGTAGCGAATTACAAACCTGCGCACATATATTCAAACGCACATAACTATTGAATCAATTCTTAATGTGCATGTGAACGCCATCAGCGTTTATCACAGGTTCACGTTTAAAGTCTGTTTAGAGAATGGCGTTGTCTTAGCGGCCCCTAATTTAATAACAAAAGATCATTTCAACGGAAGTGATTCAATCAAAACTAACTTTAGCTGGAAATAACATTATTCAAGGAACCAAACCAAACCATATAAAACCAAACCAATTTCTTTTACCATAAAATTATGTTTATCTCTGTAAAGCTGCTTTGAAACAATCTACATTGTTAAAAGCGCTATATAAATGAGGATGACTTGACTTGACTTTTAACAAGAGAAATAATCGACTTTTCTTTAATTGTTTATAATATAACTTATATTTTGTTTTGTGAGTATTAAATAGTCGTTGTAAATCATGCAGTATTGCAGTAGTGGGCATGGATGGAGAACTTACTGTAAATACAGTAACACACCATTGCGATACATGAAGACGTTTGCAGGTTCGTCGTCTTTATTTTCATCTCGCTCCGACTCTGGCTCGAACATGTAAGACTTGATGGACAAGTCTTCCGTTGTTGACATTTTGTTAATAACGTGTGAATAAAACGTTTCTGTTCTGCTAGATAATCGTATCTCTGCTATAAAACTAAAAAATGGCTGAACGGGGTGGAGTTGAACCGAGTGTCACCTCTGCAACCTGGATTTAAAGAGACCGCACCAAAACGAGTTGCTCTCAGACGCACATCAGAAAACGAGTAGAAAAGGGGCCTGTGGGGCTATAATAATGAGGAATTCAGACCCAAGCATTGCAGTTCTGCTTTATATAGACCACAAATCTATGATTTATATGTAAAAAGGAAAGATTTAAAAGCATGATATGTACCGTTTAAGGCAGTACAGGTAGGCACACCAACATCATTATACGCAACATGTAGTCTCTGCATGTTCTTTTTTGCTGTACAACCGCCACAAGTGGGCAGTATATAGTGGTGTACAGAAAGCTTTGAATAAGGCTACCTAAACATAAGCAGAACACATGCCAAATTTTCGTACATGCACATTAGCCTGACCATTTATCTTACGACACTGTCTATTGATGTCCTTATCATCCGATAAATCATTTGCAATATGATGGCCAAGATATTTAATCTCATCACACACTTTAAGGGCAGTACCAGATGAAAAGAAAACAGGGAATACTAAATTCCTGTCTTCTTTTGTTCTAACAATCATGATATTGCTCTTACTTGCATTATATTTGATATTAAAATCTTCACTGTACTGAGAGCAAACCTTTAACAGTTGTTGTAACCCAGCACTATATGGGCAGATGATTACCAAATCATCTGCATACATAAGGTGATTAGTGAGAGTATTTCCTATCATACATCCTGTATTACATTTATTTAACTGTTGAGACAAGTCATCCATATACACATTAAAAAGGAAAGGTGACAAAATACCACCCTGACGAACTCCATTACCAACAGTAAAAGGTTCTGATACAGAACCTCCCCATTTGACCTGCATGACCAGTCCATGCATACCAGAAGACTAGAATTCTTAAAATTACTTTTGGTGCTCCTCTATGTTGCATTTTAAGAAACATTTTTACATGGTTGCCCCGATCAAATGCCTTAGAGGCATCTATAAAACACATAAAAGTTGTTGAATTCTGACTATTATAATAATCTAAAATTTCCTTTAAGGCAAATATGCACATATCTGTACCGTGTTGATGTTTAAAACCAAATTGATTGTCAGTCATAAAAAATACTGTTCCAGCCTGTTAAGAAGAATTCTCTCCAACACTTTGGATACAATGCCAGCTAGGGCAATAGGTCTATAATTGTCCATGCTGTTTATTTTGCCAGTTTTGTCTTTAATAACAGGCACCAATAAAACAGGTAAGATAGATTCAGGTAGAATCCCATGAACTAGGAAACCTGTCAAACAAATAGCAAACAGGGGAACAAGTTTCTTGCTTGCATATTTTAGATGTTCAGCGGTTATTTTATCAGTCCCACACACTTTATTGTTATCTAAACCCAATATTGCAGATTGTACCTCCTCTGAATTAATAACCAAATTTTCATCATTGTCAATTTTTTCTACCACAAAAGTATTCCTCCCAATACAGTTAAACAGCTCATGATAATTTTGCCGCCACATCTGGCAAATTACATCTGAGCCACTGACACCCTCAATATTTGTGGGTAAAGACACTTTATTACTGTTCATGGCTCTAACCTTTTTCCAAAAGTAATTATAACATCTGTTATGCATCTTACAAGCCAAAGAGTCAGACCTCATCGAGTTCTCAGTCTTTTTTATAAATCTTAGTGCATATTTAAAATTGGCATTTGCCCATTTCTTCGCTTCAAATAAAGGGCCCTGTCTATCTCTACCGGACTCTATCCAGTCTTTAAATGCACACCGAGCTTTGGCAGGAAGTTCTGATACATGCTCGTTCCAACCAGGCTTAATGCTATATGCCATTCGCTGAGGTTTATAAAAATGCCTACTGGCAATATTAAGTGTTTCCACAACTGAATCATATAAACCACATAAATCTTTACCATGTTGTGGATTCTTACAATTAATATCTCGACATGTCATGGCATCTTTGGGCAGTGCAATTTTTCCCAACAACCCATCAGTCCTAGCATAGTACTTCTGGAAATCTTCCATGGTTAATTTAGACCAGTCTAGTTTTCCTGTGTTCATGCTATTAGCCACCGTAGTTAATATTGGTAAATTTTTAACAGTTAAAGACAGAGAAAATGGTATATGATCGGCAATGGCAAGATCATAATGAATCATCATAGCATCCAAAGAAGCGTGAGCATCAGCTGTACATACACAATGATCTAACCATGAGATGGTATGCCATGCCTCACTGATGAAAGTATAACTGTTATTAGGCAAAATGACCTTGCTTGACAACATTAAACTAGTGTCAGAGCAAAAATGCATTAAGTGATCAGCAAATAGAGAGTTTGCATCAGAAATATCAGCATTCATGTCTCCTACAACAAAAATACAGGTTGAGGCATTATCCTGAATAAAAGAGCCTACAAATGCTAATCTATTTAAGTATTCAGCTTCATTTTGAGAAGACTCATATGGAGTGTATATATTTAATAAAATAAACTTTGTAGCTTGACAATTAAACTCAATATCAATAGCCCAATCCACACCCAATCTTACCACTGATATTAGTGAATCAAAGTTCCCTTTCATTGTCACTCCGAGTTACGTCGGATGACAACGAATGGGGTTTCGCTTAGAACACCTATCGACTTCGAGTATACAAAACGAGCCAATGGCAAAGAAATGCCATGGGTCTGCGGAATTTGCATAACGTAACTCCGCCTTACCTCGTGGTATAAAAGGAGGACGCCGGCAACATGCAGATATGTTTTTCGCTTCGGAGCCAAGAGTATTTCTTCACTCCACAGTCATCTCTGACTTCGCTCTACGAGACGAGCCTCTCTCTCCGGTGTTGGTGTGACAGCAATCTGCAGCGAGTTCACAGTGCCTGCTGATCTGTGCAGTGATCTGCCAGTGTATGTGTGTCTCCCTGCTCGCTTCAACATTGCGGAGTTTTTTCTCCTCTCATAAAAGAGCTTGCACGCGGCACGTATTTTTAAAGACGGCTCGCCCGTGCATTTCTGGTTGCAGCGGACTGGTACCGGACTCTGATGGGTATGAGCGCTGTCTAGTAGGGTTGTGCGATATCTACCAATTTGGCATCAGACGATGTGGACAGTGAAACATCGCGATGGACGATGATATCGGGAGGAGGGGCGGGACTAACGTTCTAATTTTTCACTTAAGCAATAAGCCCAGCAAAGCCGTGTTTTACAGTGGATTTAGAACAGCTAAGGGGTGTAGGCACAACGCAGAGATATTTTCCTCTACATCTCATCAGCAATTTTGATTTCAGCAAGCTCTGCATCAGCTGACCACTAAGGAGCGAATGTACAGTGACGTGACAGAACTGCCAGATTCAGACTGTATTTCGCGCTGTGGCTGGCGCTGAGCCAGAGACGGACGCGCTCAGCGCTTGTCATATTATATCACAACTATTCAGTGTTGTAAAATACACAATGGTGTCTATGGAAGCAGCAATAACAACCCATTCAAATATATTTGCCGACGGATTTTATTTATATCAGACACACAGTGTAAGTAACTATAAAGTTAACTCTATTCTTCTCCCAGTTCACCGGCCATGTATTTCGAGAGAAACTGATGAATTCACGTGCTATAATAAACCCAACAGACAGCAATCTCTGAACTGCGGCCCAAACAAACATGACGACGCCCATCTCACGTTACAGATCAAAATCATAACATTTTTTTAAATGGCAAAACAAACTCACTTACACGTATTTGATAATCGGAATAGAAGATAGTTGATGACATGGTAACCAGGTTTGTTAATATTTATAAATAAAAGCGCTAACCTTACATGTCATACAGCACTATTTTGGTTGTGGTGAATCACGTGTCAAGCATGACACGTCACCATGGAAACATGGGGGGGGGGGGGGTCGCGATGCTGGCTTAACATCGTGATGTCTGTCAGCCATCACGATGGACGATGATATCGTCTATCGGCACAACCCTACTGTCTAGTGTGTTTGGGCATTGATCATGCTTGAACAGCGCTCATGGATGACTCATATTCTCTCTCTGGTAACATGATCATCGCTACATTTAGGTCGAGACTCGGTGAACTCGCAAGAGTGAGAGTCCCCTGATCCACCCCTGATCTTCGGCTGGTGGCCAGGGTGACCTGAGGGTGATGGTCTGGAACAAGGCGCCGACTCTGTGTCCGCGACCCCGGCCCCCCTCTTCAATGAAGGTGCCCGCTAGCGAACAGGTGATTCCACGAGTCTACCCTCGAGTGGCCCGTGTGTTTTCATTTGAAGCTACAAAGGATGATGCTATGTCTGTAGCAGCATCACTATGTGGGCTTGATTCTTCTGGAAGTGACGACTCGTCACAGCTGCCACCTTCTAGTGTGCATACGGCTGTGCCTGAGTCTGATCCGGAGATGACGGCCATGCTTTCCCTGGACAATTGGTTTTTGGGTAAGGTCGCCGACCCGCGTCCACGGCAAACCCCAATATCTTTCTTCCCGGACGTGCATGATGAGATCTCGAAGTCCTGGAAGACCCCCTTGTCTTCTCGGGACCGCTCGTTGGTCTCATCCGCCTTTCCTCCCCTCAGGGGCCGCTGCCCATGGGTACACTGGGGTCCCCCCGGTTGAACTCTCTGTTGTGATGCTACTGTGTCCTCAGGGTGCTTCCCGGCTCAATCCTAAGCACCCGTCCGAAGCCTGTAGTTCTTCTCATCTACACTAATCTGTGGCGAAATCCTATAGTGCCACAGGACAGGCAGCCGCCTCACTGCATCCCATGACCGTTCTGCTGGTCTACCTGACCCAGATGCTCACGGACATGCACGAGGGCGGGACTGACCCGAGGCTCTTCAGTGAGCTGCGCGCCGCCACTGACCTTGCTCTCCGAGCGACGAAAGTGGCTGTACGCTCTCGGAGTCATGTGATGTTCACCATTCTGGGGCTGACCGGTCTGATGTGCAGGATGTCGGGCGGACCCGTCTGCTCGAAACCCCAATATCCCACCCCCTCCCACGGTTCCAACCCCACCCGTTCACCCAGGCTGGCTCTGGAAGATCGTAGGGGGGATGCCACAGCCATCTCCAGCCCCGCCCCCCGCTAAACGCGGGTTAAGCGGCACTTTTGAGATGGGCTGCTCAGAGATGAGACTCAGTTCTTTCCAGGAGTTGGTAGCAGGGCCACTCTTTTCCCCGGTGGAGGGCTGGGGAAGAATCCTTATTCAGAAAGAACTGACTCTCTCGTCTCTGAGCATACAGAGTTAATGGATGACATGGTGCGCCGCCTCCAAACCGTGCACCCCTCATCCCCTCTGTCTCAGAGCCGGTTGACAGTGTGTGCCGTCCTCGGACCGTATAGATTCTCATCCCCCTCTGTCACCAGACCCCTGGCAGAGCAGGCCTCCGCGGAACGCTGGTCCTTCCCTGGCCTCCTCTGTCAGGGTGCGGTTATGACCGTGCCCCCACACCGGGCCGCTATGCCGTCTATGTCTGGGCCGGTCATTCCGCTTTGCTGCACCACCAAGGGGAAGTCTGTAGTTCGTTGACTCCGCTGGCGCAGTTCTTGGGAGCCTGCCTAGAGCTTCCCTATCTGTTCCGCTGGGTCGCACGAACCATCGGCTCGGCTATGCGATTCAGTTCTCACGGTCTCTTCCCCGCTTCAGGGGAGTCCGCTCCACTAAGGTCGGTGGCTATGCCCCTATCATGAGAGCGGAGGTTGCTACCCTACTGGTGAAGGGTACGATTGAGACTGTCCCTCCAGCCGAAATGAGGTCTGGGTTTACTGCCCCTACCTCATTGTCCCGGAGAAATCTGGTGGGTTACGGCCAATCCTGAACCTACGCATCCGAACCGCCCCCTTCACAGGCTGCTGTTCAAGATGCTCCTGGCCAAACGCATTTCCGAATGTGTGTGGCCACAGGATTGGTTTGCAGCGATCGACCTGAAGGACGCCTACTTTTACGTCTCCGTTCTCCTTCGACTAAGACCCTATCTACGGTTTGCTGTCAGGGCGCGCGCATATCAGTATGCTGTTCTCCCATTCGGGCTAGCCCTGTCTCCTCGCGCCTTCACATAGGTTGTCGAGGCAGCCCTTGTTCCTCCATGGGAACACAGGGTTCGCATCCTGAACTATCTCGGCGACTGGCTGTCTTACCTCACTCTCGGGACCAGGTTTGCGAACACAGTTACTCCGACATACCGTCAGTACTTCACCCCGTGGTCAAACCTCAGTTTTCTACGGGCCGGAGTGCCCCTGGAACGAGCTTCCCGGCATGTTGTTGTCTCAACAGATGCCTCCACGGACTGGGGTGCCATGTGCAATGGACATGCTGCCGCGTGCTCCTGGACAGGACCCCAGCGCCTATGGCATGTCAATTGCCTCGAGTTGGTGGCACTACGCCTTTGCCCTGCACCGCTTTCGGGCGTTGCTCTGGAGTCAACACTTACAAGTCCAATTAGACAATACCGCCTCTGTAGCATACATCTACCATCAAACTGGTCTACGCTCTCGCCGTATGTCGCAACTTGCTCGCCACCTCCTCTTATGGAGTCAGAAGCGTCTGAGGTCGCTTCGAGCCATTTATATTACCAGAGCCCTGAACTGTGCAGCCGATGAGCTCTCACGGCTTCAGCCCCTCCCTGGAGAATGGCGACTCCATCCCCAGTCGGTTCAGCTGATTTGGGACCAGTTCAGGGATGCACAGATAGATCTGTTTGCCTCTCACGACTCGACCCATTGCGACCTGTATTATTCCCTGACCGAGGGCACGCTCGGCACGGATGCACTGGCGCACAGCTGGCCGCGGGGCCGCAAGTATGCGTTTCCCCCAGTGAGCCTTCTTGCGCAGACCTTGTGCAAGGTCAAGGAGGACGAGGAGCAGGTCCTTCTGGTTGCGCCTTACTGGCCCACCCGGACCTGGTTCTCCGAACTTGTACTCCTCGCGACAGCACCTCCTTGTCCAATTCTTCTGAGGAAGGACCTCCCTTCTCAGGGACGGGGCACCCTGTGGCACCCTCATCCCAATCTTTGGAGGGGACCAGGACTCTCCTGGACGGGACCAGGCAAGTTTGAGTACCCTACCACTAGCGGTGGTGGCTACCATCACTTCCGCTAGAGCGTCGTCCACGAAGTCGACCCTCTTCGCCAGCTGGTGCTCTTTTCGCCGAGAAGACCCCGGAGATACTCGATCGGTGTTGTGCTTTCCTTCCTTCAAGATGGGTTGGAGTGAAGGTTGTCTCCCTCCACCCTCAAAGTTTATGTTGCCGCTATCGCCGCTCACCATGATTTGGTAGAAGGTAAGTCCTTGGGAAAGCACAACCTGATCCTCAGGTTCCTGAGAGGAGCGAGGAGACTGAATCCTCCTCGCCCTCCTCTCGTTCCCTCTTGGGACCTTGCGGTGGTTCTAACTGCCCTGCAGAGTGCTCCCTTTGAGCCTTTGCAATCAGTGGAGCTTAAGCTCCTGTCAATGAAGACAGCACTCCTGGTTGCACTGGCCTCTATCAAGACAAGACACCTGAGCGGGTCCAATACTAGCTAGTTTAAGCGAGTACATGAGAGATGTACTCGCTTCAACCTGCTAGTATTGGACCCACTTAGGTGTCTTCTCTTGCTCGCCATTCCACTCCACGGACTGGATACGTGCGATATTCTCCTCAGGTGAGCTTCCCCGAAAGCCCTGAGTTCCTCCTGCACTCCTGACGTCGGCGCCAGTGTCTCTTGCCTGTGCGTCGGCTAGGTGCCCTCAGTGTGCATGGTCCCTCTCCGGAGCAACCCTCACATGTGTATTCCCACTGTAAGCCTCTCTGAGCATGTGTCTTTCCCTTGGCAAGCCACCTTGCCACCCCTGGGGTTGAAATATTCCACCTGCGACTGGACACCCCAGTGTTCTCCATATGTTTCCTTCGGGTCATATGTGTATTCTCTACGCCCTAAGCCTCTAAGTCTTGGCTCCTCAGCGAAGAATATCTGCATGTTGCCGGCATCCTCCTTTTATACCACGAGGTAAGGACGAGTTACGTCATCCAAATTCCGCAGACCCATGGCATTTCTTTGCCATTGGCTCGTTCTGTATACTCAAAGTCGATAGGTGTTCTAAGCGAAACCCCATTCGTCGTCATCCGACATAACATCTCCGTTCCCTACTCAGGAAACGAGGGTTGCATCCGTAACCGAGAAGTTCTTATTCGAGAGGATAGCCACGCCCCCAGATATCCTACCTTTAACAATTTTAGTACTTAGATCAGTGGTAGATTCCCCAGCCCCATAATATCCATTATGAAATGTATTTAGACCCTCCAGATCCTGTTTAGCTAGAAAGGTCTCTTGAATACACACAACATCACAATTGTCAAGAAGTTTATCGACCACAAGGTGACGCGACTTATCCCCAGCACTATTCCCGAGACGCAGGCCACGCGCATTATATGACCCAACCTCATATAATGAGAAAGTTGGTAGAGTTATATTTTGCTAGAGGTATGTGTGCAATGCCACATTCACTGTGAAGAGATCTTCCAAAGATGATGATAAATTAAGGTAAGGTAAGGTAAGGAATGTTTCAACTGATGCAAATGTACCACTAATGTATACACAGAGAGATAGTGGATTGTACCATGTGTAAGCATGAGGTATACATTCCATTTTAAACATAAGCAACATGTTTTTTCTACCTTACAAGGAAGTTGAAAGTCGCTCAGTTGTGTATAAAGCTCAATCCTTACTGTACTACAGCAGAGAAACACGGAAACGCATAGACTGGCATGAATACAACCTCTTCTCAAGTTTCTCTCCTGACATATATGAATAAAGATTTTTCTTGGCAAGATAACTGGTGTCCGGTCCCGTGAATCAAACAATAAAGGGGAAAAGGTTTAATTCTGAGTCTACACGGCCCAGCAACACAGTCTCATGAAAGTGCGTATCTATACGCTCATTATCATTTAAAGGCACATGCACTTAAACGGCGTGCTGACAACAGCTGTTTTTGACCAGGTAAAATAAGTGTTTTCTTACAATACTAATGAGAATTTTTAATTAAAGTATATTACAAACTTTTAATTTAGACCCTAAAGAATCATATTAGCTTGTACAAAAATGGCATTATATGACCCCTTTAATGCTTCTGTATGTAAATGATCTTTGTTACAACTGCCTAACTTGTCAACTTGTCAAGGATAACATGTCAGCATAATCCTTACAATATTTTTTTTAGTGCGAGCTAAGTAGATGAACAATAAACAGGCATTAACCTGTACGTTTGGGCGGTAGTATGTAAGATCCTGGTTATTACATCAAAACCATGGAGATTTCTGAATGCGCCATTTTTGCAGTTTTGTATTGTAAACATTAGAAGGCTAAATATCCACATTACCATTATTGTCTTTAACGCATAAATGAAAAAAGTCTGTGTGTGTGTGAAAACGTATCAGGTTACGTATATAACCCTGGTTCCCTTAGAGGGAACGAGATGCTGCGTCAAGACGCGGTGGGAACGCCCTGCGTAATTGCGTCATGAAGCACATGCATAATCAGTCCAATGGAAAGACGAGACATCACCGACCAGGAAACTATAAAGCACACCTGAATATAGACCACGCTAGCTTCTGAAAAGCCGAAGCAAGTCGATCACAGGCATGCAGAGAGTATGGCAAGGCGACGCAGTGTCTTGTTCCCTCTCAGGGAACCAGGGTTATATACGTAACCTGAGACGTTCCCTTTCAAGGGAACTCAAGCTGCGTCGAGAAGCGGTGGGAACCCGATACCCACTACGCCATAATAACAAAGGCCTGTTCTGTGTGAAGTCACTGTGTACACTAAGAAGCAAGCACTCTAGACCCTGGAGTAGAGCCAAGATCCAAGTTATAATATCTAACAAATGTATGCGGTGAGGACCAGCCTACCACATCACAGATGTCATGGAGGGAAACCCCCGATAATAAAGCCTTAGAGGCAGCCTTACTCCTGGTAGAATGGGCCCGGACAGCCAAAGGTGAAGGCTGACCGGCCGCTTCATAAGCAAGTGAGATAGCCTTGACAACCCACTTGCTCATTACCTGCTTAGAAGCAGGATCTGGTGTAAAAAAAGGTGGAGGACAAAAGGCCTGAAGCATGATTGGGCCCGAAACATTAGTAGGGACCTTAGGAATATAGCCTGGCCTAGGGTAAAGAAAAGCCTTCACCATGCCAGGTGCAAATTCCAGGCACGGGGGAGCAACCTTCAAGGCTTGCAGATCTCTAATTCTCTTGGTAGAAGAAATAGCAATGAGAAATAAAGTTTTTAGAGTAAGGAACTTTTCTGAAACCTCTTCAATGGGCTCAAAGGAAGCCAAAGCCAGGCCTTCCAGTACAACGTCCAAATCCCAAGCCTGTGCTCTAGTGCTCAGTGCAGGCCTCAGCCTCAGTGTGCCACGAAGAAAACGAATAATAAGAGGATTTTTTCCTACTGATGCACCACCCGGAGTGTGGTAAGCAGATATAGCCACTACATACACCTTCAAGGTGGAAGGAGATAATCCAGCAGAGAAACGCTCTTGCAAATAATCAAGAACTGTATCAACAGGGAAGTTAACAGGATTCTGGCATTCTAAACAGCAGGCAGAGAACAGTTTCCATTTCAGTGCATAAAGTATTCTCGTGGAAGGAGCTCTAGATTGGAGTATTGTCTCCACGACCTCGGTTGAGAGACCAGATTCTATGAGCTGGGCCCCCTCAGGGGCCAAGCCCACAGTTTCCACAACTCCGGGCGAGGGTGATAAATTGTGCCCCCTGCTTGAGACAGTAGGTCCCTCCTGAGCGGAATCTCCATCGGAAAGCCACTAAGAAGGGATACCAAGTCCGAGAACCAAACTCGGGTAGGCAAGTAAGGGGCTACTAACAATAGACGGGCCCCTTCCCGGCGAACCCTCTCCAGAACTCCCGGAAGCAAAGATATCGGCGGAAAAGCGTACAGGTGTAGACTCGGCCACACCTGAACCATTGCATCCAGCCAAGAGGAGCTGGATGTGTGAGGGAGAACCACATGGGACAATGTGTTGTGTCTAATGATGCGAAAAGGTCGACTTGAGCTAGACTGAAATTCTCTCAAAGGAGCTTCACCACCTCGGGGTGAAGTCTCCATTGCCCGGGCCCTCAGCCCCTGCCTCGATAGGATATCCGCTCCCTGATTTAAATTCCCTGGAATATATTCTGCCCTGAAAGACACTAATTTGCCTTGGGCCCATAGGAGCATCTGATGAGCCAGTTTGCAAAGATGACGTGACCTCAGACCCCCCTGATGGTTGATATAAGAGACCACCGATGTGTTGTCCGTGCGGAAAAGCACATGGTGACCTCTCAGGTCTGGCAGGAAGTGCTTGATAGCTTGAAGCACCACCATCATTTCTAGCCAATTTATGTGCCAAGAAAGTAGATGGTCCTTCCAAAGACACTTCGCCAAGCGACCACCCATGATTGCCCCCCATCCTGTGAGGGAAGCATCCTTCGATAGCGTTACACGCTTCGACAAGAAGCCCCCAGCACTGGGCCTTGGGCGAGGAACCAAGGTTTGTTTCACATGACAAAGGCACGTAGGCATCGCAGCGTGACCTTGATCATGCAAAACGGATTTCCCCTCGGAGAAAACCCCTTGGTCCTGAGCCACCCAACAGGGGTCTCATGTACAGGAGGCCAAAAGTTATTACGTTGGACGCAGCTGCCATGAGACCCAACAGTCTCTTAAACTGTTTCACATTGAGTGACTGGCCTAGTTTTACCCCTTTTATGGCTGAGAGAATCAACATAATACGTGTTAGTGACAATTGTGCCCGTATCATTGTCGAATCCCATACCACACCTAGAAAAGTACACCTATGTACTTACATTAAAACTAATAATTTGATACAATGGATTTATTGTGTACATAGATGTTTTTACATTGTACTTACATTTTAAAAATACCTGCATGTAATTACAGCTGTTATTAATGTATGAAATTACATTTGTAATTACACTGCTGACCCTTCCCTTACATCTTAACCCACCCTTAAACCTACTCATACCACCACACCTGTCCCTAACCTTACCCGTATCACACCTTAATAGCAGCAAAAGAGTTTTACATTACAACATGAACACAATTAGTACATTGTACATATTTTTCACTGTAAGTACATAATACTTAAAGCCACTTAATATAAAGTGGGAAAAATCATACATCTAGTAAAGTCTTGCTTTCAAATTGTTCCTCGGCTGGCTAGTCAATATTTAATTTGGCAACAGCGTGAGTCACAACCTCCAAAAGCTCCTCGTCAACAGGGGTATGAGCTGGCAAACTCTTATAATCCCCCGCATCAATGCTGACGACATCCAATTCCTCAGAACTGGATAGTCGCAGCATTGGTGCCTCATCCCGGGGAGAAGAAACCACAGCGCGTGCTTCTCCCTCCCCAAGATGTGCGTTGCTGCTGTGACTCGGCAGCAGCGGGACCCGCACCCTGGGGAGCGTGCACCGAGCAGTCCTCCTCGAAGAACGCTCGGCGGGAGCGGAGCGTCCTCACCGACAGCTTCTCGCATTGCTCACAGTCAATCCCCTAGAGAACTGACTGGGCATGCTCCACTCCCAAACAAGCAACACAAAGCTGATGTGTGTCCCCACCCGTGATGAAACGAAGGCAGGGAACAACACACCGCTTAAAATAGATATTGTGCTTGCAATGACAGACAAAATAAATAGACAGGGACAGTGAGTGCTTGCTGAAGGCACAGAAGCTAGCGCGGTCTGTTTTCAGGTGTGCTTTATAGTTTCCTGGTCAGTGACGTCACCCTTGATGTCTCGTCTTTCTTTGGACTGATTATTCACATGCTTCACAACGCAATCATGCAGGGCGTTCCCACCGCGTCTCGATGCAGCTTCGAGTTCCCTTGAAAGGGAACCATATTTTTATATCTTATTCATATGGTCTTACCGCCACAGCCTCCAGAATCTGTTTGATAACGTGAGCTGCATCTCTCTCGCTGTAGTAGCCTCTCTCCACAATCCTGAAACAACACACAGCTCATGTAGGACCATCTTAGAGACAAATTCAACAAAAACAACAACAAAAATCACATAGCACATATATAGACTTTTGAATGTTTTCAAATATAAACAGCTGATGGGTATGTGTCTGGCAGCATTTAGTGCTCTGTTTAGCAGTGTGTAGATGTGTGTAGGCAAACACATCCTGTTCCAGCTCTGCACCAAACCTAACCTAACCCTAAACCCATTATTAGGAACTTGTTTTATTCAACTTCGTCTCACTGATAGGTAGAAGAGCAGACAGAAAGCCCACTGAGCTGTAAGAATCTGAGCTGGAAGGTGTTGATGATAAAGGAAGAATGAGATTCATGTGCTGGAGACTACCATAAAGGCCCCTATATCCTTCAAGCAAAAATGAAGAATGAACTTCATAAGGAGTTTGTTTTGGGAGTTCAAACTTCCCAGAAAAAGTTTGCTAAGATTGGTAAACACCTTTGAACTCCCATAGGTCCGTGGCGATTATGTAATAGGTAGATGTGCGGTGAGGCTCGACCTTCTTTCATGTGAAAATCTTTTCCCGTTCATTTCTCCTGTTCAACACAACGAAATGAATCCACAACACAACGGAAATGAACCACAACACAACGGAAAATGTACAACACAACGAAATAAAGTCGCAACACAACGGAAATGCTCCCAACCTCTAGAGGGCTCTCTGAGCGCGATAAAGTTAGTTTTCCTTGCCATTGTTCTATAGACCATTTCAAGGACGTAAACAATAACAAACACATTGAAATGCTACTGAGCATGTCTGGCCCTGAAGCATTTCCGGTGGCACCATTTTTAAACCACAGAGATATGTGAAAACAAGCTCGTAGCAGAGAATGTCTACTTATACTTTTTAATTCAAGCGAAAAGGCAACAGTTAAATTCTCTCCATTTTGTCTGTCTTGTGCCAGATCGTTGTGTTCGCTTCACGCTACGCTTCGAGCAGCCTATTATTGATAACTTTCCATCGTGTCTTGTTTTGTCCTGTTTGAGGCTCCAGTGCTGTTTATTTTCCCTGTTTGTTTTTTCTTTAGTGCATCTGTCGATCTCCACTGTCGGCTGGGTTTCTGCTTCCTGATCCCGTCTCCCCGCTCCAGCCCTTTTGCCCTCCTCGGCGTGCGACTCCTTTGCTGCCTCGTCTCCTCTGCCTGGCGCCCGCTGTTTCTCCGCTGCGTGAGCTTTGCTCTCTGTTTGCCATATAAGGAGTCGGACTTCCAGCGTTCTCAAGTTTCAGTTTTGCCTTCTACCTACTGCTGGATTTCTCTGCTGTTTTTGTTTTGTTTTGATTTTTCTGTTACTATACTGTTTCTTCAGCCAATAAACTTTTGTTTGAGCCTGCAACTGAATCTCGTCTTGACTCCTGATAGTTGCGGCTGCTTGCGTGTACACAAGAGATGCGATAAAAGCATATCGCAGTCTGGATGCTTACAATTTATTTCTTATATGAAAGGCTGGGAACATTTATTCGTACAATGTGGATGACATCAATCTTATGTTTGGTCCAGATGAAGCAAGTGAAACAGTCAAAAATGTACTTATCATGGTTTGTCCGGGGAGGTTACGAGTGGGCGTTTCACTTGCATTGCTGGGTAAGTCTGTATATCTATGCAATTATTTATATTTATTTGTACAGCACTATTCAAAATACATATCGTTTCAGAGCAGCTTTACAGAACTTGCATGTATATTACAATGCTAAATGTACACTAGTAAACTAATCGCTATATTATGCCATTACTCATTTCATACGTTGCCAAATGTGGCTGTCTTTATTTTCTAATGCATAAACCTGTATTAGTCATTTAATAGAAACGTAGATACGTAAAGATTAATAATTGTACAATTAAGAATAAAACATACAGAATACACTTTTTAGGTCCTTGAAGGTAAAATGTTCTTTTATGGTTTTCAAGTAGTCGTATACTTGTCGCATACAATATTGATCTCAATAATGGTAATATGGCATTTTCCCCAAATCGTGCAGCCCTATTTATTATATTATAATTTGATAAATAAAAATAAAAACCATTTAGTGAATTGCAGAATGGTTGGAGCAATTTCACCTGTAATAAGTCAGTCTGGTCACTAGGAACCTACCACAAGCTTTGGGACATGAAAAAAATAAACCTTTAGGTGAATTACATGTTTTTGTAAAAAAAAAATTGTGTACTGTGCATGCAGGGAACTACTGGCACAATTGAACCTGTTGTAAGTCAGTCTGGTTAATAGGAACTACAACCTTTGAAACATGATAAAAGAATAAAAAACATCTCAGGTTACGCATGTAACCCTGGTTCCCTGAGAGGGAACGAGAGCTGTGTTTAGAACGCGGTGGGAACGCTCTGCGTGATTGCGTTGTGAAGCCCCTGTACAATCAGTCCAATGAGAGAGCAGGACGTCATGTGATGTCATAGACCAGGATACTATAAGGCACCCTTGAAATCAGACCACGACAGCTTCTGAAAAGGCCTGAAGCAAGTCGATCAGGGCATGCAGGAAGTATGGCAGGCGAACGCAGCTCTCGTTCCCTCTCAGGGAACCAGGGTTACATACGTAACCTGAGACGTTCCCTTTCAAGGGAACATCGAGCTGCGTTTAGAACGTGGTGGGAACCCCATACCCACTACGCCATGCTGAGAAATGCCTGTTCTGTGTGAAGTCAAATGCACACTAAGACGCGAGCAACCTAGCCCCGGGAGTGGAGAGGTCTAGGTCATAAAAACTGACAATTGTATGCAGTGAGGACCAACCTGCTGCATTACAAACGTCCTGAAGGGAAACACCCGAAATTAAAGCCTTAGAGGCAGCCATAGTCCTCGTAGAATGGGCGCGGACATCCATAGGTGAGGGACGTCCGACCGTCTTATAAGCAATAGAGATAGCCTCAACTATCCATTTACTCATTACTTGTCTCGATGCCGGGCAACCTTACTTAGTTGAGCCAAAGCAGACAAACAATTTCTCTAAGTTACGCCACAGGGCAGCTCTGTGAACTGTGACGAGCACCCAGAGGATTCATCAGCGTCGCCCTGGAAACAGACGAGGAACACCTGCATGCCCTCGTCACAGGCTGATCAGCCCCAGCCGTGCTCCATCAAGCAAACAGCTACATAAGCCACATGGACTTTGTCAAAGGGAGAGAGATCTCTGCACGAGACAGAACGTTAATGCCTATTCTCTATCTTTCTCCAGAAAGCAGCAGTTGACCACTCAGCCTCCAAGAAGTACAGCTCAGCCTCCAAGAAGCACAGCCCAGACTCGCTGCACTACAAGGAAGAGGCGACACACTTCACCGGGTTTTTCTTTGTTTCTTTCTTCATGTTGTAAATAAATCCACTCTTGGGCACTTTGCATGAGCTCTCCTTGTCGTGTGATTCTTCACCCTTTGACAGAACGTAGGGATCCAATGCCCTAACTGGACATAACAGATTGAGACTTTCCTGATCTGGGGTATTAAAAGGTGGAGGACAGAAGGCCTGCAGCACAATAGGACCCATCACATTAGTAGGGACCTTAGGAATATAACCCGGCCTAGGGTATAAAAATGCTTTAACCATACCCGGTGCAAATTCCAAACATGAAGGAGCAACCGACAGAGCTTGCAGATCTCCAATTCACTTAATAGAAGAAATAGCGAGAAGAAACAAAGTCTTTAAAGTGAGGAACTTTTCTGAAACCTCTTCGATAGGCTCGAAGGGAGCAACAGCCAGACCCTCGAGTACAATGGCCAGGTCCCAAGCCAGTGCTCTGGAGTGCAAGGCAGGCCTCAGCCTCAATGTTCCACGGAGAAAACGAGTTATTAGAGGATCTCTCCCAAGAGAAGAAGCCCCCACAGGGGATCTAAAGGCCGATATAGCCGTAACGTAAACCTTCAAGGTGGAGGGAGATTTCTCCAGCCGAGAAACGGTCTTGTAGGAAATTGAGAACTGTACCAACCGGGCAGTTAACAGGATTAAAAGCACGTTCTCCACACCATGAAGAGAACAATTTCCATTTCAAATAATACAGTTTCCTCGTGGAGGGAGCTCTGGATTGAAGGATGGTCTCCACGACCTCAGTCGAGAGACCCGAGCTTACGAGCTGGGCCCCCTCAGAGGCCAAGCCCAAAGTTTCCACAACTCGGGGCAAGGGTGAAATATCGTACCCCCCGCCTGGGAAAGCAGGTCCCTCCTGACCGGAATCTCCATCGGAGAGCCGTCCAAGAGGGACACTAGGTCCGCAAACCATATTCTGGTTGGCCAGTGCGGGGCTATTAATAACAGATGAGCCTCTTCCTGGCGAACCCTTTCCAGAACTCCCGGGAGCATTGATATCGGGGGAAATGCATACAGGTGTAGCCTCGGCCACACCTGCACCATCGCATCCAGTCCGAGAGGAGCTGGCTGCATGAGGGAGAACCAAAGTGGACAATGAGTTGTCTCTTGAGTTGCAAAAAGATCGACCTGAGCTCGACCGAAGTATTCCCATAGGAGCTCCACCACCTCGGGGTGAAGTCTCCACTCCCCGGGCCTCAGCCCCTGTCTCGACAGAATATCAGCTCCCACATTCTGACACCCTGGAATATACATTGCCCTGAGAGACAACAATTTCCCCTGGGCCCATAGGAGGATCTGCCGAGCCATCTTGTATAATAACCTGGACCTCAGACCCCCCTGATGGTTGATGTAAGAGACCACCGACGTGTTGTCCGTGCGGACAAGCACATGATGGCCTCTCAGGTCTGGCAGGAAATATTTGAGAGCCCGAAATACTGCCATCATTTCTAGTTGGTTTATATGCCATGACTGTTGATGGTCCTGCCATAGACCTGTCGCCGAGCGGCCACTCATGACCGCCCCCCAGCCTGTAAGGGAAGCATCCGTCGATAGCGTGACGCGTCGACAAGGAACTCCCAAAACTGGGCCCTGGGCGAGGAACCAAGGTTTCTTCCACATGACCAAAGCACCTAGGCATTGCCGCGTGACCTTGATCGTGCGAAACGGATTTCCCCCCGGAGAAAACCCCTTTGGTTCTGAGCCACCACTGCAGGGGTCTCATGTGCAGAAGGCCAAGAGTGATTACGTTGGACGCAGCTGCCATGAGCCTCAACAGTCTCTGAAACTGTTTCACAGTGAGTGACTGGCCTAGTTTCACATTCTTTACGGCTGTGAGGATCGCAGACATACGTGCTGGAGACAATCGTGCTTGCATAGATGTCGAATACCACACTACCCCTAGATAAGTGGTCCTCTGTACTGGGAGGAGCACACTCTTCTTGGTGTTTAGCCGCAACCCTAACTTTTTCATGTGTGACAGAACAACATCTCGATGTTGAACCGCCAACTGCTCTGACTGAGCTAGGATCAACCAGTCGTCGAAATAATTTAATACGCGAATGCCCTGGAGTCTGAGAGGAGCCAGTGCTGCATCCACGCATTTTGTAAAAGTGCGGGGTGATAGACCTAGGTCAAAAGGGAGGACCAGATATTGGTAAGCTTCGCCCTCGAAAGCAAACCTCAGGAACCTCCTGTGATGAGGGTGAATTGATACATGAAAATAAGCGTCCTTCAGGTCTATTGTGACAAACCAGTCCTCGGACTGAATCTGTGACACGATCTGTCTGAGTGTAAGCATCTTGAACTTGAGTTTTTGAACTCTGCTGTTTAGCTGACGCAGATCTAGAATAGGACGTAACCCCCCATCTTTTTTGGGAACAATGAAGTATCGGCTGTAAAACCCTGATTCTCTGCTGGTAGGAGGAACCCTTTCTATAGCCTCTTTTTGCAGAAGCGTCATCACTTCCTGTTCCATAACCCAAGCCTGCTCGGGGACCACCACAGTGGGAAGGACCCCTAGAAATCTGGGAGGACGAAAACCGAACTGAATTCTGTAAACCTTTTCTATAACGTTCAGGACCCACTGGGAAATATCTGGCAGTAGTTTCCACGCTGCCATGAATCTCACTAAGGGAACCAGTCTCTCGAGACTGGCCTCGGGATTTGGTTGAACGGACACCTCGGTGCCCTGAAACGGCGAACCGGCAGGGAACAACTGAACTGACCGTTCTACGGCCCTCCGGGGACGCTGACACCTCGGTGCCCTGAAACGGCGAACCGGCAGGGAACAACCGCTGTAGCAGTGCTGCGATACTCCTCAGAGAATCGCCCACCAGAGGGCGCCGAGGAGGAACGATTTCTCGAAACCATCCCTCCCCGGAGGGGACTACCCTCAGAAGTCTGACCTCTCTCTGCGAGTCAGAACTTCTTCTTACCCCAGGCTTTCTTAGAGATGACAGTCCTCAGATCTTGCCTACCCCTAGATGACCTGGATTGCGACCGCCACCCAGGTTCCTCAGACTGATCAGACTCCTCAGACAGGTTCCTTTGGCGCACTCTGTGCTGAGAGGAGCTAGTACTCGGCTGAGGCTGCTCGGTCTTAATAAAAGTTCTACGCCCAGCAGCCTCAGGAACATTAAATCGTCGAGGAAGAAATTTTTGAAATGCAGCCGACTGCTTTTTAGAATCTTGAAACCTGTCGACGACACAGTTAATAGCGTCGCCGAACAAACTTGATGGTGACAGTGGTGCATCTAACAAAACAGACCTATCTTTGTCCTTTATATCAGACAAATTCAACCACAAATGGCGCTCCGTGGCCACTAGGGCTGCCATAGAACGGCCCACTGACTTGGCCGTCTCCTTAGTGGCACGGAGCGAAAGATCTGTTGCACGACGTAATTCTCGAATAACGTCTGCATTAATTTCCTCACGATCATCTATTTCTTTTAGCAGGTCAGTCTGGTATGCTTGCAGAATGGACATAGTGTGCAAGCATGACGCAGCCTGACCTGCTGCCGAGTATGCTTTACCCACCAGCGAAGATGTAGATTTTAATGGTCTGGTGGGTAACGTCGGGGCTTTTAATGATGAAGATGACTAGGTAGAGAGATAGCTCGCAAGCGTCTCTTCAGCCCGAAGCAGCGTCACATAACCGTAATCAGCAGCACCTAACACATTACTATAATTAGATGTAAGGGGGTTAAACACTTTGTTCCACGATCTCGACACCTCAGTGTGGAGATCGGGAAAGAACGGTAATCCCCGACGTAGAGGTGGTGTTCTAGAAGATAAAAATCTTTCATCAAGCAAACTTCTCTTAGATACACTCTCAGATTCATTTGGCTGGCCAATCGATATTTAATTTGGCTACAGCGCGAGATAAAACCTCTAAAAGCTCCTCATCACCAGAGGTATGAGCTGGCGAAGACTCATAATCCCCCATATCAACACTGACAACATCCAATTCCTCAGAACTGGACAGTGTCAACATTGGTGCCTCGACCTGAGAAGGAGAAGCCGCAGAGAGGGCTCCTTTCTGGGCAGAGGCACCGGACCCAGCAGGTAAGGGCTGAGAAAGGGCTGGGGCCGTCTCAAACCCCGCTACTAGATCCATCTGCGAACCCCAGGACGAAAGTCGACACTGTGCCTCGGCAACAGCGGGACCCGAACCCCGAGGAACGCGAACCGAACCGTCCTTCTCAAAGAACGCCCGGCAGGAGCGGAGCGTTCTCATAGATAACTTTACGCAATGCTCAGATTCAGCTCCCTCGAGAACCGACTGAGCGTGCTCCACTCCCAAACAAGCCACACACAGCTGATGTGGGGAAACGAGGGTAAGGAACAACACAACGCTTGAAATCTTGATTCGCCATTAAATATATATATATATATATATATATATATATATATATATATATATATATATATATATATATATATATATAGAGATATATATATAGATATAGATATAGATATAGTGTGCTTGACAGACAACAATAAATAGACAGGGACAGAGTACAGAGATCGCTTGCTGAAGGCAACAGAAGCTGTCGCGGTCTGATTTCAAGGGTGCCTTATAGTTTCCTGGTCTATGACATCCTGCTCTCTCATTGGACTGATTGTACAGGGGCTTCACGACGCAATCACGCAGAGCGTTCCCACCGCGTTCTAAACGCAGCTCGATGTTCCCTTGAAAGGGAACTGTTATTATATTATAGAAATGTCCTAAAAAATAAATATTTACTGTAAATATGAAGGGAGGTATTGGAAAAAAAGTCAGCTGTAGTAAGTCAGTCTACTACCAATACAATCAAGCTTTGGATTTTGAACATGTCTGTTTTTGAATGTTAAAAGTTATTTTAATTAGTACAAATTATACGTTTTAACAACTTGAAGGAATTTGGCAGACGTTCCCTTAGGGATCATGAGCTGTTGTAGCGCGTCAAAGCATTCGAGTATAAATATGCAGCTATAATGCACGTAGGTGATTTTGGAGGAAACGAGACTTTGCGTCGATATGACGCTATGGGAACGTCTGCGTGATTGCGCCATGAAGCACTTGTAAAATCAGTCCAATGGCGTATAGGCGGGTGATGTCATGGCAGGAAGCTATAAAGCGCACCCAGACCAAACATTGTCAACTTCTGCTAGGTCAAAGCAAGTCGATCACAGGCAAGCCGGAAGTATGGCAGGGTGACGCAACGTCTCTAGCTCCTTCATGTGGGCGAGAACGACATCTCGATGGCAAACCAGCAACTGATGCGAATGAGCTAGAATCAGCCATTCATCGATGTAGTTCATGATGCGAATACGCAAACGCAGTCGCGCCAAAGCTGCATCTATGCATTTAGTGAAAGTGCAGGGTGATAGTGCTAGGCCGAATGGAAGAACTCGATATTGGTATGCTTTGCCCCCGAAAGCAAACCTCAGGAACTTCATGTGATATGGAAGGGTGGAAGATGTGGAAGTATGAAATACCGGCTGTAAAACCCGGTGTCCGGCTAGAGGGAGGAACATGGCCCCTTTTTCCAACAGGGTTTTCACTTCGTGTTCCATTACCAGAACCTGCTCGGGGCCCACCACGGTGGATAGGACCCCAATAAACCTGGGCGGGTGAGACCCTATGATAACCCTTTTCTGTGGTCTGCAAGACCCAATGAGAAATATTTGGCAGTAGCTTCCATGCTGTCAAAAATTCTACTAAAGGTAACAGCCTCTCGAGACTGGCTTCTGGATTTAGTTGTTGAGCAGACAGTCTGTCACCCTGTAACGGTGAAACGCAGGGAGTGACTGAACTGACTGCTCTGGGACCCTCCACGGAGGGGGCAGGCATCCCAGGACCACTACGTTTCTGAGATATGGACCCTGAGACATGTGCTCGCTGGAGACCACTGCGCCCGAAAACACATGAAGTGGCGGGGTTAGCATAACGGTCCCCTGAGGGCACCAAAGGGCAGCGGGCACCATATAATGGGGTGTTAACCGCTTTACGTCCTCATTGGCCTGACCCCTCGGGCGTCAGGACCTTTTCCCCGCAGCCTTCTTGGAAATAATGACGGTCCTCAGATCCGTCTTACCCCTTGAAGGCTGAGGGTGAGAGCGCCAACCCGACCCTGGTCTTTTAGTTGGGGATCAGGCGCAAACACCCTGCTTCTGTTGAGATATGTTTGGCAGAAGTTCCCACGCTGCCAAAAAATCTAAGAGAACCAGGCTCTCAAGACTGGTCTAGGTGTTAATCAAGCGACCAATTTGGTGCCCTGTATGGCGAACCGGCAGGGAACAACCGAACTGACCGCTCTGAGACCCTCATCAGAGGGGGGCATCCCCCCCCCATCCCACAGGCATCAAAGGGAAATGGGTTCCGTATAGTGAGGTGTTAACCACTTCGGTTTCACTTTATTTGGATGGTCCCTTTAACACATTCAGTTGACTATAAGGAACGTTGCACCTACACGTCTACTAACTCCCCTTAGAGTGTTAGTAGAGTATTAGTAAAATGGTAGGGTAAGGGATATAATAAGTTGACATGTAGTTGCAAAGTTACTTATAGTCAGTAGAATGTCTGTTGGGGGAGCATCACAATAAAGAGTTAGCAGATATTAACCAGACAGTCTACTAATACTCTAATGAGAGTTGGTTGACATGTTGTTGCAAAGTTACTTATAGTCAACAGAATGTTCAAAAGGGACCATCAAAATAAAGTGTTACCACCACTTCCCCCCGTACATTAAGAGAACCAGCCTCTCGAGACTGGTCTCTGGTATTACTCAAGCGACCAATTTGGTGCCCTGAAGCACACCGGCAGGGAACAGACAAACTCTGAGACCCTCCTCGGAGAGGGCGAGAATCCCAGCGCCGCATACGTTTCTGGGCGGACACTGAGATAAGGGCTCGTCTGAGACTAGAGCTCACTGGAGACCGCAGCGCTCCGAAGCACATGAGATGATGGGGTTGGCAGAACGGCCAGAGAGAGCACAGAAGGGAGATGGGCACCGTATAATAAGGTGTTATTCATTTCACCCCAGGAATTTCACCATTTATTTCCTCAGAATTAATGCAGCCAAAGATCGACCAGACAAGTCAACACGGTCTGGATGAACGGCTGAATAGTATATTAATACTGCAATCTAACTCCTTAAAAGATAAGATGGACACATATTTAATTTTCTCAAAAATTAATGCAGCCAAATATCAACCGAATCATTCAGAAACATAAATGAATTCAAATGTGGATTCGCAAGCCGGTTGTTCCTGAAGAAGGGCTCAGTACCCAGTGTATATGGATCAGCTTCCTCCTCCGAATCACAACCTGTAAGTATTATTAATAATTGTTGCTTTTAGGGGTTTTGTAGTATCGGGGACACGAGGAGGGAAGGCGCAGTAAGTATGTGTGTGTGTTGTGTAAGTTACGCTCAGCGCAGCTTCTATATCTCCAATTTCAATTTTTTTTAAATATGCGAAATGTTTGTCGCTGTTATTGGAGTTGTCATAAAGAATAGAGCAATACCTTGTAGTACTGCAGTGCTTTATCAATATGTTTATGCGTTGGGCTAACGCAATCAATAATGGACTGGGTCATCTGACCAATCACCGCCGATTAGCGTCACGTAAAGAAGGGGTTTGGAAAAATGAGTCATCGAACGAATCATTTGGGAGTCGGTGAGCAAATCAGGTAAAAATAAATGCATATTATAAGACAACAAAAGTGTTTTTTATCATTGTATGCATGTAAAACTGTTGTTGGGGTCTTCCAGAACAATATTAGGAACATTTTAAATGCCATAATAGGTGCCCTTTAATTTCATCACAATTAATTGCAGCCAGAAATCAGCTCAGATAGAGAACTTGGTTTGGATGAAAGAATGAATATATTATTTTCATACATCTACTTCCAAAGCCAGACAATACTTAATTTAATTTCTCAAAATTAAATTCATATTATAATCTCAAACACAAAAAGAACCATAATAATAGTGTGCAAACACCAGTTTTTGACGTTGCCTCGGCAAACGCAAGATCTGGGCAAATAGATTCTTTTTGGAGAAATGCAGACAAATAATCTATACGCTGCCTCGGCAAACGCGCGATCTGAGCCACTAGATTCTTATTGCACAAGCAGACCCATAATCTACGCGCTGCCTCGGCAAACGTGCGATCTGAGTCATTAGATTCTTATTGCAGAGATGCAGACCCGTAATCTACGCGCTGACAGAATGTCACGGTTCATGGATTCATTGACTCACTCTCGCTATGTGTGTGCGTGTTGAGTGAATGGGCGCAGCTTATCAGCACGGCTCGTTATCTCCGCTGATGAGCCGATCAGCGCCAGCTGTTCTGAATGAGGATGTCCTATATATTGTTTGTCATTTCCTCTTGTCTTTGTCAGATGGTCGTGGAGGTATCCGGTAGTCTCACTATCATTCCTCCTCGCTCCAGTTCCTGTCTCCCTTTGATGTGGATTCTGCGGATTCTGCCCTGTTCGGAGGATCGTTGCTGTTCCGGTCTCGTCGTCTGCCCACGGAGACCTGCGTTGCCTAGCCCTGTGATTCTGCTGTCTGCCTGCCTTTGGACTTGCACCATCTCTTTTCTTTGTGTTAATAAACACCAGTACTCACTTGCTATTGAATCCTTGACTGTTCCTTTGTGCCGTAACACAGAATCTTTATTGCAGACACGTAATATACACGCTGCCTCAGCAAACGCGAGATCCGAGCCAAAGAATCTTTATTGACTTCAAACTGGACTTTATTGAGAAGAAAGCCAACAGGAGTAGAGCTCAAACTCTCGATAGTGCATATAACACGTTGTGAATTTATGTATGAACACTGTCAGCCCCCTTTACTAGAGCTGACCAAGCATGCTCTACTCCTAGCCTGACTCCACCCTCCTTCGTACTTCCGCTCACTTTTCATTTCCCTTCAGTACTGTGTCTGGGATTGTGCTGTAGACTTTGATTTTCTCCGATCAATTTTTTACCGGGCCAATCAGCGAACAGAGGGAGTGGCTGAGAACGATGACGTTGATGTCGACTCGTGCGTTATTTTGAGTTGTAGTTCAAAATAAGAAAGATGCGAGCGAAGCCATTCGGTCCGTTGTGGCAACGCTGCCGAATATGCTCGCAAGTTAAAGCCGGAGCAAGAACAATCTTTGCTTTGTTTTGTTGGTGGCCATCCTCCCCATGGGATTCGGGAAAAGACCAATGTGTCACGACCAAACGTTAGCGATTGGTTATGGCAGATAGAGTGACTCTGGCAGATCCAATAGTTTTAGACTTCAATAGAGTTCCCGCCTACAAGGAAGTTAACACTTGTCAATGGAGAGGTGCCAGACTCTATGTACAAATGAAATGTACGAGAGTCTGGTGGGACCAGGCAACTCTACTCCCAAACAAACAACACATAAATCGCATGTATCCCCACTAGTAATGAAGCGAGGGCAGGGAGGAACGCACAATCCAAAATGCTGTTTGTTTGCCATTATAATCCTGTCTAGATATATAATATGCTTGTGGACAAACAACAATAAATAGACAGAGACAGATTCACACAGAGCGCTTGCTGAAGACACAGAAGCTGGCAATGTTTGGTCTGGGTGCGCTTTATAGCTTCCTGCCATGAAGTCACCCGCCTATACGTCATTGGACTGATTTTACAAGTGCTTCATGATGCAATCACGCAGAGCGTTCCCATAGCGTCAAATCGCACTCAAACTTTATCGCACTCCGAAAGTCCTCTAGTGGTCGGTAGCATTTCCGCTGTGTTGCGGCTTTATATCGTTGTGTTGTGGCTTATTTCCGTTGTGTTGTAAAATTTCCGTTGTGTTGTGGCTCATTTCAGTTGTGTTGTGGATTCATTTTGTTGTGTTGTGCACTCCTGGGCCACCGTAAAAGCTGCTTAATTTTAGGCAATATATTGTATAACGTTAGGTATAAGTATAAACGTGGCGTGACTTTACTAGAGTGCCGAATTGCAGAGCTTGTGCAAACATATCAACGTTGCTATGATCAGATGCTTTTCTTATACTTTCTTTAAAAAATGCTTGCTGTTTTCTCAATTTTGTTGTGTGTTTATTTTGTTGATGAGAGAGGAAAGCACACAGCACATATTTATATATTCATCTAACCGTCGGTCTCAGCAGTGTGAGAGGCATCGGATGTTTGATCGTGTCTTTCGAACTTCATTTTTCCCTTAAGCAAAGAACAAAAAAGAACTTCGCTGTGAGTATATTGGAGCCTTAAGATCTAAGGAGAGAAACTAGGCCCTCATCGTATCACCACATGGTAGATTACCTCTTAATACACTTTGAGCTTTGGGCTTGCTGGGGCTGTAACCCCACCAAAAATTTAGAAGATATCAGAAGATAACAGACATATTGTCCTCTTGTAAGTGATTAGCTATGTAAGATACTTGTAAATGAGTATCTGTGAGTAGCTACCCTGATCTTTTTGAAGATTCACTCACATTATAAACGTCAAATAATATAGATTTTAAAATAAATTCTTGCACTTTGTTCGCCCTAGCTAGTCTGGTGATAAAAAATAAAGAGAAAAGGTTATTTTAGATCTAAATATATAGATTAATGCGTTAAACAAGCGTCTTTGACCGTTATTGCATCTCTTCTGCTTTTTTTTTGGACTGTGAGGACTGTAAGTCAAAAGGACTTTAAGTCAACAAGTTTCAATAAACCGTTATTGATTCAAAGAGATGATAAGGTAATAATAAAGGTGTTAAGCAAAATTGTACTGTGCTTAGTTCTGTGTACCCTTTACAATGTGACCTTAAGATAAAATGGAAAATTAAATAAGTAAAATCCAATAAATGCAGGGTATTGAAGTATTGCAATGAATCCCTGGTGAAAAAAAAATATGCTAAGTATACTTGCAAGCAGACTTATTCAGGATACGTCAAGTGTGTTAATGATTAGTTGAAGCCCATGTTGCAGGTTAACCACCACTGTCAATTAATGGGTACATAAATCACTCAAGATATGTATATCATTTTTAAAATGTCTCAGAAATGGTCTTAAAGACAAGTTTTTTACGGTTTTGGTATTAACGTGTTTTTTTTTACGCGATTCGGGGATGACGTCACGTTGGGGAGAAGTGGAGGAAAGGTAGCCTCAGGCTAGTATTAGAACTATGGCGACTGACTGGGATGAGCATAGACGAGTTGGTGAAGTGTCCTGGTGAGTTGCTATCATTTAGCAATGCAGCAATAAGCACTGGAGCTAGTCTACAAGCAGCAGTGCCCAAGTGGAAAAAAAGTATACTTTATTGTATTTTAAATATATTCCCTTTTTCAATAGTACATTGCTTTAAATGTCTTTAAATATATTAAAAGAATATTAGCATCATGCTTTTTACCTATTTTTACAATCCAACTTTTAACACACTTTAAAATAATTGTACTTTAGTATATTTTCTAAAAGTATATTGAAAAACAAGCATACTTTTAATATATTTCTAAAAAGTGCACTATAAGTACATTGGTTAAAAATATATGCTTTGTTACACTTTTAAGAAATATGCTAAACACAAGCATACTTTTAATATATTTCTAACAAGTGCACTAGAAGTACATTGTTAATAAATACATGGTTAATTATACTTTTAAAAATATGCTAAAAACAAGCATAATTTTAACATATTTCTAAAAAGTGCAATAATAATATGCTTAGTTACATTTTTAAGAAATATGCTAAACACAAACATAGTTTTAGTGAAGTTTTAGTGCATTTAAAGAAAACGTCTCAGGTTACGTATGTAACCATGGTTCACTGAGAGGGAACGAGACGCTGCGTCAAGCGCTGCGTGAACGCCCCTGCGTGAACGCGTCATGAAGTACTCGTAAAATCAGTCCAATGGCGTGACGAGACGCCCTAGGCTGGTGACGTCATTGACCAGGAAGGTATAAAGCACCCCTGAACCAAACAATGTCAGCTTCTGATAGGTCGAACAAGTTGGTCACAGGCATGCCGGGAGTATGGCAAAGCGACGCAGCGTCTCATTCCCTATCAGGGAACCATGGTTTCATACGTAACCTGAGCGTTTCATACGTCAAGCGCTGCGGGAACGGAATACCCACGTCGCCATAATCCTCAAGTGCCTGTATATGTGAAATCGTAATGCACATTATACTAAAAACACCCGAGAACCCGGAGTAGAAGCTGCGTCCAGGTTATAAAGTCTTAAAAAGGTGTGCGGAGAGGACCACCCTGCCGCATCGCATACCTCTTGAAGTGAAACCCCTGACAACAGGGCCATAGAAGCAGCCATACTCCTAGTCGAGTGGGCTCGGACCTTTAGTGGTGAAGGATGACCGGCCGCCTCGTATGCAAGAGAAATAGCCTCGACTATCCACTTAGTTAAAGTCTGCTTAGATGCGGGCTTCCTGCAGCATTATAGGTCCCGCCACATTAGTGGGGACCTTAGGCACGTATCCTTCCTTTGGAAACAGGAACGCTTTCACCATACCAGGCGCAAACTCAAGACAAGAGGGAGCAACTGACAAAGCTTGTAAATCCCTGATTCTCTTAAGGGAAGAGATTGAGAGAAGGAACAGAGTTTTTAATGTGAGAAACTTCTCTAACACCTCTTCAATGGGCTCAAAGGGGGCCAGGGCTAGGCCTTCTAATACAATGGCCAAATCCCAAGTTAGCACTCTCGAGCGAGCCGCAGGCCTTAGCCTCAAAGTACCACGGAGGAAGCGAGTTACCCATGGGTGTCTCCCCACTGACGCCCCTTCTACAGAAACATGATATGCAGATATAGCTGACTTGTACACTTTTAAGGTGGAGGGGGCCAACCCGAAGAAAACTTTTCTTGAAGAAAATCTAGTACTGAACCAACTGGGCAGTCAACTGGATTCACAGACTGGCTTGTACACCAAGCAACGGAAATTCTCCATTTTAGGGCATAAAGCCTCCTCGTAGAAGGAGCTCTGGAGTGCAACATGGTCTCCACTACCTCAGTAGAGAGACCTGAATCTATGAGCTGAACCCCCTCAGAGGCCAGGCCCACAGTTTCCATAGCTCCGGACGCGGGTGAAGCACTGACCACGCCGCCTGGGAGAGATGGTCCCTGAGAAGGAGAGACACAATGTCTGACAGCCATACTCAACCCGGCTAGAACGGGGCTATCAATAAGAGCCGAACCCCGTCACGGCGTACTCTCTCCAGAACTCCTGGTAATAATGCCAGAGGGGGAAAGGCATACAGACATAGCTTTGGCCATGTCTGTACCATGGCATCCAACCCCAAAGGGGCTGGGTGCGTTAGGGAATAATACAGGGGACAGTGCGTAGTCTCTTGAGACGCAAACAGATCCACCTGAGCTTGCCCGAATCGGCTCCAAAGAAGCTCCACCACCTCGGTGTGGAGTCTCCATTCCCCTGGCACTACTCCCTGTCTCAACAGAGAGTCTGCCATCTTGTTCATATACCCCAGAATATAAAGTGCTTGAACTGATAGCAACTTTCCCTGGGCCCATACCAGAACTCGATGTGCCAACCTCCAAAGTCGGCGAGATCATAAACCCCCCTGGCGATTTATGTAGGAGACCACCGCTGTGTTGTCCGTACGAACCAACACATGGTGGCCCCTGAGGTCTGGGAGAAAGTGTCTGAGTGCCAGAAACACGGCCATCAACTCCAGCTGGTTTATGTGCCAGGAAAGCTGATGGTCGCTCCACAGACCCCGAACCTATCGACCACTCACTGGCTGCGTTCCAAACTGCATACTTCCCTACTATTTAGTATGGGAAAAAGAGTAGGCGAGCAAAAAAGTATGTATGAATCCAAAAGAGTAGGCGAGAATTACCTGGGTGACGTACTAATTATCGCGAGATTCGGACTTAAGTGCGTTCGAATATGCCTACTTTCCTACTATATAGTAGGCGAAAACAGTACGTGAAGGAAGCAGTACGTTCGAAACATCAGTATTCATAAAAGAGTAGGCGAGAAGTTCCCGGATGGCTTACTGCTTCCGGCCCGATTTTTGAGTGCAGTCCGATGGGTACTCTTCTATCCCAGGAGGCCACACGAGAGGATACGTCATATAAAAAAAGAAGAAGGATAGGTCATACTCGAACATGACGCCGGACGAAATGATGACGGACGAGAGTGTTTTCAAATGTGAGTATTAGATTACAAATCAAATGATCGCATGTTAAACTACTGTACAGTAAACTCTTGAATTGTTGAAGGTGTAAAGTCGCTATATAGTATGCGAGGCTATGATAAATTTGTGATTTTGCTGTAAATCACATTTTATTGTATAGCTAACAGAGGAGCTCCAGTAAGGACACATACGTCTCCAAACTGGATTTGCATACATTTTAAACCGTATGCATCTTAAATAATTTCTAAATGTCTATTTAATATCTGGTAAGAAAATCTAATATAAGAATTGCATATTTCTACGTCTAATATATGAAATAGACTTCTGAGTTACGTATGTGTACTATTGTATAAGATAATTCACTGTTGTCAACACTGTTTACATTAGACAAATGGTCTGTAAATAATTTTATATAATGTTTGTGCATTTTTGTAGGATCTGAAATGTCTACAGACTGGTGTGGGTGTGATAGCCTAGTGGATTTTATCTTTAATGTTTTTTTTTCAAATGCATTGTAGAATTTGTAAATGTTACTTATCTAATATTGTTGATATTGCTTACATGCTTATTTGCACTTTGTTTAAAAAGAAGAGTGTTATGTCCATTTATTAAATTAGCTTAGTAGCGCGAGCCCGTGATGTGCTTCGTTCAAGAGTAAAAACGACGACCAGGAAGCCGTCACTGAAGCGCTCGTTTTATTTATTCTTTTATCTTTTTATACTTCTTTTCAGGGGTAGCCTACTACATGAGCACTGAGGATGAGGACTGAGGAGCCCAGAGCTGAATCCTGGTGTTACGGGCTGAACAAGACAAGAGACGTGCGGATCCATATGCAAGGCTTTATTTTAAAACATGGTCTTAACACAGGCAAGGTCAATAAACAGCAAACAGGTATGGCAGAGGCATGGCACAGAGTAATCCTTAGGGCAAGCGTGGGTCGACGATCGGCGAACAATATCCAACAGGGGCAAGGCAGAGAGAGAGAATCCAGGGAGACAGCAATAATCCAAAAGAGGTACAAACAGAGTCCAAAGGGCTAGGCTAAGGATGAATCCAGGAAACAGGCAAGAATCATAACAGGACAAGGCAAGACTAAGATCAATGGATGGCTCGGTAGAGAAGCTAACACTAAGGGAGTGCTAAACGCAAAACAATACTCGGCAGAAGGGAGAGAATGTCCAAGGCTTATAGTAGCTGTGTCCCAATGTGAAGGCTGCATCCTCCGAAGGCCGCGGACTTCGGAGGATGCAGCCTATTCGGCCTTCGAAGGACGCACCATGTAGCCTTCGTAGGATTTCCTAATTGCGCATCCAGGTGTTCCCGATTACCGCTCCTGGCGCCTATAGCAACAGTGCGAGAGACGGCTGCCCTCCTGATCATTAATTTGTTATAATTGAGTAAACAGCTATAGAGCCTGAATTGGCTATTGTCATTATTATGTTTTATATTTTACTGGAGGACATGTGAGGATGTTTGACTCATGTATTTTCGGTTTAGCCAAAACAGTGGCCAGAGCTGGTTTACTGCGTCGAATTCAGAGGCTGCGTAGCCTACTGACTGAATTGCCGGATTAAACTGTTCAAATATTGGGCGTTAATTTCCGTAAATAATGTAGCCTAATGAAATACATGAAAAGATAAGAAAACACATTAGGCATATATATATATATATATATATATATATATATATATATATATATATATATATATATATATATATATATATATATATATATATAGGCCTATATATAAAAGGTTCAAGGCTATTGGCTATTCTTTTTTTTTTTTATGTACATAAATGGACCATGGTGTATTTATTTACAGTAGGCCTACTCGGGTTTTCCAATCTGTTCCCAAAGGTTTGTAAACTCACGGATTTGTGGCCTCATCTGTGCCAACCTGGCCTCCTGTTTATGCGGGATGCATTTCATTATGTTTAAACTTAATATTTCTTGAATTTTCTAAAAAACGACATTTAGGCCACTTGTCTTTAAAGTCAAATTTTATAGGAGGAAAAAGCTTAGTATAATAGAATAAGCCTAAGCAAAAAAGACTTCACATTTAAAAAATAAATATAACACAAACACAAGATTAGGTTATATAAAAATAAAACATTCATACATTATTTTATGATTAACATATCAGCCTACTGTCTTCAGTGAACTCAACGCAAATGATAATAATATTATTAGCCTACAGGCTACACATTTAGAATGCACTTTTTTTTCAAAAAAAGGAACAAAGAAATTCGTCAAATGTCAGTCATAATACAGGGCTAAGATTATCACAAATAAAAACAAGATTTTGACGCAAGTGTGTGGGAGTGTGACCACTGCATGGCATGAAGGGGCGGCCGCGGACACTTGCATTATAAACAGTGGAAACAACTTGAAAAATAGGCCTACTCTATAATTTCTGGTCATACAGAAAAGAATAATAGCCTACATCATTCGCAACTACTTTTATTTGTCCAAATTCACATAACAAGAAAACGTTGTCCTTTTGTAAAATAAAATAAAACAATCAATCACGCTTTCATGATCTCAGTGAACTCGAGCGCGTCTCAAAAATGAATTTAAACAAAATATTGTTTAAATTCATAAATAAATAGTTCATTGATTCATTGATAAATAGTGAAATTATCACTTAAACGAACAATTAAAATGCCACGTTATTAATTCAGACACATTTATTATCATAGAGACATGGCTCTTCTCATTCAGCACTGCGGAAAAAATATAATTTACAGGTTCTAATCTGGCCTGTCTAATCGACATTTTTTCCATAGTAATTTGTGAATATTTTAAATGTTTAATAAAGGGGCAAAAAGTTTTTTTTTTGCAGCATTTGTGTAGCCTACAGTTCAAATGTTGGTATTCAACTTTGCCTTTTAAAAATACAACAATCGTTCATTTTTAGTTTTTCAATTAGGGGTTAAAAAAAGAAAAACGAATGGAAGCAATTATATAGCCTATTATTAAATATTTCAAATAATGTCTTTGGAGAAAAGTTTGATTGTCAATCAAAATACTAGTAAAATCAAAGACTTTAATCTAAAAAACTATCACTAAAATAGTGATAACTATCACTATCTTTAGTTTGATAATCCATGTAAATTTGCATCCATTCGTTTTTCATTTTTTAACCCGTAATTGAACAACGAAAAATGAACGTTTTTTGTATTTTTAAAATGCAAAGTTGAACGCCAACATTTGAATTTGAACTGTAGGCTACACACGAAATGCTGCACTAAAAATGCTGTTGTCACCGGTGCGCAATGAATTATGGGGTAGATTAGGGTAGGATAGGCCGCTAAGGATCCATTTATGTATCCTTCCTTTCACGGGGAAACGAAGGGTGCATTTGGCGTCGCTTTTGAATCAGGGTAGCCTTCGTCGTGCCGCGATGACGCAACCGGCCTTCGAATACGGCCTCGAAGGATGCTGAATTGAATTGGGACAGCCTTCATAACTCCGCGGTGACGCAATCGGCCTTCAAATGCGGCCTTCAAAGATGCAGCCTTTGAATTGGGACAGCCTTCGTCGCGCCGCTGTGACGCAATCGGCCTTCAAATGCGGCCAAGCGGCCTTCAAATGGGGTCTTCGGAGGATGCAGCCTTCACATTGGGACACAGCTAAAGTGTGTGAGATAGTGTGTGATAGTTCTCAGGTGTGAGCGTGATTAGTGGAATTAGCTGTGCGAGTAGTCAATGCAATGAATGATGGGTATTGTAGTGAAGTGCAAAAGTCCATGCTGTGATTTGGTGACCTCTGGTGGTGATTGACCGGAAGTGCATGGACCAGATTCGTGACACCTGGAAACGGTTCCATGGATGAGTACCTCCATCAATCTATCTGCCCTTACTGCAGATTGTGAAGTGCAGCAACAAGCAGGCATGGCTCAGCTCTGGTGACTTCATCAGGATAAAGCCCAGAATGCGAACCGCTGTGTTGAGATGGCAGTATGTGGGGTTCACCGCCTGTAAATACATGCTTGTAGTTTGAATAAAGCTTTGTTTCATGCGTTGTTGTCTTGTATATGCATTTGTTTATTGTGATGGTTACTTTTATTTGTTCTTTTTCTTTTACTCATTTATTCATGTTTCTTATTGTTGTCAGTAAATAAAATATAATTATTTAGCCTAATGTATGCATTAATTCATTGCTTGACTGGCAATTGAGATGTTTCACTGCATTTATAGTGTGTAGCTATTCATGTATAACTATCAGATATGACAAAACAAATTATATTTGGCTTGTTTTATTAAATTATATCATTTTTAGTATATATAAAAAAGTAATATAATTAAGTATTGGTCAGCATTTGCAATGCAATTCATTCTAAGGTAATATTAATTTTTAAGGAGCGATACTTATATAAAGTATAAAATCAACAGTTTCCTCCAAAGGAGAGATCTTCGAGCAGCGGCCCGTCTCCTTTGTGCAGACATTACAAACGCTGAGGAAAACTGTTCTAGGTTGTGCTGTCGAGTTACTGATGTTATGAAGTGTTAGTGCACCTGTCGCTCATATCATTTAAACTTATAAACTTATTACATACAAGATCATGGAAAGATACCATAGTTGTTCTAACAATGAACAATCATAAGGGACAAAACAGAAAACATAAAGATCATTGGTTTGTGTACATCATAATATGATATAGGCCTACACAGGAAAAAAAAGAACAATAACACTATTATACTATTACTATTTATATCTACTTATTTATTTATACTATTTATATCTTTAAATAGTTCTGAGGAAAATAAAGAAATTAACAACATATTCAAGAGATGACGTTTTTGGGGTTTCTTAATAATAAAAAAATATCGTTATAAGGATAAAACTGCTTAAATCAACCCTAAATGTATTCACACAAAAAAATCGGCAGCTGTTTCTTCAACAATACAACAAAATGAGCAACTTTCATCAATATCAAGATATTTACAGATAGATGAATTAAACGTGTCGTTCATCTTTTTTCAGTTGTTGCGCTTGTGATAACGCGTCGTAGGTCACATGATAACGTCAACATGGCGATGATGTCCGGATCGCATTCATACTCAACGAGATTTGGCTATAAAGTACCTACTCTTTTAGCGCTCGTTAAGTAAGTACTCATTGAAATTAAGTACCTACTCATTGAGTATGCGGTTTGGAACGCAGCCATGGTCGCCCCCCAACCGGTGAGGGAAGCATCCGTCGTTAGCGAAAGCAAACCTGAGGAACTTCCTGTGTTGTGGAAGGATGGAGACGTGAAAGTATGCGTCTTTTAGGTCTATTGTGACACACCAGTCCTCGGACTTGATTTGACACACAATCTGTTTCAACGTGAGCATTTTGAATCTTAACTTTTTCACTGCTCGGTTTAGTTGGCGCAGATCTAAAATGGGCCACAGCCCCCCATCCTTTTTCGGAACTATGAAGTACGGGCTGTAAAACCCCGACTGTCTGCTGTGGGGAGGAACCCTTTCTATAGCCTCTTTTTGCAGAAGTGTCTGTACTTCTCCTTCCATCACCAGAGCCTGCTCGGAGTTTACTACCGTCTGTATTACCCGTTGAACCTAGGCGGACATGACCCGAACTGAATTCTGTATCCTTTTTCCACTGTACGCAGGACCCAATCTGAGACATTTGACAGAAGTTTCCACGCTGCCAGAAAATCTACTAAGGGAACCAGCCTCTCGAGGCTGGTCTCTGGTGTTATTTGAGCGGCCAGTTCGGTGACCTGAAACGGCGCACCTGCAGGAAGCAACTGACCCACTTCAAGCCCTCCTCGGAGGGTGGGAGCTTCCCCATGCCGCTACATTTCCGGGCGGACATGAAGACATGTGCTTGTTGAGGACCGTTGCGGCCGGTCGCTTGACCTGCTGCCGAGTACGCCCTACCCACTAAAACTGATGTTGTTTTTACTGGCTTAGTGGGCAGCTGCGGGGCTTTCAGCTATAATGCAGACTCAGGGGAGAGATAGCTCGCAAGCGTCTCTTCCACCTGAGGCATAGTCGCATAACCATGTTCCTTTAACCCTACTATGTTAGAATATTCAGATGTTGCTGGGTTAAATACTCTAAATGTAGAAGGTTTATTCCATGACTTCGACACCTCAGTGTGAAGGTCAGGAAAGAACGGTAAGCCCCGCTTTGGAGGTTGAGATCTGGGTGGCAAAAATCGCTCGTCTAACTTGCTCTTTGACTGACGTGCTTCCTGCTCACGGGCTGGCCAATCTAGATTTAATCTAGCAACAGCGCGAGTGATAACCTCCAAAAGCTCCTCTTGTGTGTGTGTGGTTGTGTGAGATAATGCAAAATCTTCATCTGCATCCAGGCCCACAACATCCAATTCCTCAGAACTGGAATGCTGCAACACCTGCGCTTCAGCGCGAGCAGAAGGAACCGCAGAGCGTGCTTCTGACTCGCAAACTGAAGCGTCGGATCCGACGGGTAAAGGCAGAGATAGGGGATAACCCGTCTCAAGCCCTGCCGCCAGATCCATCTGCGAGCCCCAGGACGAGATTCTCCGCTGTGCCTCAGCAGCAGCGGGACCCGAACCCTGAGGCACGCGAGCCGAAGCACCCTCCTCAAAGAGTGCTCGGCGGGACCGGAGAGTTTTCATTGCCAGCTTCTCACAGTGCTCACAGCCTGCCCCCTCGAGGGCTGACTGAGCATGCTCTAGTCCCAAACACCTCACACATAACTTGTGTGTATCCCCACCCGTGATAAAACGAGGGCAGGGAGTAACACACTGCTTAAACTGCTGCTTATCCATATAGAAAAGATAATACACACCAAATATGCCAGACGATTTCACATCAGCACTTGTGAAGACACAGAAAATGACATTGTTTGGTTCAGGGGTGCTTTATACCTTCCTGGTCAATGACGTCACCCGCCTAGGACGTCTCGTCATGCCATTGGACTGATTTTACGAGTACTTCATGACGCGTTCACGCAGGAGCGTTCACGCAGGAGCATTCCCGCAGCGCTTGACGCAGCGCGAGTTCCCTTGAAAGGGAACACACTTATGTTGCTCTTACTTACAATACATTTTTGGAGTACTTTGTGTAAGAACATACCAAAATGATTAAGTTTTTAGTGGGTTTAAAATATATGAACTTAATAAACACTTAGGCCTACTGCAATATATTTTAAATATGTATGTATTTATCATTTTAATATTATATGTATATTATATATAATATATATATATATATATATATATATATATATTATATATATATATATACAATGTACCAACTTATAATGTATTAGAACTTATAATGTATTAGAAACATTTGTCAACTATTATAGCATTGCAATAAGCATACCTAAAATTAATGTTGTTCACTTTTACTTGTTTGTAGGCTACTTGTAAAAGGCTTCTTAAAAGGCTGTTGTCCACTGCATGCTACGTTTGTACTACTAAAATTCCCACAAGGATTTCAACATATTATTTGAAATTGATCATAGATACATTTTTCAGAGGTGTTAAAAAAAGTTTGTACTTGTTTAAATTCAGACAATAGCATAATACACGTGACTAGTCCTAAATGGTTCCAGAGCCGTTAAATGGTTGTGATTGGTTCTTATGATAATGAGCTCACCTCGCACCTCACTCAGAGCCTCCATTAATATGCTGTTGTGCGTGTATATGTTACTTGAATGTGATTAGATTTAGAATCCTAAATTTAAACTGTTAAAAATATATATAGAGCGATCATGTCTCTTTAGAGGACTAGAAGGAAACCACGCGATTCATATGGATTAGGTGATATTTTTTGTGATTAACTTTTTGAAACATAGCGTTTTGAGAAAACATAGTGTTGATTTTACCAGCGCAGTCTCATCCCAAGAAGTCTTGGGACGTCTTTTGACCATACGTCAATATCCGCCTTTTTAGGGTACCCTTAAAGGCCATGTTGAAGGTTAACCACCACTGTCGATTAATGGGTACATAAATCACTCAAGATATGTATATCATTATTAAAATGTCTCAAAAATGGTCTTAAAGACCAGTTTTTTACGTTTTTGGTATTAACGTTTTTTTTTACGCGATTCGGCGATGACGTCACCTTGGGGAGAAGTGTTGGAAAGGCCGCCTCTCAGCCTAGTTATCAGAGGTATCAGAGCCCGCTATTATACATTCTCAGCCTAGTATTAGAACTATGGCGACTGACTGGGATGAGGAAGAGTTGGTGAAGTGTCCTGGTGAGTTGCTATCATTTAGCACCGCAGCATTTAGCACTGGAGCTAGTCTACGAGCAGCAGTGCACAATAACGACACTTTTTTTTTACTGTCATTTAATAGGACCGAGTGAAAAATCAACGTTTTCTTTATATCTAGTGGCAGTGATCATGACGTTAGTTCAGATAAGTACCGGTAACCTTTGTCATAGTGCCATAGTACTGGTAAACTTTGTCTTTGTCATCTAGAAATAGAAGGCATCATGCTAGCTATATGGGCGTTTGCGTTTATCTCTTCCTCCGGTGAAAATGTTGTTGCAAACGTAGCCGCCGCGTGTCTGTCGCTGTGTTTGGCAGGTGCTTGTGTGGGCAGTATATAGAGAGATAGGCAGACATCCAGTTAGCATAGATAGCTAGCAGCTAGACAAATAAATAGAAATATATATAATAGGTAGATTGACAACGTAGAGGCGTCAGAGGCGTCCGCGACATTGGATGTGCAGTTGCCGCATATACTAGCATTTCTATCTATCTGTATGTCTATCTATCCATATACCTAGTCTATCTATCTATCTATCTATCTATCTATCTATCTATCTATCTATCTATCTATCTATCTATCTATCTATCTATCTATCTATATGTATTTATCTATTTATCTATAATCTGCGCTATCTGAATACTCTCTTCTACTACTCGTCTCTCTAGTCACTCTCAATGCTCTGCAAGGCGAGCAGCGGGCTTTGGTAAATTCCCTCCCCAAGGTGACGTCATCCAATGCATTGTGGTGGAAAGGAGAATTACAAACTGCTGTAAGATAGTACCTACTTTTTCGTATTATATTCCGTTTTGTGATACCCAACAACATAAAATACAATGGATAACAGTTTAAATGTTTATTACCAACAAGCAAACTGCACAAATTCGTTGAAAAATTAACCCTGCAACACGGCCTTTAAACGTCGGTTAGATGACGTTATCGGATCCTAACTCTACCCCAGACCTAAACCTACCCCTAAACCTACCCCACCACCTAACTGACATTAAAGGTAAAGCGTCAGTTGTATGACGTCCCAGGATCGTCATATAACCGACGTTTAAGGGTACCCTAAAAAGGCGGATATTGACGTATGGTCAAAAGACGTCCCAAGACGTCAATATATGACTTCTTGGGATGAGACTGTGTTAATTTTACCCAGCTTCTTCAAGTTTGCATGGTGTGTGACATTTGGAACCTCATTATGTTGTGATTCTAGGTAAGATTTGTATTACATTAACGTTACTTGTCTTTGCCAGTTGTATTTTTGACACAAAGTGTAACAGCACGTCTTTTTCAGTTCAGCTACATTCAATATGACCAATCAGAGCCAAGCTTTTCAAGTCGAAGTCGAGCAGACTCGAAGAGATGAAGATGCTGCCTCAGAAGTTACTGGTAAGTTTTAGTTGCATAATTAAAAAGCTCACTGTTTAGTTTTTTAATCTTAATCAATCTTTTAAAAATCTATAAGGAGACATTTGTTTGTCTTAAAACAAATATAAAACATTGTCCAATGCATCTGCAAAAAAACATAAAATGACAAAATGAAGCTGTGTATTTATTTCTGATTTCCTGAAAAATTTAGCTTCAGTATGTAAATGATCTTTCTTTGAAAAGTTTTGGGGAAAAAAACATGTTATGAACAAAGTTACTTTGTCTTGAGCTGACCAATAATGGTAGTGTGTGTTGATTGGTGTTTATAGTAGTTCAAGCTTGACAACCTTATTGCCGTATGTATGCATATATAATTCTTCTATTTTTTCATATTAATATTTGTTGTTTTTCAGACAGTTGCTATAGAAGAAAACTGAAATCTGAGTGCAACCGAGTGCAACCGACAACAGAAGAAGACAGTAGTAAGTATGGTTTGATCACCTCATTTTTGAATCAGGCCTATTGAACGGTGGTCGACAGTTAGGAAAATGTTAGCAACGTGTCCATTTCAGGTGTCTAATTTGTGCTGCCTTTGAGTAATTCATGTAAAAATCTGTTTATTTAATTGTTTTGTTTTTTAGTAAAGCTGTAAATCAACTTGTCCTAGTTGTCCTGGCATACAATATTTTGAACAATTTCTAATTTCCTTAAATCTTTAGATCTTTCTTTACAATAGACAGGTTCATGGGAAATACCCTAGGTTTTAAATAAACCACAATTATCAATATAAAACATATCCTCTAATACTCACAGGTTGGTTTATTGCTGCAAATAACTATATCAGTAACTTTTTGATTGAACTTTGCTCACTGTAAATTGTGTTGGGCTTCTTCTAATCTCATGTTCAATGTAACTCATAGAGTGCTGTACAGTGATGTCAGAAAAGAGGATAAAGCTTGATGAGGAGGATATAGCCAAAGCTTTTAAAGGTAAACTTGAGAAGTCAACGGAATTGTAATGTACTTCTATGCATTACACACAGTGGTGTAGTCTACGTGATACGCAGGTATACGCCGTATACCCACTAGAAAATGTCAAGGATTTCCGTATACCCACTAGGAAATGTCAAAGATCTCCGTATACCCACTTTAAAACGCGTGAGGATTCGTAACAATATCGTTTTGTGAAAGAATTTTCATTCATAAATTCACCCCGCCGTGACGTCTGTGTTTGCGCAGCGACACGGATCGAATCGCGGAAGCCAGCAACAAATGTAACAAATAACCTAGGCTACTGTAAAGCGGAACGTCACGCAATTAATTTGAATGAATTTAGCCAATTTTTGAATGAATAAATCAAAAGTAGGCTAATGATAGAATCAAATCTCGATATTTACTAAGTGTCTATGAATATTAAAGCTCAAAAAGACTGCTATTGAAATAAACTCTGAATGTTCTGCGTGTTTCTGTGAATGAGCGCTCAATGTGTGCTCTAGCCTACTACACACTGAACACTACACACTGAACACTACACACTGTCACGCGCGTGACACTCGTGGTGTTTTCAGCGTCTATGAGGAGAACATGCACACATTTTAACTTCATTGCAGAGCTTTTATGAGAGTCACTTCACAAGAATTTTACCACTTCATTTGATAAAACTACCGTCGTTCATTCGTATCATATACACACTCACAAACTTTAAAGTCTTCATGACAACCTTTCAAAATCAAAGTTTTGTATAACTTAAAATATAAAATATAACAGAAATATTTTACTATTGCACAGTAGAGTATACTTCAAGTAGGCCTAATAATAATAATAATAATAATAATAGTTTATTAAAACACAAGCTCAAATGTCTTTAATTTACAACCCACCAAAATAAAAGTTTGTAGATAAATTAAGTAACTAGAGGGAATTATGAAAGAAATTGCATAGTAAGATGTACTTTTTAAAATAATAATAATCAAATCTATTAAAACACAATTTTAAAGGAATATCACACAAGTTTTTAAAAAGTACATTTTTATTTGTGCTCACAATCTTTAAATATTGTAATGGGCTCTATGCACGGCGGTATTTCCGGTGAAGGGTTAAGGATGCTCGATAACTTCCGCCGATCATAGAGTCCAATGCAATACCAAGAATTTATATTGAATTTTATACTCCATGGTTATACTAAAGAAACGTTAGTCACAAAAACAGACAAAACAGACATCCCTCGTTGTGTTTATGCTTCTTTTTAAAATTATATTAAATAAACATAACTATATATAAAATTACATCTAAACATATGAAAGTTTCGTTTCAAAGACGGGAGGACAGTACATTTTGAAGACTCTGCCATAATCCCGTTTTCCTCTGTTTTCCTCTGCTTTAATCTCCCCAACCAGAAACGGAAGAGCATCCTTGCGTCAAATGCGGAACTTATGCGTGCATATAGCCTATTGTCAGCTGATAAAACCTGTGCTTCAGGGACCATATTCATATAACATCTAAGGCTAAATGTGCCCCAATTTTCTGGGGGGGGGGGGGGGGGGGGGGGTATATCACAGTATACTCACTACAAAAAACTAGACTACACCACTGATTACACATATATTCAAACATTGATACAAAAATGTTAATCATTGGTTAATTTTATATTAACCCTCTGGGGTCGGCGGTATCGCCGGTGATACCAGCTCACTTTTTTCCTTATCAGTGCAAAAGAGACTCAAATTACTCTGTTGATTTTGATCTTACATATAAGTGTTATACATCATGCAATCCTGTTAAGTTTGTATTTATTTTGTGGAACCTCACAATAAAAACAAAGTGTTGTGCTTTTCACCAAATAAAGAAAAATAAACATGATGCGCGTTTTGCCTTCTCTCTGTCAGTTAAGTCCATTCTGAAACGCGTCCGAAAAATGAACTGTAAGTCTGTCAATACTTGTCACAGAGATACGAGAGATGTCTCTTTATGAAGCTGAAATTCCCTTCTTTTAAATGATGTAATTTACTACAAGAATAAATATTTCCAGTTTATGTAATCCGTTTGAAACCAAGGAGAGGTGCAGTTTTTTCGTTCTCCCTTCATAATCAGCAGCCACGCCCCCAGCGCTTTTCACATGGTAAGTAGGTGATCTATGCATCGCACACGCGGCATGCCACGCGATCAATGCCAAACAACACAAAGTTTCTTCAGATTCACTAATAGTTCATCGCGTTTTGAGGATGCAGCACAGGCCCTTCAGTTGATTCTGGACACTGGACAGTGGGGAAGAACTTTTCCCCAGAGAAAGATTGCAACTCGGACGACCAACCCCGCCAAGGATACGTTCGGAGTAAGTTGTTTGTTATGTAATTCCTTTTCTGATCATATAGAGCTCAAATGAATTTTCAGACTGTATTTTGCCTAGTTTTGGTTAGCTTTTGACACAGGAAAGATTGCCTCACAATATCCCTATTCGTGTACGCTCGTGTAAACTTTTCAAATGTGATATTCTCCAAACATATTTGTAGGCTATATTAGCCTACATATATTTCACTCAGTTTTGATAAGTTTATGACACTGATTATCATGCTAAATAGCCTACTGCCTTATGCTTATGCATTTGGTTTTCGAACTGCTTATTAGGTTATGATTTAGTGAAATATATGTCAGCCTCCGGTAAAATATGTGATACTGTCTAAATACAATATATTTTTTTACATATAAATGTTCAGTTTTGTTTAGCCCATGACTACTTATCATGCTAAAATAGCCTACTGCCTTAGCCTATGTGTAATGCATTTTTTTTTGCGAATAACTGTTAGGTTATATGTGATAGAAATATATTTCAGACTCCGGTAAAATACGTGATCTGTCTAAATACAATATATGTTAGCCCATATATAAATGTTCAGTTTTGGTTAGCCTATGACACTTTATCATGCGTAAATATGCCTACTTGTTTGTGAATACAGGTGTAAATGTTTGAAATGTTAGTTAGTGATGTGTCGTTCGTTCGCGAACAATCCGTTCATTGTGTAGCCTATCCCTAAATGCGTGCTGTCTATATGGGCCATACTCGCAAATATTCAGTTTTGGTTAGCCTATGACACTTATTATCATGCTTACTACCTTATGCACTGTTTGTGAATACAGGTGTAAATGTTTGAAATGTAGTGATGTGTCGTTCGCGAACGATCCATTCATTGAGTGAATAATAAATGTGTGCGTTCTAAATGGGCCATCAACAGATACTCTGTTGTATACATAATGTATGCTAACAGTTATTTTTGTTTTGTTTTTTAGGAAAGTGCGGTTGCATCACATTCTCCTTCACCAGCACCTCGCAGAGGAGCACGCAGGTGTCGTTCAGTTCTCAGTGTTTACAATATTACAATTATTGATTGGTAATGTTAATATAAAATAGCTTATATATTTTTTTGTTTTATCAACATGCTGATTGCCCTGATACCCCTGACACGCTGATAGTACTTTGATCAACCTTTTATTAACCTTTATTAATATTATTATTTTTATAGGAATGTGGCAAAGAGGGCCAAGACAAACATTCAGATGAGCAACAAGGAGCTGCCTTAACTTTTGTTTATTTTGCTCACATTTGATTTGCTTAGAGCCCGCATCAACAAGGCATAAGCATTTACTGTGAGATACCTGCCTTTACTTGTTTATTTATTTATTTACTTTACTTTGTTTATTTATTGCTCACAATTGCTTTGTTTATAGCTGACTGATTATTTATTTATTTTACTCACATTTGATTTACTTAGAGCAAATTTAGAACCTTTAGTTTCTCCACATAGAGGAATTACAATAAAACAGATTGAAACACCTTTGAATCTCCTCTCATTCTTTGTTCAGGCTGCCTCACAGCACCCTGATGGGCCATTAGGGGAGTGTCTTTAGTCTTCCCAGGTGTAAATCACATTAATATTCATGGGCATTAACACTCCCACGCATACAGCACTGCTGACCCAAAAACTGATGTAAGAAATTCAAATCGTTATATTGATGTTTCTGAAAGAGTGGTCAGAATGATCTTCACTTCATTTTGAAGTAAAAATTATAGCCTACAAGAATAGTAACTCAAAAGTATTGTGGACAACTATTCAGTATGTGTTAAATGGCCTTATTGAGGTGACATTTTTTTTCACAAAACACCACTAACCACTCGGTGAGTTGCACAGTTTTGAAAACGAACGTTATGGGGTTGTTTTAAGGACATGTTTGTGCATGCCAATAGACAGCCACTCTGAAGCGGTCAGAGGCGATTCTAAAAGAGTCAAAAAGTCGAGACAGGACCCATCGTCAAAATTTCTGTGTCCACCACTCTAGTTCATCCAAAACAAACAAGAAAATAGACTCAAAGTGCTAAATACCGGAATTATACTTTAACTTGAAGTGGAACAACTAATTTTGTACTAAGTATATTTTAGATGTAATTAAATTGTAGTAAAGCATAACTTTAATTTTATTTAGTATACTTTTGTGTGCTAAATGGGAACAACTTCAAGTATACCTAGTATACGTTAAGTATATGCATACATGCTTCATTTGTGATATTAAAGTGTACTTTATTTGGGTTACAAGTACATTATAAAGTCATTATGAGTGTCTTAGAAACATATCTGTACTATATTTTAATATACTAAATTATGCTACAAATGGAACCACTTCCAGTACATTTAAGTGTATTTCTTTGCAGTTCATTAAAATTATACTTTCATGTCTTAAACTAGTTATAATATATGTGAAGCATAATTGTAATGTACTTCAAGAACATTTAAATAGCATTAAAAGTGTATTAGCCTTACACTAATAGCTTAGGCTAATATAAAGCTGATTTATTCAGTACTTTAAAATTGTATATTAAGTGTGCAAAAATAATTAACTATAAACATTAAGACATACACAGACTTTTGAGTAAAAAAAGAAATAAAAGTAAATTAAAAAGATCAGTGAAATGCTATGGCAGAGGTATATTTATATTTTTTTTGTAGAACATTTCAGTTATACATGTATTACTGAAAAGTATACTATGAATTTTACATCACTAAATAGCATCACAATGCAAATTTCAGAAAAAAATAAAAATAAGTTTCAGAAAAATAATGTGCAGAAGTGAATAATGCATTTACAAACTTAGGCCTACAAATGGCTGAACCAAAGAAAAAGAAGAGTTTAAATGTCACATCTTCATCTTCAAGTGGACGATCACTTCTTTGAGGCAAACCTGACCTGTTGAAAAGAGATGGTATTCATCCCTCCTGGGATGGTGCTGCTCTTCTCTCTAGTAATTTGGCTCATAGTTTTAGAGATAAAACATGACAATCTGGAGCTCAGGTCAGGAAGCAGACAAACTGGCTAAACCGACCGTCTGCTAGCGGCCTCGCTTCACCAAGGTCAGATAAATTTCATCACATAGAGACTCTTTCACCTAGATATCATCATATAGAAACTGTGTCTGTTCCCCGAATTTGGAAATCCAAAAAACGTCCAAACCTTTCTAAGGTTAAAAATTTAATTGATGTTCAACAAATAAAAAACAAATATAATACAGATGAGCAAACGATAAAGCTTGGGTTGCTGAATATTCGATCCCTTACTTCAAAAGCGCTCATAGTTAATGATATGATTTCAGATTATAACCTAGATGTGCTGTGTTTGACAGAAACCTGGCTAAAACCAAACGATTACATTACTTTAAATGAGTCCACCCCGCAAGATTACTGTTATAAACATGAGCCTCGTCCGAAAGGCAAAGGGGGAGGTGTTGCTGTAATTTATAGTAATATTTTCAAAACCACTAAGAAATCTAGTTTTAAATATACTTCTTTTGAAGTGTTGGTGCTTAATATATATATATATATATATATATATATATATATATATATATATATATATATATATATATATATATATATATATATATATATATATATATATATAAATAGTGTAAACGATAAATCACGTTTGAGAATTCTGCTGGCTACTGTATACAGGCCACCAGGGCACCAAAAAGATTTTATCAAAGAATTTGCTGACTTTCTATCAGAATTAATATTGACTGCAGATAAAGTCCTAATTGTTGGTGATTTTAATATACATGTAGATAATGAAACAGATGCATTGGGATTGGCATTTAAAGACATTGTAAACTCTATTGGAGTTAGACAACACGTGTCAGGACCTACTCATTGTCGTAATCATACTCTAGATCTAATATTATCACATGGAATAGATGTTGATGCCGTTGAAATTCTGCAGCAGAGCGACGACATCTCCGATCATTATCTAGTCTCGTGTAAATTACATTTAGCCAAGGCTGCAAAGCGGATTCCGTGTTATAAATATGTTAGACCTATCACGTCTGCCACTAAAGATTGCTTTATCAATAATCTTCCTAATCAGTTTCATCATCTCAGCATCCCGGATAGCTTAGAAGAACTTGATATTGCAACAAAAACGTTTAACTCTCTCTTTTCCAGCACTTTAGACACAGTTGCTCCGCTGCGCTTAAAAAAGATTAAAGAAAATAGTCCAATGCCGTGGTACAACGAGCACACCCGGGCCCTTAAGAGAGCAGCCAGAAAAATGGAGCGCAACTGGAAAAAAACAAAACTAGAGTTCTCTTACGAGAGTATCTCTCGTACTGCATAATATCTTACGCTATGGGGAAACACTCTTTCCTCGAGATATTGAAGCCAAAAATTATCCTTAATTTTTTTAATCATGCAAAACGCTTTTGCAGCAGCAAGCAGACAAGGGCGAAACAGCTCGCGCGCCCATTGGCTGCCTCGCTGGAAAAGCTGCAGCCTATCGAGTGAAGGCACTGCGTGACGTAATGACGAATGAAGACGCTTCGCGCTCATTTCGTCATGTCCCGCCAGTATAGGCGTGGTCTCGCCCTATAAATACCCCTCGATAGCTGTATTTCTCTGATTTTTTCATTCTTCACGCGAAGCTCACGCATCGCGGGATCCAGAGTGAGAAGCCGCGCCGTTGACTTGTAGCCTTCTCAGCGGGACGTGCCATCTACTGAAGTCGCTGGCCCAGCCGCCTTCAACTGCCGTACCTGCTGCGCTTTCCGGCGTACTATATCCTTTACTCTGTCACTGTGTGTGTGTGTGTTTGCTTACGTGACGCAAAACCCATTATATGTTCTAAAAGAGCTGCGTCTTTTTAAAGATGCCTTTCTGTGGCTCGTGCCGCTCTCAACTCAGCGATGAGGACCGTCACGTCATCTGTGTGTCCTGCCTGGGTCATGAGCACGCGGCTATCGCGCTCGCGGATGGTGGATGCCCGCACTGCGAACTTCTGCCTATGGCGACTCTGCGGACTCGCCTGGCGTCGTTCTCTGAACCCGCGTCCCAGCCTTCTGTGCCGCGCCGTAAGAAGCGTCGCGCCCAGCGCGCTCCCGAGCCTTCTCCAGCCCGCCAAAGCTCGCCGGTTCGCCCGCCTGCTTCGCCGGCTTCACCTGAGTCGCTTCCGGACGGACAGCGCCCGCCGTCTGCCGCCGCTTCCGCTCCCGAGCTGGACGAGCCTGCCGAGGTATGCTCTCTTGTGGCTTCCGATAGCGAGGATTGGGCGAGCTCTGTGGACCTCCCCCCCGCTGACGTGTCTAGCCAACCCTCTGGGAGGAGACCCGGCATTGAGGCTGAGCTGATGCGTCTGCTCACCCAGGCCGTAGAAAGCATCGGCCTCGAGTGGGAGGCGCCCGCCTTGCCGCCGCGCAACAGACTCGACGGGCGCTTTCTCAAGAAAGACGAAGCCCCGTCTAAGTCTAGGGCCGCCCCCTTCCTCCCTGAGCTCCACGACGAAGTCGCCAAGTCATGGACCGCCCCGTTCTCCGCCAGACTGCGCACTTCCACTTCTGCGGCCTTTTCTTCTGTCACCGGCGCGGGAGATAAAGGATATCTCTCCATTCCTCCTGTCGAGGCGGCGGTCGCGTCGCATCTCTGCCCGCCCTCTGCGGGACGGCGCGCGCAGACGACGCTCCCCTCTAAAGCCTGCCGGGTGACTTCATCGCTGCACGGGCGTGCTTACACAGCCGCTGGACAGGCGGTCTCAGCGCTGCATACGATGGCGATCTTGCAGATCTACCAGGCCGACCTTCTCCTTAAACTGGACGAGGAAGGCCCGGGTGCGATCAATGTGGCGGATTTACGAGGCGCTACGGACCTTGCTCTACGCGCCGCTAAAGCCGCTGCTCAGGCCATGGGGCGGAATATGGCCTCTCTCGCCGTTGCTGAGAGACATCTGTGGTTGACGCTGTCTGAGATGACGGAAGCTGAGCGCTCTGTATTCCTCGACGCGCCCATTTCCCCTGCGGGCCTCTTCGGATCTGCCGTCAAGGATTTCGCGGACAGATTCTCGGAGGAGCAGAAGACTTCGCAGGCCATGAAGCACTTCCTTCCGAAGCGCTCGAGCTCCGCTGCAGGTCGCTCTAAGCAGCCGTCTGCTCGCAGCTCGCAGCCCCGGCCTGCATCGCCCGCAGCCGCCGCTACACAGCGCCGCCAGGCCCGGGATCAGAGACCGCGCTCTCACTCTGCTGGACGCCGCCCCGCTCAGCGCGGGCCTCGGCCGAAGATTGAGCTCAAGCCCGAGGCCTCGAAGCTTTCCTAGCCACTCTAAGAAAGCGACGGTGTTCGGATCCCGCTGCGGCCGGCTCCCCACCGAAAAGATTCGCTCGTTCAGTTCCTTGCGATGTGACTGGGCCAGTGTATTTAGCAGTGAAGCAGCCGGTGTCTCAGCCCGCTTGCCTGCACAAAAAAGCCGTTTTCATGGCTACCCAGATAAATCCAATAAAGAGTGTATTTTCTGGTATGCCGGCCACGGCCGATGGTGTTATGAGTGTTGTAAGAATGCCCACGCCCCAGTGCCCATTCCCACACCCAGACACAGCCCGCCACGGTGCGAGGCGAGCACACATAAATCTGACTCAGGTCGATTGTGCAAACAATGTAGCGATTGCGCCCATACAATGCCCGCTCACGCTGCATGCCCCGTGTCCCTTGGTTTCTGTAAAAACGAAACCAACACACAATCTATCGGCTCCGGCCGAAAGCGTGCACAGTGCTGTAGATGTGCCCGTAGGTTTGCGCCCACATCCTCCCGCAAGCACGCTGAATCCCACGGGATTCGCCCCGCTCACTCTCGCTGTGCGTCCCGCCATAGAGATTATGAGCGCGGCCAGACTGCCCGCTGTGCCCAGCGCGCCCCCCGCCTCGAACGCTGTAAACACGGCGTCGTGTTCCCAGGGTACCGGGGCTCTCGAGCCGTTGCCAGGTCACGGCCAGAGCCCGGTATGCATCCTACCCCTAGCTGCTCGCGCAGAAGCGTGGTCGAAGCTACCCGGGGTATCAGACTGGGTGCTGAACACTATAAAGAGAGGCTACTCGCTACAATTCGCACGACGTCCACGCCGTTGTACGGCGCCCGTCGAGACTTCGGTGAAAAACGAAGTATCTCATCTACTTCGAGCCGAGATAGCGAAACTACTGAGCAAAGGGGCCATAGAGCCCCTTTCTCAGGCTCAGAGCGAAGGGGGCTTATACAGCAGATATTTTCTGGTACCGAAAAAAGATGGGGGCTTCAGACCCATTCTAGATCTGAGACAGCTGAACAAAGCGCTTGTGAAGCGCCAGTTCAGGATGCTTACGACCAGGAAAATCCGGTGTCGCCGGTGTCGCCTCAGGGTCGACCAAAGGTGCGTTTCGGCTCTGGAACCCTGGAAAGTAACCAGCTGGTATCAGTCTGGTGTGAGTCTGGGGACCGCCTCAAGGGTGAAAGTGGTGTCTACGGACGCCTCCACCACGGGGTGGGGAGCGCTGCTCGAGGGCAGACCGTTGGCTGGCCTATGGTCAGAGCGGGAGAAGCTCCTTCACATAAACTGCTTGGAATTGATAGCAGTCGACAAAGCGCTGCGGCGCTTCTGTCCCCTGGTGAGGGGCCACCACGTCTTGGTCCGGTCGGACAACAAGTCAGTGGTGGCGTACATAAATCGCCAGGGCGGCCTCAGGTCCGCACGCCTTTGCAGGCTGACGGAACCCCTCTTGGTCTGGGCCCAGCGCAACCTCCTTTCTTTGAAAGCGGCGCACGTGCCTGGGCACCTGAATACGGGTCCAGACATGCTGTCCAGAGACAACGTCCTGACAGGAGAATGGTCGCTGCACCCGCAGACGGTCCAGCTACTGTGGGAAACGTTTGGCAGAGCGCAGGTGGACCTGTTCGCGTCCCGCGAGAACGCTCACTGCCCAGTATTCTTCTCAAAGCGCAGGGACGCGCTGGCCCATACTTGGCCCAGCGGTCCCCTGTACGCTTTTCCCCCGGTCTCGCTCCTGCCACAGGTGTTGGAGCGGATCAGGGAAAATGGATGCCCAGTGCTGCTTGTGGCTCCGCTCTGGACGAACCAGGCTTGGTTTCCGGTCCTGATGCGGATGACCAGCACTGCCCCGTGGCCTGTACCGTTGAGGAGAGATCTCCTCTCTCAGGCAGAGGGCTCGATTTGGCATCCTCACCCGGAACTGTGGTCCCTGCACGCATGGGCCATCAACGGGTACCCGCTAGCCTCCCAGAAGGAGTGCTAAACACGATCGCACAGGCTAGAGCTCCGTCTACCAGACGGCTCTATGCCTCGAAATGGTCGGTGTTCTCTACTTGGTGTCGAGCCCGTGGCTTTTCACCCGTGGACTGCGGGGTTGAGGAAGTGCTTGCCTTCCTTCAGGAGCTGATGGATAAGGGAAGAACCCCATCCACGCTCAAAGTGTACGTGGCGGCCATAGCAACGTTTGCTAAACCGGTGTCTGGCCAGTCACTGGGGAAAAAAACGACTTAGTCGTGCGTTTCCTACGAGGGGCTCGGAGATTAAATCCTCCCAGGCCCCCTTCAGTCCCGGCTTGGGACCTTTCCACGGTCTTGGAGGCCATGAAAGGCGCCCCGTTCGAGCCGATCCAGCTGTCGGATATGAGGCACCTGTCCCTTAAGACGGTGTTTCTATTGGCTCTCGCTTCAGTGAAGCGTGTAGGGGACTTGCAGGCGCTTTCTGTAAGCGCGTCATGTCTGGAGTTTGGGCCTAACGACTCAAAGGTCGTACTCAAACCGAGGCACGGCTACGTGCCGAAATCCCTCAATACACCATTTAGGGCCCAGGTGATTTCCCTGTCAGCCCTTCCGGTTCTCGATGAGGAGAGGGACGCGAGTCTCCTTTGCCCTGTCAGGGCGTTAAGGGCTTATGTGTCCCGCTCGGCTGGGTTCAGGCAGACCGAGCAGCTTTTCGTTTTGTTTGGCGGCCGTTCTAAGGGACTCGCCGCCTCAAAACAGAGCCTATCCAGATGGATAGTGGATGCCATAGCGCTGGCTTACACTTCCAAGGGCCTACGGTGCCCATTGGGTGTCAAAGCGCACTCCACAAGAGGCGTGGCCTCGTCGTGGGCATGGTATAGCGGGGTCTCCCTGCAGGATATCTGTACGGCTGCGGGCTGGGCCTCGCCGTCGACATTTATCAAGTACTATAACCTGGAGGTGCCCGCCCTACAAGCTAAGCTTTTGGCGGTCTGAAATTCGGGCTTATTGGCCGCCAATGCGGCTATGTTGCCCTTACGGGTCAGTGTCCCTACGGGACTTTATAAAGGAGTGATGCTTTTAGCCTCTCCTCCTCTACTCTATGTGAGTTATGGTGATTATGCACTAGATGTGCCCCGGGCTTTGCCCCGGGACTCTGGTGTTGGATCCCTGTCCGCACGGCGTTTTGTATGGGGTCCCCATAGCGTAAGATATTACGCAGTACGAGAGATACTCTCGTAAGAGAACGTACTCGGTTACTAACGTAACCTCGGTTCTCTCTAGAGAGGGAACGAGTACTGCGTATCTTGCCGTGCTTGAACTATGCTCTGGTTCGCTTCGGTGTACAAAATCAGAGAAATACAGCTATCGAGGGGTATTTATAGGGCGAGACCACGCCTATACTGGCGGGACATGACGAAATGAGCGCGAAGCGTCTTCATTCGTCATTACGTCACGCAGTGCCTTCACTCGATAGGCTGCAGCTTTTCCAGCGAGGCAGCCAATGGGCGCGCGAGCTGTTTCGCCCTTGTCTGCTTGCTGCTGCAAAAGCGTTTTGCATGATTAAAAAAATTAAGGATAATTTTTGGCTTCAATATCTCGAGGAAAGAGTGTTTCCCCATAGCGTAAGATATTACGCAGTACTCGTTCCCTCTCTAGAGAGAACCGAGGTTACGTTAGTAACCGAGTACGGTTTTTCGGATTGCGTGGAAGGAGAGCTCGATTGCTTACAGAGAGGCTTTAAAAGATGCTAGATCTGATATTTTTCAAACCTATTAGAAGAAAATAAACATAATCCTAGGTATTTATTTGAAACAGTGGCTAAACTAACGAAAAAGAAAGCTTCAAGCTCAGATGTTTCCAAGAAACACAGCAGTAATGACTTTATGAACTTCTTCACTTATAAGATCGATAATATCAGGGACAAAATTATAACTAAGCAAACGTCTACTACAGTATCACATCAGGGAGTGCAGTGTAGTCTTCATGATGAAAAACTTGATTCATTTGTTGCTATAGGAGAGGAAGAATTTTGCAAACTCGTTAAATCATCTAAATCAACAACATGTATGTTAGACCCTATACCGACTAAACTATTGAAAGAGATGCTTCCAGAGGTCATAGATCCTCTTCTCAATATCATTAATTCATCTTTGTCTCTAGGATACGTACCAAAAACCTTTAAGCTGGCTATGATTAAACCACTTGTTAAAAAAACACAACTTGATCATACAGAATTAGTCAATTACAGGCCGATCTCGAATCTACCTTTTCTGTCAAAGATATTAGAAAAAGCAGTATCCTCACAACTGTGTTCCTTTGTAGAAAGAAATAATATTTGCGAGGATTTTCAATCAGGATTTAGACCGTACCATAGTACTGAGACTACTCTCATTAAAGTCACAAATGATTTGCTCTTATCATCCAATCGTGGTTGTATCTCTCTATTAGCGTTACTCGATCTTAGTGCGGCATTTGATACTATCGACCACAACATTCTTTTAAATAGACTAGAAAAACTATGTTGGCATTAGTGGAATTGCTCTAGCATGGTTTAAATCATATTTATCTGACCGTTTTCAGTTTGTAGCAGTAAATGAAGAGATGTCTTATCGATCACAAGTTCAGTATGGCGTACCACAAGGCTCAGTACTAGGACCGCTGCTGTTCACTCTGTACATGCTACCATTAGGAGATATCATTAGGAAAGATGGAATTAGCTTTCACTGTTATGCTGATGATACTCAGCTGTATATTTCTTCAAAACCTAACGAAACTTACCAATTCACAAAATTAACGGAATGCATAGCTGATATAAAAAATTGGATGACTAGTAATTTTCTACTACTAAATTCTGAAAAAACAGAAATTCTAATTATTGGACAAAAAAACTTCCTCATGTAATAACCTAGAATACTGTCTAACACTTGATGGCTGCTCTGTTAAGTCTTCGTCGTCAGTCAGGAACCTGGGTGTGCTCTTTGATACCAATCTTTCATTTGAAAGTCACGTGTCTAGTATCTGTAAAACAGCATTTTTCCATCTTAAAAATATATCTAAATTAAGTCATATGCTCTCACGGACAAATGCGGAACAATTAGTTCATGCGTTCATGAACTCAAGGCTAGATTATTGTAATGCTCTACTGGGTGGTTGCCCTGCACGCTTATTAAATAAACTACAGCTGGTCCAAAACGCAGCCGCTAGAGTTCTTACCAGAACCAGGAAGTATGACCATATTAGCCCGGTTCTGTCAACACTGCATTGGCTGCCTATTAAACATCGTATAAATTTTAAAATATTGCTGATTACTTACAAAGCTCTAAATGGTTTAGCTCCCCAGTACTTGAGCGAGCTCTTAACGCATTATAGTCCTGCACGTCTACTGCGATCTAGGGCTGGTCCGAATACCATTTTTTGAGCTTCGAAGCTTCGGTAGGAATGAACATCGAATATTCGAAGCTTCGGAATCTCTATAGGCTACCGTACGTCTCAGACATCCCAAGTCTCCCGCATATTGATAGTGGCTCCCTGATGCCCGCAAATTAGTTAAAATCTCCCGGAATCTAGCTGCTCGCGAGATCCAAACCGTGTAGCGCAAGAACGACAGAGAGAGAGAGACCTTGCGTGTGTCGTGTGTGCAAATGTGCGTGCGTGTTTGTGTGCAAGTGTGCGTGTGTGTCTCTTGAAGCGCATGTAAAATGCGCATGACCATCATCAGCGCATGATTATTATTTCGAGAACCGTTCATCCAAACAACTTCACAAGGGAGTGCAGTGTATTTGGTGCAATATAGATAGACAGGCGAGACGTGACACGTTCGGAATTAATAAACTTTTAATAAACTACAGAGCAGCGCGAGCGGGAAACGGCGCAACTCACACGAGCAGAGTTTATATGCTCCGAGAACGGACACTGCTCTGCACTAGTGATATAAAACACACACACACACACACACACAGGTCTGTAACTTAAGCAATATTTCTAATAAGGTAGGCTAGTCTAATATTTTTCTCACTAACAAATTACTGACAAAGTAGGGTTTAAATAAAGGGTTTAAATAAAGAAGTGGCGCGCCTCACGCGAGCAGAGAATGGACTCCGATAGCATTTATATGCTCCGATAATGGACACTGCACTAGCGATATAAAACACACTTATACATTTATACATTTTAATATTACATACATTTTAATACATTTTGTTTCTATTATTCTATTTTCCACAATGTCAAAGCAATGCAGCTTAACCCAAAATACAAGCTCAGGCATTCACTTCTGTCCATACAAACTCTGCTGTTCTGCGCTCTAGCCAGAGAATACTCCCGTAGCAGGAACACCTTTAGTAGTCCAAGAAGAAGCAAATATCTATTTATTAAGTAACTATAACGAATTTATATGTTAAGTATTGTATTTCACCAGAATTTATTATAGTGTAAAACATATACAAGCGCGAATGAGAACCGTTTCGAGGGGGATGCCAGGTGTGCAAAAAAAAAAAAAAAAACGAATATTCGAATGTCACATTTTTCAATCTCAAAATTCTGGCCAGTTGATAATACCTAGAATATCTAAATCGACTGCTGGTGGTAGATCCTTTTCCTATTTAGCACCAAAACTTTGGAACAATCTTCCTACCATTGTCAGGGAAGCAGACACAGTCTGTCAGTTTAAAACTAGACTAAAAACACATCTCTTTGACCTAGCATTCACATAATACATTAAAGACTTCGGTAATTAATTGTTAGGCTGCATAGATTAGGCCAGCCGGAACCGGGAACACTTCCCTCAAATCCTGATGTACTTGCTACATCATAAGAAGAATGGCATCTACGCTAATTTAGTGTCTTTGTTTATCCCGCGGTTTTCCTGCAGCCTGCCGGATCCAGGCCGTTATCAGATTTGAAGGACCTTCGCCTGGACCCGATGACAACGCAGTGCTGAAGTGCCAACTAGCCTCTCCCTATGGAGGATCCCTATTCCACTCTACAGATAAAGCGCTACGAAATTACGGTTTCGCGTCCCTACGCCGAATTGATAAAAAAAAATTCTGCGTCAAATTTATAGGCAAGACAAGTAGTTTGTTTAGGCATGGTTTGTAGCGAATTACGAACCTGCGCACACATATATTCAAACGCACATAACTATAGAATCAATTCTTAACGTGCATGTAAATGCCATCAGCGTTTATCACAGGTTCGCGTTTAAAGTATTTAGAGAGAACAGCGTCGTCTTAGCGGCCCCTAATTTAATAACAAATGATCATTTCGAGGGAAGTGAATCAATCAATACTAACTTTAGCTGGAAACAACATATTCAAGAACCGCTATAAAACCAAACCATTCTTTGTTACCTTAAATTATATGTTTGTCTCTGTAAAGCTGCTTTGAAACAATCTACATTGTTAAAAGCGCTATATAAATGAGGATGACTTGACTTGACTTGACTTGACTTTAGTTTGACTCATTTTCTACAACTGGGGCTTGTAGTATTTGAAGACTGCTTTATCAGAGGATCTTTGAACGGGAAGAATTAATATCAAATTAACCAATGATTAACATTTTTGTATCCATGTTTGAATATATGTATAATAATTTGCATAGAAATGCATGAGAAGTGTTGTGAACTTTTTCTTCTTAAAGTGTAGAAAAGTCAGAAGCGCAGACCAGGAGACGGAGAGGTATCTTTTAAAGCAGATGTTCTTTATTGCTTGTCGTTGCTGCAGTCATTCCAACATTGTTTGACTTAAAGGGGGGGTGAAACACTCAGTTTCAGTCAATCTCATGTTAATCTTGAGTACCTATAGAGTACTATTGCATCCTTCATATCTCCAAAAAGTCTTTAGTTTTATTATATTTATAAAAGAAAGATAGGCTGTACCGAGTCTTTCCGGAAAAACCCCGAGCGGGTGGAGTCGTGCCGTGTGGGTGGGAGCGCGCAAAGCTTTTGCGTGTGTTGTAAACAGACAGACTCGTGGTTTATGAGGACATGATTTATTTTTACAATTAACAAACTGACACCTACAGTGGCCAGCTAAACAAATGTATTTAAACACACAAACACACACACACACACACACACACACACACCATACATCGCATGCTCCATAGATACATTAACTGTACGTGATCATGTTGTTTACTTGCTATGCTTACACGACGATAGTTAACAACACACAAACATTTGAAGCAGTTTTACTCACCGCCTGCGGTTCCAACGCACGACCGTGAACCTTTATCGTTGGGACTGCTCCATCTTTAAGTATTAGGCGATCTGCAAATCCGGCGTCGAACTGGGCCTTGTTTATAAAACTATTACCGTCGAAATGAAGGGAACAAACAAGAACACTTGCACAACTCCGTTGCTGCTCTGGAAAAACAAAATCCATCCACAGGTCCCTTAACGCTGGGTTCTTTGGAAATAAGTGCAGTGTTGTCTTGCCCTGGCAACCAAAAACACACTTTTTTGGTGCCATTTTTTTTATTGCAGCACAGCCGAGCCCAGCGCTCTGATGGGCATTGGGCATAGGCGTACTCTCGCACGCACTAGGCTACAGCTGTGCGCGCGCCCTTCCGGGAGAAGTGCCCTCAAGACCCGTATAAGGAAATGCCGGCGCCTCTGACGTCACACACAAACGTATTTGAAAAAAAATTCCGAAACTTGTGACAAACCGGAAGGAGTATTTTTGGAACAGAAATACTCCCATCAAACTTACAACTTCATTTTTGAAACTTTGTCCATGTTTAGCATGGGAATCCAACTCTTTAACAGTGTAAAAAACTCACTATGCATGAAACAGCATTTCACCCCCCCCCTTTAAAGTAACTTTACATGATATATTATAGGCAAAGCATGCAAATGTAGTACGAACACACCCTACTCTGAGGGCACTAAATCAGCATAACCTATTCAAATGCTGATGCTGGTCAGGAAATCTTGGTTCCAAGAGCCATCCCAGAGCCATTAAAGATAAATGGTGAAAGTCTCCCCGACGGCTAATCCACTCAACCTTAACAATTCAACATCTAGGCTGAAATGAGAGAATCTCAGTGATCTGATTAATTTAAAATACAATAGAGAAATAGGACTGTCTGGAATTTCTTGCTGGAAACTGTTTCACAGCTGATATCATTTACCATCCTAACCTGAAATGCTAACTTCAATGTACAGAACATTTCTCAGTTTATATACTATTGTATTGGAACCTAAATTAAACATTTTAATAAATTTGTAATCCTTCAATCCCCTCTTTGGTAGTTCTAAATAACTACCACATAATATACAAATTAAAACACTTAAAAGTTAATTCTTGTAACTTGTGTAAGTTACAGGCACATAGCTTGCTCTGTGTTGATGTTTCTGCAATTGCATGTTGACACAGAAACAAAACATGCCATTAGAGTCTGTGAGTCTTTTCTGGTTGGAACTGTGATTTTCTCGTGATCAATCAAGTTTCTGAACCATGAAGAATTATCTTCAGTCATCTGGTGTGATTTTGCTGAAAGATCAAGAATGTCTTGTTGGACCACCATGTTTGGGCACAAGTGAGTCCTGGAATGCAGTAATTTTCGGATGTGACATGCAAACGTTCTTTCCAGCAAACCAGGCGTTTTTGACATATTCATCAGCTCTAAGAATATGTTGTTTCTGGAGTCCGGACTTTGTGCGATCTTCATGATGAGTAGTAGTTGGACAAACTTGATCATGTCGATGGATGACTGAAGGTTTCGTCGTCTCTGCATTGTGTATTTTTTTTTCTTTTCTTTATCCTTTTGTGATAGTTGGCTCGGAAGTCGGTCTAGTTGTTTCTTGAGGTTATGTCTTCATACGCTGACGAGGAGGCCGGTGCGTATGGGTCTCGGGTCCGCAAGTGGTACCTGCACAGAGGAAGAGAGAAAACAAAAGACAGGAGCAGTATTTGTTCAAACACTAGGGTTTTAAACTTTTTTCCGCGTCTGCTATTTTTGTTCCTTCTTTCCCCATTCTCTTAATTATTTTGACACCTAAATAGAACCAGTGAGGTAAGGATGGGCTAGTAGATGGGTAAGGCCTATGAGGGAGTCTTCACCGCAAGGGTTGGCCCCCGACGCCTGTTGCAATCGGTCCTTCCCTGGGCTCTGTGTCCTGTCATTTCCCTGTGGAAGGGGGAACAACTTGTACAGTGTGACACAATGAGTCCAAGTTTATCCTGACACAATAATGCAGCTACTTTAATTAACATCACTTGTTGTGGTCCGTGCCATTTAGGCTCTAATGGCTTGCACAATTCTAGAGATTTCTTTGACTACCTGTCCTGTGACGTGTGTAATCTTCATCTGAGTTATTTCTCCTTCATCCTCTAACAAAAAAACTTCAGTCATTTGCAGACATCATACATGAGGATGAAACAATGTTCGGCATTATTGTGGACACTGCATGAGGGTATTTTATGTTTACAGTCTGACGTAACACTATTAATGATGTAAGACCTGTGCTGTAGCATAACATTTAAGGCTGTGAGTTTACTTAACCAGTGTCCCCCAAAGGAAAAACTGAGACAGTCAACTTTCCTTTTGTCTTATTAAACAAAAATAAGTCTTTCATATTTGTTGTAAGTTACTGGGGAAATTAAGCACTCACAGCCTGAATCGTTAACACCTAAAACAGCTGCCCAACGAGCTTACTGATGATGGGAGAGGCTGCTTCAGAGTAGCAAGCAGACTGAGTAGGAGCTAACTAACATTGTTAACGTCTCTAAAGTTCTTTTTGTTCTTCCTGCATTCTTTTTCCCAATGTCCAGGCTTACCACAGTAATAACAACTGCTGCCCTCTCTCTTAGGACATTTGCGTTTCTGTTGCTTCTCTGGGTTGACCTTAAAGGAAGATGCTGCAATTTTTACTCTTGCTCTGACATCAGAATCTCTTTCCCAAATAGCTAACCTGTCTAGGTTACTTTGCAGAGTTCTAGTGGACCATGTGACATCTAAGAAAGGAAATGCATTTTTATGCTCTGACAAAAGACCAAGAAACCATGTACGAGCTAAAGGGCCATTATCATTTAACACCTTCTCTGATGTGCCTGATATTCCACTGTAAGCTGCAGCTGACTGACAAAATCTTTCTGTGAATTCACTAACAGTTTCATTCTTCTTCTGTACACAACTAGTGATCTTTGACCAGTCCACTTTTGGTCCAACAATGCTTTTTAACACTCTCAGAACTCCCTCTCTCAAGTCATCTTTTCTGGCATTTTGAAACTCAGAATTGTTTACAGCATTTTCAAAATCATTGAGTTCTGACTCAGTCAAGATCTGTCATATTAGCTGAGTGACTTCAGCTAGAGACATATCGTAGAGCCGCATCTTTTTGGACAATTCTCTCCTAAACTCAGAAAAATTTCTTTGCACTGATGGCAAACTTTCAACGATTCTCTCGATATCTTAATGACCTAAAGATAATTTGACTGCTTGTAGCTGCAGTATGGGGGTTACAGATTGAACTGTATCAATCCATTTTGCCCTAGTCTGAGCCTTTTGTTTTGCTCCACACACTTCAAACGCATTTACATCTTTATCTATCAAACCAGAATTTCTAGTGTTTTCTAGTCTACAGAAAGACTGTAAATCAGGATAGCTTTCATCTGACTGTTGGTCTTCAGAGTCACATTTGGTTGAGGCCGGGTTATGGCTCACCTTTGTCTTGAAACAGGACACTTGAGTCTGCAATTGTTTGTTCTGTTCATTTAACTTATCAATACACCTAGCTTGTTCTTGTGCAATCGATAAGCTATATTCTCTATGGCAACAGATTATGCCCTTCATCTTTTTCTTTCTAATACATGCACCTAACACCTTCTTGCATTCTTCAATAGACCAAACTTTGCCTGGATCAATACCAAATTTCTTTGTCAAATCCAATCTAACTGACTCAGTCACTATGGAGTCCATTTTCTCTCCTAACAATGACTTGAACTCACTGTCTGTCCATAAAGGAGTAGCTAGTCCACCTTTTTGATTTGTTGGAACCAACCGAGCATTCCTTCTAACCATTTTGTGATGTTCTTTGTTATCAAACAATCAAACACTAAGACTTCTCTGATCAAAAGAGGGTACATCTGTTAACACCGATCAATTATTATTAATCTTCCTTGTTACCAACACATCACACTTAATTTCCCTGCCTGAAACAGAGGATGAAACACAAAATATTAGCACGTAATGCCAACCTTCTCTGTGAACCAAGGATAAAACAAAATAATTAGCACCTGATGCTAAAACTTCCCTGCCTGAACAGAGGATGAAACACTTCCCTGGCAAAGCAGAGGCTCACAAATATTAACACTTCCCTGGCAAAGCAGAGGCTCACAAATATTAACACGTAATGTTAAAATGTCCCTGCCTGAACAGAGGATACACTTTCATCTCTAAAAGAAAACTTTTAAAGGGTAACTTTAGTTAACCAAACTCTACAGCAGTCTGTTAACTTCTTCTCTGAACGGCACAGAGGAAAACACATGTACTGGTCTGCAATGGTTCTTTTGAATAGAGTGAAACTCACCGAATCGTTAGTTGTATGGAAAGATTCAGTCTGGAAAACTCAGTCAGAAAGGTTAAATTCTTGTTGAGATTCAGTTCTGGAACTCAGTTTGCTTTCTTGAGGTCTTTGTTGCTTGAAGTTTCAAGATTCAGTCTGGAATTCAGTCAGAAGTTCATTCTTTGTTGAGATTCTTTGTTGAGCTTGAAGTTTCAATATTCAGTTCTGGATTCAGTTGAGCATTCTCTATCCGGGTCACAGGGCACCAAATTGTTGTGAACTTTTTCTGCTTAAAGTGTAAAAAAGTCAGAAGCGCAGACCAGGAGACGGAGAGGTATCTTTTAAAGCAGATGTTCTTTATTGCTTGTCGTTGCTGCAGTCATTCCAACATCGTCTGACTTAAAGTAACTTTACATGGTATATTATAGGCATTTTGAGAGGAGGGACTTCTGGAGGTGGAGACAAATTCAAACAAAGCATGCAAATGTAGTACGAAAACACCCTACTCTGAGGGCACTAAATCAGCATAACCTATTCAAATGCTGATGCTGGTCAGGAACTCTTGGTTCCAAGAGCCATCCCAGAGCCATTAAAGGGTACCTATTATGGAATTTTGAAAATTACCTTTCATGTAGTGTGTAACACAGATCTAAGTGAACAAAAACATCCTGCAAAGTTTTATATATGAAAGTTCACCGTATACAAAGTTATTGTCTCTCAAAAGTAAGAGTTAAGATGTTAAGAATCAGTGGCTAGAGTTTATATTTACAATAGTGCTGGGCAACGATTAATCGCGATTAATCGCATCCAAAATAAAAGTTTGTGTTTACATAATATATGTGTGTGTACTGTGTATAATTATTTTTTATATATAAATATACACATATGCATGTATATATTTAAGAAACATTTGCATGTATATACTGTATATATATTTATACATGCATATGTGTGTATTTATATATAAAAAAAATAATTATACACAGTACACACACATATATTATGTAAACACAAACTTTTATTTTGGATGCGATTAATGACGATTAATCGTTGCCCAGCACCAGAGGTGGAAAGAGTACTAAAATTTTGTACTCAAGTAAAAGTACTATTACTTCAATAAAATTTTACTTTTACTACAAGTAAAAGTACCGGTCTAAAAATCTACTCAAGTAAAAGTAAAAAGTAGCTAATTTAAAATGTACTCAGAGTAAAAGTTACTGAGTAACTTTAACAGCGGGGGGGGGGATGGGGGACTCTCCTGTGCAGGGCTGTAACAGTATGAGAGTTTCACACTATGATAACCATCTCAGAAAATATCATGGTTTATATAAACTGTATTATTAAATTATGGTTATTATTATCATCAGTTAAAATGACAGTTAAATAAATAAAACATATCTAATCAACTAATTTCAATAATTTATTATGAATTAGATTAACAACTTCTTTTTATCATTAATAACTTATTAAAATGTTTAAAAATAGAGTTCTATGAAATGTTTCTTATTCAGATTTTTTTTTCCTTTTATGATTTAATACAAATATATTATCAAAAACGGTGGTAATCAAATAAAAGTTTAGCAAACGTTTTATCCTTTTAGTTTTTGGCAAAGTGCTACAAAACAGATTTACTCAAACCATGGACAAATAATATATATTCCTTAAATAATGTTTAAATAAATAGTATTATTATTGTTGTTGTTAATATTATTATGACACAAGTTGATATGCGCCAGCGCGAGTAGGACGCAGATCCAGTAGCTCCGTACGTGTGTTATTTTTAATACTTTTAAGTGGTTTAAAGCACTTAACTCTTTAAACCTTATATATCCTATGGATACAATGACTTTTTACGGACAATACAGTGGTGGACAACTTGTTTATTCAAGGAGAAGCTGCTTTCACTCCAAACAATGCGACGAGCCGGCATTTTTCACCACATACCTGAGGAGCTGAGGAAGAGGCACCGAGGATGCAGAGCCGGAGTGAAGGTGAAGGCTAGACAAGCGGCTAAGCGGTGGAAGTACAAGCCCGCAGTTCCGTCGATAGTGATTGGAAATGTGAACTGTCTGACCAACAAGACGGATGAGCTCGCTGCCCTTGTAAGAACGAACAAGACGTTCAGAGAGTGCAGTTTACTTTGCCTCTCTGAAACCTGGCTAACCCAGAACACTCCGGATGCTAATGTGGATCTATTTGGATTCACTACAGTGAGAGCAGACCGGGACTGTAGACGCAGCGACAAAAGCAAAGGAGGGGGACTCGCACTGTTTATTAACAACAGATGGTGCAACCAGGGGCATGTTACGGTGAAGGAGATCGTTTGCAACAGAGATATTGAGTTGCTGACGGTAGGTCTCAGACCGTATTACATGCCTAGGGAGTTCTCCCACGCCATTGCTGTTGTTGTTTACGTTCCTCCGCATGCGCACGCAGAGAACGCATGTGACGTAATCCACTCCACCATTGCGAGACTGCAAACACAACATCCAGATGCATTAATCGCCATTTCCGGGGACTTTAACCACGTGACATTGGACTCCACAGTGTCCGACTTTCACCAGTTTGTAAACTGCCACACAAGGAAAAATAGGACATTAGATCCCCTGTATGCCAACGTGAGGGAAGCTTCCCACTCCTCTGCCTCCACTGGGAAAGTCTGATCATAATCTGGTCCTTCTTACACCACAGTACAAACCACATATCCAGAGACAGCCCACGACCAAACGCTCCTTTAGAAAATGGTCTCCAGAGGCAGCGGAGGCTCTGAGAGACTGCTTTGAATGTACTGACTGGAGCGTCTTGCAGGAAGTACATGGTGAGGACATTGAGGGGGTCACACACTGCACTACTGATTACCTGAACTTCTGCATGGACGTTGTGGTCCCCACTAGAACGGTACACTGCTTCCCCAATAACAAGCCCTGGATCACCAGTAATGTCAAAGACATAATAAATAGAAAGAAGAGGGCATTCAAGGATGGTAACAGAGAGGAGCTGAAGCGTGTACAGGGGGAACTCAAGGTCCACTTGAGAGAAGCGAAGGAGGATTACAGAAGGAAGATAGAACAGAAGTTGCAGCACAATAACATGAAGGATGTCTGGGATGGCATGAAAACCATCACAGGCTGTAAGAAGAAGGGCAGTATAACAGGAGAGGGGGATGCTGGGAGAGCAAACCAGCTGAACCAGTTTTTTAATAGGTTTGATACACCACCTCCCATAACCAGCGACAGCCCACTTCACGCTCCTATGTCCATCACTTCCCCCAATGCCACCACAATGCACATTACCACCTCAGACTGCAGACCACCACCACCCTCCACACACAGGGACAGCTCAACACCCCTTCCCATCACCATCACCAAAGATCAGGTGAGCAGAGAGCTGAGGGGGCTACGACCAAGAAAAGCACCGGGCCCGGACGGAGTGTGTCCAAGGATGCTTAAAGCCTGCTCTGCTGAACTGGGGGAGCCACTTCAGCATGTTTTCAACCTGAGCCTGCAGCTGGGGAGGGTCCCAGTGCTCTGGAAGACTTCATGTCTCATCCCGATTCCCAAGAAAAAAACACCCAGGGAGCCGGGCGACTATAGACCAGTAGCACTGACATCACATCTCATGAAGACCTTCGAACGGCTGCTGCTCCGTGTCCTCAGACCCCAAGTTCACCACGCACAAGATCCACTGCAGTTTGGATACCAGGAAAAGATGGGGGTGGAGGACGCCATCCTCTATCTGCTTAACAGGGCCTACTCACATCTGGACAAGGAGAAGGGAGCTGTGAGAATATCGTTTTTTGATTTCTCCAGCGCCTTTGATACCATACGGCCGCTCCTGTTGAGTGACAAGTTGATAGAGATGAGGGTGGATCCACTCCTGGTGACATGGATTACGGACTACCTCACAGACAGACCACAGTACGTCAGACTGAAGGGCTGGACATCAGACACTGTGGTCAGTAGTACTGGAGTGCCACAGGGGACCGTGCTCTCTCCTGTCCTCTTCACTTTGTATACATCTGACTTTCAATACAACTCCGGGCTCTGCCACGTACAGAAATACTCAGATGATACTGTGATAGTTGGCTGTATTAAGGATGGACAGGAGGACTTCGTGAGGTGGTGCAGGATCAACCATCTACAGCTGAACCCCTCCAAGACAAAGGAGATAGTGGTGAATTACAGAAGGAAGAAACCACATCTACAGCCTGTGTCCATCGATGGGGTTGATGTGGAGGTGGTCAGGACCTACAAATATCTGGGGCTGCAAATGGATGACAAGCTGGACTGGACAGCAAATATGGACACTCTGCTCAGGAAAGGACAGAGCCGTCTGTACTTCTTGAGAAGGCTGAGGTCTTTCAATATATGCAAAAAACTCCTGCTGATGTTCTACCAGTCTGTGGTAGCCAACGTCCTCTTTTATGCTGTAGTCTGTTGGGGAGGAAACAGTAAGAAGAGAGACACCAGTCGACTGGACAGACTGGTAAGGAGAGCTGGCTCAGTAGTAGGCTCAGAGCTGGACTCTCTGGCGATAGTGGCAGAAAAAAGGACCCTGGACAAACTGCTGTCCATACTGGACAATGCCAACCACCCTATGTACAACACCTTCATTGGGCAGAGGAGTGTGTTCAGTGGCAGACTGCTGTCCCAGCCCAGCTCCACCAACAGACTTAAAAACTCTTTTGTCCCACTGGCCATCAGACTGTACAACAGGGAGGATAATAGATAATTGGACAATTTTTCTACCTCCAGCTGTACTTCTTGTACTCCCATCTGTATCTGTATGGTTTACCTACATCTCCACTCCATTAGCACTATTTATTGTTTTTGCACTGCTTACTGTGGCTATGGTGTTATAAGGTAATTGTATTTTAATTTTATTTTTAATAGGTTTTAATGTATGTATATTTCTATGTATGTTTTTGTTTTTGTATGTTACTGGATACCTAAATTTCCCTCGGGATAAATAAAGTATTAATCAATCAATCAATCATGAGAAGTAGGTTCATTATATTGCAGGCCTAAAATAGTAATATATCTGTCATAATTTCTTCTAGTAAAAGGGTCATGTCTTAAAATGACGTATTTCTTTTTCTAACATTTAAACTTACACCACATTATTAGATTACCCTTTGGCTTTATGATTATGCATAAATGACAGCTTAATGAATTTTTTATATTTTTGTGCATCTATTTAAAGATCGCATGCACCATTTTTTTTGTCACTGGTGTTACCTTACTTCTTTGTCAATATTAAATGTTTTTATAAAAACATGTTATTGACCTCAAAATAAAGCATTTTCCCTCTGTACATGACTGTGGGTCCCCAGTCTGTGGTGCACTTCTGTGGTGTTTGTAATTCTATATAATTAATAAAAAACAAAATATTGCCACTTGATGGCTCAAGGCAAGGCAAGGCGATTTTATTTGTATAGCGCATTTCATACATAGCAGCAATACAATGCGCTTCACACAATATAGTATTAAAATTCTATATATAGAAAACACCAGCAAAGACATTTAAAAGATTTATACACAAAAATATTCAATAATTGACATACATACATATACATACATATCCACACATATACATATATGTACACATACACACATGTATTCATTACACATTACTACAAAAAGCATCTAAAAAAAGCTTGGTCTTTAATCTATTTTTAAAAATTGCATTATGCAATATAGTCATTAGGCATTAGAGGTAAATAAATTTGTGTGTCATCAGCATAACTGTGGTAGGAGATTGAATTTTTCTTTATGAGTTTACCAAGTGGTAGCATGTAAAGATTGAATAATAAAGGACCCAAAATTGAGCCCTGGGGAACTCCACAGGACAAAGATGTTAGTGTTGAGGAACAATTTCCAATTTTAACAATAAAACTCCTATCACTAAGATACGATTTTAGCCAGCTGATCACAACACCAGTGAAGCCAACCCAGTGTTCCAGTCGATGAAGCAATATATAATGGTCAATAGTGTCGAAAGCTGCAGTAAGATCTAATAATACTAAGATGGATGCCTTGCCTGCATCTATATTTAACCGGATGTCACTTGTGACTTTAGAAAGAACTGTTTCTGTGCTATGGTGGGTCCGGAAACCTAACTGAAAATGATCAAGGCAGTTGTTAAGTGTTAAAAAAGAAGTCAATTGATTAAAAACAATTTTTTCAATGATTTTGCCAATGAACGGTAGATTTGAAATCGGCCTATAGTTGCTTGATATAGATGTGTCTAAATTATTCTTTTTGAGAAGTGGTTTTATAACAGCAGTCTTCAGGGATTTAGGAAATGTGCCCATTTGTAAGGATGAATTTATGATGTTAAGCAGTTCTGGTGCTAGAATATGAAAAACAGATTTTAAAAAAGTGGTAGGTAAAATATCTAGTGTACAAGTGGAAGAGGTAAGGCTTTGTACTGTTTTATTAAGTGTTTCAGTATCAATCAAACTAAAGTTAGCCATCCTGTTTAATGTTCCTGTAGTTATTTGTTCTGGTTGCATAATGAAATGCTTTTGATTTATTATATTCAGTCTAATTTGATCAATTTTAGATTTAAAAAATAACGCAAACTCATTGCATTTTATGGTCAAGATAAATTCAGGTGGCAGTTCTTGTGTGGGAATTGTCAGTTTTTCCACTGTCAAAAAAAGAACTCGAGCATTATTTATGTTTTGATTGATAATGTTAGAAAAGAACAACTGTCTAGCTTTACCAGTTTCAGTATTGAAGATTTTAAGCTTTTCCTTATATATATATATATATATATATATATATATATATATATATATATATATATATATATATATATATATATATATATATATATATATATATATATATATATATTGTAATGTACTGGGAGTTTGGTTTTTCTCCACTGTCTTTCTGTCTTCCTACATTCTCTCTTCAAAAGATTAACTGTTGAATTAAGCTTCCATGGGGCTTTCTGTTGTTTACTGACTGACTTAAGTTTGAATGGTGCTATATTATCCATAATATCTAACATTTGTGAATTAAAATGATCCATCAAATCATCTACTGATTTTGATGTGTGGCTCAAAGATTTTGAGCAAAAAACTTGTTCAAAGAGAGCATTGGTATGATCATTAATAGTTATTTTTTCTATCATCACAGAGGTGTTAGACTTAGAATAAAAACATCAAAGAAAATGCAGAAATGATCAGACAATGCCAAATCCTTTACAGTCACAGAAATATCAATACCCCTTGTGATCACCAAGTCAAGTGTGTGACCAAGGACGTGTGTTTTTTCCTGTACATGTTGAGTTAAGTTGAATATATTAAGCAGTGAAAGTAGTTCACTAACATAGTTGTTCCCTTTCGTCCTGGGAACTCCGACGGGATCACGCTAGGGAGACCAATCGACTTCGAGTGAACTAAAACGAGCCAATAAATATTGGCATGCAAGATTTGCATTCCGCGACCCGCCTGCCAGTGCGGGTATAAAGGGCGGAAGCAAACGCATACACAATGCTTTTTGCTTCGGAGCCGACCAGTTGTGTCCTCTGAGTGGAATGAGCTTGTAGACTGTGAGTCTGCTGTTTCCTGAGAGTCTCTCTGTGCTGGTGTGACGGCGCTTCAGCGGTCTTCGCGATCTCCCGTCTGCTGTCTGTCTGTTACTACACGCGCTGTGTTTACAAAGAGCTGTTTTAACAGCTGGTATACGGTTGAGTGCACGCAGCGGGCTTGCAGTTTCCCCGCTATGTTGCCGCGTTGATCCCTGTGTGCTTCAGCACAACTAGAGAGTATTTTTCTCTGAAAGAGCAACACGGGTGAAGATCGCGTCCTTTTCAGGATGACGTTTCACCTGTGTGTTTCTGGATGCGGTCGTTTCCTGTCCTCATTGACGGCCACGATCACTGTTTCACATGCCTGGGCTTAAGCGTGTTGAGACTGCGTTCGTGGGTGGTTCGTGTTCTCTCATGAGAACATGACCACATCGGCGCGTTGTTCGTCTCCCCTTTCTCCTAAAGGCTTGAGCCGTTCAGCGTGCCGTGTGCCGTCGAGCCGCCGGCTGACAGCGCGGTTGTCACGGCAACCCAGCGCGCGTCATTCGGCGCTCTAGATGCGCGGTCAAGACTCAAGTGCCTCAAACGAGGTGGAGTCCCTTTGCATATTCCCCGATCTAGTTCCTCTTCTGCACCAGAAGAGGGCTACTTTGGCTAATAGCATTGGTGATCTGAGGATTACAGTGGGGGTACCCCTCACTCCTCTAGCGCATCGCAAACATGCTGAAACTGTGTTCGTGGGTGGTTTATGCTCTCTTATGAGAGCATGACCACGTCGGCGCGTTGTTTGTCTTGAAAGAGCTTTCAACGTGCCGTGTGTCATCAAGCTTGATGGCCACGTTCACTGTTTTGTGCATGCCTGGCAGCTTACGGATGGAATTACTGGTGGTTCTCATGAGGAACCAAGTGTTTCATTCGGGGCTCCAGGGGAGGATCAGATGTCGATCGCTGCATCGGAGAGAGGGCTGTTACACTCTGGATATGGTGATACTGAGTCCCACTGTAATGGTGTGTGCACTCATGCTAAATCAGGTCCAGACTTGACAGCCACACTTCCCGGGCTACTCTGGGGGCGCAGTGCAACGCGTGTCACCTTGCCCCGCCCCCGTGCTTGCCTGGATGTGTGTGAAAAAATTTTTGCAGTATGGAGGCATATTGGTGCCAAAATCTGTGAAAAATTTTCCTCTCTCACTACCCTTGATGGTGGTTTTGCTAATAGCAGACCACCTCTTCCCTGCATGTGATGGTCAGTGTAGACCAAAAAACACGCAGTGCACAAGGGTAGTTCTGAGTCGGGGTTGAGCTGTGCTTAGTGACTACCGTGATTTTAGTCACAGCACTGGCCCTCGGTCAGACGATGTTCACACTGTGGTCCAGAAGTTTCCCAGGGATAACCTTGTAGACGTACGAGACATCGCCAAAGTTTTCTTTCTCGATGCTCCTATTTTTCAAGGTTTGCCCTGTTTCGGTGACACTGTTGGAGACTGTGCCCAGCGGCTCTCCACAGTTCAGAAGCAGGCTGAGGAAACTACGAGCTTGACTTGATGTGCTTCCGAGTCCCTCATGCTCCTCCTCAGTCTGTTTGTCGCCAAGGGTGTCAGTCCCCTGTGGAAGCTGTCACAGCTAGCTCTACTGTGACGTCTAGCTTCGCAGGAAGACGGCGCCACCTGTCTCGGCAGCCCTGAGACAGGTGACCCAGCGTTGTAGGGAATTGCTCTCTCGGAGACGGTGCACGCACCTCTCCCTCCCCCCGGAGGAGGACGGGGTGGAGTATCTTCATTCTGTTCCGCCGCTGGCTCCCCGGAGTCCAGTGGTACCCTCATTTCTAGAGCAGTTTCTTCCATCTTTGGGTCACGAGGGTGCGGACTGCAGTGAGCAACGCTCCCATGCCTTGCCACTCCTTTCCCCCTCTTCCATTTCTTAGATGTCAGTGACGCCGCCACGGCCTCGTCACTCTCATCTCCCGCTGGGCAAGGTGGTGCGAAAACCTGGACTCGACGCCCTCGGGCCTCGCTCCTCGTTTCCCCTCCTTTCTTCGCGTCGGGACAGCCCGCAGCCGAACGCCTCCAAGCCTTCCCTGCCGTCTGTTCCTCTGTGGAAGCAGGTAGGTGTTGCCCCGCACACTCAGACCTCTCTCTCGGCCGCAGTAATGCCTCCGGAGTCTGGTCCCTGCCTTCCACCTCGCTGCCCCTCCGCTGGTACGCCGGTGGTCCGGGTGGGTTCGTTGGTACGATTCTCAAAGCCTGGCTAGCGCTTCTGAGGCCGTCCCGCTGGCTCACCCGTTCTATCCGGCTCGGCTATGCAATTCAATTTGCCCGCTGGCCTCCCAGGTACAGTGCCCCTGTCCTGAGGAAGGAGATCGTCGTCCTGCTGGCGAAGGACGCGGTCGAGCCGGTTCCTCCAGCCGAGATGAGGTCTGGGTTTTACAGCCCTTACTTCATTGTACCCAAGAAGGGTGGGGGGTTACGGCCAATCCTGGACCTGCGAGTTTTGAATCGGGCCCTGCACAAGCTCCCGTTCAAAATGCTCATGCAGATACGCATCTTCGAGTGCATCCGTCCCCAGGATTGGTTTGCAGCGATCGACCTGAAGGACACGTACTTTCATGTCTCGATTTTCCTTCGACACCGACCTTTTCTTTGGTTCGCGTTCGAAGGTCGAGTATACCAGTACAAGGTCTTACCCTTCGGCCTGGCCCTCTCGCCCCGTGTCTTCACGAAAGTCGCAGAGGCGGCCATTGTTCCCATGAGAGAACATGGCGTTCGCATTCTCAACTATCTCGACGACTGGCTCATAATAGCTCACTCGCGAGATCTGTTGTGCGAACACAGGGACCTGGTGCTTCAGCACCTCAGCCGCTTGGGTCTTCAGGTCAACTGGGACAAGAGCAAACTCTGCCCAGTGCAGAGGATCTCTTATCTCGGTATGGAGTTGGATTCGGTCGCTCAGACTGCGCGCCTCACCGAGGAGCACGTCCAGTCAGTGCTCAACTGCCTCAAGTCCTTTCAAGGCAGATCAGCGGTCCCACTGAAACAGTTTCAGAGGCTCCTGGGGCATATGGCAGCCGCAGTAACGCCGCTCGGCCTGCTTCATATGAGACCGCTTTAGCGCTGGCTTCACGATCGAGTCCCGAGATGGGCGTGGCAGAGCAGCACGTTCCGGGTCATCATTACCCCGCACTGTCGCCAAACCTTCAGTCCTTGGTCAGACCCTGCGTTCTACGGGCCGGAGTGCCCTTAGTCCAGGTCTCCAGGCATGCTGTGGTTTTCACAGATGCCTCTGCCAACGGATGGGGGGCCACGTACAACGGGCATGTAGTTCAGGTCTGTGGACGGGGCCTCAACTGCATTGGCACATCAACTGCCTAGAGTTGCAAGCAGTACGCTTAGCCTTGTCTCGCCTCAAGGGGCTGCTTTTTCACAAGCACGTACTGGTCCGTACGGACAGCACTGCGACCGTTGCGTACATCAACCGTCAGGGTGGTCTACGCTCCCGTCGTATGTCGCGACTCGCCCGCCATCTCCTCCTGTGGAGTCAGAAGCATCTGAGGTTGCTTCGAGCCATTCACATCCCTGGGGTGCTCAACCGTACAGCCGACGAGCTTTCACGGCAGCCACCTATTCCGGGAGAATGGCGACTCCACCCCCAGACGGTTCAGCTGATTTGGGAAGTCTTCGGAGCCGCTCAGGTAGACCTGTTTGCCTCTCCGGACACGACTCATTGCCGGTTGTTTTACTCCCTGACCGAGGGTTCTCTCGGCACGGATGCACTGGCGCACAGCTGGCCCCTGGGTCTTCGCAAATATGCGTTTCCCCCAGTGAGCCTTCTTGCACAGATCTTGTGCAAAGTCAGGGAGGACGAGGAGCAGGTCCTGCTCGTTGCGCCGTATTGGCCCAACCGGACTTGGTTCGCGGAACTCATGCTCCTCGCGACAGCCCCTCCTTGGCCGATTCCTCTGAGGAAGGACCTCCTTTCCCAGAGACGGGGCACCTTATGGCACCCGCGTCCAGATCTCTGGAGACTCCATGTGTGGTCTCTGGACGGGACGCGGAGGTTCTAGGTGGCCTACCGCAGGGTGTGGTAGACACCATCACTTCCGCCAGAGCCCCCTCTACGAGGCGCCTCTATGCGTTGAAGTGGAACCTGTTCGTCGAGTGGTGTTCTTCCCACCGGGAAGACCCCCGAACTTGCCCGATCAGAGTCGTGCTTTCCTTCCTGCAAGATGGGTTGGAGCGAAGGCTGTCTCCCTCCACCCTCAAGTGTATGTTGCCGCAATAGCCGCTCATCACGATGCAGTAGAAGTTAAGTCATTGGGAAAGCACGACCTGATCATCAGATTCCTTAAGGGTGCCAGGAGGCTGAATCCACCTCGTAGTGTGCACCCCTTACGCTCTTGGGACTTGACTCTAGTGCTTAGTGCACTCCAGAGGCCCCCGTTCGAGCCCTTGCCTTTAGTCGAGTTAAATATCTTGTCTATGAAGACAGCTCTCCTGTTGGCTTTGGCTTCTTTTAAGAGGGTAGGGGATCTGCAGGCATTTTCGGTCGAAGAAGCGTGCCTAGAGTTCGGACCGAGCCTTTCTCACGCTGTGTTGAGACCCCGGCTCGGATACGTGCCCAAGGTTCCTACCACCCCGTTTGTGGATCAGGTAGTGAACCTGCAAGCGCTGCCCCTGGAGGAGGCAGACCCAGCCCTAGCTTTTCTCTGTCCCGTCCGCGCCCTGCGCTGTTACGTGGACAGAACGCAAAGCTTCAGGACCTCAGATCAGTTCTTTGTTTGTTACGGAGGCCAGCAGAAGGGGAAGGCTGTCTCCAAGCAGAGGTTGTCCCACTGGCTAGTGGATGCTATCGCCCGGGCTTATGAGTCCCAGGGCGTGCCTTGCCCACCTAGGTTGACGGCACACTCTACTAGGAGTGTTGCCTCCTCCTGGGCTTTGGCGCAAGGCGCCTCGCTGACAGACATCTGTAGAGCTGCGGGCTGGGCGACACCTAACACGTTCGCTAGGTTTTATAGCCTCCGTGTTGAACCTGTTTCCTCCCGCGTACTCGCTACGGCCAGTAGAGCGAGGAATTAGGTTATGTCGGCTTGCTACGCCATTCCCGCCCCGTGGGCCGGATACGTGCGTCTTTTACTCCGTTGGTTCCCCAACATACGGCTAACCTCGTGAGTTCCTCCATCACCCCTTCGGCATCAGGCGAGGCGGATCGCCGGTGCCAGGTCTATTACCTCTCGTAGGAGTTGCTATTAGACTGGGTGGCCTTGACAGTGGTCCCTTCGGCGACCCATTTTTTCCACGTTCCTGCTACCCTCCGGGTTAGCTCCGTGTCTTCCTCTCGACAGATCCCTCTGTCGTCCTTGCTGAGTACGCTCCCACCCCTCGGGCTGGGACTACCTCAAGGACTTCCGTATGTTCACTACCCCACGGGTTAGTACATACGTGTATTCCAGTGCCTCCCTTCGGGCGGGCAGGGGCTCCGTAGCGTTCCCTCCTACGGGTTGGGCACGCTTCCCAGTGTTATCCAAATCCACTGAGTGGGTCTTGCGGAACAGCAGTGTGATTTTCCCTAGCTAGCTCCCGCATCTTGTTCAAGAAACTGCTGCAGGGTAGCTTAGCTAGGCGCTGGAAGGGGTCAGCACCATGGCGTGTTTGTAGGGATCCCAATTCGTCAGGGAACTCCCCCGACGACACGTCGGAGTTCCCAGGACGAAAGGGAACGTCTCGGTTACATATGTAACCCTCGTTCCCTGAGTACAGGGAACGGAGACGTGTCGTCCCTTCGCCATGTTGCTGTACCTTCGCGGAGGGCTGGACACTGTTCGGCTCCTCAGCGAAAAAGCATTGTGTATGCGTTTGCTTCCGCCCTTTATACCCGCACTGGCAGGCGGGTCGCGGAATGCAAATCTTGCATGCCAATATTTATTGGCTCGTTTTAGTTCACTCGAAGTCGATTGGTCTCCCTAGCGTGATCCCAATTCGTCAGGGAACTCCCCCGACGACACGTCTCCGTTCCCTGTACTCAGGGAACGAGGGTTACATATGTAACCGAGACGTTATCTGGATTATCAACATGCAAATTGAAATCCCCAGTTATTAAAACACAGTCAAACTCTAAACAAATAAAAGACAATAGTTCACCCAGTTCATCAAGAAAAACTCTAGGGGAGTGCTAAGGTGGTCTGTAAATGACCAGTAATAGAATTTGAGGGGAACCCTTAATAATTCCGCTCAAATACTCAAAAGAAACAAACTCGCCAGAGGATAACTGTTTGCATTCAAAAGATGAATTAAAAATTGTGGCTATTCCACCTCCTTTTTTGTTAGAACGAATAGCACTCATAAAATTGAAATTAGGAGGGGCTGATTCAATGAGGGTAGGCACATTATTTGCCAGGTCTAACCAAGTTTCAGTTAGAAATAAAAAACCAAGGTTATATGCACAAATGAGATCATTGTTTAAAAAGGACTTAAGTAAAGATCTGATATTTAAAAGAGCAAATTTAACTATATTGATATGATCTCCTTTAGAAATCTGGGTTTGTTTAGTTACTCTTTGAAGATTTGTCAGATTTACCCCACAGACTGGATGTTCTCAAGAAGGTGTAATTGTTGAAATAACATTGTTTTATTTTAAAATGTAAAGAAATTGTAATTCTAAAGTGTTTTTTAAGTGTAATATTTCTGTAAAGGATAGGGACAGAAAAATGGACATTTCCGTAGAATGACCCAAAACCGAACTTTTATTTTGACGGGTTGTTAAGTCCTGTTTCAGTCTATTTGACAATGTTTTTTCTTAAATAAAATTATGAATGCTCATTAGGCGTTCTCTCAGAGCAGTTCTGTAAATGTCCATGTGTAACGTTACTCGTATTGTTTGTGAGATGCTGAAAACACCAAGAGCGCGTCGCGTACTTGAGTATGTAGTAAGTAGACGAAACAGCACAGCTCATTCACTCAGAGACAAGCACAAGCAGATTATATTTTACATAGCAGTCTTTTGTGCTTTAATATTCACAGATCATGTCGCGATTTGATTTATTGTACAGATTTACTTTCGATTTATTCATCCATACATCTACCAGTTTGCGTGTTTTACGTGACATAGCCTATCTGCATTATACTGTAAATTCCATTTCTTTCTATATCCAAAGTAGGCCTATTCCCTGACCAGGGCTTCACATACCGGTATATGCGCGATTGAGATCTCGACAGCTGGGTCTGCATCACTGTCTGTCTTGTCCGTCACCTTCTCCAGTTTTGTGATTTTAGCGCGTCTGTTCTCCCGCCCTTCAATCAATCAATGTAGTTTCCGGAGCGCGATGTTTTCATCCAAAGCATTTTTTTTACTCCGTAACGGATATGTTTTAAAATGTAGCGAATTACAATACTTAAAACAAAACATAATTAAGTAAAAGTAAAATTACTGATTTTAAAAACTACTTAAAATAGTAGAAGTACACAAAAAAACTACTCAATTACAGTAACGCGAGTAAATGTAATTCGTTACTTTTCACCTCTGCCCAGCACTAATTTACAACTATACCACACAAGTATAGCCGAACTTTGAGCCTCGAACCTTCATTTTAATGACGATTTAAATTATTCAAATTCAAATTATAAGACAACAAAAGTGTTTTTTGTCATTGCATGCATGTAAAACTGTTGTTGGGGACTCCCAGAACAATATTAGGAACATTTTAAATGCCATAATAGGTGCCCTTTAAAGACAAATGGTGAAAGTCTCCCCGACGGCTAATCTACTCAAACTTAACGATTCAACATCTAGGCTGAAAGGAGAGAATCTCAGTGATCTGATTCATTTAAAATACAATAGAGAAATAGGACTGTCTGGACTTTCTTGCTGGAAACTGTTTCACAGCTGATATCATTTACTAGGGGTGTAACGATATTCGAACCGAACAACCGCGATACAGAACACACGATTCTAATCGCGATACTCTCATTGCGTACCGAACACGCCCCTCCCCGGCCCCGCCCAGCCCGGCTCAATGGACCTCATGTCTTGTGTACAGTACACAACGAATTCAGTTTTGTAGCCTAACCACCATTAACACCAAATAACAACAAGCTCCGTGTTTTGTTACTTTCGATAATAAGCAAGGTGTAATCTTTCAAATTCTGTCTATTTGATCACGAAATTCAAACAATATAAATGGCGTTTTGGCACTCTTTGATGTGGCGTGTAGATCGCTGAGGCCTAAGCTCCTTATTTGAAGCGGCAGCGCGAGCGCGAGTAAACGCGATCATCTCTTCCTCAGTTACAGAATGGACACCTGAAGGTAAGTTGAAAGATGCAGTATACTTACTGAAAGGCATCATAACTTGTTATCGCTCAATCAGTGTTTCAGCAGCGGAAAGACGTCAATAAAACAGCATAGCTTGTCACTAGCATTATATTTACCTCAACAGGGAAGTGATTCAGTGTCCACAACTTGAATCTGGTTCCTCTTGTACTAAATAAATGCACTTTTAGCCTATATATTATATTTTACTTAACCTGTTAATGATATCTTGATTATTTAATGTATGTTTAATATATCTTTCATGAAAATGACAACTGTGTAAATTATTATATTTCAATAACAAATTAGAGTAAATACACAAGTTAATGACAAAACTGCCTTATGTTCAGTTTACATGTTTTCATACAATGTGTTGTGTGTTGATGATTATTATATCTAAAAAATAAATATCATCTGAATTTAGGTTAAAAGTCTAGGCTACAACCTTTAATGTTATAGTAATGTACGGCTCCCTATATAGTTTACAGCATTAGAAGATTTTTTTAATCCTTGTGAAACATTTAAGAGGTCAAAACCGTGGGAAAACCGAACCGACAATTTTGTGTATCATTACACCCCTATCATTTACCATCCTAACCTGAAATGCTAACTTCAATGTACAGAACATTTCTCAGTTTATATACTATTGTATTGGAACCTAAATTAAACATTTTACAGTTTTTCTCAATTGCTAAAACACTAATATCCATTGGCTGAACAAAGTTCTCAGTTGCCTGAACTCATTTAGCTAATTGTGGAGTCTGTTGTCAATACCGTAAACAATTTCACATGGTAAAACACAATTTGCAGATCTCACTTAGACTTTTCAGCAAAACTCTGAACACATTCTCATTCACAAAACACATTCTGCACTCTAATGCACATGTCATCCATACTGGTAAACACAAGTGGCAAAAATCAAATACAAATAGAGAACACATGTCATTTGATTGAACACAACCACTCAAAACTGATTCAACCTGTTTCAAATGATGTGACACAACCAATATAAGCCAGTTCAGAGAGAAAACAGGTTGTTGAAGGTGGGGAGGAGAAAGTCTGAGAATGGATAGAAGAAACAATGTGAGAGGACGAGTGTGTATGCGAGGTGGGCGAGGAGGAGGGCAAGAAAGAGGAAGAGGAGGTCAAGAAAGAGGAAGAAGAGGAGGAGGAGGAGGAGGAGGAGGCGGAGGGGGGCAAGGAAGAGGAGAAGGAGGAGGAAGAGGAGAAGGAGGAGGAAGAGGAAGACAAAGAGTGGAAATATCTGATGAAATTCGAGCAACAGTCAAAGACCATGTTCTTGTCCATGGACTGACCCAGGCCAAAGACAAGAAGCACATTGATCACGTTTACTCCTTTCATTTGTGTTCCTTTGAGTATCATATACTGTATTACAGTGCACTGCTGTAGACTGTTCAATGAAAAAATATGAAATTTGTTTTGAGATTAAAAATGTAGTTCTCCCTGAGAACTATATGTTTTGAACAATGTGTTTTAAATTGTTTGGTGTATTGTTTACTGACTGCTTGATAGTGTATACCATTTTGATCACTTTGTTTATGATTTGAGAGCAGTGTTTGATTTTGAACACAGGTAAAACTGTTTTGAGAGCAGTGTTTGATTTTGAACACAGGTAAAACTGTTTTGAGAGCAGTGTTTGATTTTGAACACAGGTAAAACTGTTTTGAGGCGAAAGTTTCATTTTGCAAGAGGAGTCAGAGGTTTTGTAAATAGTGCTTGAAGATGAGGTTTTGTGTTTAATGTTTTCAGAAAATGGAGCAAGGTATCAGAAATTGTGTTTTAGCAATTGAGAAAAACTGTAATACATTTGTAATCCTTCAGAAGTCAACAGAATTCTAGTTTACCTTTAAAAGCTTTGGCTACATCCTCCTCATCAAGCTTTATCCTCTTGTCTGTCATCACTGTACAGCTCTCTATGAGTTACATTGAACATGAGATTAGAAGCAGCCCAACACAAATTACAGTGAGCGGAGTTCAATCAAAAAGTTACTGATATAGTTATTTGCAGCAATAAAGCAACCTGTGAGTATTAGAGGATATGTTTTATATTGATAATTGTGGTTTATTTAAAACCTATCATATCTCCCATGAACCTGTCTATTGAAAAGAAAGATCTAAAGATTTAAGGAAATTAGAAATTGTTCAAAATATTGTATGCCAGGACAACTAGGACAAGTGACTTACAGCTTTACTAAAAATCAAAACAATTAAATAAACAGATTTTTACATAAATGACTCAAAGGCAGCACAAATTAGACACCTGAAATGGACACGTTGCTAACATCTTCCTAACTGTTGACCACCGTTCAATAGGCCCGATTCAATAATCTCTATAACAGAAGTGATATGAGATCAAACCATACTTACTACTCTCTTCTTCGCTTGTCTCTGCACTCAGATTTCAGTTTTTCTTCTATAGCAGCTGTCTGAAATACAACATGTTAATATGAAAAAAAAAAAGAGAATTATGCATACATACGGAAATAAGGTTCTCAAGCTTGAACTACTATAAACGCAAATCAACACACACTACCATTATTGGTCAGCTCAAGACAAAGTAACTTTGTTCATAACATGTATTTTTTCCAGAAACTTTTCAAAGAAAGATCATTTGCATAATGAAGCCAAATGTGTCAGGAAATCAGAAATAAATACACAGCTTCATTTTGAAAATAAAAATGTTAATGCAATGTTGTACGTGTTATAATGACTAACAAGCAGCCATTATACGGGGCCAAGCAGTAGAAGACGATAAGACATGCCAACATGGCTGAAAGTGTCAGACCAACTGAAAAAATTAGCAATTAAAGACATTTTAAGAGGAATTTCGGCAAATGGTCGAAAAATCATGCATACAGTAACTTATGAGATGATTTAATGGTTTATCACTTTCGACCAATAGGTGGCACAGTTATTAACTCGATGTGATGTGGTCAGAGTGAAGTGACAATGACACATACAAAGTTAGGTGTCAATATGTCGAGACATTGCAGATATAAAGCCTGAATAGTCATTTTGGCAGCATGCCTCAAATTTGCTGCTGCGGTATACGAAAACAGTTTTGTCTATCGGCACGAAATCCATAACTTTTGGTCGGGACGGTCTGGAGATGATACGATTCGATTTTGGTGAAAATCGGACAAACGGTCTAGGAGGAGTTAGAAAAAGTAGCTTTTGAATGAAAATCAAGATGGTGGACAGGAAGTTCGGCCAAAAACGAAAAACTTGGTATCTATGTTTTCGGCTTGACCCAAGGAATCTATTAAGACTGTTTCGAAACTTCTCAGGCTCCTTCAGGGCATCGTACTGATGACCCATAGCGAATTTCGTAACAATTCGTTCATGCGTTCAGAAAATACAGCATTTTAGCACATAATTCAAAATGGCCGACAGACAAAATGGCCGATATGGGAAAATTGGATAGCAGTCGACTCGACATGACGCCCTGAATCTAACAAGGCCAATTTTATTATTTTTGGACAAACTGTTCAGAAGTTATAAGCAAAAATATACATTTTTCATATCTCCGGACCAGTAGGTGGCGCTGCGCCGAAACGCTGCATGTTGCCTCAGGTCATGCTTGTGATGACTTATACCAAGTTTGGTCTGAATACGATAAAGCGTTGCGGAGATACAGCCTTAAGTTTGTTTTCGCAAGCGCTACGTAAAATTATTTTGCACGTTATTCAAAAACTTTTAAGCAAATCAACTTGAATTCCATAACTTTTTGTCCCCACTGTCTGAAGATGATCTGGTGCAATTTTGGTGAAAATCGGAGCATCGCCCTAGGAGGAGTTCGAAAAAGTAGGTTTTTCTGAAAATTCAAAATGGCGGAAAAATTTGCATGACGGAAAATGACATCATAGGGTGCAATCGAATCGTAAAAAAAGGAAAAAAGAATTTTGTTGATAGGCCTTACGGTTCAAAAGTTATTAGCATAAATGTGAGTGAAACTTTGGACAGGTGGTGGCGCTAGTGGGATTGATTTAGAGACTCCAAAATTGCTATAGTGAGAGATCAGACTGTCCTCTATCTGTGTGCCAAATTTCATAACTTTTCCAGAAACGGTTCTATGGGCTGCCATAGACGCCCAGTCGGAAGAAGAAGAAGAAGAAGAAGAAGAAGAAGAAGAAGAAGAAGAAGAAGAAGAAGAAGAAGAAGAAGAAGAAGAAGAAGAAGAAGAAGAAGAAGAAGAAGAAGAAGAAGAAGAAGAAGAAGAAGAAGAAGAAGAAGAAGAACAGATACAATAGGTGCCTCCGCACCTTCGGTGCTTGGCCCCTAATTATGTTTTTTTTGCAGATGCATAGGACACTGTTTTATATTTGTTTTAAGACAAACAAATGTCTCCACATAGATTTTTAAAAGATTTATTAAAGGGACACTTCACCCATTTGCATTAAGCTTTGTATCTTTAGAAACCCAGTAATACTTTTGAATGGTCATGGTTTATTCCCTTATTTTCCCCTGAGATGGGAGAAATAAGGATTTAAGTGTTTTACTTCCTGCTTATTATGGCGTAAAAATCGTCATTTTGCGTCATAATAAGCAGGAAGTCACATTTCATTGAAAAGTATAGAGACTACAAACTTTAGCTCCTCCTTATTCCAGGGTGTGGGACCCACTCATGCTACAGACCTATTACAGATCAGTGGGTGGGACTTCACTTGCAGATACTGAAATCAATATCAGCCATCTTGTTTGGAAGCTAAGCTAACAAGCGCTGTGGAGATAGGAAGTAATGACAATGACAGAAGAAACTAAACATGATATGGAATATGCTGGTGCCTGTGCTCTCGCTATGCGCTACGGACACAGATAGAGTCTGTCTGCTGCAGAGAATTTCAACGATGACAATTTCTCCTGGACGAAATCTCTGAATCAGACGAGCACACGGACGTTTGTGTTTTGCCTGACTGAACATCCAGGTATCATGCAGTAATTCACCATATAGAAAAAAAATACAAACAAAGTAATTCACTAATGAGTTTGCTAATGTAACGTTAACGGGGTTGGTTCATTGTTGTGGGAAGAAGGAAACGGGAACCGGCGAACATTTCATTTCATTTCATTGTAAAATGAACAAATACAAAACGAAAGTATAAGCCAGCAGCTCCTCATTGACGACTGTCACACACAACATAAACAAAACACCAGAGGTGGGAGACTCGAATCATATGACTTGACTCGAGTCAGACTCGAGTCGCAATTTTCTGGACTTGAGACTTACTTGACTAGATCTCTGATAAGACTTGACTTGACTTTAGACTTGCTCCTTGTGACTTTAGACTTGACTCGGACTTGTGCCTATTTACTTGAAATGACTTGTGGAAAAACATTTTTTCAATTATTGTGATTTTTTATATATTTAAGAATGAACTATATATTTTCCAATAAGTCGGCGAACCGCTAGGCGCTATCAGGAAGCCGCTTGCCGCCTGCCAAAACAGCAGATCTCTCCGCGGACACAGCAACAACATAAATAAGAGGGAGCGCGAGCGGTAAAGCACTATGTGTGTGCGGGTTGAAGGAGAATAAAACGATTCGCGGCCGCGGGACTCCCGCAAACTAGAAATATCTATGAATAAAACATAAAAACTAATACATTTTTATTCATCTGTTGCAGAAAAGCAATAAGAAATTCTATTTCTAACAAAATAGAAACGATTGACAGGCCAGAGTTTCTATTTCTAACAAGTTTGCAGCATTAAACGATGCAGCCAATCACAGACATATGTGTTGATTTCTTGAACGCAATAATGGCCAATCAGAAGCATTTACGATGGACTCCCCTCACCGCTCAAAACGGACTTTTTGTTCAGAGCTGAATTCTGTATGCTGGCAAACCCTTTAATTATAACAAACAAAGTGTATATATTATGAAAGCTTCATTGATAATAACAGAGATGTGTGAGATTGCGATGAACTGATGTCGGCTTTTTAGAAATTATCAAGGGAGCGCACTTTGCGCGCAGTCTTAGTTTATACTTTCATAGGGGATATCACAGCAAAATAACTATATGTAGGGCTAGCACAAGATGGGAAAAGTTTTATTAATCCTTGTTTACTTGTTCATTTAATTTATTTTTATTTTAGAGCATTTAAAGTGCTTCTTAATGATATTTTATTTATTACACACTGTTCATTTATTTATTTTTGTAACCCATCAGCCCTCTGTGTCTAAATAAGTAGGCCTAATAAAAGTCCCAGAGTTAAAAAATGTGTAAAACTAGCCTGTGTGCGACTTGGTATGACTTGATGACTAATTTGCGACTTGACTTGACTTGACTTGACAAAGAGTATGACTTGACTTGACTTGACTTGGCCCTTACAACAGAATGACTTGACTTGACTTTGACTTGCAATGTTAAGACTTGGACTTGACTTGAGACTTGCATTTAGTGACTTACTCCCACCTCTGCAAAACACAACATAAAATCAGCCCTGTTTCTCTCTCGATCTGGCGGCGTCACTCCTCCTTTATGCTTCTGCGTGAGAGACGCGAGACCGATGCGTCTCACAGGTGTCGTTCATTATCACTCACGCCACCGGCCTCGCGCTGCTCTCACGTCCCTCGCCCTCGTCCTGCTCGCCACAGCTAACTAACTAGAAATTTTGTGTGAAATGAATTTCAAACTCCGGTGGCAGATAAAGTTAACCTTGTAGACGCAAGAGTGAATTCCTTAATGTTTGCGCGGTTCTGAATTAGTGGGAGTGGCTTGCAGAGCTGTGCAATGTGGTGCATTGTGGGAGTTGTTGTCTTACATACAAATGCGCCCTTCAGTTATTTTCTATCTTTTCTCGGTCAAGAGGGCACCAAATTCAAAAATTCTTTTACATTTCAACTACATATATGATCCACTTTCAATAAAGATTAATGTTGAAATGGGTGAAATGCTCCTTTAAGATTAAAAAACTAAACAGTGAGCTTTTTATTTATGCAAACAGCAACTAAAACTTACCAGAAACTTCTGAGGCAGCATCTTCTCTTCGAGTCTGCTCGACTTCGACTTGAAACTTTGGCTCTGATTGGTCAAATTGAATGTAGCTGAACTGAAAAAGACGTGCTGTTACACTTTGTGTCAAAAATACTACTGGCAAAGACAAGTTACGTTAATGTAATACAAATCTTACCTAGAATCACAACATAATGAGGTTCCAAATGTCACACGCCATGCAAACTTGGAAGAAGCTGTGTAAAATCAACACTATGTTTTCTCAAAATGCTACGTTTCAAAAAGTTAATCACAAAAAATATCACCTAATCCATATGAATCGTGGTTTCCTCCTAGTCCTCTGAAGAGACATGATCGCTCTATATATTTTTAACAGTTTAAATTTGGGATTCTAAATCTAATCACATTCAGAAGTAACACACACGCACAGCAGCATATTATGTGATTAACGGAGGCTCACTGAGTGAGGTGCGAGGCGAGCTCATTATCATAAGAACCAATCACAACCATTTAACGACTCTGGAACCAATCAGGACTAGTCACATGTATTATGCTATTGTTTGAATTTAAACAAGTACAAACTTTTTTTAACATCTCTGGAAAATTTATCTATGATCAATTTCAAATAATATGATGTTGAAATACTTGTGGGAATTTTAATAGTAGTACAAACGTAGCATGCAATGGACAACAGTCTTTTAAGAAGCCTTTTACAAGTAGCCTACAAACAAGTAAAAGTGAACAACATTAATTTTAGGGATGCTTATTGCAATGCTTAATATTAGTTGACAAATGTTTCTAATACATTATAAGTGGGCTACTTGCACATAGCAACCTGACGTCATATCCACAACGGGTAAATACGGCTCGCTCTCTTCCGGTTTGAAGGCGTATACACAACGTAGACATTTACCGCCTAATACTAGAAAACAGTACAACATAACACGCATATTCTGTCAGCCCGGGTTGTTTATTAGCTTAATGTAAGCTAGCAAACTAACGTAAGGCATAAAGTTTGAGATATATAGACTTACCTTCATATCCGTGGATATATGAAGAGGCATACAATTTAAAGCCCTTCTCTCTAATTTGCTGGTAGGTGATTTGGAGGAGGACTTACAAAGGCGATATACGTCCGTTATTGTAAGTTTCGGCAACTCTTGTAAACATCTCATCTCATAGTGTAGAATAGCGCCGGAAAAGACGAGGCCGCCTTTCCGGTAAGGAAGTAGTTACGTGCAAGGAGCCCGTTGGTACATTGTAAAAAAAAAAAAAAAAAAAAAAAAATATATATATATATATATATATATATATATATATATATATATATATATATATATATATATATATATATATATATATATATATAAAATATATATATATAAAATATTAAAATGATAAATACATACATATTTAAAATATATTGCAGTAGGCCTAAGTGTTTATAAAGTTCATATATTTTAAACCCACTAAAAGCTTAATCATTTTGCTATGTTCTTACACAAAGTACTCCAAAAATGTATTGTAAGTAAGAGCAACATAAGTATGTTTTCTTTAAATGCGCTAAATCTTCACTAAAAGTATGTTTCTGTTTAGCATATTTCTTAAAAAATGTAACTAAGCATATTATTATTACCAAAGTACTTATAATGCACTTATTAGAAATATATTAAAAGTATGCTTGTGTTTAGCATATTTCTTAAAAGTGTAACAAAGCATATATTTTTGACCAATGTACTTATAGTGCACTTTTTAGAAATAAGTTAAAAGTATGCTTGTTTTTCAATATACTTTTAGAAAATATACTAAAGTACAATAATTTTAAAGTGTGTTAAAAGTTGTATTGTAAAAAAGGTAAAAAGCATAATGCGGATATACTTTTAATATATTTCAAGATCAAAAATAGTAGATTTTTTTGTTAGTATATTTGCAAAGTACTATTGAAAAATGGAATATATTTCAAATATAGTCAAGTATACTTTTTTCCACCTGGGTATGCCTAAAATATATTTTTAAGTATAGTGCAAATAAATACACTTTTTTAAAAAATAGAATTTTCACTTCAAGTATATTTTTCTAAAATATATTTTTAGAAAATATACTAAAGTAAAATTATTTTAAAGTGTAATAAAAGTGTATTATGAAAATAGGTAAAAGCATGATGCTAATATACTTTTAATTTATTTAAAGGTAGTACCATTTTTGGTAGTATATTTGCAATGTACTATTGAAAAGGGAATATATTTCAAATATAATAAAGTATACTTTTTTCATTAGGGATTGTTTATTCTTAGCACCCCCTTTGAACTGTTAATCCCCCTCTTAGCACCTGAAGAAAAAAATCCTGGAGCTGCCACTGTCTCCCTATATCATCATTTACTGACCCCATGTTGTTTCAAACCGGTAGGATTTTCTTTATTCTGTGCAGTGTTGTTATTGTTAAATTAAACTAAAGCAATTTGAAATAATTTTCGAGAATTGAAATAAAGCTGAAATAAAATAATAAATATTAGATGGAAAAGCTCCAAAAAAATTTTTATAAATAAATAACTAAAATACCTGATATAAATTGTCATAAGAACTGTGTTGTAAGATAATATACAAACACGATGATGAATCAATAATAAATCCACAGGCAGATAAATCCAAACAGAGAGAAATGCTTTCAACACAGGTACACATGAACGTATACACACTGTCCATATAAACTTCCCTTGTCCACTTCACGAAGTGGAATGCACTTCAAAATGGTGGCAGGGTTCCCTGAGGGGAAGTGCTTAGGGAAGTTCGCAAGTGCGTGTCTAAAAGTGGACTGGAACGCAGCCTATGAGCACAGGAACTTAAATATACATCAAAATGAGGATAATTAACAATAAGACACACCTGAACTAAATGATGAAATACAATCAATTACCATGACAACCAACTCAACTCAGGAAAACAGTGCAAACTGAAAAACAAAGTCCAAATGTTGTGTGGCTGTGACATAAATAAGTTGAAGTACTAAATAACCTAAATTAAAAATAAATAAATCCTTAGTAGACATAAAAACTTTGTAAAAATGGCAAATGCACGTTAAACTACTAAATGACTAAAACTAAAATGAAAATTAAAACAGAAAAATATCAAATTATAAGCTAATTCAAAATATTAATAGATTAATAGTTTATAATGCAGTTTTCACTTTCATTATGTGGGCAAAAACAGTTTACACAATTTTTCTAAATATCTTCTTTTGTGCTCCACTCAAACAAGTTTCGAATGACATGAGGGAGAATAAATGATGAATTTTAATTTTGGGTGAACTATCCCTTTAAGCTGACAATTGAATTGCCTCTAATTAATGGAGGACATAATACCTGTCAAAGAGCTCTCCACCTGTGACGAGCTCAAGGATGAGAAAGATCTCTGTCTCGGTCTCAAAAATTTCCTTCAAACGAATCTAAATGAAAACAAAGTAAGAACAGTCACATGAGAGCAAGCCCATCTATATTCTCATGGAAAACAATGCATATGAAATATTTCATAACAATGTGAAAAAATTTCACAGTTCATTGCGGGGAACATAATATCTTACAATATTTGGATGAGACAGACGCAGCAGGACTCCAATTTCTGTCCTCACAATTTTCTTGTCAATCTGAGTTGATGACACATTGAAAATAACCTCAAACAGTCATTCTGGGATTTCAGGAAATTTTTAAATATGCTCCTATAAAGTCACCAATCAACTTACAGTTTTCTTCAAGACCTTCACAGCATAAGGTTTCTCAGTCTGCTTCTCTTCACAGCGAAACACAACAGATGTGGCACCCCTGGTGGTTAACACAAAGCAATCGTAATATACTCATAATTAAATAAGGATCTTAAATTTGATCAATGTGCATCATAGAAAGTACCATATGCAAACACATATCACAAAGTGACAGATAGAAATATGCTAATAAAAACCAATAAGTTTGATGAAAAAAAAATGTTGGCATTTCAAGACTGTGACCTCCACCGCTCACCTAATCTTGGAGGTTCCTACCTACATTCTACCTTCCCTATTACCACTATTATGTCCATGGATTTCCATGACAACTGAGTATAAACAATCAGTCTCAAATGAGGACATGAAATCTTAAAGAAGGGAATGCACATTTAATGACACATACTAAATTAAACTGGACCAAAAATGAAATGGGCCTATTAAACTTCAGACAATGCTCACATAAACAAATACTCAACACACTGGATTCAGCTTGATGTTGTCACGTATTGTGTGGGAGAGACTAAACACACAAATAACATGAAGATGATAAAGAAGGTAACAGGCTTTAATTCCACCAGGTAAATCCAACAAGGTACTTCAACTCAAAACTACAAATAGACAAGACCAGACACACAAACAGAACTGAACGCAAGTAGTGAGAGGATAATGAGATGATTGATAGGTGCACAGCTGAAACTAATGAGTGTCCACGACAACAAACTAACTAAGGACAAAAGGTACTGATTGAAAACAAGAGTCCATGTGGTGTGAGAGTGTGACAGAACGACCCCTCCTGGAAGGCGTCCTCACGCCATGGTGACAAAGGAGGCAAAGAGGATGAGGCGATGGCAAAGGGTTAGCAAAACAGGCAAAATACACAGGAGTAGGTTCTGGAGGTGGACGGCCGACCAGGAGAAGGCAGAACACAAAAGTCCAGGGTGGAGCAGATGGTGGTGAAAGCCATGGAGGAGCCTTGAGCAGAGAAAGATAGTTACTGACCCAGGCCACAGCTGAGACTGTGCCCCATGACGGCGTCACAGTAGGGAGGAGCCATGGAGATGTCACTGACGCCACCATGGGGACGACTGCAGGTGACGGTGACATGGTCTTAGAGCTCAAACATGACATTCTGGGGCTCAGGTCAGGAAGCATACAAATTGGCTAAACCGACCGTCTGCCAGCTGTCTCATGTCACTGAGGTCAGATAAATCTAGGGCTGGACCAGAATATTCGAATATTCGTTCGTTGGGTTGGTATTCAATTTGAAAATGTGACATTCGAATATTCGTTTTTTTTTTTTTTTTTTGCACACCTGGCATCCCCCTTGAAACGGTTCTCATTCGCGCTTGTATATGTTTTACACTATAATAAATTCTGGTGAAATACAATACTTAACATATAAATTCGTTATAGCTACTTAATAAATAGATATTTGCTTCTTCTTGGACTACTAAAAGTGTTCCTGCTACGGGAGTATTCTCTGGCTAGAGCGCAGAACAGCAGAGTTTGTATGGACAGAAGTGAATGCCTGAGCTTGTATTTTGGGTTAAGCTGCATTGCTTTGACATTGTGAAAAATAGAATAATAGAAACAAAATGTATTAAAATGTATGTAGTATTAAAATGTATAAATGTATTAGTGTGTTTTATATCACTAGTGCAGTGTCCATTATCGGAGCATATAAATGCTATCGGAGTCCATTCTCTGCTCGCGTGAGGCGCGCCACTTCTTTCTTTAAACCCTTTATTTAGGCCTAAACCCTACTTTGTCAGTAATTTGTTAGTGAGAAAAATATTAGACTAGCCTACCTTATTAGAAATATTGCTTAAGTTACAGACCTGTGTGTGTGTGTGTGGTGTGTGTGTGTGTGTGTGTGTGTGTGTGTGTGTGTGTGTGTGTGTGTTGTGTGTGTGTGTGTGTGTGTGTGTGTGTTTTTTATATCACTAGTGCAGAGCAGTGTCCGTTCTCGGAGCATAAGCTCTGCTCGCGTGAGGTGCGCCGCTTCCCACTCGCGCTGCTCTGTAGTTTATTAAAAGTTTATTAATTCTGAACGTGTCACGTCTCGCCTGTCTATCTATATTGCACCAAATACACTGCACTCCCTTGTGAAGTTGTTTGGATGAACGGTTCTTGAAATAATAATCATGCGCTGATGATGGTCATGCACATTTTACATGCGCTTCAAGAGACACACACACACGCACGCACATTTGCACACACGACACACGCAAGGTCTCTCTCTCTCTGTCGTTCTTGCGCTACACGGTTTGGATCTCGCGAGCAGCTAGATTCCGGGAGATTTTAACTAATTTGCGGGCATCAGGGAGCCGCTATCAATATGCGGGAGACTTGGGATGTCTGAGACGTACGGTAGCCTATAGAGATTCCGAAGCTTCGAATATTCGATGTTCATTCCTACCGAAGCTTCGAAGCTCAAAAAATGGTATTCGGACCAGCCCTAAATCCCATCACATAGATCCTCTTTCACCCAGATATCATCATATATAGAGACTGTGTCTGTTCCCAGAATTAGGAAATACCAAAACGGTAACACTTTATTTGAAGGGGTGTGCATAAGACTGACATGACACTGTCATAAACATGACATAACACCTGTCATGACCATGAATGAGTCTTTATGA